>VMRM01000003.1:23765000-24965000 GCA_010277075.1 Poeciliopsis retropinna
TAGACCCTGTGTGTGTGACTGTGCTCATTCTTCCCTCCTTTTAGTCAGATTTCAGCTTGATGTGGCTTAATTAGCTGCAAGTCTCTGATCAGCTGAGATTTAGCAGGAGTTGTGGCCTCCTGAAACAGGGGTGTGTGTATAGTGTGTGTGTGTGTGTGTGCAACGCCCATCATATCAGTGCACCATGCTGGGTACTTTAATGTGTCCCTCCACACACACCACGTCTGACAGTGTTTTGACAGGGAGCTGGGGCAGCAGCAGCCTCAGCCTTTCCGGTTTGTTGTGTTTCAGAGGAGTTTGGTGTCACCAGACCAGCAGCCTGCCTGTTGAACCAGTAGTCTCCCAGTCTGTCTGGTCACCCAAGGCTCCAGCCCTGAGCCTCAGGCTTGAGACTCCAATCACCTGAACTCATCAGTACTCGTTGACTTGATGACTTTCGGTGACCTGAAACATTCCTGGCTGAGGAATCTCAACAGAGAGCCATTGTTTTGCAGCTCTCACACAGACACCTCCTTCAGATGAGAGGCGCGTCAACAACGGCTTAAAAAGTCTGCTTGTTTGTGTCAAATTGGCTGTGATTGTGTGTGTGTTTTTGACTGGGGTTAAGGAGTGGAGCAGCAGTAGCAGTAGTAGAGTGGCGAGCTTGAGACTCCAACTCCCAGAAACCTTGGTGGAAATATGTGAAGAATGCTAGTTGGGCCAGTGGGAAAGCTGCAAGGATGTGCTTTTGTGGGGACTTGGATTTCACCAGCCCAGAAACGGGCTCAAGCGGGGGAGTTAAAGCAGATTTATGAGATTACTGGGAATTATTGCGAGTACTTTACCTCTACTGTAATGTAAGGGAAAGGTGGAAATGGATCAAAGCGGCCCTTTATCATACGGCTAGAGACAAGAGTCTTGTCTTTGTGGCTCATTTGAATCCTGCAAGGCGCAGAGTCTGATAATGGGGAACATATTAGGTCCAGAGTGTTAACTTAGACATTTAATTGGTTCTAATTGATATTTTCAGAAATTCTTCTGTTCTTATTCAAACTCTGGCTGCTTTTTCACTCACTTTACACCCGGTCCATTATACCCAGAGGTTGTTCTTGGAAAAATGCCGCACTGGCTGAGGCTTCATTCTGTTCCTGTTACCTTTTTTTTTTTTTTTTTTTTTTCACGCAAAAAAATGATTTTTACAAATTGAAACGATGGCTTAAGCAGTCTGTGCAGTGTAAAATATTTTCATCTAGGGGAGTCACAATGTCAGGAAAACGAGCAAACATGCTGTCTCAGAAATTGACTAAAGGTTTCAGAAATCCATGTTCAGTGCAAAATGAACCAGGTGTGACCTCTCACAATACCGTGTATTTAAAGCCAGATAAAAAAAACAGGGTAAATTCTTTTAAAAAGAATAAAATAGTCACTTGATTTGGCACCAAATGCTAGTATGACAATAAGAAGCAAACATTTGTTTTGTTTTCTATTGTGTGTGTGCAGTCATGTTTTCTCCATGCTTGAATTGTAAAAATATATATATATAATAAAATAGAAAACTCAATAGGGGAACCCCCTTTTTTTTTTTTTTTTTTTTTTTTTTTTTTAAAACCTAAGTGCTTATACTGCCCCTGATGGAATGGTGCCCTGGGCAACAATACCTGTCGCCCATATTTAAAACGGTTGCATATCTTTTAATATTTTTATTGATTAAACTTATAACTTTGCACATTGCCGACATATACATCCTTCTGAAGAACAAGCTTTTGACATTAAATAGTTAAAATGTTTTGCAAATTAACTTTTTGGTCCAAATGCTTGTAATCTCCAGCATTTATTCTTTATGGAATTGTTTTGTTTTTTTTAAAATGGGTTTCTAATGTTTCCTGCAGGAGTATCAGTGTTGGGGAAACCAGGAATTCAGATGCATGCCAACATGTCAGATTATTTGTAGAAATTTCTGTAAATTATTTTTCCTTCCTCTGTGCTGCTTTGTTTGCATAAAATCCCTGTAAAATATATTAAACTTCCTTGTTGTTAGGGATAGTTTGGAGAAGTAAGAAGATGGTGACACGAATCTACAGTTTTGCTGGCAAAAGGAAACTCTAAATTCTCAAATTCCCAGGAGATTACTGGCTGAGAACTTGTGATGCAGGTCACGTTTAAAGAGCACAAGAAAAGTGGAAGCAAACTGTGAACCCTTATCTGTTGCAATGAGCAACAGATCAGAAATGCTCAACATTTCTGATCCCTGATTCCAGCAGGCGGGTGAACGCTGTAGCTGGATGTAATCTAGATAAGAAAACCCAGACTTTCTTTCACTCCTCCCTGCTTTTTGATGAAGCATTGTTGCACAGGGTTCATCAGCGTTTCACAACTTCTTCCAGTAGTGAGTGTTTGTCGGGAGGAGTTTGTAGGTTTGCATGACTAAAGGAATGTTTCCTGCATTTGTTCTGGTGCCGCTTGGTGATTTATTAGCTATCTAAGCAGAGGAATGTCTTCTGCCGCCACCTGAAACGGCCTTTCCTATAAATTTCTCTTTACCTGCTACTAAATCTGACTGCCTGACATGCATCAGATCAAAAGGTTGTCAGGCTTTGACCTAATGTTTTTCTCCTTCACTTTGAAAGCTACTCAAGCATTACGTAGACTTAAAAGCCTAGTTTGACAGCTCATCTGTTTAAAGCTAATTAAGAGGGCATATATCATCTGCTTGCTCACTGTTGGTGATTTATCACCCTTTAAATGAGATAACATGTTGTTATGATGTCATTAGAGTCTTTAAAGATGGCATGAAGTCTCCTATTAAGATGAAACTGTCCTAATAGTTCGGTGTGTGCGAGTCTGGCTTATCAAAGCTTGGTCTCGGTTTGTTTTTTTGAAAACGGTCCAAAAACGTGTGAATTATACTGATCAGCTGTGAGATTCTTGGTACCACTAAGAAAACAGTTTCACTGTATTTCTTCAGAAATATCAAAGTAAATGATTTTAACATAATTGAATAGTTATTCCTGCTGGACGATATGGCTGAAGATGTATTGCGGTATACGAGTCAATATAGATAATTATTAATCAGTCTAAATATCCAAATTGCTGCCAAACTGGCGTGACCTTCCTTGTTTTATCCAGTTTTTACTACAGTCGTTTTTGGCTTTAAGCAGTTATGAAGCGAAACTGCTGCTGCGCAAGTAACTACATGTTGCTAGGTAACCAAAGAATGAGTTAGTTAATGCCACTAACCTAGCTTACATCTGCTAACCTCTTCCTCCATCTCCCAGAATGATGTGGAGTTCAGCATTCTGAATTACTGAATATTCTATCAGACTTATCTATTGATCACTTATCTATATCAATTTGTCCATACCATTAAATATTATTATAATAATCCTAGTCGATATACACAAGTGCTGCATGAACTGCATGTGTGTAATCAAATGAGGGCTGACTGACCCCGGACTGCAGAAAGACCTTTCATAGTCCAGAAATATGGTAAATAAAATCTAGATGTTCCTTGTCAGTTGTGAGCCCGGGCCTGTAGAGGGCTATGATCAGGTTATGGAAAATTACTTTAAATGACAATTTTATCTAGCTATGACCAAAACTCACGAAGCAAGAAATGATGGGCTAGGTGTTGTTCTTAAATGACTGAGAATTGCATACAAAAAGCCTCTTCAAGCCTTTATTGAAGTGGTTCATCTTCTCCATTGTAATGTGGTAGAGTAAACTCGAATTCGGTTTTTCCTGTGAGCTTCTCTTCAATTTCCCAGTATTGTGAGTGGCCGATTCAGAGAGCGCTCTCCACCTGCTGGGATCCATCGTCTCCCATCTGGACGCCGGGGCCGTTCAGAGTGCACTAGCTCCGGGTTCGGCCAGTCCACAAAGAATCTGCGGCGGATCATCGTCTCATTGCTGAAACACAAGAGCCATTCATCGCAATCATAATTGCCAGAGATGATTGTGATGTGCTGTAACGGAGCTGCGTAGACCAGCCAGAGTTCAGGCTTGTTCAGAGGGACCTGCTTCGGGTTAGGTGGCGGCATGTAGTGAAAACTTGGATTGAAGTGTGAACGGATACCTGCAGTATACCCAGACAAACTCGCCTCAGGGATGTCCACATCTCCACGAATGATGGACGCTTCTAGCAACGCCCGCCCATCTCCTGCAGATAACCCAGGCACTTCTGGGGGCTTTTTTTGTTGCTGTGGAATGAGTGTTATGCTAGGCATGCCTACACTTATGCTCCAGAGGGGTAAGTGGGGGGCTCTTTGCTCGCTCGCGCCCCCAGACAAAGCAGCAGGACAGAGGCAGTTCCCATATGTCTCCCTCCTCTCATCCCGGGGCCCGCAGGCCTCCTTTATTAGCTCTGTTATGCAACAGTCATGGTCGGCCTGCCGCTCGGCAAAGGGAGGCCTTTATGCTTGGTCACAAAGCACACCAAATTCAATTATTTTGGAAAGGGTGAGCTGTGTTTCCAGCACTGAAAGGTTATTCACATGCGCTGAACCCTGCTGTTATTTTGCTTTCCCCAGTGTTTTCATTATGATGGCTCTTTTTTTTTTTTTTTTTTGTGCGTCTTTCGCTGCGGAGGCTGTTGCTGAACATCGACTGTCATTTTGCCCTGTGTGTCTGAAGTGAGCAGACAATAAGGGTCAACCCACTTCTTGTTCTGGACTCCTTTCCTCCAGCTGACACCCCTTTGATGTCCCACTTCCTGTCTGCCTACCTCAGATTCCTTTACTACTATAAAGTTGACCATTAATTGCTTAAATTCTGCTCAGCATTCGTCTGTTTGCCTCTTTACCCTTTCATCCTCATCATCAGGAGCAGCTGTGTTCTTTCCCTGTGTGTATATTGTGAAGAACACTACCTAAACAGGACATGCCAGAGTCAGTGGACTAACCTCGTGCTCAGGGGGCACCATTGTGTTTTTTCCCTCTCCTGTCCACACATCTGCACAATTCTCATTCAAAAAGGGGGGTTAAAAAAAGCATGTAGTCGACAGGCAGGGGGGCTGGTCTGAAGTTCTCACAGTATGATAAATTATTATGGGACTTGTGCGAACATTTAAAATCAAACATGATGCAGTTTTCTTTAAAGAAAAAGCAACAATTACCACTGTGGCAAGGAAACCAGCATTTAGTAAAGATTTCTAAAAACGCCACATGAAATGGGTCATGTATGTTACATTTAGAATAAACACAAGCTTAGTATCTTTCAGGTAAATATGCTCACTGCACAGAAAAGTATATCTTTTGTGTTTTTTAAATGGCACTGGAAGCGTGACGAGCAGAGATCAGCATTTTTAGTCAGGCTGTCTTCTGTCTGCTGCTTTACAAACATGTTGCGTGGAAGTAAGCCTGTCGCAATAAGCAAAAGGATCAATTAATCGCATGATGAGAAATGAGCGCAGTAATTTCCATTCTGATTATCTTGTTCAGAGACTTGATTATCCAGTTGGTTCTAGTTGTTGCGGTTTTTATTTTGGATGTTTAAAATATCTTTTCATTGTCAAGAGCTCTTGCAAGGGCGATGTACTACATAAACTCTCAATATTGTAGCTTATCGCAGTAATTACTGGGACAATTTATCATCCAGCAAAATCAAGTAATCAGAAATATGTCATCACAACATTAATATTGCTAAAGACCGTAAAATAATTGTTGGATTCCCGATGTTTTGTGCTGCAGTTTGCAAGTTAGACTAATATCTAGCCTGTTGCATGGAGTCTTGTCTGTATTTAATCTCTAATCCCTTTACAAAAAGTTGTAAGAATAACAGAGTTGGAGGCACAGCAAGAGAGCAGTGAGGAAAATGTGCATCTATCGTAAGTAATTTTGCCATCTCAATATTTTCACATTATGAACACAGATGAGTTCACACAATGTGTGTGTGATGGTCCATCAAGGGGGGGAAAAAAAGCCATTTTGGCCAAAATCCAAAATGGCAGCCATGACCTCAAAGGAAGTTTTAGCAATCTTTTTCCATTTGTTGATGCTAAGCTAACTGTTAGCAGGGTGGACTTGCAGTCATACTGTGTGACAGGATTACACTGCAGGCAAACCTAACTTGTCAGTCAAAGCAAGAATTAAAAACAAAGTTACAATATATGGATTGCATGACTGAGTGTCATAGTTCATTATTCTGCTGGTATTTGCGTGGGGTCTCTGTTCACTAGGGTCAAACCCTTCATCCTGAACTGCTTTACTTCAGTCGCGGTTGAGTCAGCGCTGCCTGGTCCGCTCCCGTCCATGTGTCCAGACGCCGTCTAAATGTGCACAGAGACGGGACATCTCAGTCTACTTATAGAGACCTATTCCTATAAGATTCAACATTTAATGGGAGAAGCGCGTGTGTCAGCTGCTTGTTCTGAAATGCAGCGCCAGAGAGGCTGGACATAAATGACATTCCTCCCAAAATTGTTTTCCACGTTTCTTTTTTAACTCTGGCAGGAATTTTCAGGCCGGTGACATTTGTGGCCCTTTTGTTTCTGATGGTCTGTGTCACGCTGTGGGAATCAAAGCAGGTGACATTCGGGGTAGAAGGAAAAAATGCGCAGAATTTGATGTGATCGTGTCGTCTGGGACGTCCGTTGTAGCATTTGCTGTTGTTGCTGGTCACAATTATGCAGAGGTTAACCCCGCTTATTTTCTTAGCTCTAATTTGTCAAGTTTGGCTGCTTGTTTAGGGCGACGATGGGACAACGGAACGGTTTTGATGGTTGTAGGGTCTCTGCTGTGGCTGACATGAATTACAATAATATTTGTAGCATGCGTGTCATGAAGATGCACAAATTTAAACACCACCTTCAAAACTGTCACTGAGCTTTAAGACAGCTTTATATTAAAACATTTAGAGGAGGAAAATCATTCAGGCTTAGAAATGGAGACGTTGGTGTTGGCAGGTAGAATCATTTAAAG
Organism: Poeciliopsis retropinna; assembly: GCA_010277075.1. NCBI lineage: Eukaryota > Metazoa > Chordata > Actinopteri > Cyprinodontiformes > Poeciliidae > Poeciliopsis > Poeciliopsis retropinna. The sequence continues at coordinate 23,771,894 of VMRM01000003.1, forward strand.
TTTTTGTAAGATCATAGTGTTTTTTTTTTTTTATCTCTTTTTTAAAATAACAAAATATGCCCATAAAATACTTAAATATAAATATACAAGGGAGGGCTAATGTGAAACTAAAATTTTCAGCGTTGCAGCGCTCTCTCTCCGTGTTTGAATAATTGCAGCTTTACGAGACACTAAGGGTTCATTCACACCAGCTCTGTTTAGTCTGCTTTTATCAAACTCTAGTTTGTTTTCCCAGAAAGTCTGGTTCTTTTCAGGAAGTTTGAATGCTCAATCAAACTTTGTGGACCAACAAAGCTAATTCTGGTTCCCCTAAAACCTCAGGTGTGTGTTCGATTGCAGATGCGAGCAGACCGGAGAGCACTCTAAAAGCAGGAAGTGGATTGTAGCGCAGGGTATTCTGGGTAAATGCAACCAAAACAAACCTGAGTCTAGCGCTAGCAGGAGGAATCGCTTGTGATCTTTTACCAAAGACAAAAGAAAAATCCTCCAACGGCCAAAATCCAATGCTACTCCATTTTGTGAATGATTTTATTTTCATGTCGTTGGAGGTTTTCCTGAAAAGAAACCGGTGAAACCTAATTAACACTTTACATCTTTGATATGCCTTGATAACAGTAGCCTACAGATCCAAAGTAATGGAAATGTTTCATTCTAATATTATTACTATTTAATCTTTTGGGAGATCTGTTCACTTTGTGGAGAATTTCTGTTACTGCCCAGGTGCAACGACTAGCTGTTGGGGACGACCCAACTTCACCGGCCGCTCGATACTCCAGTTTCACATGCCTTTCCCACGCAGCAGCGCGTCGCCAGGCGGGGGGCTGTGGGAGGGAGCCGTGGAGATGGAAATATCCTCTGGGACGACCCAAAATGGCTCAGATTATTCTAGAATTGGCAAATGTCTCAGACAACCAAAAATTTTTATCTGAGACACGAGCAGACCCCGGAGCCCCTCGTCCCTCCACAGCTGAACATGCTTGTCGTTTTTATGTTCTGCTTTTCCTTCATCTGTAGATGACTGCCTCACTTTCTGTGAACAAGAGGAGATGATGAACGTGAAAAGCATTGAAAATAAAAGCATCCGTACGTACTTTCAATGAAAGTTAGAAACGGCGCAAAAAAGCCTTTTCTTTAAACGGTGTGTGAATTTGGAAGGCAAGTATATTTATCTGTAATTTTTTACATTTTAGTGATTATTCGCTTGTGGCTTCAAATGTGCGGGTCCGTTATCGGTACCAAGGTCTGTAGAACCCTACACAATTGATGGGGAATCTCCAAAAATGCTCTTCCTACAGTTTGAGTGAGCATAGTTATTCGGCTTTGCCTTTTCCTGTGCACTGCTACCCAGCTGGCTGAAAAAGCATGTCCTACTTTGTTGTAGGACTGGGTGATATGGTTGGAAAAACATTTCACGATGCATCATATCAGTCTGTCTAATTATTGATTAGTTTTGTTTTAAAATATTTTAAAGGCTGCTTGGCGACTTTACTTTTCCTCACATTTTCAAATTCTTTAAGTCTATTTGCACCAAAATATTAATTTTTACATTTTACCAGCAGTAGGAATAATGGTTGCTTTTAGTTTTAAACATTTGTATAAATGAGGTGAAAACGCTGTATGTATTTTTTTTTTTTAACTAATCGTCCAATATATACTAGTGTATGATCGACTCCTGTTTGAAAGTTTCTGAGGTGTGATGAGGGGGAGTTGATTGATTTAGGAGTTAGCAGTAGTTGTAGTTTGTTGTGTCAAACAGGACAGTTACTATGTTATCCTTCATAAATAGCAGGACTATAGTTTGTAAATGATGGGCTGCTTTCCAGCAGAAAATTGCATGCTGCAGGCAAATGAACATCACCAAATGGGTTAAGCAGGTCAAAGATGGTAATCTGAGCTCTGACTTATATTTGTTTTTCACTGAGGAGTTTTTTTTTTTTTTTTAACAGATTTAAAGCGCCCTTTACACCGCTTGTAGCAATGAATCAATCTGAAATAACTGGATAAAAATGGCAGATTTGCAAAGTTAGTAAACTGGAAGTCCATGACCTTGTTCAGCAGTTCCACAGCCAATACTGTGATGTAATGGGTCAAAACCCATCCTAGGAAGTTGAGAAGAACTGAACAGATTAAAATAAAAAAAAAAGACGCCCCAAACAGAATACAAATATCTACACAGCACTGGAAGTCACTAAATTAAACTTTTTTTGCACACCTGGAGCTAAAAAAAATAAGATGGTAAGCAAAGAGTGGAGGGTCGCCAGTCTGTCTTCTATCATGTCTGCTCAGTTTGCTGCTGTAGATCTGGAGGCTAATAATAATTACAGGCATGTTGTCATTTATACCCAATATTTCAACCAAAGCAAAAACAAGATTATAAACTTCAAAAAGCTTGAAGGAATTTTGGAAAATAAAAAGTCTGTGATCAGCCTCTGGAAACGGCTCAGAGCCCTTAATGCTGTGCTGCAAGACATCTTAAACTGCTTTAAAGGCCATCTTTAAATATGGACTATTAAGATGTGGGATATTTCTATAAGCATCGGTCTCCTAATGACTCTCACAGCCAGCAGGGCAAGAACCTTCCTTAATACTCGCCTTCTAACACTCACTGTTTAGTTACGCTAATCCTGCAGCTGCCTTTTATAATGATGGCGTATAAATATAGTTATTATGAAAAGCCTTTTATAGCCCTAAAAGCCAAAGGCAAGTTAATTTGGTGTTGGCCGTCTCACACTGTCAGCACTCCCAGGTTTAGTCCGGGTCACCGTGCCAGCCTGACAGGAGAATGACTCAAGGATTCTCTCCCAGACTCAGACTGAGGTTAATCTCTAAAAATATTTTTGTAAACTTTTCATATGAATCGGCTGACACCCGCTCATTAAACGGGTGTCATCACACGCCCCCCACCCCGTCCCGCTCCGTCCTTGCTGTGCGCCCGTCTCTTTAAGAGACCGCTCGGCAGCGGTTAGACTCTCTCCCAAGACATGAGTTGGAACACAGACGGCGCTGTCACAAGACTGCGTAACAAACCAAACATTCAGAGCTGTGAGCGGAGCACATTTTTTATTTTCCCCCTTCACTGTCTTTGTCTCTGTCACTGAGTCAGAGGGCAATTTGGGATTAAACTCCCGCTGACGTCACATAGCTTCCCACATCCCCATGCGTCTTCTGAACTTTCCTCTTTTTTCTTTAAGTCTCTGTTTTTACTCAGAATAGAGCAACTCTTTAATTTTAAACTCCTGTGTTTATTTTTGTGTTTTTTACCCCTGTATATGTGTGTGTAAAACCTCTGAGCTAAACCATTTCTCACGCTGTCTGATTGTTTCTTGTCCGAGTATTTAAAGAGCCGTTAGTGTCGGGACACTTGTTTGCCTTTCACAAACACTCAGAGCAGCAGCAGCAGGTAAGGAGCGTGGCCTTGTTTGCTTTGTCGCCAAACTCCACTTGTGCAGCAACTTTTAGCCCACTGCCGTCATGCCACCGGCTGTATGTCATGGAGTCTTTTCTTTTTTTGTAATCTTCTGATCATTGTTTAATCAGATAGGGGTTGCTCAAATTTCTGTGAATTATTGTGGAAAAACAATTTTTAATGCAATGTCTTTAGAAAATAATCATCTTCCTAGCTGAGATTGAAACTGGATTCAGATTAGATCATTTTCTCCAGATTTGTTATATTCTAACTGAACATAAAGAAACAGAACATTAGCAGTCAGGTTTACAAAGGAGGATTTAGGGCCACTGGAAAAAAATGACTAATCTCAGAATTTTGACTTTAATCTTCTGAGATCAAAGGTCAAATCTTTTGTTGTTCTGTGACCCAAAATAAACTATCCAATTCTGATTTTTTAAATTTATTTTATTGATTTGTCTAAATATGCTGCAGTAGTCCTATGGCATACAGGACCTCATGGCCTTGTATCAATGACTTTCTTTCTGTCAATCTGCCATAAAGCCAGATTTGTGGAATGTACCAATAGTTCTTGTCCTTTTGACAAATTCTTCCATTTGACCTGCGGTTCCCTGCAGCTCCTTCAGAGCCGCCGTGGTTAAAGACGGCCATGATTCTGGAGAAATTGTCTTTCCAATTTCTCCTGAAATTTTACTTCATGTTACATCAACTGAAAGTTGTCGTTGCAGGCCTCTGGTTCTGAATGAATACAGCGTTTTAAACCTAAACGTGTGCAGATAACGCTCATGTGCATGACGTTACAGTCCGTCGCACTACTTTACAAAAACTAAACAATACAGAGCACTCCCAGCTGTCACCAACATCCTCTGTTTGAAAGCGCCAAGGTTTCTCATGTGATTTGCAGCGGCGATAAGGCATTCGCTGCAGCTCGTTTTACGCTAAACTCAATTCCTCATGCCGGTGCAACCTGAAACGACGTCAACCTGTATGTAAACGTCACCGCTGCTAGAGAAGACTCGGGTTCAGGCCAAATGCAGCCGTCTGCAGCGTTCAGCCAGACCAAATGTTGTGAAGCATGTGACACCAGAGGAGTTCATTCAGGGATGACTTGTACACTGGATTTTTTTTAATTTTTTTTTTTAATCAAGATTGTGATTTAAACATGTTTTACAGTTTGTCGCACAGTCTTATTAAAATATCTTATTGTCTGATCTGTCTGTCCAGGTCCCTGCTCATCCGTAGTTGGAAATGTCTAAATATCGTATCACTTAATTACTTTCACTTAAACTTTTCAGATTTCTTTGTCTAGTGCTCATTACTTGCTGTTGGTTGATCTGTACAGAACAGCTGTACGCCAAAACTGAGTCCCTTAAACAGGTGGACTGGCTGTAATAATTAGACTTCTAAAGGCAGTTGTTTGCACTGGATGTTTTTGTTTCACTACATGTCATATTGCAGCTTTTTGTTAAACATGTAGAAAACCACATTGTCCCTTTTCTTCCTTGCATTTCTGAGGACAATGTTTTTCGTGTCAGAAATATGCTCTACTTTGTTTTGATTTAAAATGCCTGTGTAAAACATAAGCTTGTGGTCGTCATGTGATAAAAGTTTAAGCAGTTTGAAGCCTTTTCCAGGTGTAGAATATGTTTTATTCCTCAATTGCATAATTTTCTTACCCTGACCTACTGATATAAAAGTTTGTATGCCATCGACTATTTAACTTTAGTGAGTTTGTTTCATTTGCGTTTGAGGAAACGAATGAAAACATGAGGAAACTCGGTCGTAACATTCTGGACTGCTGCATTACATCTCTGGAATGTCAAGAACAAACCTAACCTGTTGAATTCCCCAAAAATATGCGAAATGCTAAGGCAGTTCATAGAATTTGAAGCCCTGATTGTTTTTGACAAGCCCAACTCATTCATTGTGGAGTGTGATTCAGCACCGCTCCTTGATACTTTTATTGGAACATCAGACATTTTTTTTTTATGAGAGTACGCCCTCTTTCGTAATGTCCTTTTTTATTTTTTGAGAGGGAGAGCGCGGCTGACTAACACGGTGCCTTCTTCTAATTTGAATCAGCAGCATGTGTCTGAGCGCCGACGGCATCGTGCCTGAAAACCATTTTGTTAGCGAAAAGAAAGCGGAAGTGAGATCCAGTGCAGTAGGTTTTTGGGAGAGGAAAGCTGAAGCATGTGTCTCCTGAGGAATGCAGAGCAGAATGTCTCGGCTACTCTCGCTCTGCAGTCCCGTCATTGTATGCATACCTTGCCAGTTACCAGGCCACACGCTCCGAGTACGAGGATCTCTGTGATTGATCATCAACTACTGGTTTTAATCCAACCTGCTCACTGTTGGAAATGTTATGTGTACTGATGGTTGTTGTGTGCAGTTCAGTGATTAGAAGTAATATTTCATTTTTGTAGCTGGCATTTTGAACAAGCTTCAAAATGTTTTTGTTGAAGAGTTTATGGTTTTTATGCATTTTAAAGGATAGAAAAAGCTTAAACTGATTTCACCTCAAAACAATAATGGCAAATGCAATAATTTCTTAAACATGATTTGATTTTAGTTATGTTAAATTTGAGGGCCTCTGAATGTATCTCTGCTTTTGTGGTGCCTTTCATTTGCTCTTTGAAATGTACTTTCAGTCAATATTTCAGATTTTCTTCACATTCTGGATTTCCTGTTTGCCACAAATCCTGACCCCATAATCCAATGTGACAAGAATGTCTAAAAAAAGCAACCATTTTCACTTCTGAGCTCATTGAATCAATTGTTAGTCATTGTGCTGTTCAAAGTATGTTTGATTATATTTTTGATCTTCAAACGCAGAGAAGATTCGGCTTCTGGTTGCAGTAGTAGCTAACTTGTCAATCAGCATATTGCTCACATTTTCTGACTTGGTACTTCCACGTTGTTCAGATGGGTATTATGATGATCTTGTATCTAAATGTCATCTTTTTAGCTATATTAAACTAAGCTCCGTTGTTAGAAGTCACAATTGTTTAAGCTAGCTTGGTAGCTCTCATTAGAAGCACTTAAATTTCACAGCTAGTTTTATCATGTGGGACCCTGATAAACTAGGTAGACACCTAAATTAGAAACAAATTATGTCACGCCGTGAAAACATCAAGAATACAGAAATAGTTGACGTTTAGTGCTGGTCAAGGCTAAGTGCATTTTTTTTTCTACATTTAGCTTGTTTTGAAGATTGTTCCTTGATGTGCTTCAGTGGCTTTGTAGAAAGTTTATCTTGCTGTCCCAGAAGACATTTCTCAGCCTTTCATGTCTAATTCTGGTCTTGCCTGGTTTTTTGTTTTTCTAAAAATGTGTAGTAGCTTCATGTGTGCTAGCTGGTGAGATGGTTGTTTTTAATGCTGTCGTCCTGACCTACAGGCAATAATTCTGCTTCAGACCCGTTCTGGAGGACGGTTCACGGTTTGAGTTTCTATTCTTCATGCCGAGATGTTCAGTTCTCTTCTTTGAATTAGTCAAGCTTAGGGAGTGCGATATTAAACAGAAACGTCCATGATTGAAAAGAGCTGGTGGTAAGGTATTGAGGTTTAGCAACACTGCTGGTTAGCTGGCTGAAAGGTTACTACAATTTAAAACTCCACAAACCTCAAAAATTATAAATTTTGTTGTCCTTTTTGTGTGAATCTCGTGAATTTCTACCAGCGTTTTTTTTTTTTTTTTAATTATTATACTGGCCCATGCCTTTTCAAAGGCCATACTTTACATTTCGTGTCCCAAATTGGCCAAATGTGGATATTTTTCTACTACAGTTTCCCAAGTTAGAGCCAGTAAAATTGTTGCTGAAACGGGTTCAACCTGTGGTTGAATGTTGACTTTTTTTTAAAAATCTCCATTAACTGACTAAACTCTCATTACATAATAAATGAGGCAGAAAACCCTGCAGGATGCAAATAGGAAAACAATTACATAATTAGGTGGGACAATACATGTTTTGATAAATCTCTGCTGCTTTGCTCATAATTATGCCAGAATCCTTAGTTTTTAAGGGCTCAAATAAAGCTTCTCTGTTCACTAAAAATAAAAAATGGCAGCCTTTGCCATATATGAAGCAAAGTGTAATATTTAATGTCATAGCTAAATGTTCTCTGTTTATTCCAGGATTACAAAACCGCTAACATTTGCCGACTGTGTTGGAGATGAGCTGCCTCTGGGCTGGGAGGAGGTTTACGACCAACAAGTGGGAGTTTACTACATCGACCACATCAACAGTGAGTAAATCTCTTTGGTCTCCACTTCCTATTGGAGTTGTGCAGAGGATGGTGAGAGGGGCTGAAAGAGTCACTGGAGTTTCTCTACCCCCGGTACAGGATCTGTTTCAGAAAGGCTGCTGGAAACATGCTTTACTCACCGGCTGTGTTTCCATTACAAATGTGTACAAAACTTTATTAAACTAATGTTGAAAAAAAAACACAATTTCTCAATTGCGGTGTTTCCATTAAGTGGACAAATTTCTATCACCTCATCCTAGCGCAAAAACGTTTTGCTATTTTATTTTTGAAATTGCCATGTGTCCCTTAAGTTAACTTAATTTCATAATTCCAATTTGTGTGTTTATCTGGTCAGTGGAAACTCTGCTGCTGTCAGATAATCCTCAAACCAGCTGCATAAACTTTTTCTGGCAAAACAAAACTTTAGCATACAGAGCTAATGTTTTTCTCTTTCTATAATCAGTCCTATAAATGCTCAAGAGACATAGTTTAGGTTTGCCATTTTTGTACACCATTGAATGATCAAATTCCATAAGAAAAAAATTATTTTGAAGTATTAACTTTAAAACGCTGTAATCCTACCTCAATTATTGCTGATGAAATAAAGTTTTTTTTTTTTTTTTTTTTTTTTTTTTTTGTCAGAAACCACCCAGATTGAGAACCCGCGGACACAATGGCGGCAGGAACAGGAGCGCATGTTGAAGGAGTACCTTGTGGTGGCCCGGGAGGCCCTCAACGCCAAGAAGGAGATGTACCTGATCAAGCAGCAGCGACTGGAGCTGGCTCAGCAGGAAATGCTGCGATTGGACAAGCTTTCTGGAGACATCCACTCAATCACCAGCAGTAAGGCTCGCCAATGTCAAAGGTCATGCAAGACGGGAGAGGAAAGAATATATCCCATGTAAACTGACTTGAGCTTATAATTGGGCATTTATCGTTGATCATTTTTGATTTGCCGTAGTTACAATAAATTTCATTTGTCAATTTCAGTAAGTTAAAATAAAATAAACTGACAGTATTATCTGAAATGTTACTTTTGCTACTTTCTCCACAGAATCAATAAATTTGAAAAGGCAGTTCAGTGACATAAATTGCACTACTTTCAGTAAAACTGGGTCCTGAATAGGACCCAATTTAATGGACACTATCATTTGTGTTTGCTTGAATATTATGCCATGCATTCACAGTAGAGGTGGGTGAGAAGAATTTAGAATTTTATTGTGATATTTTATGGCATATTTATAGTCTTCACTGTAACAGTGAAGACCATAATAAAAAAAAAAAAAAACTATACTACTTGTATCTTAGGTAACTGTATGGCTGTGATGGCCTGGTACAACATACAAAGTACCATAAACACAAATATTGTTCTTGAAAAACATTCCCATTTGTAATTAGATTCTTGCCAGTTACTTAAAGTGTGATTTTTGTCACTAAATTGCAGCAGTAATCATACTTTTGAATCTACTATTTACTGATGCTCTTGTGAAATTGTGGAGAAAATGGCAAAAGTAGGATAATGTCTGTTTTGTTTTTTTATTAAACATCGATGACTAAAATTGATCAACATTCTTATGATAAACAATACGATACACGCCCACCTGTAAGCTACAGCCATTCAGGTAGCTAAGAAATGAGTAACATTACCATATTTTATGGTACTACATAAAGTCTATGTAGCCCACCCTTTCCTGAGCAAACCTAATTGTGACCTGGACATGCTACACTGCAAGAACTCATCATTCACTGCTGAGGCGGATCCAAATCTATAGAAATTCTTCCAAATCCTAAATTTTTATTTATTTAATTTTTTTTTTCCCCTCACCCCACCCCCTTGTTTTAGCAGCTCCACCCAGTTTGCCCTCTGACCCCCTCACACAACGCTTCCAGGGGGGCTCGGCTCCTAGGAGACATGACGACTAACCTTCTCGTCTCTCTGCTTTGTGTCTGCAGCTTTTTCCGGCTCGTCTTCAAGTACGAAATACGACCCTGAGCAAATCAAAATGGAAATAGCCTGCAAACGAGAGCGGGTGAGTTGCTATCGATGGAGAACAATGGGAAATGGTGAGGGGCGCTTCGGGGGCCCTGGGGTGTGGCCCCTACAGGATACCATGGCTCTGGGTCTCAGGAGGATGACGGTGAGGTCATCATCAAAGGGTCAGGCAGAGGAGAGGCCCAGGACTCGCAGGGCAAGGTTGGACGTTACTCTGAGATCAATAGCATGGGTCAGGGTATTTCCTGGATCGGGGTAATTTTTAAAGCAAAGAGTTATGCTGCAAAAAAGAGTGGTGGGGGGGAAGAGAGTCACTGTGTAAATCCATCTGCTGAGGCAAACTAGAGCTGTGTTATCGCAGATTTAAAGCTCCATAAGAACTGATTATTATTCCAATGGCATTCTTCAGTAGGTGGGGTCAGATCAAGTTTTACTAATTTAGGTTTTTAGTTGGTTACATTTTATGAGATTTATTGATCAATCACTCAAAGATCAGAATTGGCCCATTTTCTCAATCTGCTCTGATTGGCGGTCAGTAAATAAAACGCCTTTAGAAACAAGAACTCCCACTTATCCGAGGCAACAAAAGCCAGTAACAAACTACACAGCTGGAAACAGGTTAGTAATCTGTACTTTGTTGCATACATTCAATTCAATACAAACATACTTTACTGATCCCAAAGGAAAATTAAAGGCTTCTGTAATTCTTATTCATTCAATTTTCTTCAAACAGTTATTGTCGATGGTGATGGCTGTGGGCAGGAAGGATCTCCTGTAGCAGTCTGTATTACAGTGACTCTAAAGACGCCACTGACTGAAGACACTGTTCATCTATAATTATAATGTTAATCAGTTGTAAACTGTCCTGTTGCTATGGCTACCCATCATAAAAGACGAGGAAAGTGTAAAGTATTGACAAAAATCAAAACGGAAAGGAATAGCTGTCCAGAAAAAAATGTTCAATATCAAAGAAAGCAAACGATCCACTCCAATGTGCTGCCAGCCTGAGTGACGCAAATCTAGATCCATTTGATTCATAAATGAGCCAAAACGCGTTGCTTCTCCTTCATGCGTTTTCTTTTAAGTTTGTTCAAAACTTAAAATCGACCAGTTAGAGATGAGGAAAGAGGGAAATTACTATCTGATTGAGGCATGTCTAGCTTCTACAAAAAAATTAGTTTATTGAAACCTTATCTGCTTGTTAATGAGCGTTACTTTAACCATGTTGTTTGCCTACTTGTGGCAGGATTGAAGCCGTTTGACGTGTTACACATTTCAGACTGAAAATTAACTTTTAGTGGTAATGCTGCTTCCCAGAGCTGGAGATTCTTCTGGTCACACTTTCTCTACCGTCTCATGACTTTTAGAAAAGCGGGGATGGAAAATGTGTAATTTCATCCTTTAAGAAAATATGTTCAAAAAGTCATGTTCGATTCCAGTCAGGATGTTTTCAGGGTTACGTCAAATATGTTGATCAAAGTTCCTGTTACTATGAATCATATTCAACTCTTAACATGTGGATTTTAGTCTTGATTTAAGCAAGTCAGTGTTTTGGCAGTTTTTTAGTTTTCTGGAAGTCTGTTCCAGATTAGTGGCACATAGAAGCTGATTGATGCTTCTGTGTGTTTGGTACTGGAGATGCAGAACCAGAATACCTGAGGTCTGGAAGGTTAAAAGAACAGAGGATCTTTAATGTATGTTGGTGCGAAGCCGTTCAGTGATTTATAAACTACAACAAATGTTTTCCTGTCTGTTCTCTGAGCAAGTGCTGTAAAACTGGATAGATGTTCTCTCATTTTCTGGTTTTAGTGAGAACCTGATAGGAAAAGCACTTCTAAGTTTGTTCTATCTCAGTTTTTAGTTTGAGTTTCTCCTGCAATGCTGAGGGGCGCTAAATTTTATTAATCCGATTGAATTTCAAGACTCTTAAAGCCGCGGCACGTTTGTCGGCCGCCGCTGACTGAGGTCAAGGATTCCACGCTTCAGTCCAAAACCTCTTCGAGAGAAGGTCTCGGTTTGTGTGTGCACCTCTGTACAAAGTCCAGCATTCCTCCGTGCCAGTAGTCATGATTCGACAGTTTTTGTCCGTGGCGGTGAGAGGAGTCCATTGTTCACCATGGTAACCCGGCGCTTGCTTGTGTCCGCAGCTCTCCAGACTGAAGCAGGAGCTGGCCCAGGTGAAGCAGGAGCTGCAGTATAAGGAAATGGGAGTGGAGACCCTGCAGGAGTGAGTGTTTCTCTGCTTCTGTGTGTGTTCGTTCCCGGTCCACCCTTCCTCCCACGGCCAACCTTCTCCTTCCTACACTCGACCCGGCTGCTTCCCACCCAGTGGCCTCTTCCCTCTTTTATTCACTCGGTTTGGTCTCGTCTACAAAGTTCAGCTTCATCCCTGTTTCTGTCTCCTCTTCTTCAAATGGTTACAGTTTTAAAGTGGCTCTTTAACATATAAAACACCCTTTAAAGTAGTTCCAATGACTGAAAGGTTCTTGCATAAGATTTAGGAATTTGATTCTTTTGTTTTCTTTAATGTTTTGCTTTCTGACTCTGACACACAAACTATCTCTCTGTGCTGGGAAGATTTCTGAACCATTCCAAATTTCATGTTAGAAATAGAAGCTCCACCTCACTGAGCGAGAGGGGAAAAGAGAGCTTTTGAGAAAAGCCAAATGGAGGGAGTTTTTTTTTTTTTTTTTTTTTTTTTTTTTTTTTTCTCTTTTGATGGAAAAGGCGACTCCACCTCAGGAAGAGGATGCACCAGTGGAGTGCAGGGAGCCAAGGCTCAGCCTGGAGAGAGGAAGTTGTTCCATGGAGGGGATGGGAGCGGGGCGTGAGACGCGAGGAGGGAGGGGGCCTCTAAAGCGGTTTTCAAAAACAGAGATATCTGGCTGCAAATTCCTCTGCACTTCCTGAGTCCTGGCAAAGAAGTTCCTTATCTCTTAGATAAGTGATTCCCAGAATAGCTGGGAAGAATACACAGCTTGCAAAAAAAGAAACACTGAGTGCTGCGATGTGTATACATGCTCATAGGCGTGTTTGACTTTGTTTGCTGGTCTGTGCGTGTCCCATTGTTCTGTGCGGATTACTCGGGTTCAGAACAGGAGTGACCCTGCAGGCTGTTGTGTTTTTGTTTTTTTTTTCTGGTTAATCTTAGCTGTGATCAGCAATAAAGCAAATTGTTCATCACATCGGATAAGCTGATAAACAGTTTCTGGTGTATACCCACCCCCAATGATAATCTTTACTACGACCCTTAAAGAAGTCAGGAGTTGGGGTTTAGACTATCAGTTTTGCGCCTCCTTATCTTTGAGTTTCACAAACTCTTTCACGGCTTGTCCAGCCGACATCCTGGTGGATTTTTGTCACGCCTCGGCAGACTGAAGGAAATGCGAGCCCATTGGGGTGGCTGGCACAGAGCGGTGGCTTTTAAATTTTCTTTTTGTTTTTGTTCCGGGGACATAAAAGTTTGAAACTTGCAGGCTCCACCAGAGGGTTGGAGAGGAGAGACAAAGCAGAGCCTGTTTCTGGGTCAGGATGGACAGAACCTGCTGTTTAAGGAGAGCTAACCACGCCCTCCCAACTCCGCCCCTATGCAACCACCATTGTTTTAGTAATCAATTAATTGGATTTATTTTAAAGAATGGCACATTCTGCAGATGTTTCATTTAACCACTTAAGCCTTTTTTATGCATTAGAAATTCATTTAAAAGTGCAAATAACTCTATCCTTTTCATAGCATTTCTTTTGTAAATCTGAAATAGGTGAACCTAAAACTATAGGAGTTCTGGGTTTTTATCTTAAATGCAAAATGTAACATTCTTTGCATAGATTTGGATTAATTACTGCTTTGATTAGGTCTTTATTTCACCAAATGGCTTTTTTTTTTAAGTTTAAAAAAATTGATTACTAAATTAGACTATTTAAATAGTCAAAACATATCCTCAACCAGGAAGCTCTTCATTTGATATATTGTGTGGTAATTTTGTCATTTGAGTTCAGAAGTTTAGGGGAATACCCGCTTAATATGAAAACATGCCTGCCACACTTTTCAGATTTATTTTTAAGTTAACTTGATTTCTACATTGTCGGCCGCTTGCATAAAGACTTTCTAAGTATGAGTCTAATGTGAAAGTGCAGTGCGTGAACACATGAGGAGCCTTGCAGTGTGATCGGACTTATTCATTCCCTGTTGGCGCCTTGTGAATGAACTGGCTCTAAAAATCATATTTCACTTACTAAGCCTGGAAGAGCATCTGAAAGCAGCATCTCGCGTCCGGTGTCTCATGACTGAAACGGCCCAAAACCTAAAAATAAACTGTTGTGTTATTGATGAGCGAAACCTCCCACAGAGATTCTTTCTCCCTTACAGATTCCTTTTGTTTTTGCTTTTCTTTGTCAAGGTTCACAAGATGAAACGCAAATCAGTTTGAAATGATGTTTTTATGCAATTATCTTATTCTACATAACCAGGTCAAGTTAATTATGTGTAATTAACTATATTTTAGGTGTATTTCACCTTTATCATCTACTTCTGAACAACACCTGTAGAATCTAGAAATCTCAAACAGAACCAGCCTGACTACATGACCTCAAATACAAAAGGTCACAGCATTTCCAGACTGAAATGCTGTGAACTTAAACAGGCTGTTAAAGGTGTAGTATATAAGTTTTAGAAAAAAATTATTTTACATATTTGTTAAAGATTATGTGAAAAGATCCATCGTTTCACATAATCTGTGAAAAGATGGAGCTCCTCTGGCTTCTCCCAGTGGTCCTGCTGCTACCTGCAGAAATATACAGTTGGAGCAGAATCAACCAATCAGAGCCAGGAGGAGGGTCCTGGTGGGGTCAGTCATCCTTGTAACCACCTGGTTCCACAACAGAGCCTGGGTAGTGAATGCTAAGGCTAGCTAGCATGGCCACTGACGCCACATTAACAGTTTACCCGTTTCTCTGCCTTTAGCACATTTAGCTGCATGTACAGAGGGTTGATTGACAGTGCTAAGACCATCCCCCTGGCTCTGACTGGTTGTTTCTGCAGATGGCAGTAGGACTACATGGAAAAGGCAGAGGCGCTTTTTCCAGATTCTCTTATGATCCTACAGTGATGTAATGACAGTTTTAACAAATATGTAAGAAAAATAAAATCCATTTCTAAAAGTTGCATGTTGCAGCTTCAGTGCTTAAACTCCTCAATATGGCTGAGTTAAAGCAACTCTGCAAAGATTGGGCCAGATTTCTCCACAGGGGTATGACAATAAAAAAGCTGGTCACTACAAAATACTTGATGGCAGTTGTTGCCAAGGGTAAAGCAGTTAGATGTGAGGTCGGGTTTAGTGGGGGGATTGCTTTGACATGGGGCCAGGTTGGTTTGTATAGTCATTTGAAAATAACTTTGTATTTGCTTGTATTAAAATTACTCTGATCATTAAAGTGTCACAAAATACCAAAATTTGGCCTAAATCTACTCAGACATGCTGGAAGTGAATCAAAAGAAGGCTTAAGAGCTCCTCGTTTGCTAAGCAAACATGTTTGTTTTTCATTCAGGATCGATAGGAAGATGTCCCGCAGTCAGACGAACTACAAGCTGGACGAGGCTCAGGCCATCTTCAACGAGCTGCGCAGCATCAAGAAGTCCATCAGCACAGGCGAGAAGGAGAGGCAGGACCTCATCCAGGTGACTGCCTGCTTCTCACTCCACCCACAGCACCTCAGCTGCAGTTTGCATATTTGATGCTGACCTCTAGTGTCCGTTTCCATCTACTGTCAGTGATGAAACTATCAGACATTTTTAGCTCTGATAAAGGAACTGATTTTATTTGGAGATAAAAACAAAGTCTTTTATTAAATAAGTAAAATGTATATTTAATAAACAGCATAGAAAAAAGTAGTGTGATGTCAACATTTGGTTTATGCCAAACATGTTTTCTGTTCACAGAACAATATTCCAGACCTTCATGTTTTAAAGATTTCAACTTTTCTACTTCTACACATTCAATGAAAGTCAATTAGCCTATTGATGCTGTTTAAGGGTTTTGTTTTTCTTTCAGACTGAGGTTGTTGGAATGTAAAGATTTATCTGAATATTTATTTTCTGTTTTTCAGAGCCTGGCTAAGCTGACGATCAACAGGCAGTATGTCAGCGACACGGCTGGCGAGGTGGCAGACAGCGCCAGCGGCGCCACCGCTGCCGCCGCCAGCGACCTGTACAATCCGCAGCCGTACTGCGAAACCAGCTGCCAGACGGACGTCATGGGAGAGGTCAGGGGTCATACATCTCCCTTAATGTCTGATTTATACAGAGGTCGTCTGCGTGTATTCTCATACCGTCTCCAGCAAATAACTCTGTAGGTTTGGATTATCTGAGCTGCACCTATTGATTATTTTACTAATTGATTGTTCTATTGATTAATTGAACCGTTAATCAGCTAAACTAAAATGGGTGAATTCTCTAGAGTTTTCATTCAACCATTTAAGTTAATTTGTACAGAATTGTCAACATGTTAAAAGACGCAAGTAAACAAGTAATTCAGATCCTATTTTAAGAAAAAGTTTAAAACTTTCTAGTTGTCTAAAATGCAACGGAGCATTTCTTTATTGTACGCTCGATCATTTATAATTTGACATTTTTTTTCAATTCATCTATTAATAATTGGATAGCAAAGGATACTTGATAGGAGATTTTTGTTTTTACTGAATTTGAACCAGATGAGGCTAAAAACTACCAGAGTACTGGGTAGAGCATATTCAGATTTCTTTTTTAATTTTAAACACAAAATGTATATACATGTAGAGTTTTGGCTTAATTACTGCCGAGTCTTTCACCAAATGGTCTTTTTTTTTGAGTCCGTATGCTCCAGTTAATGATTGATCAGTTACTAAATTAGTTGACAATAATTTCAATCAATCCAATTAATCATTGCAGTGCTCAGGCCTCACTAACGTTTTGTTTTCCTTTTTTCTGAAGTACGGTTCCCAAGAGTCTTCCCATTTGGTGGACAAAGTCAAACTCAACTGGCAGTATGAAGAAGCCAAGAGGAAGTAAGTCTGCCCAGCTGTTTGTTTTGTCAGTAGTAGCACAGAGGCATGCAGCACCGACTCACTAACCTCTGCAGCAACGCTCCCTCCACCTCCACACGCTGCCCCCTGGAAGGCTGGGAGGACGAGTTATGAATAGTATTTAGGTCCATCATCCGCTGAGGGATGTCTGGCCAGCAGAAAGAGCTGGGTGGTCACATTCTTTGCTGGCCGTGCTGCTGCCGACTGTGTGCTGCCTTTGTGTGCACAGCCAGAATGGGACTGCCCACCGCCCAGCCGCAGTGCACAGCCTGGTCCACCACAAGGTGGCCCAAAATACAAACTGTGCTTTTAAATGACGCCGTTAGACCGCGCCTGACACTGCGGTGTCAAAAAAATAAGGGCTTGTGTGTCGTCTAATTGGGGACACAAAAAGGCCGTATCATTACACCGGCTCAATCGTAATTGTTTTTATGAGGCTCATGTTTCTGTGGGGATCCACAAACGGCAGCACCAAGTCATGACATCAGAGTCAGAGCAGCAAAGAAGGGAGACTTTCATGCTGAGTCACTTCTTCTGAAATCCAGCTCATATGAACTGATTATTTTATCAGCTGACAGAGCGATTCCTGAGATTGTTTCAGGTCTGACTGAACCGCCCAGTCGGTTTCCAGGAGCACAGGCTGAGGCAGCAGGTCGCAGCGAGGAGACGAGCGCTGTCGACTTCCTGTTGCCATAAATACTTGTTCAGAGTAAACGCATGTTGGGTTCTGCCAGCCGGATTAATATTGCTCTGTGTAGATAGTTACAGGTGGCCATTTAGAAACAACTTTTGTTGTTAAATATTTATTAGAAGATCAAGATTTCTGTTGCTACCATCAAAAGTATGGCATGTTTTCACAATTTTTTATATCTGGATTCATTTAGATAAAGGAAGAGTTACAAAAACCTGCTACCTAAGTTTTTTCCTACTAATTTAAAAAGTCAACAAATTGAAAATTAGTAGCTGGCTCAACTAAATAAAAGTAGTTTTCCTAACCTTATAGTGCTGCACCAATATGGTATTTAGCAAAAGCGCCAACTTCAGTTCAAATTTTATCTGGCCTTGAAAGACTACATCAATTTAATGTTGACATTATAACTTGTGTTAAATTCCCTTAGATATTGTATTTGTATTTAGATCTTGTTCTGTCTGTTTCATATTTTCTTGTTTGAAATGGTTATTGGAGGAGAAAAACAGAACTGCTGTGCCGACAGTCCATTTCAAAATAAGAGCATGAACATAAATATGTAACTACTTGAATTCTTAATAGTGAACACAGGGTGAACATTATTTAGCTTAAATGTTTCAAAGCAGCCAAGTAAACTAGTGCTTTAGAATTTACTCTGAAACATTCATTTAGGGAGAGCTATACAAACATTTTGCTCTGCTAGTAGAGAATCAGCAGAAGTGTGCCCACTGCTAATAACAGAGCTGTTATGGTGCTTGGTGCTTTTCCTAACTTTTAGAAAACAATCGTTCAGACAAAATATTAATCGGTCATACAAAACTGGGCAGGACATGCAGGGATTTAAACTCATAGTTTATTCTGTTTTTATATACATTCTATGTTGCCATGTGGAAAACTTGAAATATAATGCACTAAATTTAGTTTCTGGAAGTCTACATGCTTTTGATTTTTCTGCACCTACACAGATTGTAGAGGTTTCTGAAACAAAAGACTAGGACTTGTATTGAGCTTCCCTGAGTGAATTGCTAAATTAAACTGCAGGTCTGAAGGGTCAGCTTTACACATTTTGCCAGCTTTCTTTTTTTTTTTTCTTTTGTGCAAAATAGCTCAAGAAATGGCTTTGTAACGTTACACTGGCCTGTCAGTTTTAGTGGTTGTCCATGATGTACACTGACGCTATGGTAATACGACAGTCTTCATCATAGCTTATTTAAATGTATGGAATAACTGCACAAAACTGAAACTTGTTAGCTTGCTAACATATCTAATATTTACATAAATGTTTTTATTTTCTGGTCTCCTGGACCTCAGCATGTGAACTTTGATTTTCCCCCCCCCCTTCCAACATGACTGAAAAAAGTAAATGTACTTGCCCACTTCTGACCATAAGAGTCCCAAGTATGAGGAGCAAATGAGAGAACTGACTGCCTTGCTGTCCTGTCAGGGTGCAGAGCATCCAGCACAAACTCGCGCAGCTCGACAACGAGAGCTGGTCGGGCCGTGCCGAGGCGGACCGCGACAGGGACTTCCTGCAGCTCCTGCGCGAGAAGGAGGCCCTCCTGCAGGAACTCATCCTGGTCAGCAAGGAGCCACACGCAGCGGAGAAGCAGAAGCAGTTGGAGGAGGAGCGTTCCAGGCTGGAGGAGGAGGTGCAGAAAGCCCACAGCTCCCAGAGCCAGGGAGCCAGTCAGAGGTGAGATGTCAGGAAAAGGAACACAAATCCCTCGAGGCTGATTCTGAGTCGGTGACGTTCTCGCCTCACTTGTTCGCTTTTTCTCCTGCCAACAGGTTGCTGCAGCAGGAGAAGAGGAACGACCTGCTCAGGCAGCTACAGGAGGCCACGCGCATCACCACCTACCTTCATTCCCAGCTGAAGAGGTGAGCCGCACACTGCTTCTGTCCTGTTAAAGCAGTCAGCCTCACATGAGCTACGCAGCCGTTTATTCACCTAAACAACTTTGTTTCATGGCCGCTGTTTGTGTTCAAAGTCATGATTTCATCAAGAATCCTCCTAAAAACAAGCTTCCACTCAGAAATGCCTCTGATCAGGTCACCCTACAGGAGGTCCTTCTTAAAGGGGCAGTATCATGTAAAATCAACCTTTTTTTAGCTTCAGATGACATTATAATCATCAAAAACACACCTGGAATGTTGCCTTGATTCATATTACATGTTTGAGAAATCCTTTAATCGCCATGGCAACCATTGGAAAAACATCTGAGTGGACCTAGCACCGCCTTCAAGGGCAAAGCTCCTCCTCAGAGGTTTCCAGCATCCCTACACCTCTCCTTTGAGCCACTTGGCTCCTTCAGACTAGCTAGCAGCAATTGGCAAACACTCTGGAACTGCACATCTACTGAGCTCATTACAGGAGCTGCTTCTTAGTGAAACACTGGTAAAAATGTTAAAGGGTTAATAGAGGAGCCATGATGCAATGACTTCATGAAGGTGGCGTTTCTTAAAGAGACAGAGGCACAATTTCAATTATGAAGTCAAATTTATTTTAAGCCGTATTTGATACCTACAACGTTTTTATAACTAGTGTAGCATAGATTGTGCTATAAAATAGCGCTATGTGACTGGATTCGCCTAATGCTGCCCCTTTTAGAGAGCTTTTCTAACTCGTGTTGTATTGGAAGTCCATGCTAAATTATCCATTTAGCATGTAAAAACACCGCTTTTTTTGTACTCTGTGTACTGAGCATAGAGAATAAAAGCGCCTCTGGACAATGTAATCATAGCTGTCTCTGGTCTGTCCCCAGCCTGTCTGCCAGTTCTCTGACGGTCTCCTCCAGCAGCAGCCGCGGCTCTCTGGCCTCCAGCCGGGGCTCCCTGACATCCAGCCGCGGCTCCCTCAGCTCCATCAGCTTCAGTGACATCTACGGTGTGCCGCAGTATGAGCGCCACGAAGGGGCGGCGGAGCCTCCCGACCCCCACGCCCGTTACCTGCAACCCCTGGAGAGCGCGTCAAGAGACTTCTCGATCTTTGGCCCCGAGCACCTGACTCAGAGCAAGAGCAAGCGCTCGCACGACACACCACAGTCCCTGGCCTCCCTCTCCTCCCGCTCTTCGCTCTCGTCCCTGTCTCCGCCCAGCTCGCCCATGGACACGCCGTACCACTTGGTGCCACAGGACTGCTCACTCACCCAGATGACGGAGGAGTACATGGATCAGGCAGGACGCAGCCTGCTGGAGGGGCTGCGGGCGCAAACCGTGTCGCACGGCATCCTGATGGGCGGCGAGGACATGGTGAGCCCCGCCGCAATGCACCAGCTGGAAAGCAAGAGCCACAGAGAAGGTGGGGCTCAGACGGCCTTCACCTCCACAGGTAGGCAGAGCGCAGTCCTCTTCTATAAACTATAAGAAACTAATCTGTGGAATATTCTGGAGCTTAGTTTTCAATTTTTCTATAGATTTATTCTGACGATTAATCGGATAAAAAATTTAAACGCTTTGTAAATTTTTTTTAATTTAACCTTTTCAACCTTTTTTGTAAACTTAGAAATGCATTAAGATACACATAATTAAAAATTATTTACGAAAATACACATTTCACTTTCTGAATTGCAACAAGAGAATATTCCATTAGTGAACGATTGATCATGGTGTGAAGATCAGCTTTTCCTGTTTGATTTAGCTTCTATGCAGCTTATTGCTAACCTGCTGACTGTTAACCACTTAAAAATTAGATTGCAAAAGGTGCCAAATAATTTTTTTGTTATTGAAGTGAAGCTAAAACTGATTTCACGAGAGGAGTTCTGGGTTGAACATATTTACAACCTTTTTTTCTTAAGTGCTAAATGTGTGTTCTGCATGTTTTGTACAGTTCTGGCTTTGTTGCTGCTCTTTGTGTTTTTGTTTCAACAGATTGCCTTTTTTTTTTTTTTTTTTTTTCCAGTCCGTATACTCCAGTTAATTGATTACTAAATTACCTGATTACGTCTGTAATCGCTTCAGCTGTAGCATATCTGGATTTTCTACTCCTCTGTTGCTAGGGGTGATGCTGCGGGGCAACAGCGCCAACCGGAGCAGCAGGAGAGCCAGGCGAGTCTCAGCGGGGGTTTCTGAGGACGCTCTGGCCACGGACAGCGGCGTGTTCGAGGCCTGGGGTAAAAGGTGAGTGCCCCCTCTCGTAACACAAAGACGGAACAGGAACAATATGTTATTGCCTTTGAATTGAAAGCAACAGCTAATCCTCACAGGAATCACTTTAGTTAAATGATTCATCTACTGCATGTCGAAGTGATTTCTGCAACTTATTTCAGCATGGAAAGAAAACAGATCTTCTGCACACACCCTTAAAAATTCTTTAATTCCTGGATCTAAAATTAATTCCTAAAAATGTCTTTGATTCATAAAAAATGTAAGTTGGCTTTGAATAACAAGTCTTAAATTTTGTTGCAACACAACAAAATTTGTGTTGCAACAAGAGAGCAACACACTCAGTGTGTGAAACACAAAACCAAACAGAGCCCAGAAATGTTCATGTTTTTCTGTTTCCTCGTAACGCAGCAGAATATCACACTGCGTCGACAGATTTTATGTCCTGTTTCATTTAAAGAGGCATTAAAGGGTCTTAAATACTTGAATGTGTCTTGCTGAAACCTGCGGACGCGTTGTCTTTTGGTTCCACAGGCCAGAGGAGTATGATGAGGTTTCGTACGTCAAAGAGGCGTCCCCTGCAAGTGAGCCGACCCACATCCAGCTAGGACTGCTGTAAGTCTGTTCTGATCGAAGAGCGTTTTGTAGACGGCAGTCAGGCTGGGATCAGTTTCCCCGCATGGCCTCATGTTTTCTGTTTGTGTTTACAGGTGGGAGTCCACCTCTCAGTCTCTGCGGCTGCATGTGCTGCAGCTGAAGAGTCTGAACTGTTCGAATGTGAGAGAAAGCTATAAAGTGTGAGTATTTTTAGCTGTTGCAATTAAAGTAACGATTTTCCTTTGTAAATGCAGTTATAGAAGAGAGCTCAAGTCTGTCTATAGAACTGGTTTTCTTATTGAAATGATAAAGCATGGCTGTAAGACATTAGGTGGTTCTTCTGCTCTGATAAGCTGCCAATTGGTGCACATGCAGTGATCAAGCATATATTTTTGGATTTTCATAGTTTCTTCTCACAATTGGTAGCTTTAAACTGCAACTCATACAAAATATTCACATCCTTTCAGCTTTCACATTTATGGTGCCACCACCAACTTTGTGTTTGCCAGACCGACACATAGTAGTGCATAATTACTTTTTCAGTTTCCTTTACTAGCATAAGAAGTGTTGTGCACATTTCTGTTCACTTGCTTTCAAATGAGTCCAGTTCAAAGAATTGGCATCTGAAGACATTTAATTTTTTTAGAGTTTTGTCAGATTCTCCCACCTTGTAATTAATTACTTTAATCACAGGTCTTTTTTTTTCTTCTTAGTGGAGTTTTTTTTCCCCATGCAGACTTTCCTGTCCCACACAAAATGAAACATAAAATTTTATAAATATGCTACAGGAAAATTCAGAAAATAAAAGTATTTATGTTGCTTAAATATGATTTTTGATGTTACATGTATAAAAAATAAGACGTTCTGAGCCACACTCTGTACCAGCAGGTGGTGGTAAAGCTTACCAAATGTTTTTTCCAACAAATCAAGAAAAGGTCTTCAGATTTTCTTAAACGCCATGGAGATGAGAAAAAAGAATCCAATCCACCAACTTTACTCTAAAATTAAACATCAAACTACTGTGAATGTTTTCTCCTTCACATGTTCAGCATGAACCCTGTTTAGATCTGTGTGATCCAGTCGCGTGAAGCATCGCCTGATCTTTTTGCCGTTTGCCTGAAGGTATGTGAAGGCCCACTTGATTCCCCTGGACGCCAGCAGGGCCTGTGCGTTCTACTGTTGCACCGCGTTGGACCCACAGAGCCAGATGATGTTCAACGAAGGCTTCCGCATCCCCGTCCCTGCCAACGCCCTGGCGGTGTCCGGCCTGCAGCTGTCGGTCTGCTCGCTGGGCCCTCAGGCTCAGGAGGAGCTCCTGGTGGGTCTGACGGGAAGCTGAAGCCGCGCGCCTCCTCAGGTTCCCCTCCTGAACCGTGTCCTTCCGTTGTTCCCCCGCAGGGCACGGCCAAGCTAAGCCTGGCGGACTGTGAGGGAAGCGCCGAGATGGTTTACCACTGGCTGCGAGTCCAGATGCTGACCGACTTGCAGAAGACCCTCCGCTGGGCCCAGGAGGACGAGGCGCGGCCCAGAACCACGGTAAACGATCACACCCCTTTACCACAAGAACACACATTTCAACACATCGGGTCAAAACAAAAGCTGTGCGTATTTGAGAGGCGGCATAAAGTTACGCAGAATTTTTAAGACTTAGAATCTAGAAATATGATGTAGGCAGGTGTGGTTTCATTTTAGTATCTATGGAAGAAAAGAAAGTTGGTTATTTAAAGAAATGAACAGGAAGTTTGTTACAACCTCTGAATTTGTTCTGATTAGTTTTCGGCATTTATGGTTTTTATGGTGAAAAACGTGTTACTGTGGTAAGAATAAATTTCAATTAAAAGTTTAATCAGTTTTAAAGGATTAAACTGCATTCAATAATTTAAAACATGATTAAATGCAGTCACTGTGTGCAGTTTAGTGATCTAAATCACATTTATGAAGCTGCATCCTGACAAAACTAATGCAAATGGTTTTTTAAGAACAATATTTGTATTTATGGAGCTATAATTACTGTTAACAGTCATAAGGTTGAACAAAAAACACCCAATAAATCATCATTTATTGTCATCATAAAAAATATTGTGATTAAAATCTTAAGTCCAAATCACTCAATTAGTTTTAAATAGTTAAAACTGAACTTTTCATCCACCTCATGATGCACTACTTTGTATCAATCGCTTCCAGTCCTCAAAGAAATGCTCTGAAGTTCTTGGTTGTAATGTGAAAACGATCAGTGACTGCTTTACACCGATGGCAACAAACTCTGCTCTGTAATACGACTCACCACCCGCAGGGGGTGCCGTGAGTTCAGTCCATCAGTCTGTCCCGTTTGTGCAAAATACTGGCTTTTTTTTTTTAAATAATAATAATGAAGTCCTAATATTACAATAATACAGCGGTACTGATGCGTGAATAAAGTTGTGGTAAGAGAACGAAGCAGAAGTTTCACGAGAACCCAACCAGAAAAATGAGGAAAGCCGAGCATCCTGTGAAGTTATACTTTGGTGTCAGTTTACTTCATCTTCTAACACGTGTGCCAAACTCGAGGCCCGGGGGCCAAATCCAGCCCATTGTAACCCTTTATGTGGCCCTTCAGAGTCTAGAGCCACATTAATGCAACCTTCAAGCTAACAGTTGTGTGCTTAAATACTGTTTTCAGTCGAATCAAAGCAGTTTTAATTTGTATGCTGCCAGGTTACAACGTGAAAATATGTTCCATATTTAATTTTAAAAAGCACATCAAATGAACACACAGCTGTTATCTTAACTGTGCATCCTGAACCCAAACCTGTCGATCAAATGACCGAAATCTGTTACGGAACAACTTCTTTTTTTTTCTTAAAGTTTTTCCTCGTAATCTTAGGATGTCCTTCTGGTGAAATTGCATCTTTATTGTGCTAATATTCTGATCATCAACCGATACCGTGTCATCCAACTCGCCGTCAACGCTTCAAAAAGAATCACTGACACAAGGAAGAGTTTTAGTGTGACGATGGTGTTTGCTCTCATGTCACAGGACTCTGGTGGCAACCTGCTGTCACGCTCCTCCACCCATCCGGAGCAGCAGGGTTCAGAGCTGCAGCGGTCGGAGAAGGACGTGCGTGGAGAGGCAACGTCTGAGAGGTGACTGTGTTGACTGCACTTTCTATTCATGAATTCCTTCTGCTTTCCAGTGTGTAGGAGTTTGTTTGTTTTTTGTTCTTTTATTCTAACCTTCACACAGGTTTCCAGTTAGACTTGTGTGAAGTCTGGGGAATTTTGTTGTTTTTGTTCTTATTCTAAAAGAAAACATTGAGACTTTGTCTCAATGGGTTTTTTTATTCTAAACATTCAGACTTTGTTTTCTTTTAGAATAAAAAACATTCAGACTTCACTCAAGTCTAACTGGAAACCTGTATGAAGTTGCCCCAACTGTCTTTTCTTTTTTTTTCTTTTTTTTTTTTATTCAGATTTTCCAGTGCAGGTCACATAACATGCATCTTACAGATGGTATATTTGACTGAGTACATGTATAAATTCACATGTTATGTTTTGTGTCCAAGGTCTTAAAGAAACAAATAATACAATAAAGATGAAAAACACAAAGGAATCTCCTATCCATCAAAAGTAGTTTCCATCAGCTCTGATTAGAAATGAGTGTTTGAATTGGACCATTTTTCTAAGATGTCACTTTTCATCTGACGTTTTGCCGTCACTGGTTCCATAAACCCCTTCACTCTATTCTTCCACTGGGAAATCATTGGCCAACCATCTTTTCAAATTAAACAAAATTGGTGCCAAGCATTTACGTAGCAGAAAGTTTTTTTGTGCTGTAATAACATTAAGGTTTTCCAAGCTCAAAATCAAGACAACTTGGTATCGATCAACGGTGCTACAAAGATCTCAGCTGCACAAACAGGGCACCCTTTATCAGTTTTGTTTTGTGGTGGAATGAGAGTTGATTTTTTTATTTTTTTTTTTTTGTGGTCCTAAAAATTTATAACAGCACAAACGGAAATCCTTTGCTGCCCATCTGATTGGCACCAGATTTCACTTATTTCGTAAATGTGGACTGGCTGGCTGACCTTCGATGACCTCTGGAAACATCCACTAAAATATTTAAAATGACAGCAGCACAAACGGAAAGTTTTGCTGCACAAACGTTTCATTTGAAGAAGGCGAGAATCGAATGGAGTCATTTGTGTCAAAGTGTAAACTGGACGAGTCGGTGGCTGGGTGTGATTTGGTGGCTTTTCTGTTGCCTAGGAAACGATCTACAGACATAAAAGCACATTTGAAATAACTGGAATGTAATGCATATATTTTTTTTTCCATCCACTCTATTCTCAATCACTTTATATAGAATTCTTTTTCTCCCAGAAAGATAAAGAAACCTAAACAATAGAAAGCTGTCTCGGTAAAATGTACTTTTCTAGACTTGTTGTAATAAGCAATACATCAATTACAACATATATCATCATTCATTTA
The DNA here is from genome assembly GCA_010277075.1 of Poeciliopsis retropinna. Classification (NCBI taxonomy): domain Eukaryota; kingdom Metazoa; phylum Chordata; class Actinopteri; order Cyprinodontiformes; family Poeciliidae; genus Poeciliopsis; species Poeciliopsis retropinna. The sequence continues at coordinate 23,798,449 of VMRM01000003.1, forward strand.
ATTTACTATTCCTGCCATTTTCTGTATTCTGGACAATTAAAATGTCTAATTCCAGTATTAAATGTTTATTAATCTTTTGAGAATCTTTTGTTGCATTTTTATGCCATTACCACTATTACGTAAACCAATGTTATAGTTTATCGTAATAACGTCTGGGACGATTTATGGTCCAGTGAAATTGATAATTATGACAGGCCTAAATTTAGACTTTTAATCACGTCATTAAATTTGAACTGCTTGAAGTCTCCTTGAGAAAATGCTGCTTTCCGTCAAAGAAATGTGTCCAGGCTTTTTATCAGGTGAAAGCCGTGTCTTTGTAAATTGTGTTTTCATGACAAGTTGTGTGTGTGTGTGTGTGTGTGTTTCCAGGGGCCTGCAGGCAGAGTCTGTGGACAGCGGCTGCAGCGCCAGTGCAGCGGTTCCAACTCGTTACTCAGAGGGTTTGTTCGCCGAGGGCATCTACCTTGCCACAGGGGGGCGCAGCGATCAGACTCCCAGCAGACACTTTACACCAAGGGTAAAAACTGCAGCTGTTTGGGTTTTTTTAGCTTGTTTTCCTCCATGCAAATGAGAAGTCAGCAACTCCGACGTGTTTCCAGGTCGAGAAGGCCACCATGACCGAGTCTCAGTTCCAGGAGACAGTTTGGGTCCGGCCCAAAGAGAGGGTGGGTCGCTGGGGTCACGGGTCTCCCTTCATGCGGGGTGGCGCCATCGTTCGCTCCCAGACCTTCTCGCCTGGCGCTCCCAGGAGTCACTACGTCTGCAGGGTGAGTGCAGCAAACCGTCAGATCAACAGCTGTGTGTGAATTTTCTGGTTCTGGACATCGATTTAACTTTTTACATTTTTTTTTTTTTTTTTCCAGTTGTATCGCAGTGACAGCGACAGCTCCACTTTACCAAAGAAGTTGCCTTTTGTCAGAAACACAGTGGAGAGAAGAACACTCCGATATAAGCAGGTCCTGTCACCTTACAAACAAACTTTAGTTTGTCTGGATTTTAAGTGGATGGAGTTTTTTTTTTTTTTTTTTAATTTTATTAAAAAAAAAAAAAAAAAGTTTTAAATAGGACCATGCTTCAGCAGGAATACATCAGAGTTGATGGAAGGAAATATGGAGCTAAATGCTGGACAATAATAAATAATAATAATTAAAAAAAACATTAGCAGTTCTGAGACTCAAAGTGATGCAGAGGTTCACTTGTCGGAACATGTGTAACATGTCGAACAATTTTCCGACATGTTGTTTTTGTCCCCTAAGCCAAAATCAGATGTTTCTCACTCATCATAAATGTTCACACTGATTTTTATTTGCAACACCTAGCTAATTTACCTGTTAAATGTTTTATTTTTCATTCAGTGTTTTAGTAAAATGTAGCCAGATTTTGGTTGAAAAGTCACTGCAGACAATAAAAAGAGTCTGCGCTGAGTAATGAACACATGCATAAAGTAGGACTGCAACTAAAGATTATCTTATCAGTTAATCACTCGATTATTCTGATAAACAAATTATTTGGTACTTTCTGCCAAATTTCGTCAAGCAATTGTCCTTTATATAATATTAGAATGACTTTACAAGATGCAGAACTCAACTCAATTCCTTTTTTTCTTCTACAGAAAAGAAAATCTAAAATAACACTTGGTGTATTTAGTAGAACATGTTTGTAAAGCTTTTATTCCTGTCTTAAATGCAAAACATTTATATTTGCTGAAAGAACAGCAGTAAGTCTAAAATGTACAATCTTTTTTTTTTTTTTTTTACACTCATACTGTTGAGGATTAATCAATTACTCAATTAGTTGATTGATTCCATCAACGATTAAACATGATCAAGTCGATTAATAGTTTTAGCCACAGAGTGAAGCTTGTTGGATGTTTATCTAATTTATTATGAAGAGAAAATTCAGGTTTTTATTGGTCTGTCGCATGAAATCCTAATTAATCCTTCCAGCATCTTTGTTAGCTGTGTGGTTCAAGGCTTGTGTTTTGTGTTTGTGCCAACAGCAGCAGTCGTATCGCTCTTCATTGCCTGAGCACCCAATCCGGACCTCTCTGGACCTGGAGCTGGACCTCCAGGCCTGCAGGACGCGGCTGCGGCAGCTAATGGAGGAGCTGAACGCCCTGAGGGAACTCAAGCTGCGGCTGGCGGAGCCGCAGGCCAGCGACGTCAACGAGCTGCCCAACTGGGCCCTGAGAGACGAGCGCTTCCGCTGCCTGCTCAGGGAGGCCCAGAGACAGGTAAAACCGGATATGATGTCTCCACGAGGCCACTGCCTGAACACTGACGGCTCTATTCGGTCGTTGAAAAGGAGGAAAGTTCCAGGTTTAGACGGTGCCGCTGCGACGCCTTGAATCAGCTGTAGTTCAAATTTCATGGCCACAAGACGGCGCTGTGGTTTTAACGTGTTTAACGCTCTTTCGCTGTTAGCTTTAGCTTCCACCTCACTAGCTTACATCTCATTGTAAACAGGAGTTTACAGCTACTTAACCGATCACTAAATCGGTTAAGTAGCAAACCACAGCACCGCGCATTCTTGCATAAAAGGCATAGCGGCGCGTTCTGCGCATGTGCGCTTTTATAACTGCTGAGTACTTCACACCAGCACCGTTGAAGAGATTTTATTTTGAGAAAGAATACTTATATGGACTGCTTCTCGCCTCCGAAGTTTCATTAAGGAGCATTACTTGCCCCGCAGCAACAAGTTGACTGTGGTGTTGCCCCCTACAGGCCAACCAGAGCAAGCAGGAGCAGCGTCACGAGGAGGCAGCGGAGAGGAGGCTGAGGAAGGCTTCCAAAGAGGTTCTGCAGATGAGAGGGCAGAGCCAGAAGGAACCTCTGCCGGTGCAGACATTCAGGTTTGAAAACAAATTCACATCTCTTCACTTTACATAAATTTAGATGTTCCTTTTTTTTTTTTATTCAACTTTTTGCAAAAATAGCTTCGTTTCCGACTGCGTCTGCTTGGAAGCAGCTACAATTTTCGGCGTTAAAGCAAAAGTGTTTTGGTACCAACCCTGCCGTAAATTATTGGAATATGAGAACCACTGTCAGGCATGCCACTACAAGAAAACAGAGACCTGCCTACAGAAGTATTTCTTGGCTTCAGCTACTGCTCATTAAAAACAAAAATCCAGCACTTTAATGTAAGCAAATTAGCTTCAACCTGTACCTAATGTGCCAAGTTAGTAGCAAAATGACCATTTTAGCCAAATCATAAGTGTTTCTCAGTTGCGAACTTGAAAGCTAATAGGTTATAATCATATCTGATGTAGGGATGATGGCCTGAAGGTGACCATCATTAACTTCTATTCCAAAAGACAGTTTTGACTGACTGGAAAAAAAGGTAGTCTGCCAAAGAGATGCAGCAATCTTAAAAAACAAAAAACAAACATGATGCTGGGATGTGATGACAGATTAAGTGAATTATTTTAGAACGTCGTCAAGCTTCACGCTCAAATCAGGACGCTCATTAGTTGCCAATGCAGAACCAAACATGAAGCCGACACATTTCTCAAAGGTTTTATGGGAAGATGAGAAGTTGCTTTGATTTTTTTTTTTTTTTTTTTTTTACTATTTTTCCTCTTGTCACATATGCAAAAAGGCCAAAAATACTTGGAAGTTGCCTGAGCTTTTCATCTCTCCAGAGTTACCACGATCCTCTCGGCTGTTTCTCTGACTGATGCCCTGTCAAATCGACCACATCTGAAATTATCACACCAGTGTCAATGTTTGTAACGTGGCTGCAGAAAACGGGCTCAGTAAAATGTGTTCGCTAAACGCTACAAGCTCACATGAATTGTTTGGATAAAGGTGGAAAAGGAAGTAAAAGGGGATAAAATATAAATTCATGCCACACTTTTCAGTAACAGATTTTGCATTAATCTACTTTATTTTTTTCTGCAGAGAGAAGATGGCTTTTTTCACCAGACCAAGGTTCAACATACCTCCTTTGCCAGCTGACGATGTATGAGGGCTCACCTCTGTATTTTGTGACTAAACATGAAGTATGTCTATTTTTTTATTTTTTTTTTCCCCTGGGGCTCATGAAGTACAGAACTGTTCCTGTTAACAATACCAGACATGTGACCTGCAGATGAAGACCTAATGTACATTTTCAGAAGCCTTTGTGCTTTTTTTTTTATTTTTTACAAACACCACCCATTTGACACGTTTGTATAATTCCTTTTTTTTTTCTTTTTTTTTTCCACGGGGGAGACGAGTTTCAGACCTTGTTTCTGTCTGATTCTACTTGGGTTTGTGCTTACAAAAGGCTGGAAGACGGGAACAAAAGTCAGTTTGGACAAATTCACTGTACTGTAACTTATAGTACTTTGTTTTGTTTTTTCCTTGAAGGAAATGAAACGCTTCCTGCTTATTAAATGTATTTTGTAGCTTTTGAACAAATAGCACTTCATTGTTTTTTCAACCATTGAAATTAAACTATTGCCTATTTGTTTAAATTGAGAGATATTTGCATAATAAAATGACTGTAACCAACTTTTCTTTCATTATTTTGTCCTTAGTAAAATTAATATTTCTTTCCTTTCTATATTTGAGACTATTAAAATTCTTTCTTTTTTAAAATGAACATTTTCAGTGAAGATGAAAACGGATTAATCTGCACGTGAACTGCAGTTGTGTACTTCAGGTGCAGGAGTTTTTGTTTGCCGTAAACCTGGGATGAACACCTATTCTGCCGACGCAGACGTTTTGATTTACTTTTTTGCTTCAAATGTGTCACACAGGTTACATGCAGATTCGTCTCAAACCACACACGGGTGTTGATGACCCTGTTTTGAGTGCATTTCTGCCGATTCTTGAGAAGTCGTACCGCACAGCTGCGTCAGCTGCTTATCGCCTCACGACTTCCTGTCGAGGCGTTTTTCTACGAGAGCTGATGACAGGAGCGGCACCGGGGAGGGAGGGGAGAAGCGGCGAGACTGGATTTCTGCTGCATTCCTTCTGCCGTTTACAAAGATAAACCTGATGTTCCCATAGCTCGCCACTTGAAAAAAGAAAAAATAGCCCTCCAGGCGAAAAATGAATAAAATCCAGGCCTCTGCTTGTCGGATTTAATGTAACCGAGGCGAGTCGACACTTCGACTGCCGTGGCTCCCAGAGAGACGAATGTTCAGCCAGGTTAGTTTTTCAGCATCTTAATTTAATATAAGGTTAAAATCAAAACAATGTAGACAGTAAGGTGTAAAGCAATGGTTTAAAAAGTATAGAAAAATGGCAATTTAAAAAAAAATAACTCTGAAAACAGCAGGCGTCTGAAGTGACGTACCAGGTGCTGATCGGGCCGACATGAGAGCCTTCAGTCACTTGGCGTGAAAATACCAAAGAATCAATCTAAACATGATTTAACTGCTTTGATGGGAAACAAATCTGTACTGCTGCAAAAGAAACATCTTTATAGTGAAACTTTTTTTTATTCAAACTTGAGAACTGGAAAATTATTTAAAAAGAGATTCCTTATGTCCCAAAGCTCTGTAGGTTCTGACATTCCTTAAGTTGGACAATATGTCTTTTTTTTTTTTTTTTTGCAACAAGAAATTTCTCCTTGTAAGCAAGAGGGAAGTGTATCTTTCAGCCAGCTGACAGGCAGCACAGGAAATAGAAGTGCTGACAGAGAGAAAAATTCTGCACTTTTTCTGTCGTCTCAAAAAAAAAAAAAAACCCTAGCCTTTACACAAACTGAAAAACTGCTGTTTCTGTACCAAACGCCACTATATAGTTTTTGTTTTTTTGTGTGACCAAGTAGCACGTGTGATTTGCTTATAAAAATGCATGAATAAAATTTAACTGTTTTTAAAAAACAAAAGCAAACTGAAGATGTGCCAAACCAAAAAAACCTCTCCGATCCACGTTTCATGTCAACAGACACTTTTCTCTTTGTAAAGAAAAGAAAAACGTTAATCTACAAAAGCACCTGAGAGTCTTTACAATCACAGATTAGAGGAGGACAGGCGGGGGGATGCGTCCCCGCTTGTCTCAGGGGTCAGGGGGCGCTGTCCTCTGGTCAGCGCTCTAGATGGGGATGGAAACGATGGTCGGCAGTTCCCCGATGGGGGGCGGGTTGTACTTCTCCACCCTCATCAGGCGTCGGAGGATGTCGTCTCGATCGCGCGGCCAGCCGTAGACGTGAGTGTTCTGGAGCCAGTTGGGAACGTGACACTGCAAAAAACACAAATCGAGATGCCGCCAGGTTTCGTTTTTTATTTTTCTCCTCTCAACGCTGTAGATCTGTGTGGCGTTACGACTCCGGTGTTTACCTTTTTAGCCCCGGGAAACAAAATGGGAATGAACCTGAAGTTCTTGCTTCCGTTCTGGATGAACTCATTCTGAAGCTGAGCAACACACACACACACACACACACCGGTGAGTCTGGGCTGCGTTTTAAAGACGAGCTGAGAGCGGAGGCGACTCTGACCTGTTTGTGGATGTAAACGGTGTTGAAGGTCCTCTCGTCGTTCTCCAGGTCGAACGGAGACGTGGTCACCGTCTCATAGTACTTGGGACTGATGATGATGATGATCAGGTACTCTTTCTGGGAGAGCAGAGAAACATCGTCACTCATCAAAATCCACCGAAGGACGGCTTCCAATGACAAGTTGCCTCTTGCTCCGGGTGATGCAACAGTCCAGCAAAGTGATGAATACGATTTCCACTGACAGGTTTCTAATCGACACCTGATTCAAGATGTTGACGTCCTCTTACCTCGCTGAGGTAGCGCTCCATGAAGTCGATCTTACTTATGCTTCTGTACTGCTGCTCAAAAATATCGATCTAGAACAAAGACGTTTGCGTGTTAAGCTCTAAACTAATTAAAGAAACCCCCAACATGGAGGTCCACACAGTCAGAAATGAGCATTCTTTGCTGAAAAGTGTTACTATAAGTAGGGCTGCAGTCCTTATCTTAAACTTAAGTCCAGAAAAACTGAAATTTCACTTGGTCTATTTTTTTTTTAAGTGTTGATAAAAGTTTGACTTTCTTGAATTAATTTCATATTTAATTACAAGAAAGATAAAAATGGGAATTTCCAGAAGATGAAGTCCTAATCAACAATCACTGTGGTTTTGGAGCCGATGGCAAACAAAAGATTTTAAAAAAGGGTTATTTCACTTTATTTGGTCCAACTTCTGGTTTTTAAGCTGCACCCAAAGTCTCCGGGTGGGTCCAGCTGAGACGCCAAGCGTAGTATTGATCTATTTATATTTCATGTTAAGACAGTTTCAGCACAAAAAAAAAAAAAAAAAAAAGAAGCCTTGGTGGAACACAATTAAAACAAATGGTTGTGTTTTAAGCTTCAAATCAAGGAGGGAGTTGTCACTTTAAGATTTTCTCATTTTTGTATCATTTCCCCTTCATCCGTTTATATCAACCATCAGCCACTCTAATTATTATTTCAACTGTATTTTCATAACTATTTTTCCTAATACTTCGTCGTAAATCTGGCTGGGCCTGGGAAGGAAAGGAAAACAAAACACGTTCCTCATTTGGTTGGAGAAATGACCACGAGTGAATTTATTAACACAGAGCCTCAGTCGGCGTGAGGCATAAGATATGAAAAGGTAGAAATGAAGGGGGCATGTTGGCATGGCAACATTAACAGGGTGTGGTCGGTGGGACGTCCCACACATGTTTTCTGATGTTAAAAGTTGGCGCTCGAGTGAAGTTGTGTAATCGGGTGTCAGCATCACTGTTGCTTCAGGTGCTCTGCTAGACTCATGTTGAAGCTCTGATCATTCCGCCATGCATTCACTGACATGTCTGACGTGAAGTAATAAAGAATGTATGTGCTTACATCCAAGAGAGAGATGACATTTTAATTAATAATAAATAGAATTGGGATGTTTGGATTTGTCTATAAGGGATTGGAGTGAACAGGTGCTGCTTTGTTTTCCATTAGGAATGTCAAATAGTCTAAAGCACATCCATAAGAATAAAAAAACAAAACAAAGACGGTTGCCACATACATGAGTGTCGAAGCCGTTGTGTCGCAGCAGAGCCACAAACTTGATGATCTCGTTGACGTGTTTGTCGTTGTCGGCTTCGTACGTGACGAAGACCCGCCCTGCGTTCAGAGACGGACAGTTAGAGGCGGCTCTGCAGCGGCGCCGTCTGCTGCTGCCGCGGCCGGCGAGACTTACTCTGCTCCAGCGAGAGCGGCGTGCTGTACGTAGGGTGTCTCTCTTTGAGTGGGATGTTGTGGCTGCTGCAAGGAAACACAAAGAACTTCAGGGCCAAACGTTGTAATAATAAACACACAGTGAGGCGGGTTTAAAACTCGAGCAGGGCCGACGACGTTGAGGCGTCTGAACATTTCATTGCGTCAATAACGCAGATTGATCAAATGATCTGCTTTGGTCTAAACACCAGTAGAACGTTTTGGGCTTGACACGGAACGACAACGAAAGTTGAACGCTTTTCAACTTTCTTGCGTTGCGGCTACGTGCTTGAGCTCAAAACTTCACATGCGCGAATTACGCCATCGCACGAGTTCCACAGGAAATGCACGGAGACGGACGTTTCTAGATTGACGTTTAAAACGAAACGACTTCCTGAATATAAAAACCTGGAAAACGGAGGAACTTCACACGTTTGGTTTGAGACGATAAAACATTTTTTAAACATGCATGATTAAAAATTTTTTAAATTTGTTTGTATAAATTTGTTTGTTTGTATTTCTTTGTATTTCAAAAAGAAATACAAAGAAGCTCTTTGTATTTCCTTGGTATGGGGGCAGTTGCCCAGGGCGGCATCAGAAAGGGGCGGGACACCCAAGAACCGGAAAATAAAATATCTGATGTGTCAGTTGTTCCTACTCTGTATGCATGTGTAATGGAGTAAGTTCCCCTTGATTGCTGTTGATAACTGAGAGACTACCTGCTTTCTGCTACACAAAAAACTAGCGAAAAAAACCCAAAACACATCATTGCTTCCATTTTAACCTGCAGCAGGAGGAGGAGGTTGCCTGGGGCAACATTGCTGCAAGAACCACAATTGTGTGCATATTTATATTTCAAAGTTAGGCATTGTGGTTAATCACAGTTAGTCACAGCATGAGAGAGATTAATCAGATTCATTTTTTAAATCTAATGCCAGCACTAAACTCACATGTGTGTGAATCCAGCTCCAGGGATCCTGTAGTCTTCTGGGTCTAACAGACAAAAGACAGAATCAAGGAAACCTGCCAACTGCACACTGAGCCTGGTTGTCAGAGAGCGGAGGACCAGACTTACAGTACGAGCTGTAAGCTGGGTTGTACTGAGGCCAGGCGTGGTTGTTGGCCATGGGCCACCTGCTGAAGGCGTCCGCCGGACACTGAGCACAGCAGGGGGGGGCCTGCGGAGGGCAGGAGTACGGAGACAAGGTGTGGTGGTAGAGCTCGGCCGAAGGCGGGTTGGAGTGCAGCGACAGCGGCTGCTCCAGGCTCATGTGGCCGCTGTGGTGGCTGGGGAGGGAGGCGGACTTGTCTCTGGACAGGCAGCTGTCCTGGGAGCAGCTGGAGTAATCCTTGTGGCCCAGGCAGGACGGCAGGCTGCTGGGGTAACCCGTGCAGCTGCTGGCCAGGCTCGGGTGGAGCAGGTGGACCTGGCTGGGGAACGGGGTGGGCTGGTTGTACCTGGCGGTGAGGCTGTGGGGCAGCAGGGAGGAGCAGAAGCTGGAGGAGGGGAACGACAGGCCCTGCTCTCGGTTCCAACCCCGCCGGCTGAACATGGAGTCGTCGGGGAACGGCGTGCGGTCCGAGGGCCGGCGGTGGGCGTCGAGGTCGGACGCGGGGTCCGCTTTGTGGACGGTGCTGGCTTTTCTCTCCTCTGTGTTCATGGTCTCATCGTCCTCTTCGGGCGTGTTGTGGCAGGTGCTCAGCTGGCTGACATAACTGAAACCAGAAACATACACTGTACAACAAAAATACTTTCAAAAATGTACAGTAAATTAACCTGTTAGACTACAAAACATCATCTTACTGTAGAGAACACGCTGAATAAAAATAACTCAATTGCAAATTATTTTTACAGTTATAAAATGTAGAAAATACAGAAATTTATTGCAAAAATCATTTAAAAAAAATTTTTTTTTAATTCATAGAAAAATACCATCCTACTGGCAGCTGTTAATCACGCTAAAATTAACTGCACTAATCGGCCAAAATGACAGATTGGGCTGAAGTTTACATTTAAAGCTACACTGTAAAACTGAAAATGTAATTTTTACAGAGCATAGAGACAAATATTGTTTTTAAATATATACAAGCTAATTAACTTCTACGTAAAGCAAATAAGTAGAAACAGGCAAAAATAATAATAATAATAATAATAATAATAATTAATAAATCACTGCTCATTGTTTTAAAAAGCTAAAAGTCTTTCTTACTGAGGTGCCAGAGAAAGAGTCAGACAGATTAAGTGTTTTCACCGGCTGAAAATATCTCTGCTGGTCAGCTGGCTGATAGCTTCTACGCTTATTGCTTATTGAAAAATGGTCAGGAAGTGTTTCCCATTACACAGAGCACAAACCGTCATGGTTTTGGAAACGCCTCTATAAGCTGCAGTAATGAACGTAGGCTATTAAAACAGCTGCAGGGCGTAGCGGGCAGGCGGACGTGCTCAGCAGCAAACTGGTTATCCAAGAAAACAGCCCGACTCATTGTGCAGCTGCTTTTATCTTTCCTCCACTGCTCACTCTGATCACCATAAACAAAAGCCCACAGATGTCCTGTGCACAGTTACACAGTAGCTTAAACAAATGCAGTAAATGTTAGCTGCAAACATAACAGCTGTATTTAAAATCTGTATTAAATCATTTTGCAACTGTAAGAACGACAAATTCAAATTATTTTTTTAGGTTTTGTTTTATATGTCAACGTAAATACCATGATACTAGTTTTGGGTTGAACAACATGTCGCCAATATATCGTCGTAGCGATACGAGTGTGAAAATTCTTGGCTAATGTGGTCAAAGTTTAAACTTTTAAGCTGTTCTCATGCTAACATTGTCATGATTATGTTGACCAGTTTTATCACAATCACAAATTTTCCCAACATCACGCAGCCCAACTATTTTTACAAGATATTATCAAACTGAGGGAAACGTCACACTGGAACTAGCATCAGATCCAGCTTAACAACGGTCTGCCAGGAAACCATTGGCATATGCTAACTGCTACTAGCCTTACTGGCTAATAACTGAGTAGCTATGCATTTCTAACACTAACAGAATATTTTAAGTAATTGATATGCATTATATGTGTAAGTGTTTAATATGATGAATCATACCACCAGAAGGGTAAATAGATGGTTTATATAACAGCCTACATTTTAATCTCATGGCTGTTGTGTTGGTTTTTGACGTTGGCATTTCTGAAAAACACCAGACTTTACCACTTCAGCTTTTGGAGACTTCCTGTCTACCTTTTGAGTTTGAAACATGGGCGACTCAACTTCAGACATAAATCTAGATGCATCATTAAATCGCATTCTTCAACCATACCACACAGTGACACAGACAATAGTGATATATTGCCTTCTGGTTTGTTGTTATTAAAAAGCAGCACCTCCAGGAACAGGAACAGGAACAGGAAGTCCAAGTTCTGTCGCATTATTGTCTTCCAGTGGCTATCTTGAAACTTTAGTATTTTACTGAGCTGGAACTTGTCACAGAAAGAGTGAGAATAGCTGTCCTAGATCACCGAGTGAAACTGAGCCATGATGTTTTAAACCCAAATGTCCCGAAAAGCATTTGATGATCAGACTGTTCAAATCAATAAGCGATAGGGACAGTACTTTATTTACGAGGCTAGTCCTTTTGAATGCAGGATCATCTTAACCATACGAAGACATTCTCAAACTATTTTACAAAAAACATCTTTACAAAGCTACACATGTATAGTTTTCTGTTTTAAATATATTTTCTTCTTGTAAATGACTTGTTTGAATTGTGCACTGGCATTAATCAGCATCTTAAAAAACATAATGATGCAATCTATTTATGCATATTGAGGAAAACAGATGCATTACTACGATGAAGAAATATGGAAAACTGACCTTCTTAATGGTTAGTGATTAAAGTCAGCACCAAAGAAGTGGAGAAATAAATGAATAAGACCAGACTTTGAAGAAGGTGATAAATATTTATGATTCCTGATTAAATTGCTCACATTATAACTATTTTGTTCTACAGTTACTTTTTGTTGCGACAGCATTTTTTATTGAGTTCATCTTCATGTTTGTTATTAATAAATTTCATAAAATTTAATTTCAAACAAGTTTTTTTTTTTTTGAGAAAAACAAGAGAACAAGCAAACAGTAGGACAGAGAGAAACCCGTGCATCCATCACCAAGAACTAAATAATTAGTTTGCTTTGACTGTTCTGTTTGAAAAGGAGTGGGAAGAGGAAAACACTTATTGATTCCATTTAATCTTGATATTGTTTCAGCTCCATTAAACCACTGGAGTGCGACTTGGCAGCTGGAGGTTGTTTCTTCAACAGCAGCAGGAACTACAGGCGTGGCCCCGGAGGTGCTTTTTATTTCTCTGCCTGAAACGCGCCGACGTTACGCTGAAATGTGTCCTGCTTTCCTAATCTCTTACCACAAAGATGTATCTACCAAAGCTCGCTAAAAACAACTTCCAAACGAAACAAAAGAAGCTGGCAGACTCTCGTTGTTTTGGTTGTGCTCACCTATTTGGGACAGGCAGAGAGCAGACCGAGGTGGGCAGCATCGTTGAGCTTATTCCATCTGACATCCATGTGTGTGTGTGAGCCTCCTTTACAATGCGTTTTGAGCTTCTGTGGAGGATAAAACAAACAAAAAAAAGAACAGATATCTGACTCAAAGGTCAGTATAGACAGATCTGTGGCGTCTTGCTTTTCTTTTCTGTTTTATCAGCCCACACTAGTGGGAGAGAGCGTTTGATTTGCATGTGTGCGCACCAGGACATGACACACAGGGGACTTTTCTCTAAGTGAGTGGAGGTAACACATGGGAGTCAGGAAATGATGTCTGTCATTTGCACAGAGGGAGAAATCAAACCATTTAACAGATAAAACAGATATTCCCCCGCTGACAGATTTCTCTTTTTTGGGATGAAGCTTGGTGATGAAGCAAGTTTCATCGCCACTTGGGTGTTTCAGATCATCTAAACAAACACTTCAAATGATGATTTTGCTCATTAAAAGGCTAATTTCCCTTGTGTTAGAATGTAATCACACTCTTGTAATGATGTGTAGCGATGGCACCTGACAATTTGTCATGTTTCAGTTGTTGACTGTCTATTCTATGACTTTGCACTTTTGTGTTTTTATGACTTAAAGCGCCTTGTTGCTGAAATATGCTATAAAAATAACATTTGATTTGATTGACTGATTGATGAATTGGCCGTGATTACCCACAATGCTCTGTTGGGGTTCACTCACCGCATCTCGACCTGGTTACCGCCAGATCTGCAGAATCAGGAGACGCGTCCCAGAACAAGCGAGAAACTAATTTATCAGCGTCTGTCGGTCTCGCGAGCATTACAAAACCATAGCGAAGGTTTCGGCGAGCCAAAATTGTTTCAAGAGTCCTTCAGCGACTCAACAACCCAGAAGCAACATCTAGAGCACTGCAAGCTCATCCAAAGTCAGAGTTCATGATGGAACAATAAGAAAAAGACTAGGCAAAAAACTGGCATCCGTGAGAGATTTCCAATTCGTCACAAAAAAGACAAAAATTGGAAATTTTGGAAGGTTTGTCACTCATTACAACCAGCTGTGTAACGACTTTTTCTAAAACGTCAATTTAGAAAAATGATATCATGCTAACAGTTAAACGCAGTGGTGGCAGCCTCATGGTCACAATTGAGTTAAACAGCAGGAAAATAATCAAAATACACCAGCATGTCACTGCATGTCCTCCAGAGATGAAAAAGATTCATTTCCAGTTATCGTTAACTTTTGAGAGTTGTAAGACCAGTTATTAGGTTTGTGTGACAATTACTTTTCCACACAGGGTTATGTTGCTTTGGAAATTTACCCAGCTTATCTTATCTGCCTGCTACTAAAATTCAATCTGAAAACGCAAACACTTTTTCTTTTTTTTCCAGGTATAACTAATATAATGCTGTAGCGCCGCTTTTGCACCTTAAGGTGTTTCTTAAAGCACTGGTTTCCCAACTTTGCGGTTTCCGAGCTGCAAAAGTGACACTGTGAGCCAATTATGATAATTATGAAGTCCGTGAGGACAACAACAGTCATAACAACTGACGTCCTATTTTCAGATAAGTGGAAAACAAAAGTTTTGTGAGAGTTTCTGGTAGAAACAAATGATTTTGGAGGTAATTACAAGACCCCAACATGGGTGTTCAGTGGCCTGTTATGGGTTCCCGACCCAACCTTTGGAAAACACGAGTTTAAAAGCGCCATTTCTTGCCACCTGTTTAAATGCTCCGTGATGTTAACTACCGGGGAAATAAAGCTCTCTCTTCAAATCTGCATATAGGTTATTATGTAAGCTGCTTTTAGGTTGCTTTGTCTTCCAACACCCCCCAGAATTCCCGTAAATGAAAACAACCCTCGCTGATAACCTCTATGTGGTCGCAAGAACGAAGCAGCTCGCTGTTTCCACTGAGGCTGACCCAGATATGGCTCCGTGGACTCGGACTGCTCAGCCGTCACGCAGCCGCATCCGTACAAAATCCAGACACTTTTTGTCCGAGAATTAGACGAACGAAAAGACAAAAAACCCCTAAAAACTGTCACCTCCGAAAAGCTAGTATGTTATCCACACGAAGCCGGGTCCGTGACGACTATATATATATATATATATATATATATATATATATATATATATATATATATATATATATATATATAATATATATATAAAACCCCGTCAATTATCCAAAACTAACAACATGACGCAACTCCAGGTGAACTTACCTTCGGCGCTTCAGGTGTAAAAGTCTAATTTGATTCGCTGAGCCAGAGCGAACAACAGTGTCCGGAACTGAGTTTTCAGTCCCGTCACACCGGGTGGATGCGACAGTGAAGCTTCAACTCGAGGCGAGGTGTTATTTAGAGCAACTTCACCGCCCCGACACTGAAACCCCACCTTCCTCTTCCTCCTCCTCCTCCTCTTCCGGACAACTACTGCTCAGTTTCCTCCTCTAAACTACATTTATCTTCTAAAAATTACCTCATTATAGATTAAATATGTTAACAATGTATCGCCCGGGCAGGGGCGGATCTAGATTTTTTTTTTTTTAAGTAGGAAGTTCACGGAAGGGAAATTACCCAGCAGGCAGAAATATACAGCAATTTACACAGATAAAAATCACTGAGTGTTTCTAAAAGACACAGGAGGACAGGGCAAAGAAAGCTTCCTGCACAGAAAGTAAGGAAGGTCCTAATAGCACTTTATTTGAAAGGGTGTTCATAAGACTGACAGGACACTGTCATAAACATAAACACCTGTTATAAACATGAAGGAGTCTTCGTGAATGTTTACAGCTGTTGTCGAGAAGTGTCATTTGGTAAATAATGACACTATTAATGCAAAGTTGACACTTTTAATAGAATTTTGCATCAAAAGGGTCATTATTGACCAAATTTTACACTTTTAATCAAACTTTTATTGCAACTGTGCATTAATACCGTCACTATTTATCGACTGACACTTCATGACAACAGGTGTAAACATCCATGAAGACTTTTTCATGTTTATGACGGTGCCATAAACCTCTTCTAATAAGGTGCTACCAAGGTTTTCAAAATGAACTCTAAAATGAGTTATCTTGCTTTTAACATGTGGAAAGTCCATTACAATAGTCTGCTACGAGAGGAAATGTGAGCATGAATAAGCATCTCCAGTTCCTGTTTTGACACAAACCTTATACATAGTTCAAATGTCCAATCTGTTGCTTGATCAGAGAAAAAAAAACACACACTCTCTAGCCAAGGGGAGATATTTTTTAACCTGACTAATTTCTTAATTTAGGCTCTCAAGTAAGCCAGACAGAATAATTCTGACTTTTTGAAGGCACAATACAGCTGAACCTAAACGTAGATCCCTTTTTTGTGCTTGTTTTTTGAACAAAATTTAGTACATCCACAATAGCTAGCTTTAGCTATTGTGCTAATCCCTGCATATTTACACTGAAATGAATTGTGGTAATGTTGATTAATGTGCACTTACTCAAATAAATTAAAGATTGTTTACATCGCTTTTCCAATTCATCCACACCCCTTCGTTTTGGCACTATAGCGTGTGCCTGCATTTTATTCATTCAAGCACTAAAGGTTCACAAATAACTGTCATGTATGCATGTGTAGGGAAGATGTTACGAGAAAAAAAAAAAAAAACAGACGTGCAAATAAACTGTTTATTCCTGCATGTATCTACATTTAATAAAAGCAGCAGCCATATTGAACTTTGAGTTAAGTGCAGGCGAGAAAGCAGGTGAGTTAATCTATTAACCTCGTATTCAGATTTGAATAAATCATCAGGTTAAAAATCATTGAAATGTAGTGTACATCAACCAGCTCATAAGCTTGTCAAATGACACAATTTAAAAATGGGGCTTAATAAAATATAATAATAATAATGGCAACGCTGTGTGTCCTCAGAGCTGATGTTGGAAGTGTGCCGTTTTGACTTGTTGTTGGTTGGAGAAGCAGGACTCCAGCCAGCCCGTCTTCACAGGAACGGCCCGTTGGTTCTGACGGACCAGATCCAGCAGTTCCTGGTTCACACAGACCAGAGGACAATTTCAGTGTCTAAAATTACTGCAGACCTGACACAGAGGCTTGCAAAGTTATCCACACCCCCTAAATTTCCCCTCTTTACAACAACAAACTTCAATGTATTTTAATGGGTTTTTATAGAGCAGCACAGAGTGAAGAGTAACTGTGAACTGAAGGAAAAATATGTTTTTCTAAATATGCAAATATCGAAAGAATGTGGCAGTCCGATATTCAGAGTCCATTGAAACGCTTTATCGAGCCACCTTCACCTGCAACAGAGCTGAAAGTCTTTTAGCATATTGACTCTTTTCTTTTGGACATTAATTTGGCCGTTATATTACTTATTATGGGATGCTAACAGACACCTAACAAAGAAAATGTAATGCTAAAACTGACCCAAAAGGTACTTTAACAAAATAGTTATATATATATTTTTTATTTACATATTTGTTTTTTGTTTTGGTCAAATTGAATAGAATACATGTCACATTATAGATGCAAAAAGTTTTGAAATGACTTTGTACTTGTTCTAATAACGACAGGTGGTCTCTGTTTAATAATTAGGTGGTTTCTGAAGGAGATTAACTGCACTGGATTTCATTTAGAGGCACCAAAGTGGAGGGGGTTGAATTCAAATGCATGGCAAACTTACCAGATTTTTATTTGTTAGAACTAAATCATCAATAATTTTCCTTCCTCTTCACAATTAAATGCTGTGTTATGATGGCTTATCGCAATAAAATACTTTGAAATTGGTGGCTGTTATGTGACAAAATGTGGAAAACCTTAAGGGGTGTGAATTCTTCTGCTGTAAACTTGAGCTGACCTGTATTTGGATGCGATTCTCCACCTCTGCAACAATGTGCGTGACCTCTTCACTCATGACGTCCTCCTCGTCTCCGTCATACGTAGACTTCAGCTAAGGGTTTTCTCGCTCTGTTCTCCATCATAGACCTCACGCATTTGCAGAAAACTGTGGAATTTTACACCCAGAAGTTAGGAAAAGGATATGTGATGAGGTAGCGGGCCAGCTTCTTCCGTTCTGATGCGGGAATGTTGTAGAAAAACACTCGGACTCCCTTCATGAAGCTGGGCAGCTCCGCATGGCTGGAGCTGCGTGGCAGAGCGGACGGACCCGGACCCTCGGTTTCTGTGTCATCCGCTGGCCCGTCTGCGCTCGGTAAAGGTGCTTGATGAGCAGCAGCTGATGTTGCAGGTGTCTGATGAGAAACAGTTTTCTTGGCAGCTCTGCTGTGGTAATATCTGCCATTCAGATTAAGTGAAATTTGCAGCAGTTGTGCTCAGTACGGGCTCTGGCAGGGGAAGGATACATGAATGTGGGAATGCCCCTGGACGCCAGGTGTTTTCTGATGAGCCGCTCCGTCCCGTACCAGTTGAAACCTTTGGTGGCGTGACCGATGCGAGGAAGATGAACACTGGCTAAAGATACAAAAAGAGAAAACATGCTGAACTGAAGTCTGAACAACATAAACCTGAGCACTGAACAAGAGATGTTCTGGTTATAAATATTATCTATGAGCTCATTTGACACCATGTCTGTCTTTCATTTTGGAGGCACAGGACGACACAATGCCTCAGACCCTTCTCTGAAAAAACACTAAATCTTACAAAGTATTTTTGGTGTAGTTTCTAGTGCAAATATCTTTGTACTCTTAAAATGAGACAAAACTAACTTACAAGTAACTTTTCAGCAAGCTATAGAAGCTTGTTTTAAGACAATAAATCCTTAATATTTATTAAAAACTGCTGGTTCCACTGGCAGATTATTTTACTTACAACATGGAAAAATGTCTTGTTACAGGGGAAACTAGGCTACAAATACTTAGTACAATTTTGTGTTTTTGTTTTGTGTTTTGACATGTCGAAACCTTCGGACCCTCATGCAGATTTGCTCCTCTGGAACAAAGTCAATCTAACTGCAGCACAAACTTTACACCGCAGGCCCAGCATAAACATTAGGTGCCTGCATTCCTGAAGATTCACTCACCTCAGCATCATAAATGCTTGAAACTGAAACTAATTCATAGTACACTTGATAAAATTGTTCCGTTCTTCCCCGTACCGTTGTTTTTCTTAGCTGCAGAGTAAATCTTCTGCAGTCCTTCGTCCAAAGCACTGAGGAGGATCCCAGACAGGTTGTTGGCTTTGTCTCTTTTCTGTGCCACAATCAGGGCCAACTGGGGTGATGAGAAGAAGATTGAATCATGTTACCTCGTTATCTGATCACCGCTTGCAAGTCTGCAACCACACGAGAATCCAAGTAAGGTGCATCTTGTCATTATGAGCCCTAATATTGCAAAGATTTTGCACATGTCGCAAAAGACAAGCGTGCATTTTCCAAGCAGATTTCAGCAACTCAGTTTGAAGGTTTTATCAGATTAAACAGTCCTGCCACGACAAAATTTAAGACGCATTTACCTTTTTAAAAAAAAAGAATGTAAGATACTTTAAGACTATAATTTTAGATATATACATTTACTTTTTTTTTTAAGCAGTTTTGACGTTTTACAGATTGCACTGAGAACAGAACCTACCTGATCTCGGCCGTCCAGTCTCGACTGTTTGTCGTCGATGGGGAAGAGGAGCACATTTCCCAGCTCCAAATCTGAAACAAAGAACCACAGGGAATTCCAGTCTCCAGCAGACCACAGACACAAAGATGCCTAGTTGAATTACTGCTCATTTTCTTCATCATTGCGGTTATTGTTACCTTTCATTTTCCCTGCCAACTCGTACTGCTTTCGTGGCTCATCTGATCTCACCTCCAGCGCCGTGAACAGGCCTCCTCTGCCCCACCGCCCTGAGTCATCTGCACACAAATTAACACTCTGATAAGAGGAAAACACAGCCCAAGACACGCTCCAAAGCATGTCCTATGTTTTTGTTTATCAATTTCGTCACACAAACCATCCGGTCGCCATGGCTACGTGGAGCCCTTACCAACACAGTGGACGATGATAGCATCTCCCCTCGCAGTGTGGGGATGAGTAACATCCCCCAGAACGTAGCAGATATCCGCGGAGGTTGAGTCTGTAGAGCATAAACTGCTGTCATCCTCTTCCTCCTCTTTATCTTCCTCCTCTTCTTCACTGTCAACAAGCTGCAGGCAAAGTGACTTGTAGCTACAAGACTCCCACCAGGCCATTCTGCATGGTTTACAAAAAATCAAAAATAATTTATCAGTGACAAAAAACACAGGCATGTCAGAGCCCATGTTGAAACAGCTACAATATCTTCACTTTTTCCTGCGCTTCTCCTCTTCCTCCTGCCTCTTTTTGTCGTCCATCATCTTGGCTCTCTTGGCTGCAGCCTCCTGCCTCCTCTGCCGCCTGAGCTCCAGCTCTGCCTCAGTGAGAGGTTTCCTCTTCCTCGCTGGGATCTCAAACGCGACTGAAAGCGAAGACTGCAAGAGAATTGAACAATCAAGGACAAACGCTTCTCTAAACAATCCCTCATGGTTTTTAAATTTTTTTAATAAAACCCCAGATAGTTGGGAATAGCATATTATAAATAAAATGTTTATACTTATTTATACTTCTCCATGTTGTAGACAGTACGACCGCAGGACAGGATGTTTTCTGTCTTAGTAACTTCGATTTATTTGGTCCTATGTTTCACGTTGCGTCATTTTCAACCGAGGAATCTTTGGGAAGTGTAAAGTATTAATCGCTCATTTCTACCTTCCTGGTCTCAACACTTTCTGCTGCAGATATAGGAAAGCTTATTGAAATGATCAATACACCAATCAATTGCATGACAAATTTAATGAGCTTTATCATTTGTTTTATTTATGGTTTTGGTTGTGTGTGGATTTTATTTCAATTTTTACTTATTGTTTTTGGTTATGTTGTTTATATATTTCGGATATTTAAAATGTCTTTTAATTCCAGTATTGATTGTTCTTTAGAAATGAAAGTTTATTGATCTTTGAGACTGTGTTCTTGCATTATTTTTGTTGTGATGTTTAAATTACTTGAAGCTACGTCTCAAAACGACAATATTAATATTTCTTGGACAATTTATTGTCCAGAAAAATTCATTATCTGCCTTCGTTACTACTGCTGTTTTTAATCTTTGTTTCTGTACAGCATCTTTGAGTGCCTGGAAATGAAGTTCAGAGATTCTCAATTTGGATTTAGATGTTTGGACTTTGACTGGACCATTTACCCAAGAATATTGTTCTGTCCTTTGATCTATTATATTATAAATTGCCTCATATGTTTAAGTGTGTTGTCATTTTGGAAGGTGAGACTAATCAATTAGTTTTCCCTGCTCAAGAGCTTCATCATCTCTGCAGCATGATGCTGCCACCACCGTGTTTCATTGTGGGGATGGTGTTTAGGGAAAGTTTTAGTCTCATCCAACCAGTTGCCATGTCTCCTAAATGGTCTGTGGTAACCAGTTTTTTCCTTCACCTTTGACCTTTTGGTCTTCATGATGCTTTTGGTTCTCTAATAAACCTGGATTTAAACAAAGATTAAATTTTACACAATTTTACTCCATTTACTATTTAGATGACAAAAAGCCTACTGGATTTTAATCAGAATTTCCCCCCCCCAAATTTCTGGCAAGTATTTTTTCCTTCACTAAAAGACGCTGTAAAAATCAGAGTAACAACATAAACAAAACTAGATTTGTATTTCTTAGTCTATACATATCTAGAAGAGAAAATTACTTTCCTTTTTTCTTTTTTAAGATAAACAAAGGTTTTTGAAACATGGGAGACACAGAATGTGGGCCATGAGATCAAATCCTCATGGTGATTTCATGAGTTCACAAACTTCATTTCCTTTGCAGTTATTTCAAGTTAACTGGGACAAAACATCATCAGCTTTTCACTAAAGGAAACTTCTCTCGTTTTATGCATCAGTGGCAGGAAAAGTAGGGCAAACCTCCAGGTTTCACATTTCACTAAATGTGAAAGCCGGAATGAAACGCGTTTCATTAAACAAGTCAAATCAGTGGGTCAGGCGACAGTCAGCTGAGAGCAGGTTTGTGTTTTCAGCTTTATTAGTCCAAGTGGGACACCGACATCCTGGACTCAAAAGTGGAAGCAATGAATGTTTTTTTTTCTTTAAGCAAAAACTAATTTAGTGGTTTGTCCTTGAGCTATAATGACTTATAGCTCAAGGACAGCTTGAGCTATAAGCTCAAGGACAGCTATAAGTCCTTGCTCAAAGCAAGGACTTATGCTGGGAGCAAAGTGTTGGTATTATTATCTGATGGTAACTGTTCAATGGTCATTGTTTGTATATGGAACAGATAAAAACTGCAAGGATTGATGGAAACAACTTTTAATGGGAAAATTATCTGGAATTACACTTTTTTTTTTCAAACGTGATATCTGGTGAGAGAAGACCACCTTCAGCGCAGTACTCTACAAACTCTACAAAGAATGTATACATTTTGCACTGAAGATGAAAAATCTTTTTTGGCGGTAAAAGTTTTCTGTCCAGAACTCTTTAAGAGACATAATTTTAGCTTCAGCAACTGTTGATGTGAAGTTAAGCTAACTGGGTTGAGCTTTATACATGTTGATATTTGAAGTATTTTTTTTTAAAGTGTACACTAAAGGAATGTTCTTATTACACTTTAGGCAATAACATGTTTATTTTATTATTTTAAATTAATTGTATTATTTGTTGATTTGCATTTTCTCATGCATTTCTATTGTATTAAATAAGCTGGTTAAATGAAAAATCTGCAGAATGTTATTTTGATTACTTGATTAATCGACGGAATACTCACTTACTAAAATAATCGTTAGCTGCAGCTTTATACTTATCCACACTTTAAAACTTTAATGAAATTCCAGACTTTACAAGATAGCGAAATTCCCAAATACCAGTGGAACAGTTCTCTTAGCTGTAAAGTGAAAGCGACAGAGTCTTACTCCTGCTTTGCGCCGCAGAGCTCGCCCCTCTCCTGCCGCTTTCTGAAACTCGGCCATCTGCTCTTCCAGGATCTGGTCAAAGCTCCTCTGGTCCTCTGAGCTCGGGTCCTTTCTGTAGTCTTTCCCCTCAAAGACGTACATGTGATCTGCAGGGTGAGACGATATGACGGTCGGATTAATCCAGGGCTGCAAATAACAATTATTTTAGTAATCAATTGATCAATTACTCTGACAATTAATCGATTAATCACATTTTTTTAAGCAAATTTGACAGATTTTTCACTGAAGAAAATCAGAAATTCATTTAAAAAAAACAAAGAAAAATAACTTTTTTAAATAATAAACATTTTGTTGCCTAAAATTAAAACAACATAGCATTCATTCAGTAAATCTGAACTAGATGAAGCTAAATCTATGCCACCTCAGGAGTTTTAACTAAAACAAACTTATACTGAAGTATACGATTAATCATTTACGAAACCAGTTGACGATTATTTCGATAACTGATAAATCATGATTAATCGTTCTAATCCTACATTAATCAAGCCAGGAGGTCGGGTCATGAAACAAACTGCAGGCAAGAACTGGCTGATTCCTTACTAATGAGTAGAAACTTGGACTAAAAAGCTTTTTTTTTTATTGTTTTAATAACGTTTGTAGACGTGTTTGAAATTAAAGATAAAAATGACAGCCAAATAAAATGATTAGTCATTCAGACTAATTTGTGATTTAAAATCACTTACTCTGCTCATCAGAATCAGACTCGTTCTCCACCTCTTCTTCTAGTGGTGAGAGTCCATCATCATCATCATCATCCACCCACTGGCCATCTGTGACGGGCCCAGTATTTTCTCCAGTCTTACTTCCTGTATCGAGCTCTCGTCCGACGATAAAAGCTTATCTACTCCGAACTTCAAGATCTCGCTCAGCTGTTGAGGAGAAATCAAAAAGAAAGCTGGAAGACGAACGGGGGGGGGGAATCATGTTGACGGCGGGTTTCTGTTAAAAGGTCACCGACCTGCAGACCCGCCGCGGCTGACTGCGCCTGATCCAGCAAAGAGAAGCGGCCCTCTTCAATAACAGTGTTGGTGAGCTGCAGCTTGGATACGGCTCGAGAGTACATGATCTCCTCCACGGTGTCTCTCGCAAGGAGGCGGATCACTTTCACAGGCCTGGAAAACGTCAGGGTTCCTCAAAGGTTAGAGAGACGAACTGCGGAAACGATGGTAAATATCAAGCCAGAGGATGCCGCTTTCACATTCTACCATGGGAGGGTCAGGTCCTCTTTTCAAATCTCAAAACCAAGCTCAAACTTTGGTAAAACAGAACAAATATTTTGCATCATCAATGACTGCGTTCAAAGCGAATAGACATGCTTAGATCTGAGCAGGGTCTGTTTCAGACAGTGACTTACACACATTTATATAACCAGACTAAAATTTCTAAGGCTCTTTTTCTCTAGAAAATTCTAGAGAAAAAGAGCCTTTTTCTTTTTTTGCAAAGTCCATTTGCACTTAAAATGGACTTTGCACATTTTAAGTGCAAAGTCCAAACTCTGACACTGCTTGAACAATAACAGAGTCTTGTTGTGTTTGATGCCAAAGATAAAGAATCAACAAAATGATGAAAGTGGCTTCAAATGTTCAAACTGTTCAAAGGGTCATCGCTTCTTTTAGTGATCTGGATCAGTTTATTTCAACATTCGCTGTTCTTAGACTTTTCAAATAAGGAGTATCAAAGAGGAAAGGCAAACTTTTTAAAGGAGATGTTGAAAATGTTCATATCTATTCCTAAAAAATAGCCACTTTAGTGATTTTGTTTGGCAGTTTAGTTTAATCAAAAGTCGAGTTTAACCAGATTTAAAATGGGTCTAAAAACTAAAGTACATTTAATA
Source organism: Poeciliopsis retropinna (assembly GCA_010277075.1). Taxonomy (NCBI): domain Eukaryota; kingdom Metazoa; phylum Chordata; class Actinopteri; order Cyprinodontiformes; family Poeciliidae; genus Poeciliopsis; species Poeciliopsis retropinna. Next base: position 23,822,983 of record VMRM01000003.1, read on the forward strand.
TGAAGTACTAGGATTTTTGGTCAGAAAATGTAAGAAGTATCCTTAATTTTCCTGTAAGTTATCAAGATTACTTATCTTGATAAGTAATCTTGATACTTATAATCTTGACACATACTTATCAAGATTTGGAAAATTTTGTCATAAGTAAATTCTATATGTTTACACACTTTCTGAGGCTGCATAGGAAACCTGTGAGTCTAAATAATTTTCGCTGTTTGCTCTGAACCTAAAAAGTATGAAAAGATGGGGGAGTAGATCAACAGAAAAGATAACTAGATTATTAAACGTAATTGTTTCAGCGCTACACTGGTTGTGTCTCATTTGAATAAAACCTAAGCTTAAAATAATTGGTGTACCATAAAAGCATCAGTCTGAAGAGAAAAGTCAGAGTTTTAGATGACGTTTCCTTCGGCAGGTCGCCGAATGTTTCTAGTAGTTTCCATCGAGGTTGTCAGAGCACAATGCTGAGCTGCGAACAGGAAGAGCTATTTCACACCAAGAGGCAGATAACACTCCTGGCAGCTACAGATAACCTTACTGGCATGAACAGGTCGACTTTCCCACACTTGCGAAAGCAATATCTGAATAAAAGGGAAGTCTTTCTTATGTAGAGTAAAAATGCATTAATGCCAGTAATCAGATAGATGGTTTGCTATGCAGCTTCGTTGGAATGTTCAAAGTGCATCACCTGTTCTGGCCAATCCGGTGGCAGCGCGCCGCAGCCTGCAGGTCGTTTTGGGGGTTGAAGTCACTGTCCACGAAAATAACAGTGTCAGCAGCTGTAAGGTTGAGGCCGACTCCGCCTGAAAGGATGCCGTTGTAAAGAGAAAACAGAGATCATCGAAAGAGTTCAAACTTTCAGGTCTGAACGTTTCTGTGCTTCAGGATTTATAGCACAAAGCGTTAAAAAACGCCCTGCTGTATGGATGAAAAGGCCATAGAAACTGGAAACTTTTACTGGAACTTATTTTTGTTAAATATCCTTCAACAAGCTGTTAAGTGATTACATCAGCTTTTTTTAAAATTATTTTTTAACATGCCCTCTCAGTAGTTACATACTTTGAGCTAAGTGTGACTGTAGTATGCAGTTGGGACATTTATCAAGCTTGAAGAAAGCAAAAGCTGTGACAGGAAGTCGCCCTTGTTTCTCTTCATTGAAAAAAGGAAAAAAAAAACTAAAACTGCTGGCCTTGTTAGTACCAGACTAACATTCTGCTGCAGATCATATCGTCGTCTGATCCATCCCTTTTCCTGTCTCTGCGTATTCTAGAAACTCAACGTTTAAGGACACAGTGTCTTGCAAGAGACCCCCTGAACTTTTTCACGTTCTATAATTTTGCAACCGCATACCTCAATGTGCTCTGCTCAGATTGTGAGATGAACCAACAAAAAAAGTAGCACATAATGCTAAAGTAAAAGAAAAATGGACTTATGTATTCTCCGAATTTTCAACATGTCTTAAAAATAGCAGCGTGGTCTGCAGTTAGACGCTACGCCGAATTATAATATCACTATGTGCAATATTGCAACATGCGATATTGAGGAGGATGTGTGGTAATTCCAGTCTCTTGACGTGTAAGGTTGAAAACAGGGCATAGAAATAAAGAAAGCAACGTTTTACTTTCCTCCGACTTTGGAATCTTTTAAAATCTGTTTTGCAAAATTTTAATAAAATTGACAGCGGCTTTCGGTTACAATGTTATGAAGTTCACTTTTGCAAGGCAACGTATGCAGAAAGGCTCACTTTCAAAACAACTAATTTAAATGAACCAGAATGATGCAACCTGGGTGCTGCAAAATAAAAGTGAAAGGATAACAATGTCTGTAAACAAAGTTACTATGTACCAAAAGGTGAAAGTTCAAGACATGGAACATTTTTCTAGCTTTTCATTCTGTATTTTAAACTAAATACTAAAATAAATCCCAGTCACCTGCTTTAGTGCTGAGCAAAAACACAAAGATATCTTTGCTGTTGAAGTTCTTCACAGCAAGGTTTCGCTCTTCCCCTCGAACCGACCCATCCATACGTTCGTAGCTGTAACCTGAACAGAAAAACTCATTATGGTGCGTGGCAAGGATTAAGCATAGAAAACTGTCATTTGGCGAGAAGCGGGTCAGATCCTGGGTCAGATCGGTTGCTAGGGAAACACAGGACTAACAAACTTTTCAGCCTGTGATCCCCTATTTGCAATGTGGTACTATGAATTTATTTTATATAAATGATATATGTTGTTGACTTAATGGGACATTAAATCAACAACAACATATATTGCAATAGACAACTGATCAGTATCAACAGATAATACGTCTGACAGAATATTCAATATTGTCACCTTCCTAAAATAATGGACAAGAGTGATTTTTTTTTTTTTTTGCCTAAAACGTCTTTAGTAAAGAAAGAGATGGTGCCTTTTTTGTTTTTGCAAAACGTGACATTGGCCATTATCTTAGGAAGGTGACGATGTACAGAATATTCACTAAACTCTGATCTGAACCGCATGGCATTCTGGGAGACGAAAGCAGACGAAAGGTTTTAACTGCTTGAACCTCTCACAGCCAGCTAAGCTAAGTTGGTGGCATCAACTAACTCACACACTATTTGGTTGCCTAGCAACTCACTGACTCACATAATGGTAACTTGCACAGCAGCAGTTTCATGTTGTCACTGAGGCTCATTATTAATTAAAAAAAAAACATGGAGTGAAAATTACTGATAAAACAGAAAGGTCACGCCACCAGTTTGGCTGTATTTTAGTTATTTCAACCTAAAACCAATCAATAATTATTGATATTGAATGATGTGAAATGTTTAAATTGTTATACGTTTTTAGCCATATCGTCCACAAATATTAGGATATTAAAGTACTTATTTAATTTTGACCCAGTTGGCTCTACGTTCACCTCAGGGGGTCAAATCATATGATTCTGAAAATCCTTTTGCGACCCCCACTTGATGCCACAGCCCCTGAATCAACACAGCAGTCCTGTCTCTGTATTGTAGACAACGCTTTTTAGTGCAAAATAAATGAACTAACAATGTTGAGTAAAGTTTTAAAATGATATAATAGGATGTTGATACGCCTGAAAAGGCAAGTAACATAAGTTGTGAGAATTACATGTCCAGACGTGTGTCTTTTGTCCCACTCACCTCTGTACTCCATGTAGTCCTGAAGGATGTCCAGCATCCTCGTCATCTGAGAGAACAACAGGACACGGTGGCCCCTTCATCCAAAACAAAATGGAGAACTGTAAGTTGTGCTGCTGAAGTTGTGTCCAGATTGTTCAGCTTAGATTAAATTTGTTGCCTTCGTATTTAGAAATGCAGTAAACATCCCAGCGTCCGACAAAGCTCAAAATGCCACTAAGTGGAGCCAAACAATAAGCATGGTGGATGTGCCCACCCTTTGTGTAGAAAGGCCAGGATGCTGTCCAGCAGGCACAGCTTTCCACTGGCTTCGATGAGGTGATCCCCGATCTGAAAGGGCTCCGGCTCCACCCCTAAAAACAGGAAGGAGGGACAGAATCACTCAGACGGTTCTACAGCCAAACCCCAGCTGCATTTCACCACGTCTCACCGTCAAACAGGTATGGGTGGTCGACACACTTTCTCAAATTCACCATGATGTTCAGCAGTCTGTTCTTGCTGCCTTGCTCGTTTACAAAAGCGTCTGAAATTTTCCACAGAGATAGGTTGTTTATTTATTTTTTTTGTTCGTTTTACAAATATCACCTTGTTGCCAAGTTTCAGAACGCAGTGACTCACCATAATCCCGCATTAGAATGGCTTTGTAGTGTTTCTTCTGCAAAGCTGACATGCCGTGGTACACCACCAGCTCTGTCTTCTTGGGCAAATCAAAAGCCACCTCTGATTTTACTCTACGCAGCAGAAAAGGCTCCAAGATGCTTTGAAGCTCTGAAGCTAGCAGACACAAAACACTGAATTATACTTACGTACTTCTTAACATGTCTACCTGAATCCTTTGTAGATAAGTAATAATATTTTGTTCAAACTAACCCCTTGAACCTGTTCCACAATGTACAACATGTGGTAGACCAACACAAAGTCGGTCATGTTACGAAGACAAAGGGGGACAAAAAAGGCTACACGGTTTCAATAGAATTAGAAATGGTTTTCAACAAAGAAGAACAGGAATTGTGTCAATTGCTAACTTATCGGAGCAGACAGAAGACACATGCAGATTCAATCCTGGGATTCCTCAAGTTTCATTTCTACATGCACTTGCTAGTTCAGGTTATAACGAATAATAAGATCCGACATCACAACTATGAAACACAGCTCTACAATACAATGTCACCAGGTAATTCTGGATCCACCATAACAGATGCTTAGAACAGCTAAATGTGTGGCTGTGCCTTAACGTTCTCCAGCTGAACAGAAACAAAACTGAAGTTCTTTATTTTGACCTAACGAGGAACAATCTAGAGTCAATGCACAGGTTCAGTTATTACAACTAAAAATTAGGAGTCAACTCTGAAACCTGGGTGTAGTTTCAGAGGGACTCAGACCTGACCCTTCAGAGCCACATAAAAACAGTTACGAAGTCGGGCTTCCATCACCTGAAAAACATCTCCAGGATCAGAGGACAGCAAGAACTAGAGAAACATAACCATAAGTTTATGTTTAGTCACATTAATTACTGCAACAGCATCTTTACAGGTCTGCCTAACAAATCAATCATCCGGCTGCAGCTGATCCAGAATGCTGCTGCTGATGTTCTGACTAAAATCAGAAAGATGGATCACAGAACACCAGTCCTACACTCCCTACACTGGCTCCCTGTAGCCCAGAGAATAAACTATAAAATACTGCTGTTAGTTTATAAATCACTGAATGTAGCAGCACAAAATTTAAGATCTGCTGTTGTTACCTCTCAGGTCTTCTGGTTCTGGTTCTGCTCTGCATCCCCAGAATCAGAACCAAACATGGAAACGCGGCATTCAGCTTCTATACACCACAAATCTGGAACAAACTTCCAGAAAACTGCAAAATTGCTGAAACACTGAGTTAATTTAATTCTAGTCTAAAAGCCCATCTATTTAGAGTTGCCTCTTACTGCTTAGAGTTAGCAGTAAGTGGAACATTGATGAATATTGATGAGCTTTTTGTTTGATGATTTCAATAATGGCATCAGACACCAACCTTATAATGTTTGTGGAACATAAAGAAAAGTTACTGAAATGTGCAACATCATTATTATTATTATTATTATTATTTTGTTTCACAAATAAAAGTCTGAAAAGTGTGGCGTGCATTTGTGCTAAGGACCAATTACGCCGATGACACCTCTAAATAAAAGCCAATGCAATCAAGAGCTCTCAGAACCCACCTAATTAGTAAACAGAGACTAAACACTGAGGTGGAGGTTCACTTTCCAACAGGGCAATAATCCTTTGTGTCGGTTTATCACAAAAAACAACATTAAAGTTTATGGTTGTAATGTGACATAACCTTTTACTCTGTATACTTGAGTCCCATTGTGATTTTAAAACATACCCAGAGCAGGTCGACTTCGCACATCAGAGTAGGAGCTGACAAAGTTGTCAGCCTCTTCCGGTGTGAAGATGCTGGGCTGAATAAAGCTGAGCAGAGAATAGAGCTCCTGCAGGTTGTTCTGAATGGGAGTCCCTGTGAGCAGGAGTCTGAAACCAACTGAAAACTAAGCAAGAAACACACAAGCCAACTGAGCTGATGTTCAGAGAAAGTATCAATGAGAAACATTAGAAGACGAGCAGGGAAGAGGCACTTCAAGACACGATGCAGTACCTCTGTCAAGGTTTTGTGCAACAGAGAGTTTTGGTTCTTCAGCCGGTGAGCTTCGTCCACAACGAGCACCTCCCACCTCCACCTGAGGTGGAGCAACGTGTAGAAATGAGAGTAAATGGTGGGACGCGCCATAAAGTGATCGCACAAGCAGGCTTTATAGAGTCACCAGTCCTGCGACGTCGGCAGAAATCGTTTCATTCACAGCCGTTCTTTGGTCACTTTAACAATAAGCGCTCACCTCAGGCACAACTCAGACTTCAACAAAGCCAAGTGAACGAGAACCCACTGACCTTTTCAGGAACGATGCGTCTTTGAGGCACAGCTGCGAATGAAATAATGACATATACACGAGTTCAAGGTTCAAGCCAACGAAACTTTCAGCCATTTTGTTTTCGCCCAGCAGACGCAGACCTCGTACGTGGTGAGCAGAACCTGGAAGTTCTGGGCGGTTTGTTCCCTCTGAATCTCAGCCCGTCTCTCTTTGTCTCCTTTGTAGCACAGCACAGTCAGAGACGGGGCAAAGCTGCGAAATGAGTTACAACTGGAATCATTTATACAGGAAGCATTTACAGATGGGACTAAAGCACCGACACGTTTGTCTTTACCTTTCCAACTCCTTTCTCCAGTTCTCCATGACAGACAGGGGGCTCAGCACCAGAAACGGACCTTTCTTCCCCAGAGCTCCTGACTCGTACACCAGCAGAGAGATGGTCTGGAGAAGAAGTTAATTAAATGTGAACAAAAGGAGCAGAACTGGGAATTGCTCCTCCTGTTTCCAAACAACACATTGGATTTCTTGACATTCTGCACTCCTTTTTTTGATGTTCTCACAGAAATTCAAACTGAAAATTTAACAAAAAAAGAGAGAAAACTGGAGAACAGCAGGAGTTCTGATTACTATCAGTAAACCAACAGATTTCCTGACAAATCTCAAGAAATGTGAGAGCTAAACTGTAATTCTTTAAGCTCAAATAAATCCAGTTTTAGCAGAAGCACATCGATAACTTATGAGACATGTTTTCCACAATAATAAAAATGCTTTTACTTGTTTCCGACTAGGTGTTGGCATTTATCATACAGTTTATGCACAAATTTTGATTTATTGTTATCTCAACACATTTCTGTTGTTCCAAAAAATTTACTAAAACATTATTTTTACCATTTTCTCTACTGTTTTTTTGTTTTTGTTTTTGTTTTGTTTGCCTAGAGAGCATCAATAAATATCAGTAAATTCAAAAATATGACTGACATGAAGCTCCTGTGTGCAGTTTGGTGATGAAAATCACATTTCTTTAAATAAGTGGCATCCTGCAGAAGCTTATTTCAAACAGAAATAGGAGCATTTGTGTTTGTGGGGCTATGAATGCAGTCACAGAGATGTAGTTAACTTAAAAAAAAAAATTATTAAATAGTTTTTATTGTCACTTTAGTACAGCAGAATGTCATGATAAAATTCTAAGCCCATACCACCCACTTCTATTACTTCTATTACCTGGCAGGTTTTACCCAAACCCATCTCATCCCCTAGGATGCAGCCCTGCTGGTGGTTGAGGCTCTGGGTCAGCCACTGCACCCCGTCCAACTGGTAGGCTCTCAGCTGTATCCCTGGAAACAAGCAGGTCACCCAAAGCTGTCACGAGCCAACCACTGGTCTGCAGACACGCACGGGTTTTAAAATTTACAGACTTATAGAAACGCATGTTGTAACTAAAGGGAATGCCAGGCCACTGTTTGAATGACCGTGTACAAAGTTTGTAACTTTTCTATGACAGTCAGTCAACAGGCTTCCGTACCTCGTAAACCAAAGGTCTGCAGGTCGCTCTGACTGAGAGTCTTCTTCTTTTTCTCGGTTATTGTGTCTCTTATTTTCCTCAATATGTCAGACATGTTTGCTCACTAAAGGGAACAGAATGAGTTTATATGTCGCCGTGTTGCAGACATGTACAGGCAGGCAGCTCTCGCTCTATTTTTCTCAATGGAAGACTTCCTGGTTGGGTCGCGTGACGGTGACGAAAGCGCGAGCGCGCGGTTTTTAAAGGGGCAGTGTTCAGTGTTTTCCAGCCACATAGAATCACTGTATGGCACGATCAAGAAACTGTTACCTTCAGTTACTATAAATATAAGTTAAATATAAGTGTTGCTCTAAAAAATTTTTTAAAAACATTCCATTCGAAATTCCTTAAATTTAAAGATATAATGTTTGGCATAGGTTTGACTTATTGAGCGACTTGCAGAAATAATGTCAGAAATCTTCACATATGCAGATGAGTAACGTCAGCTTCACTGGAACAAATTATGGACCAAACAAAAAAAATGTTTCCATTTTAAAAATATCAGATACTGTAATTAATCTTATTTTACTTCTTAACAGAAACCATATTTGCCATGTGCCTTTATTTCTGTTTTGTGTGTTTTGTCTTTATCTCTCTTTAGGCCAGTGGATAAGGTTTGCACTGAAACAATCAACGACGTCACCATATTCTCCTCTGCAAATTGGGGATTAATTTATCAACATTCATTATTTAAATCAGATTGGTTTTTGGGGATGGGGTGTTTCAAACATTTGTAGAAATACAAAATTAGTTTCATAGTTTGAGGTATTTATGTTTGTACGTTTAATTTTGACCAAATGTTAGTGACATTAGCTGCTTACCAGTGTTACACTGAGAAGTAGTTAATATATTGAGCTCAGCACATGCTCAGTTCCACTAGGTGTTTGCTAATTGCTGCTGGCTAGTCTGAAGGAGCAGAGTGGAGGAGTCGCTAGGGACAGCTGCTCTGTGAGGTGGAAGCATGATGTTTGGAAACTGCAGCTCTGAGGAGGAGCTGCACCTCGAAGCTAAGTCCAAGGCTTTGCACAGCTTAATGGTTGCCACGGGAGACTACAGTATTACTCAAATATGCATGAAAGAATCCAGAAGGTATGCACTTCATGAGAGAATAACATAACATAATTTAAATCTTAAAAAGGGGGATTTTTCCACAATACTCCAAGTGTATTTGCATGCCGGATTATGATGTTTTTTTTAATGATGGCTTTCTCCTCTCTGAGCGGATTTCGGTACAGGACTTATTATTTTAACGTGGATAATGACAGTCTCACCGTCTGTTGTGTTTTTTTTTAGATTGATCTGCACATTTTGATGTTCAACTCTAGGACACAGAAGCATTCAACATTTCCATGGTGTTCATACTTGCGAATTATTGCTCGAAACGACGACTCAGACACCTTCAAACATCTGGGAGCCAAACCGAAGAATAAACCGGTCTTGCTCAGGTCCACTATTCTCTCCTCTTCCTGAGATGTTGCCCATTTCCTCTCAAAATAAGTAATTGCTGGAAGCTTTAATGCATTTATTTTACAGATATTTACACATAAAATAATTAAAAGGCCACCGTTATAAAGATTTACTTCAAGATGATCATCAAACTCGAAGGAAAAAAAAAAAAATCAACTGGATTCGTAAGGCAAAAAATGGGAATCTGTTGAGGTAAAATTATTTTTTTTTTTTTTTGCCACTGGAACAGAAAGTTTTGAGCAGCTTCATCAATCCTGGTCTTTAGTATCCTCCAACGGGTTTTGCTCCAAACAGCGGGAGGTTCACTTCATGCAGAGAGACACACCTTTCATGATCGCCTCCCTGGAAAATAATCACACCGTTTAGAAGACGACTTAATGTTCATGTTCATGCAGAATATTTGAACAAATAGGGTTAAAAGCTGACCAACCTGGCACAGGGGATGTAGGAGAGACTGTACCTGCAAACAAAACACGGTTCCCGTTATAAAAGGTTATCCGATTTCACGCAGAAACCAATGAGCTGCAACAGATGAGAGATTGAGAGCTTACCAGGCAAAGGACAAGATCTGCAAAATGCAAAAAAATAAAGCCAGCCCAAAGTTCTTCCACTGAAAGAAAAAAACAAAATACTGTAAGTGACTATGGAAAGTTTTTATAGCTGAATAGCAGTACCACTGTTTTGTGCAAAGTTTGGAGAGATCATGCAGATTTAGTCTGAAGTTAATATGCATGAATGTTAAAAAAAGAAAAAAAAAGTTTATTTAACTTATTTTTAGGACTGGAATCACAAAAAATGGTGCACAACCATATAAAATAGTGCCAATAATTGGAAAATTCTTTGCAGTTGGGTATTGTGTTAATAAATCCTTAAAGGGTGGTTTAAATGAATATGTCAAAGACCAAAATGAATGGGATTCATCCCCGAGATGAGAGTATGTCAACTTTAGACAGGAAATGTATTCGCTGCTTCAAAATTCACTTACCCAGAATGCAGCGCACAGAGTTAAAACAAGGCAAGTCTGGAGAAAAAACAACAAAGACAAGAAGTGATTTACTCTTTTTTTTTTTTAGCTGTTATCTTTTTAACTGTTTCGATATTTATGAAAACCTCAGTTTCCATTTCACTGAAGGGAAAAACAGCAGCAGCATGCTGCATAGAGCACTGTGCGTGTGTGTGTAACTGCACACGCTTACAAGCATGATAGTTGTGGCCAGAGCTCTGGTTTTGTCACACATCCTCTTCAGCTGCTTCACTGGGCCCATCAGAAACATTGTGCTGTTAGTTAAAACAAAAATGAAATTCAAAAACAGCGGGTTAAAATACGTTTTAACATTCTGAGAGCGATTAGAACACACAGCCTTTTCTTTTTTGTATTGTCCAAATAAATGAATGCTAACAATAAAACTGAAGCATTGTTGTATTATTATTATTTATTTATTTTTTCTACATTTATGATTCTCACCTGCAAAGGGCACAGATGTTTCCAAATGTGTAGAAGACGATGAAGAGAGTGAGGCCAATTCTGGGCAGAAACAGCATGCACACTCCCTGAACCACACACAGATGCTGACTTTAGAACAATTTGAAGTTATTACAGTAAGCCATATTTAAACTTTTCAGTGTTTAATGATTTCATTTATATGGTGTACTATATAAAATAATTTCCTCTGGGGGTTCAATCAGATCCTAAAATTTGATTGGTTGACCAGGACAACAGGGCTACATGTCAAACCAATTATGCTGACAAAAACAGAGGTGGATATTTATTATTGTTAATAATAATAATAATAATAATAATAATAATAATAATAATAATAATAATAATAAAAAGAGGAAGAAGAAGAAGAATAGCATATTTCATTTATTGTATGTTATTTAACATGTCTACATATAGATTTTTAATTAAATGAGCCATAATAGTGGCACTGTAGGGCCAAAAGTTAAAATGAAATGAAGAGACGCACACACGCATCACATCTTCCACATTCCTCTAAAACCAGTGGAACCAGTCAGGCCACACCAGCGCTGCTCTGAACCTCCTTAAAGAGCAGGCGAGACAGATCTGTTGTGAAAATGATCGGACGTCAAAATACAATAATTACCAAAACTGTGCACGCGGCTCCCACAACAAAACAGGCGATGAATCCCTTAATGCGGGACCCCCAGCTTAAAGTGGAGGCTTCGTTCACGGTCTGCGGCCCAAAACCAGCGCAGATCATCATTAGTCGATTAATTGGTGAAATGTTTGCTCTGGTAGTGAAAGGCGCGCATGATTAGATTTACCTCTAAAACGTTGCGGTCCTCCCGTCGGGACTCTTCCCCGCTAAGGACCGATTTTAATTTATCCATAATCGAAGATCCTTCGAACGCCAACGGGCAAAAGAAGAAGAAGAAGAAGAAATAAATAAATCTGGTAGTTTCCTGGACAGAAAGAAACTTTGCTGGGTTTCCTCAGTGCGGAGTGGATGGACGACAACGTCACATTCCTTACCGACAGGCAGCCGGAGTCAGAGCCTCACCTGGACAGGTGTGTGTGTGTGTGTGTGTGTGTGTGTGTGTGGGTGTGTGTGTGTGTGTGTGTGTGTGTGTGGTGATTCACATAAGTCACACCGGGAAGCAGCAGCTTGGTTTGTTTGTTTTGTTTTGGGTTTTTTATTATCCACTGGCAATGTCATGGATTATGAACAAGCCATCACTGAGGTTTTGAAACGTCATTTTAAGATTGTCTCCAAAAAATATTTTTAAACTAACTCCGTAAGTCTACTCAGTGGCAAACTGCAGGTATATACAGGAAACAGTCTCAGTTTGCGCAACATTTTCATCCGATATTTCGCCGCATAACAATATCGATATTCTGGGCATAAACCGTTCAAAGGAAACAAAGTCGCACATAGTCGCACATTTTTTCAGGACTGAGAGGTTAGTCTTTTGGTTGTACGATATCTTTACTGCTGGCCAGAGGAAACGGAGGAGATCCACTTGGACATTTAAGATATCATTTACTGTATATAAATTAAGATGTTATGCTCACTACTCCTGTTCAAATACATTTTTATTCTTTCTTGTGTAAAAAAAAAAAAAATCACTTAAAAACAAAACAACAAAGTATTTATTTGTACCAAGTATTCTTGGTCTAGTTTTATAGAGCAAATATCTTAGAACACTTGAAATGGGAGAAAGCTAAGTAGCTTTCCAGTAAGATCGGGGGTTTGTTTTAAGCCATAATTCCTTAATATTGAAGAAAACCTACTAATTCCACGAGCAGATTATTTCACTTATAACATGGGATGGATTATTGTCATAAGTAAAATAACACTGTGTTACAAAAATATATTTTTGGACATTGTCCATGTTTTTTAAACTGAATTAGAACTATTTTTCACTGCTGAATCCAAAAAATGACACCCATTTAGTCTGATCTTCTGACTAAATTGGTTACATTTTTGTGACATCGTTGTTCATTTCCATTAACATTTCTCATCCAATAAAAAAAACAAGGTTTTAGGAGAAAAAACGTTTTCTAACAGAGTGTATTAATCAAATGTTACAAACTTGGATTTCTGTAAATTGAACAATAAACTCTGATAAGGGTAAGGGTGAATTGATCATTACATCTTCATTGTGTAAATTTCTCCATCTCTTTTCTGTCCTGATGGAGTCTCTCCTCCTGCTCATCACTCATCGATCCCCAGGAAACCGATCCAGATGTGAGAACAAGTCGTGCATTTTGATGCTCATGTTGCTCCATAGCTCAGAAAGTTGACCTGATTGAACAAGACCAAAGTGACTTTTGGACTCAGCTCATCAAAATGACCCTAAAATAATTGAAAAACCACTAAAGATTTCTGAGTGCATTTCTCTCTCAAGAGGGGATGTGATGTGTTTATTATACAAACATACACACACACACACATATACACCCACACACAAAAGGTTGATTGCTTGTTTGCTTGGGAGTGGGAGATATTTTGAAGATATTTTTCTGCCTCAGAGTCTCTTATTATTTTTTTAATGACTTTTATTCATAGATTATTATGGAGACTGAGTGGAATAAGTTGACATACAGTGCAAGCACACATCATCGCATGAAAGGTTTTGCAACAATTTCAATTATTTAGTCAGACAAAAAAAACAAATCTGACAAAGTTTTATAAAAATTTAATCTAGGAATTGTTCATTTATTTGGGGTATTATTTAGTAGATAGAAATGAATGTTTCTGTAAACGACACTCCAACAATTTCTATGTGACATTTTCAAAGTCTTACATTATATCTCTTTCAAACTTCCAAGATAATATCTTCCAGCTTGTCACAATTAAATCACGGTCAGAGGGAGTTCATGAACAAATAAAAATTTCATTTTTCTCAATCGTCTTTAGAAATGGCAGCAGCCATCACTGAAGTCATTTTACTGTTTCGTTTCAGTTTTGCTACCACGTTCTCCAGGCATTCGACCAACATGCTGGCAGAAATGAAGACACTAAAAAGAAAGCAAAACAAATACCAGAGCATAAACCACTGATCAGAAGGAATTCGATGTGGAAGCCTTCCAGGACCAACAAATAAAACGCAGTTCTCTGGAAGTCTGCTGTAGTAAGATTCTCATCAGCTGACGAGGAGTAAAACAAACCTAAATCATCACCCCCCCCACTCTGCCGTGCTTGTGAGTAAGTGTAGAGTTGCTTAAAATATTTAAATAATTCAATAAAATCACCATAATTTAAAAAAAAAAAAAAAAGAGGATAAAAGATACAAATTTTCTATTAGTAGGAAGCCCGTCCCAGCGAATCTTGAACCTTCCTCCGAAACGCACGGAGCTTCATAGCTTGATAAGAGAGAACATCTTCAGGAACTTCCTGAAAATGTAAAGCACATAAATCAGACACTGTATCATGACACTGTATCACTGTGGAGAATTTTCAAGTAAATGCTCCTGCAACGACCAACCTGACGCACGGCGTGAATGACAGACTGTACCTGCAAACAAGACACATTTAATGTCACAAAGGAAATGTTGCTGTAAAGCCTGAAGAACTGGAGGCAGAAGAGTAGCTCACCAGGAAAATGACAATATGTGCAAAGCGCAAAACAGCATAGTAAGTCCGTAGCTATTCCACTGAAAGACAAAATGAATAATTATAAATAACATCGGTGTTGAGAAAACCAGGAAGTTATAATTAGGGTCTGCGTTGCTGTGACGTTCACTCACCCATAGAGCTGCATAGGGAGTCAAAACTACGCAGCCCTGGACAAAACATATAAAACAATGAGAGTAACAGCTACAAACTGCTTATTTGTCCTTTTAAAACGTGGAACATTACATTATTACATATGGCAGTGTACAGCATAATTTTTCAGCATGTCTTTTTGTATTTAAATGCTTCAAAATGTAAAGAAACACATCATAATTGGCTTGCCTACTGCCTCTTTGTTAGCCGGATTACTGAGCACAACAAACATTTTTTCCCAGAAGTCATAACTTTGTAAGTTGTCACAACTTGAGAATAATGTTGAGTTGATGGGTTCCAGGTAAAAGCTAGTAAAACCACAGGAATTTCCTAGTTGCATTCTGCGTAAAGGCTATCAACAATTAGCCACAAAAAAAGAAGCCAATAATAATGCAACTTATGCATACAAACACGAATGGAGGATGTTCAGGAAAACGCGTGAAGCCGAATGAGAGACAGTCAGCCAGAAATTCATATTACTGTTACTTTCTTTTTATACATTTCTATAAAGGGAGAGTGCAAATGGACGAGGTCAGCAAATCCCGCTACCTGAGCAGACTTGTAACAAAAACACATAGTACATTGATGCAATAAGATTAGAATCGGACATCCCCCCCCCCCCCCAAAAAATTATATGGAGCACCAAAAGTGGCAAAATGTTTACATTTTCAAGAGTTGAAGCAGTCTTGTCTGGAAGATTAATGCTATTCATGTACTGTTACTTATTTCACTTTGTGTTATGCCCAAACATGTATAGAATGGATTTTCTTGTCTTCTTGTTCTTCTTCTTCTTATTATTATTATTGTTTTATTTTATTTTATTTATTATTATTATTATTATTATTATTATTATTATTATTATTATTGTCATTGTCATTGTCATGTATTCATATGAATCTGGGAAAAACATATAACAAATATTTTTAATGGAATAAAAGCATGCTATATTTAATTTGTGTGCTCTTACAAGCATGGTGAAGGTGGCCAACACTCTGGACATGTCACACATCCTCTTCAGCTGCTTCACTGGCCCGACGAGAAACAATGTGCTGTATGACAAACGAAACGATATATTACTGTGCTTTACTGTACAAAAGTATCCAATAAGTTTTGTTTGTTGCTTTGATTGGAATTCTTTTCCGTTATGCTGTTTTAATTCCTACCTGGAAAGAGCAAAAATGTTCCCAAAAGCATAGAGGCCAATGAAGAGATTAGTTCCAATGAAAGGATGGAAGCTCACATAAACTCCCTGATAGACACACAGAACAGCATACATATATTACAGATCTTTTATTGTTCTGAAGCTGAATCTTAACTCGGTCTGTCACAGTCACAAATTTTACTAGCAGATGAATTGTCCCAGAGATTATTGCGATAAAAAGAATGATATAGTTGTTTCCAGACTATTTTCAAGTACCATATTAATAATGGCCTAATGATTAAGGTTTGCCCTCTCAAGTATGGACAAGATCACCTCTATAAAAGGGGGCTAAGATACCAACTCAGTTCTGATTAATCGCTTACCAGAATTATGGATCCAACTCCCAGGAAGTAACAACAGATGAATCCCTTCAGTCCCCAGTTTTGGGAGGATGCCTTCAGTTTTGGTGGCTTAAGCAAATTACAAGAACGTGACTTTAAACTTTGAACTTGAAATATTAAAAGGGTAAAGATTTATTGTTTTTGTTTTTTACCTTGAAAATCTTCGATTTATCTTTTTGGTCGTTCTCTCCACTCTTGATACAAAAGTGACGAAATAGTCATTTGATAATCCAGTTGGACTCACAGTTTAAATAGTAAAAGGTAAAGATGTTTTTTTTTACCTTGAAAATCTTCGATTTATCTTTTCGGTCGTTCTCTCTACCCTTAATACAAAAGTGAGGAAATAGTCATTTGACAATCCAGCTGGACTCACAGTTTAAATAGTAAAAGGTAAAGATGTTTCTCTTTTTTTTCTTCTTTTACCTTGAAAATCTTCGATTTATCTTTTTGGTCGTTCTCTCGACCCTTAATACAAAAGTGAGAAATTAGTCATTTGATAATCCAGCTAGACTCACAGTTTAAATAGTAAAAGTTAAAGATGTTTCTCTTTTTTTTCTGTTACCTGCAAAATCTTCGGTTTATCCTTTTCGTCCTTCTTTCGATCCTTAATTGACTGAAACATAGCTGGAGCCTTAAAAATTCGAATAAAACGAAGAATACAACTAATTTCTTCAGGAAGAGAAACCTCGCAGAGTGGATGGATGGAGTAAAACTGAGAATCAGTCAGAGGAGCGGTCAGTATTTCACCTGGCCAGGTGTTCATGTCACTCATATCCGGGCACAGCAGAGAAGAGGTCTCACTCCCATTTATTTTTGTATACATGCATGTATATCACTGTGATCAAACAGGCTAAAATATAATATTTTGATGCATCTTTTATGATATAATTACCCAATTTTGCCTTATTTGTTAATACAACTAATCTAACTGATACTTTTTCTACATTTTATGACTTTTAAACAGGAATGTGGGCGTTTGTATTTGAAAGGACAGCGTTAGGCTTTGCACCATCTTTTCAATTCTTGAGTGTTTAATCTCTTCGAAATAGAAGATCTTTACAGTCTCTTATTTCGTGAACCTGTTGCGTGTGTATTTTCTTTTCTAACACGGTAACAGTCAGATGTTTAGCACAGAGACAAAATCCGCCACATCAGCAGGAGTGTGCGAAGTCAAAACTGATTTTGTCAAAATTCAGAAATTTATGCAAAGTCCAAACTTTATCTTTTTTTCTTCTATATTTTCTGATTAAATAGATTAATTACACCAGCTCTATTGGTTAATAAAACCACCTGAAGTTATAACTATTATAATCCTTTAACACGTTAGTTGGGATGTTTCTATGTATATTACATTTTAGAATACCCATTAACCTGGTCTATAGTAAATTAATTTTTCTTTTGTAATTACAAAATAATTTATGGAGCTGAACGGAATAATCATATATATATATATATATATATATATATATATATATATATATATATATATAATATATATATATATATATATATATATATATATATATATATAGCGCCATTCCATCAGAGGGCGCCACAAGCGCGCGCGCACACACACGCACACACAGACACGCAAAAGAAAAATCGGTAACACTTTGACGGGTTGACACCGTCATAAACATGACATAACATGTCATGAACATGAGTAAGTCTTCATGAATATTTATGACTGTTGTCATAAAGTGTCATTCAGTAAATCATGACACTTTTAATACAAAGTTGACACTGTTCAAAATGTCTTTGTTATGACAACTTGGCATTAACCAAGAAATCATGACCTGACCTAAATTTGTTAGAAACTGATTAAACTTTAGCTTTTATAACATAAAGGTACATAATTGTTAAAGTGTAATCAACACAAAGCAAAGATGAGTTAAAAACACAATTTTAGTTTTATGAAATCTTTATTTGTCACAACTGCACCCTAAACATTGTTAAAATCTGGTCCCATTTTCAAAGATTTTGTGTTTCGATTCAAAAAAAAAAAAAAACAACAACAAAACATTTAACCAAAACAGATTTTTTTTAGCTCTGCTTTGACACCACTGCGATTTCTTATCCCACCACATCTCAGAGGTGCTCTGTTGGATTGCGATCCGGTGACTTCAAGTTATAAAAAAGTGACTTATAATGTAACTTGAAAATCTGTGTTTGGTAGGCATTCCACAGAATCATATTAGACAGCAAAACATAAACATTTACACTGTTTGAAAAATTAAAAATCAGCCTTGGATTTGGGTTCAGGTCACATGTACGTATGGCCTGTTGATCTTACAAGAGGAAAAAGACACAATACCACATAAAGGCAAAATTATAAAGTTGTACTTTTTTCACACTGGAATGAAGATGACTGTTTTATTAACATGTTGGCACAGACATAGATGAAAACAATCCAAATAACAGGCGACAAAATATTGTACAGGTAATAAAGATATGTCAGAAATCAGCTTCGTGTCACTGCAAAAATAAATTACAAGTCAGGCTAAAAGGCTTTAAAGCTGATTAAATAAGGCAGAGGAAACAATATATCTCTAAAGCATTTCTATAGCCCTGTTTTGTGTGCCTGTGTGCACCTTTAGTCGTACTGCTACTGAAGATGAAAGCTTCACATCCCTGATTTGTTTCGGAAATGTCGCACAACAGTCCTCATAAAATCTCATCCTCTGACTCGGCATCCCGCTCCTGGGGCTTCAGAAGCCCCATTTCCATCGGTGGAGTCCTTTTGAGTCTGGAGTGAACCACGCTGAATAGAAGACAAAAATAAATACCACTTAGGTATTTACTTAGGTAACATGAACATAATTCCTCCTTTTATTTGAATGATTTAAAAGGAGGAATTTAAAAGCATGACATGTCCACTTTAATCTGGGAGCATTCAAGGACAATCAAACAGTTCTTCATATATCTAACGAAGCAGTTTCTTACCAGCTGACTGTGCCGTACACCACACCGACGACTAGCATGGCAAAGGCGATGTGCCAGGAGAAGCACATGGTGATAAACATCATGGTGTTGTGGTCTTTCACGTCCCACACGGTGCCGTTGGAAGGGTACAGCACGAAACCAATCTGTGAGCGAATAGGAAGGTCAGAGTGAGAGGAGCGCCCACCAATCTGAGCTTCGGCTTCCATGGGAACCCACGCAGATTTACCTCCCAGAACCAGCTGCCTTGCAGGAGGGTGAGGGTGCAGCACAACAAGTCCAGGACGACGTTGTCTCTGTGGAAGACCTCCAGGAAAAAAATCAGACTCTCACCAAAGATGGCGTAGAGCAGGAGCTGATGCAAGTGGACGTCCAGCATGGTCCGTCCATGGAGGTGGTAGAGGAAGAGGAACCCTGACCAACAGAAAACAGATGTAACTTGATAGAAACAGAGGAAGGAGTTTGACTTTATGAAAATTGTTAGAGTACGTCATCCGCTTATGGGGCCCTGCTAAAGTCTTAATACCGCTTCAGAACTTCATATTATATGTGTTTTTTCAGAATTTCTTAGAAAAATTTTGAATTATTATCAGTAAGAACTGCATTTAATTTCCCTTTGGGATCCATGAAGTATTTTTGAATTTGACTATTATATAATTATTTTTGCAAAAACAAACAAACAAACAAACAAACAAACAGACAAACAAAAAACAAAACAAAGATCAAGCTCCGCCAGACTGTAGATGAACATGAATTTTCAAAGATTCTCAATTGTGTTTAGTTGTTGACTTAGACTGAGCCATCCTAACATGCGTCTATGCATTAATCCACACCTGGAATCTCCAATTTAAGTTTTTGAGGGCACACCTCATTTAAACGAGCATGAAATGAAGTTCCACAAAGTTCTGCTAGCAATTGATTCATTTGATTGTGTTGTGGTCAAGCAGAGACAAATCCAGAAATTGCAGGACACCGTCCTGCTTACTCCATTGTATCTTTGGCTGCGTGTTTAGGATCATTGTCCAGCTGGACGGTATAAACCTCCACTCCACCCCTTTCTCAAGACTTTTGCTGTTTCAAAAAACATTTCTCACAGAATCGCCTGCCTGCCTGCTGCTGCTGCAAACAGTCATTTCTAAAGCCATATCCTGCCATCAACATATCAGATTATGTTCGGCGAACAATTTCAGTCTCGGAAGTAAGAACGTCTACCTAAAAGAAGAAATGGAAAGCTTTGGTGTTTTTTTCGGAACAGAAGAGGATTCAATTTCCTAATGCAAAATTGAAATTAAATAAATTACGGCTACTGAAGAATCCAGATGTTTCTCTCAGAATTCTGACTTTTGATTCGACAAGATTGAAGTCATAATTCTAAGATTAAAATTAGAGTTATTTCCACACAGTGGGACACAGCACTCACCTTCTACAAAGAACGCGAGCGCCAGCATCATCTTGTCCAGGGCCACCGGCAAGGCCTTAGTCGTGTGGACAATCAGAGACACGATGGCGGCCAGGAAGAAGAACAGGTACATGGTTGTGTGCTGCCAGATGTGCAGCTGCTCCCAGTGTTTCCCTGCAAAGTCATACAAATGAAGCATCGGGCCGTTTGCGGCATACTGCTCGCAGATCATACCTGCGGAGCGCAAAGGAAGTGTTAGCCCACCTGCATTAGGACAATTTTGAAATAAAAATTTGTAGAACAAACAGAAACCTGCTCACCAATAACAGAGCAGAAGAGGAAAAAAAAGTTTTCAATGATCTCTAGGCGTCGCTGCAAGGTCCTGCTGGCGAGCCGGGTGGAGCCAAAGCTTTTGTTCCTGCGGGTGGTGTGCCAGAGGGAGAATTTTCCCGCCCACCAGATTCCTATTATCAGGAATATAGTCCCGGGGAGAACGTGGCCCTGAAAGCTGCCCATGATCCACAGCACCTGCACGACAGCAAGCCAGAGTAATCATTGTCCCAATAACATGGGTGGACTGGATTAGCCTCCTCTCTCTGTGTGACAGTCCTCAAAATAACAAGTTTTACTGGACGATAAACAATTATATTGCAATAAAATATAATATTGTTGTTTTGAGACCATTTTCAAGTGATAGATCCAAGGGATTTCTTTTGCCATAAACATTTTGTGGAAAGAAAGAAGTTGTCATTTTATTTTCCAAAATCCCTTAAGCCATTATTTTGGGGAGGGGACGATATCGATAACAGGATAATATTGCAAGTTTGCTTAAAGACCAATAGACTCTAATTTTGCACTGAGCACCGCACACTGGAACTGCGAGACATTTTAAATATCGAAAATAAAACACAAAAACCAGAAACAATAAAGAAGAAGGAAATAAAACCAAGAATAAAATAAACAATTAAGCTTCTAAACAAGATTGCCCTTCAAAAAGTATTAACCATCAGATTGGATATCCTGGAGCTCATTTGAATTTAATCTACAACTTTCCTCTGCAATTACCATTTCAATTTTGGTTTTTGTGTCAATGATCCAACTCCTCCAGCGTTGCCATGGCTCCGTCTCTGATTTTCATAATACCGTAGCCCTCTCCTAAAACACAGCAGTCCTGCCCTCACCTCACGCTGACACTTCAAATAAAATCCCAATAAAACACACTGCAGTTTTGCGGCAGCAACGTGATAAAACGTGACGAAGATCGAGAAGGCCCAACACTTTCACAAGGAGTCGTACATAATTCACAGAGACGGGGGAGGCGTGTAATAAAATGAGATGGAAAAAGTGAAGGAGTGGCTGTAATTTGGGTAAACAGTAGCAGACCTACATCTGCTGGAGAGCAAAATACGTTGGGGGAAAGGGCTTGAACTTTTAATAGCATAGAGCCAACCATTATTTGTAAAAAGTAAGTAAAACCTCCTTACACGGAATGAAATAGCCGAGAAAGGAAAAACACAAGAGAGCACAAAAATACCCCCAAACACCTGAGCTGTACTTTCCTTTGTGATGGAAATGACAAAGGGAAGCTTTTGAACATCGTCCCCTGATTGAAACAGAGCGTTTGAAGCTCATCTGTGTGTGAGATGGCTCCGTTCCCTGTGTGAGCTCTTCAGGCAGAGGAAAACCCTTCAGCGGCCATGGCGAAGCCCTGCCTCGCCTCACTGCAGTGTCACAGGAAGAGCCATCAGAGCCTGGTCAGCCTTAATCACACAATAAGCAATAACAACCGGCGGCAGCCAGCTGGGGTCAAGACGCTGATTCACTTCAGGAAAACCTGGACATTTGTTGTACTGAGAGCATCGACACTGATTCACTGATGTAGTCTATGCTACATCACGGAACATTGTTGGCATACTGCATTCACCTGCTTAAAGATTTTTTCTATTTTTACTTTTATTTCGTGCTAAACCCTGGTGAAAAAACAGTATAGTTTAGTGCACTTATACATACTGTTTTTCTGAAGTACACTTATCAAGTGGGTTCACTTATTAAGATTACACTAAAAGTGTAAAACAAATACACTTTTAGAAACAAGCTCCTAGTACTCTTTTTGAAAACTTATTTTTGGTACACTTTCTAAAAGTATGTTGTTGGTTTTTTTTTTTCTAAAATATGCTTTGAATTCTAATTAAATATATTACTAAAGTTACATTTTAAAAATACACTTTACATGTATTTGCATAAAAGTATGTTTTAAATGTACATTTTAAAATATATATTACAGATATAAACAATACTTTTCTGAAGTTGTGTTTTTGGTGGTATTTTCAAATAGGTTCTGTGTACAGTTTAGTAAACCTTAATACAGCTCAAAATAAATACATTTCACTAATATTTGTAAGTACTTTGTAAATAGTGCCTAATAATTAGACTCTAAATATGTTGCAATGAAATACTTCCGGTGTTTACGTATGCTACTTTATGCTAACTAAGTATGCCTTCCTAGGTGCCTTCATAATATTTTACTGTTTTGTTAAAAAGGGAAAAAACAACAACAACAACAACAACTTACTGTAACGTTATAATGGAAATCGAAATGGTGGATAACTCCAAACCAACAGCGTCTGCCTCTATATACATTAAATAAAATAAGTAACCAAACTACAAAGCTCCCAATGAGCGTCGTCAGCAGTCCACAGCAGTTGGCAGCAGTTAGCATTTTTAAAATTAAACATAGCTAAACGGTGTAACATTAATAATACTAACAGTTAAAAACACATACAAACATAGCAAAATTACTCGTGAAAAACTGTATGCTATCAAATTTGTCTAAAATATACGTTAAAATATAATACTTAAAAAGAAAACACAGAGCTGATTCTGATACATACTGTAGTCACCGAGAGCAACGGAAAAAGCAGGAGGAGCTGTCGGCTACCGGTTACTATGGTAACCACCAATCGCCGAGCGCAGCACAGCAGAATGTAAAACAAAACATCAATAAATGTCTGAAGAAACAACTCAAAGATTCAACAAAAAGAAATTCAAAGAATAAATAAGCACATTTGAACAAACTTCGCATCCACAGCGCTGCCAAAATAAAACTCTGTTACACGTATACACGTATACAGGCAAAGAAGGCCACAGCGTCTTAAAATTGTAAGTCAAACTGGAATACTGTGACATTGTATTAAAACAATACTCTGTTCTTTATTTATTTCCTCTAAGGTGTACCTATTGTTTTATTATGCTAATTTTCATAATCATGCTGTGTGTAAACTTTTAATATATTGACAGTTTGTACAATTCTCTGATAGCACATTGGCCATGTACTCTTTAAAAATGTGAATATATTGACCACACAAAGTAATTTGTTTAATCTGGAAAGTGTGTTGTAATTGACCCATTCTGTGTACTGGTGAAGCATGTAATGTACAAAGTGGCAAAGAAGAACAATAAAAGACATTAAGTAACTGAAAAGTGTACTTCATTTGCAATTATAGTAAACCAAAATTGCAATTGGAGCACATTGCGATCACACTACTAATATATAAAATGTATAAAATTTAAAAGATATTCTAAATATATTTTAAATGTAATTCATTCGTAAAAATAGTACACTTAAGATGTACTAATCAAGTACGTTTATATAACATAAAAAGCTGTGTATGTATGTATAACTTCAGCTGTTCCAAAAAAGCACATTATAGTATGCTTAGTATACTTCAAATTGTGCTTTGCTTCAATTTAATTACTATTAAAATACACAACGTTGTTCCAAAATACCATACTTTAAGTTAACTAATCCTTAACTAACTTGAAGAATACTGATGATTATTCTGATTTCAACTATGCTAAGATTTAATGGACTTATTATATTTATTTTTCACCAGGGTAAATATTCAAGATCAAACCATTTTTAATATCCAATTATGACAAGCTGAGTTGATACAATTTGATTTTGTAAAGGCCAACTGAATGTTACTTTGTTACTTGTAGTTGCTGTTAAAGTTCCATGCTTTTATTTTGGCAACATTCTGTATAACATATCTATGCCAAGAGAACAACAGAGCCATAAAAAAAAGAGCGAGACAGAAAAACGCATAAAAGGCAACTTAAATTTAGCTTCAGTCAATAAGGGAACAGGGTAACAGCGATTGAGGTTTATTTAAGTCATTTAATTCTGTGACTGCTTGATTAATGATTCATGAAAGGAATTGTATCAATGTAACGAGCTTTGCTTCACTAACGGTAAAAACGATTGTAGTTTTTATTTTTCTCGTTTAGCTTTTTTGGCGGTGGTTGACTACATGCAAGGATGGATAAATCATCATTTTACCATCAGTTCCGGCTTTCTCAAAGTTGACTGAATGTTACAGATTTTTTTTTTTTATCAAGCGGCAATCGATCCTATACCCATTAAACACAAGGTCAGTATCGCCGATACTGATGCTGATTCTGATACTGATACATTTTGTTTAAGTCTGACATATTAAACTTATGACCTTTAGATGTTTGTTGTTGTTTTCTTTTCAAATCTAGGACAGAATTTGGACAAAATGTATAGGTGTCAACTAGATTTCACAACATGATAAACAGTAACAATAGAAAAAGAAAACAATTTACAAAGAGCAGAAAAATGTAATTTGAGAGCAAATCAATACAAAGTCTCTTTATGGTAAGGATGAGAAACTACAACTCGGAAATAAAATAAAATTTCAAGAGTGATTCTGAAACGCAAGTATCAATATTATTCCGCTAGTATCGATCCAATACTGATACTGACTTGGTGTTGTCGATATATTTGGATAGATCCCTTCATCTCTAAAGATCCGATCACTGCCACCCTCACAGAACAAGTCTGACAGCAAGAAGTAGGCTTCCTTCAAGTGACTGACCGACCAAAATTAGATCACACGTTTGTGTTCTTCTGCTTTAGATTATGCCAAAACAAACATGGAGCTTTTATACGTCCCGTTTCATTCAACATAAACATACCACAGCATTTCAGGAAAAAGAACAACATTGTATGGCGTTTGAACATGGTGGTGGTAGTGTGATGCTCTGGGGTTGCTTTGCTTCTTCAAGTCCTTGACAACTTTCTGCGGGGTATGGAGCCATGATATGTTTTCTTTCTATCAGAAAATCCTGATTGAGATTGTCTAACCAGGAGTTCAAAACTGAACCGCAATTGTGTCATGCAGCACCAAAATAGCCAAAAGTGCAAGAGGAAAGTACAAGAGCATTCCACCGTTTTGGAATCTGGTTCCAAAAAGGTGAACTAGATTAATTTCTCACTGAAATGCTGCTGTACGACTTTAAACGGGCCATGCATGAAAACCCTCCAATTAAAAAAATTCTACAAACAAAATAAAAATCCTCCATGGTGATGTAAAACACTTATTGTGAGTTACAAATGCTTGATGAAAGTCCTTTTCAGCAAGGGTGTAACTGTGCTATATTTAGAGAGTGACTTTTTGTAAGCGTTGATTTGTTTGGCGTATTTTTTTAAAAGAGATTTTTTTAAATTATTTGGGTAACCCTTATCACAGCACAGTTGTTTGTTAAATACATAAAAATGGACATCAATCTTAGGCCAGAACTCAGATGGACATTTATTTTTATGTGATTTTTATGAGAGAAATTATGAGGCTTTTTTAACAGAAGAGTTTCAGACAAAAACATAGATAGTTTAGTTTTTCAATTTTACAGCATTTGGACTACATGCATGAAATCATTAATTAGGTTTTAACGACACAGCTCAAAAGTCACAATGCTTGAAGAGTTAACAAGGTTAGAAAGGTAAGATCTATGTTTAGTATTTGTCTGTATTTATGTACAAGTTGAAAGCCACATCTCCATAAGTTTCCATAACTCTGCATTCTCAGACATGGGGAAAGGGAAAACAAAACAAAACAAAACAAAACAGTCTTACCTAAGTCAGCTCCTCTTTGAAAAGCAAAATATCGCAAGTATCAAGTATTTTCAGCAAGAACAATGTATGCCTTTTCTTTTTCCCATCACATAGATCGCTGTTCCCTTAGAAACAAACCAGGATGTCTGGACTTTTTCAGCTGAACGCGGAGTAAACATCAGCAGTCTGCGGGCTGAGCCAGATCCGTCTCCCAACTTTTTCATGCCACTAAGGATCTTTTTTTCCCCCACGTCTTAAACCCACCAAGCCAGCGCTGCTCGGTGGAAGAGAAAACCCCATCCCATTGGAGAAGAGGTGGTCGCTGACGTCACAAGCTCGCGCTCTCATTGGCCAGTCGAGCCGTCGGTCAGCGGTGTCCACGTGTGCACTTTCTCTCCGCCCGCTGGAGCTCGCGCCCGGTCCGTCTCTCCTCACAGGAAACCGTTACTTTCCGTGGCGAGAGGGAGGGCAGGGCGTACCGGAACAAGAGGCCCGGCACGTACACTGCAGCTGGAGGAGGAACGAGCACGACGTCCCTTTCACTGAGAACACGAGCATTCATCCCTAACTACACTTCTCTTCAAAACCTCCTCAAAGCAAGGAGTTTTGTTACTTTTGGCGGAAAGGAATTCAAGTAACTATGAAGTTCTCCATAATTATCCCAGCTCTTTCAGCAAACCACTGGCACAACAGCAATACCCCAACATGTACATTATATTGGACGAAACAGGAAACTTTTAATTTAAAAAAATATATATATATATATATATTTATTTATTTATTTATTTCGATGACTGTAAAGGTTCATAACATTTGCTGTCACAAAAACTAACACGTTTTAGAACACTGTAATGTTATAACATGAATATAATATAATTAACATGTTAATTATATTGTAAATACATGATAATGTATTTAATTTCATCCAGATTTCTGGATCATGCTTTGGGAATTTTAAAGTACCAGCACAATTTTTCCTCACAGCTCTTTCTGTGTGAATTCTGAGTCATAACATATTTTCCTTTTTGGGAATGTCTGTGTGTTTTATTTAGCTACTTAACTTTGCATCATCTGATCTTAAGTGTCTGTATTTAAAGTATGCATTGTGTTTGTCATGTAAACCAAATTAACTTGAGCTATTAAGTGTAAAATAAGAAGATACATGATTCAATGTGAAACAGACATCACAAATATACAACAACAACATCATAAAACTCCTAAATCTCTGTTCTGGCTTTCGGTTTTACATGCTCCTCCCAACTGATCATCCTCTTGAGAAAGACATTTTTGACTCACCCTGGCCTTTGTGTGTCCAAACCAAATAGATTCCAGCAGCCATACAAATATGCTGGCGCACCTGTTGAGCCCATGCAAAACTAGGACCGTAAAAACAAAGCCATTTGAGGACACAAAAGTTATTGCTTCACTCCAGTTTCTCTTTAGACCAGGAGTTTGACCACATCGTAGAGAGACCACTTTATTATTTGTCGTAACTCAGCAGCAGCAGAAGCAGTAGATTTCTTTAAAAGGCAGACTTGTATGAACAAACTTGTAGGAACCTTTCAGTACTTTCACTGTTATCACCTAGCTACTGCATTGCTGACACATGGAAACGAAGAGGCAGTATTTTTCATAAGATTTGCAGCACCTTCTGTTTGTTTATGCTTTAATTGCCAACTCAAATGGTCTGGCTTGAGATGCTCGTTCATGTCTGCTATTATAGGATTATAGCAACTGTGAAAGCATTTTATTTTATAAGGGCTGCGTCAGGATTATATAATTCAAGGCATTTAGTAAATATGATAAGCAGTCAGATTATTGCTGTTGAAGAGAAACAAAATCACTTTCTCACAAGGCCAGGACACCTCCTTATTTTTTATCAAACGTACAGGAGGAAAAGGTCAGCACAAGTTATCAAAAATGCAGAATGTCGAGACGAATGCCGCCATTGTTACATTGTTGTGTTTGAATCATTAAACTTGGGCTGTCCCAATTATTTTAGTAATTGATTATTCTGACGATTAATCAATTAATTGGGGAACAAAATTTGTAGATTTTTCATTTCACCACTTAAACCTTTTTTTAATACAATATTAGAAATTCAAGATGCAAATAAGCACATTTTTCAGATCAGAAATTAAGCATTTTATTGCCTAAAACGCAATAACATTTTTATTTAGGGCATATTTAGTGTAATTGTTTTTATCTTAAATGCAACATTTTTTGCATTCATTTTTTGTACAGTTTTGGGTTAATTATTGCTCTGACTTTGTTGTTCTTTCAGCAAATGACCTTTTTGTGAGTTTGCATACTCTAGTTGATGATTAACCGATGACTGAATTAGTTGACGATTATTTCATTAATCGATTAGTTACAATTAAACCAACTAATCGTTTAGTTTGCTTTATGCAGTTTTCCTCACATCAAACTTTTCACGGATGTTTCATGACATAAAATAGGATATGGAGATGTGTCTTTATCACCTTTGGTAAAAGCAAGAAGGCGTTCAGTCGAATCACATGTAACATGCCAGTAGTCTGGCTGCATCTGTATCCTCTGTTATGATTATTGTAAAGTTGTACCACTGTGATCTTGTTATTGAACTCTGGTGACCCTGAATGCTTCTCGATGAGGATTGCTCTCAGTGATGAAACAAATGAAATGAAAGCGCCAGGTTGTCTCGTCACACTGCTTCATGACACATTGATAGTTCAGTCAAAAATAATCTCAAGTTGTGTCGTTGTTAAGAAACCTTTTATATATGAATGAAAATATACTTATTGGTTTTCAAGACACGGACAGCTTTTAGGAGCTAAAAATAAAAATGCTTTGAGTATAATTGCATGTTTATCTGCTAAAATACGGTGCAGACAGATGCAGAAGTTTATTCTCGTTGCACACCCTGCAAACATCTCATTTGGCAGCGCGGGGCACACAGAGTAGCAGTGGTCTTTAAAAGCTTAGAGATGATAGCGGCCTTGGCTTTATGTGTAAAAACCTTCACTAACAAAGTTAAAGAGTGCCATTGTTGAGTTGTTCAATCTCAGAAACTACCCTGACCCGCGACAAGGTAGGCGACTCAGTACGGTGAGCACAGACACACAGTCGCAAAGAAAGAAAGGTGATGCTGGTCAGGAAAGAGATGTTAAGCCTATGTGGGAGCAGTTTGCATGTATTTAATGGGATCAAATAAAATCTTAACCTTTAAATGTGAAGTTCTGGTCATGAATTTTCTTCACACTGAGGCACATTTTAGAGTTCGCCCCAGTCTATTTGTAGTTCAGTGGCCAAGGATTCACCTAATCGTGGATTTTTTAATATTCACGATTATATTATATTGTGAATATTCACACGATTGAACAATTCTTGTTGCGTTATCGATAGCGCAACAAGAAGGTGCGTTGTAGATAACATTGATTGATTGCTTGTTTGATTGAAATAAAACAAAGTGTTGTCATAACAACTGCTAAAAATGTGTGACTTGTAAAGGAACATTGAGCAAAAATATTTATGAGGTGTGTGTAGATGCTTGTGTTGGCATAATAACAGTAAAATCAACAAAAGCCCAGAAATAAATTCACTTAAATGGAGAGTTCTTGTTTTATTTTTATTCTAGGAGGTTGGTTGCTGTATATTTTCATCTTAAAAAAGAGAAAAATTAAAATAAATCATGAGTGTATGTAAACTTCTTTCCTTTTTATCTGAAACTTTAAGACGTAAGTCGAGCACGGTATTATTTGAATATGCAATTTACTCAGTGTCAGATTTGAAGGCACAGTTAACAAAATCTTTCTGTTGTGACTTAGATGAGAATGATACCAGATTTCATGTGTGTGTGGTAAATGTAGAAAAGTGGCCAGTGGACGTTAAACGTAGCTTAGCACAAAGACAGAAATCTAACCAACAATGGCAGACATCTGGACTGGGATCAGTACAACTCTAATGGTGTGGCTGAAGCGAGAGAGCTCCATAAAAAAGCTTAAACCATCTTTTTGCTGGGCAATATTTATGGTTATAATTATGATTCCTTAAATATTATTTTCTGAAAAGAGCTGGAGGACACCATGTTTTTTCTTGGTACTACGTTTTCATCAGCAAAGGTTATTTTAGGGGGAGATTTTAATGTGGTCTTTTCCACTCAACTGGATAACCATCCCCCTAGACAGAACCATATTTTGGACTTCTCTAACCAGCTAAATTTAGTAGATATTTGGAGACATCGTCATCCTACTGACTCCAATTCACCTGAAGTAACAAAAGCTTTTCAATTCAATCTAGAATTGACTTCTCATAGCGTTTGATTTCTCATAAGCAGATCCCTGTTATCTTTTTATTTTCTTTTGTTGCCTTTATTGTTCTTTTTGCTATAATATACAATCTTCATATGTATTTGAATATATTTTTGACATTTTGTTATGAAAACCTAACTGAAAAAGTGCACATTATATTTTATGAATGTATATATATTTATGTAACTTTTGTTTTTCTAGACTTTAACATCAACACCCTCAATATCTATAATTATTCATTATTTGTTTTTATTAGATTTTAATATTTGACTTTGAGTTAACCCCTGTATGTATGCTCATGTTATTTGTTTGAAATAAAGCGAAGGAAAAAAAAGCTCGATACGCGCTTTACGGAAACGCCCCTCCATTACTCGACACACGCCTCGAAGCCTCCGCACATCACGTGACATCACTATTTTCACAAGTTAGAAGCTAGCGGTCTGGGAGGTTTGGGGCTCCCTTTGTGTTTTTTGGTTTTTTTCTTCTTTCCCCTTTTGGGTTATTTGAGTTACCTTTAGGCTGACTGTTTGGACATTTGTAATTTAATTTGCACTTGACCCATCTTGAATTTGTTAACCCTTTTCTTTTGTTTTGATTCGGTGTAGTTGTATTGTGACTTGGTTCTGTGCAAACTTCCTTTTGTAATAAATCTCCTTTTTTTTTTAAATCCCCTACTTTCTCTCTATTTTATATTACTGTCCCTGGACCCCTAGACCTTGGGGGCATAATATAAGTGCAGTGCCGTGCTGTCGTCATATTTCCTGACTGAGCGGTTAAACCGGCACTGGAAGCTGGGCTGCCTGCTGAGCATCCTGGGCTCCACCACCATGGTCATCCATGTATGTTTCAATATATGTTTTTGAAAAAGAAAAGACAATATTTTAGACAAAATATCTACTTTAGAATTTTATTTTATTTTTTTAAAGCTGTTTTATTTTTATTGTTTAGGATTTAAAATAAAGAACATAAGAGGTTGTTTTCTTTTTTTATTAAAAAAACCCCCAACACAGATTCTAACCTAGTTTAATGAGGAAAACCTGCTTAAAAACATATTACTGATACTGTTGGTGTCATTCTTTCTGGACACTCAGTGCAAATATTGCAAGAAAGTTTTTTTAAAAAAACATCTCAAAACTTAAAAAATGAAAAATCCCACATTTGTTGCTATATCTTTATTTAAAAACACCAACTGTTTTTTTCTTAATCTTTAGTCAGAAGTTAACAAGAGTGTTGACACTGCCATCTTTAAAGGGCTGGAAATGCCGGGTAGAGATGAAGGAAAAACAACATAGCCTTCAGTGCAGTGCTCACCAGATCAACCTGTGGCCTTTTATTACCAGATTGCGCCCACCTGTGTAAATCGCCGCCCACAACAGGAAGTCGACAAGAACATCAACAATAAGATTCAACACCCCGACTTGTTCTTATGTTGATATAATACATCAACACCAACCCCATACAGGTTGGTGGGTCCAACTTTCTTCCAGTCTGCTAATCTAACAAAGCTGGAAATATGTATAGAAGAACGTCGTTTCAAGGACTTTCACTACCTGAGTGAAGTTGGCCTCCCCACTTTCTTCAAATCAGACAAAATTGGTGTCAAACGTTTGTGCTGCATTTTTGCTGGATATATTTGAAGATATTAATGAAAGGTTAAAGGTCAAAAGGTCAACCAGCCCCCCCACTTTTTTAAAATCAAACAAAATAGGTGTCAATGAATTCAGCTACGTTTGTGCTGGTTTGTGCAGCAAAGATTTTTGTTTGTACCGCTATCATTTTAAGTGAGGTTGACCTTTTGACCTTTAACCTTTCATTAATATCTTCAAATATATCCAGCAAAAATGCAGCACAAACAAAAATTTTTTGCTGCATAAACCAGCACAAATGTAGTCGAGTTAATTGACACCCATTTCGTCAGATTTCAAGAAGGGGTGGGGGGGCTGGTTGACCTTTGATGACCTCTGGAAACATTTCTTTATAGCTTTAAAATGATAGCAGCACAAATGTTTGGCACCAATTTTGTCTGATTTGAAGAAGGAGTGGAGTGAAGCACCAGCTTCACTCAGGTGCTTACCAGCTAGGTGATAAGCACCAGCCAGCTGTGGTTATTATTTTGAGCAAACAACTGGTAGTAAAGTGAACATAAACAATAATAATTGTGGTTTATATGTGTGCGCGGTTATTAAATATTCTCCCTGTGCACTTATAGGTTCTTTTGTCCACAGACTGAAAACATGCACACTAGATTAACAGGCTCCTCTAAAGTACCAGTAGGTGGGATTATGTGTCCAGGCATGGCCGTCCATCTCACCCTCTCTTAGACCCATTGACTGCTGGAGACAGACGGGGTTGATTCATTTTATTGTTTGTTGAGCAATTCAGGTTGTGGACTTTTCTTTTCTGCTTACATTTTGGTCATCTTTACATTTGATATTATCATCTTTAAATAAAACCCACACTCAGTATGCCGTTGTGGCAAATAAGCCCAGTCATAGATCAGTCATTCTTTGGCATAAGCAGGACTGAGACATCAAAATAACTCGAATCATATTGTTTTTCATCCACCCAGCAATTTTTAGAACTTTTATAATAAATTGAGGTCAAATCTTTGTGAATTAGCTTTCTTCGTAGGAGTTTGTTTCAGCTGACATTAAGACATACAAATAAGCTGCCTGTTGTCTGGACCTGAATTCACTTAGTGTGTCCTTTAGTTTTGCTGTGAGCAGTTCAGACCGACCAGTATGGTCGCAGTTTCTCCTGAAACATGGGCTCCTCAGATCTCACTGCTCAGCAGCAAAGTCTGTCCGTTAGCCGGAGGATCCGGGCTGCTCCGAGACAAGAAGACAATCTAGAAGTGGGTGACCATGCAGAGGGAAGGGGTAGTTAGAATGTGCTGGAGGTCTCTGGGGCCGGGAGGTCACAGGAATGAACATGCGAGTGCAAGGGCCGTCATGGGACAGTGGTGCGGGACGAAGACCAGTAGAGAGGCTTTATGACGGAGACGTGGACGCGGCACGTGGGGCATGTCTGTCTCTTCCACAGCCACTGCTCCATGCACTGAAACACACCACAGAACAGACGGGAACGTCACCCACATTTATTGGCTAACTGATTCGGCGATTTATACACATATGTTCTCATGGGAGCTTGTCATTTCCCACGCGTACGAACTACATGCACAACAAGGTCATGTGGGAAGGACAGTAACACGTGTTTTGTTCATTTCCTCTGAGATCCTCAGGAAACAGTTTCCTGTGTTTAAAAACGGATAAAGCTGATATAACCAGTGCTGGCCACCAGGGGGGCTTAGAGGGGTCCGTGGCCCCCTTTTGAAAATTCTGGCCACCCCAGAGAATTCTGTGCAAGCATTCTTCCTCAATGAAGGCATAAATGTAAATCCCATTAAATAAATAAATAAATAAATAAATATTTCTGGGAGCATCATTAGAAAAATAATCCAAATTTAACACAATATCAACTCTGGTTTCAAGGTCAACACTTGAATTGTACTAAAACGGGGTCACCTATTAATGTAAATTGATGTCTGAGCATACTCAAATATACGCATATACATATGTTTTACTTACTTTATACATTCCTTTAATGTAAAGTGTAAGTTGACAGACAATATTTTCACCAGATGTTGCATCTTGCAGAAGTTTTCATGCCCAAGGAAAGATTTCACAGTAACTCTGGAGAGCAGCACAGACTGCACAGACCATCAATCTGGACTTTCATGGAGAAGCGGCGAAAAGGAAGACATTGTTAAAAGAAATCCATGAAGACCACTCATTTGCAGTTTGCCGCTGGTAATGCAGGGGACGCAGGAATCATAAGGAAAATAAATGGTGCTCCAGTCAGAAATGACCAAAAT
This sequence comes from Poeciliopsis retropinna, assembly GCA_010277075.1. Classification (NCBI taxonomy): domain Eukaryota; kingdom Metazoa; phylum Chordata; class Actinopteri; order Cyprinodontiformes; family Poeciliidae; genus Poeciliopsis; species Poeciliopsis retropinna. The sequence continues at coordinate 23,857,256 of VMRM01000003.1, forward strand.
GAGGCTTGCTTCATGCAAAATGCTTTCGGATGCGAGAAACTAGGACTGTACATCACCCTGAATGTGGTTTTCTCTAAATGGGGTCAAAGAAGCTACTAATAGATAATGAAATAATTGATTGAGATAAATACAGAACAACCCTTCAATCACCATAGTTTTCTTTCTGCTTCACTTTTCACAACCACACAAAATCCCAAGAAAATACATTTAATTTTGGGGTTGCAACTTGACAAAAAGTTCAAACACTATGAATAATTTTGCAAGGATCTCTTCAAGCCCATAGACTACAAAAACCTCTGGCTCAGCTAATACTACATATTATTAAACTCAAATGACCTCACTTATTTACAAACAGTCACAAAAACTAAGTTGTTCTCTGACAACTTAATGCTTTTAATTGTAAATTCAAACCTTTACACTGCTGTAAATTTAGTGCTTCACTGTGAGGGGGAAGAAGTTAACTGGAACACCAAAATCTGACCAAACCCAAAGAGCTCATAGGTCAGCTTTCAGGAGACATTTTCAGGATTTGCAGATTCATACACGCCATGTTGCTGAAATAAAGCAAGGAGGAATCCTCCTGATCATTGGAGGAACCACTAAATCAAAAAAGATGCTGCCCTTCTGAGAGATTTCAGCGATGCCTTCGCAGGGAAAGCTGTCGACGCGGGGCATGCTGCTCCTTCGCTGAGGAAATCCACCCATCAGCAGACTTTCTCCTCTCCTCCGTCAGACTCCTGAACAGACAGGCCGCCGTGTCGCTGCTTCTGCGTGGCGCGCTCGCCTCTAGCCGCCGGGCTTCCTTCAGCACCCACCAGAAGGAGACATCAGACTCAGTAAACGCCAAGTTGGGGGGTCAACGGTTTCTGAGGACGCGCCATGCATCTACAGAGTCATTTGCTGCTGGATCACTGTTTTCATACCAGGCCCCGTCATGCATGTGCAGGAATGAGATCTGAGATCTGATTTGTGGCATGCTTGGGATCACGTTGAACACAGACAGGAAGTATGCGGTGGATCTGACCTGAACACATCCTCTTACCTCTTTGTGGAAGCGGTGAGTGCAGTGAAGTTCTTGAACTCTCTCTCCGTTCTTGCAAATGTCTTCATGGCAGATCAGGCATATCTTGTCTTTATTGCTCTGCAAAACATCAAGAGGAACGAGATTTTCAGCGTCAGTGTCAGCAGCTCTCTTGTTTCTGATACTGTTATACAAAACTACAAAGGGACAAGTGAGTGATTCCATTCGCAAGGAGGAGACGATGATGTCTCAGATCTGTATTAGTGTTACAGTGTTACATTTAGATTCCCCACAAACTCCTTACTTACGACTGAAAGTTCTGCTAATAGGAGCTTTTTACTGTTGTTGTTACATCATGCAGATCTCAGGTGTTTCCTATCGTGCATGCACATTAAGGTAACAGAACCTTAATGCCCTCTAAGCACTCCTTAATCCCGACAGGCCTCACCAAAAACGATTTATCAAGAAGTTAAATAATAATTTTTATGCAGAATAGACATCAGTTCTAACCAGACACATGGTTTTCTTGTCAGTGAAGCACAGCCTCTTCTGGAAGGACTCTGTGATCTCTGGGATGGGGGTGATGCGGCTCTCCGTGGCGGCCGTCTTAGGCCGGTTTTCGTCTGAGGAGATGCGATGAGCCCTCTGGTGAGGCCTGACCTCCCCCTTGTCTTCCCTCGTTTTGGGAATGGGCGCATTGGTCGCCGTGTGGATCTTGTTCAGCTTCATGGCATCCAGTTGTGTCTGTACAGGCGAAGAGAAAATGGGTGTCATTGCGGGATTTGTTCTTTTTTTTTTTTTTTTTACTGAAAATACAAAGAGACTCAGTGAGACAGTTTTCAATGAATGAGAAAACCACTCTGTCACTAATGTCCTTAGGTAACACAACTAATTATAGCTAACCTCTTGACTCAGTTTAGCCAGTTAATTCATTACTTATAATCTGACTGCTGTGGGATGCAAGGCAAGTATTCCTTGATGTAAGGTGATGTAAGGTGAATGCTCTACGTTTAATTCGGCTCCCTGATGTTTTTCTGTCTGTCTAAAGCTAAGTTATGTCAGAGCTCAATGGTGCTTTACTTCCAAGCAAAATGAACAAAATGTACTGAGCTGCTTCTCAGGAATTATCTTACACAATCACTTTTACTGGTTAACTGGTTAAAGCTAGATGCACCGATCCGACATTAATATCTGTACCCGATATTAAAAAAAATTCTAGATCGATTACCAGTCATAATGTACCTGATCTATAAGGACAGATCCATTCAGTCTACTTCTATGCTTTGCACTCTGAGCGACATCATGCTTTACCGTTTATTTTACCTTACATTTAAAATTGCTAACTGCATTTTTGACAGTTTGTTCATTCATCATTGAACGTTGTGCTCCTAATTTCACCGACTGGACAAGTTGAAGTTGTGTTGCTTTTACATGTCTGTGAAACTATTGGTGTATTTAAGTGTTCAAAGTTATCAAATAAATTTGTAATTCAGTACATTTACGTCTGTGTTTAAAAAAAACCCCCAAAAAACAGGAAAATGCCATAAGTCAATTCAGCACTGTTCTTCTGTATTGGATCGTTATCGGACAACACTAAACCTCAGACATCTGTATTGGTATTGGAAGTGAAAACAGTGTGTCGATGCATCCCCAGTTAAAGCAAAACATACATTAAAACATATATTTTATGTTAAATTTTATACATATATATATACAGTGAAAAGTGACTCCATGTTGCTATCTTTCCTTTGTTTATGGCTAATTCATTTACCCATTGGTTTATATTGAATGACAGTCAAGGGACTGAAGAACTAATAACCAGACAGAGAGAAGGCTCTCTGTCTGGTTATTAGTATTACTATTATTATTACCATATTATTGTGATAATATGATGATATATAATATATAATATTATCATATTACTCATGCATCTAAACATTTCAAACCAGGTTATACAGGTTGTCTCATTGACATTCAAGATTTCATTTGCAAGACAGACCTGTTTTTATAAAACAAACAAAAAATTATAAACACAGCAACAAAAAACAAGTACTTAAGAATTTTGACTCAATTAAATGAGCTAACAAAATATGAGCTTAAATCAGGAGCCAAGATTTGATGCTTTAACGGAGATGATTCCACTAACCATGTAATTTTTCAATGTTTTGCACCTTGATAGCATATTTTGTGTAGTCTTAGCTTTGGTAACGACAATATAAAAAATGATCAATAAAGAAAATAAATCCCCATTTTTAGGAAATACACATGTCAAAAACTGTTTCCTTAAATGCTCCATTGTAGATTTGGGCCATGAATGTGTCAAATAACACACAGCAGCTCCCTGTTTAACCAAAATCTCATTTAATAAAGGTAAAACAAAACAATTTATTTATGCAAAGTCTACCTGCTGGGACTGAGTTGTTGAGAAAAATGTCTGACACACACACACACACGTGCACACACACATGCAAGCAAAAATAGTAAAAACCTTTGACCAAGTCCGAATTGATACATGCACAAACGTAATAAATAAATCATTTTAATATTTCATTCAGAGATGGACCAGTCGATCAAACAACAATTCGAATCAGACCATTTTTTTCTCAACCGCTTCTGATCGGTGATCGAGTCACGTACCGAAGCAGCTGGAGGGGGTTTCCATTGATTAATTGTCAGAAAGCATCGGAGTCAGTTGAAATGAGAAACAGCAGGTCAGAGGTCAGAGAAAACCGTAAGCCAATATTGGCCAGGAAATGAATGAGCGATCCGTCTCGTCTTTGTTTTTCTCATTTTAGGTTACATAACGGTTCATTGCCGTCCATCCAGTCTGATCCAGATTTAGCCACCATCCCACATGAAAACAAAATAAAGCTCTATTTCATTCATTTCTCCTGTATCTCTAAATAATTGTCAACATTAAAACTTTTTAAGGATTCTCTTTCATTGATGAAACTTTAATAATGTAGTTCATAGTTAGCAACAAGGTGCTAACTATGATTTTCCAAAGCAATAGAATATAGTTTAAAACACAAATGGACCAAGTTTTTAAAAATAGATATTCTATGTGCTACTGAATGAGCAACAAACCATCAGTTTATTGTTAATATCAGCAATGTTTGCTACATTATCTCTGGAACGCACACAGCTATTTTGAATTGTAGACTGCAGGGGGCGCTCTTAGTGTTCCTACAACAGGGATCATAAACCTTGACATCTGAATACCAGGAGAAGCCAGGTTTCAGCAGAAATCAATTTAGCAAAAACTATAAATAATAAGAAGAAGAAAAAAAGAGATCAGTTTAGCAGACAGATGTGGAACAAACACGTCCTACATTCTAATGACCCTCTCAGCTCCCTTCACTATTTTTAACAGGACCCAGAAATGCTTTTTTTTTAAACAAGTGCATGTTTTGCAGATATTCCACTTTATCTAATAGTCATTGGTCCATATCAGGTGAGTTGTATAAGTATTTAGCGATTTTTTTTTTTTTTATTAACCTAAACAATACTCAAGTATTGGAAAATTATAAAGTTATGATAATTCTTTTTTGGAACAACATGTTGAGCTAAAGGCCAAGAGATGTATGAACCACTACCCAATTATGTATGGAACTACCTATTAATATACTTTCATTTGCATTAGCAAAATATTTTTTCTCTGGCACATCAGGCAATAAAACAGCTTCCAGCCCAGGGGCCCACATCCTTGTAAATACGGCCCTGACTATTTGTTACACAAGCGGTGTAAATTTTTTATCAAGGCAAATTCCAGGTCAGGACTTCTTTCTACAAGTCATAAAAGATTACTACATCAGGCATTCTCGTGGAGGGGAACAGTCCAGACATGTAACAATCGACTGAATAAAAGTCATGTCTTGCTGTAATAAAATAGCGCAGACATGAAAGTTGTGTTTCTGTGTGCATTGTGCTGCTCTGCAAAAGTCAGTTCAAGTGGAACTGAGTGCATCCGGGTGTTGCTCCTGTCCTTACCACGGTGGGCAGTGATGCTCTGCGATCGAGGCTGGTTTTCGAAGGCCGCCTGAAACTGCGTTTCCTCTCTCTGGAGTGTCCGCCGTCCGTTCCGTGACCCCAGTAGCTACTCATCCAATTGGTGAAGTTCCCATCATCGTCCTCGTCGTTTTCCATCACGATAGCGGGCAGCAGTCTGAGGGACATGATCACTGCTGTGTGTGCACACACAGGCGCAGGCACAGGCACAGGCAGCCTCTTGGCTCAGCAAACCCAGCAGGACAGATTCAAATGAGATCCCAGCTCAGTGGTGCAGAAAGCAAAGACCATGCTCATCTGACCCACTAAAGTCTCTGACAGCCCCTCCACACACGAACGTCCCACAGGGGGAAGGTAACGTCTACTGGATGCCACCACGGAGCCTCTGGGTGCTTTTCGTCTGTGTTGTTGTTGTGTTATTCCTGGATAAGCCAAAAATAAAACAGCAGAGCTTTCGCTTGAGTCTTTAAATAAGAGAATCCTCTGTAAGCTGTTTACCGTGTGGCTGGCAGAGAGTTTAAAAAAAAAGAAAAGGAGATGCTGAGAGGTGGGAGACACTGAGTTACAGCCAGTAGTTTCGTTTTTCTGTTCCACTGGGTGGGTGATGTGGCCTCTGCTTTAAATCTTTCCATCACAGTGGCGGGCCTGCGGGGAAACAGCCGACACTCCAATTCGCCCATACTTTCCACTCGCAGGCCGCATCAAACCTGTCAATAATTATGGAGTGCCGGGATCTGTGTCTCCCACACGGCACGGAGGGCCCGGGGCTCCCTGTGGAAACGGGACAAAACCACATCTCTTCGGGATAGCCTGTCCACCGCTGAACACCTCCCTGATGTGTATTTTTTCCATAGTGTCTCTTTTAAAGAAACTTGTGAAACTTGTAATATATTGGGAGTTTATGTAATTGATAATTGTAAATCTAAAGTCTTAGTTTTCTATACCTGATGTGTGGTTTGCATTTTACTGTGCACAAACAGACAGACAGATGTTTATCCGCCAACTAGCGTTAGCATTCATGGCAAGCTTTGTTGTGGTGAACCAGCTGTAGCATAGCAGAGAGAAAGGGGGAGGTTGTGAGCAGCGTGTACACAAGCATGATTAATGGTGCTAATACCCTCCTGGTTCTGATGGGTTGTTTCTCTGAGAGGAGGACCATAGTGGGGAAAGCAGAGGAGCTCAATTTTGTATGCTGTCACAACATGGTGATAGTTCTAACAAATATGTAAAAAATAACATCTTTTTTGTACAAGTTACATACTGTAGCTTTAAGTCACAAAAAACAAAGTTATTTCTGCACTGTATATTTGACATTTCAAAAGAATCTACAATGAAAACCTATTATTAGGTTGGAATAATAGCATAAAGATAAAACATAAACCGGAAGTTCAAGTCACTCATAAGCCTTTAGCTTGCAACAAAAGTTTTCATTAAAAGAAAAATACCCCAGGTAGCTGCTATGGCAACAAAATATTAACCCAAAAAGGTATTGATTTGGGAGCGAGGTGTGTGTGTGTGTGGGATAGACACACACACACACAGCACACTTGTTTTTCAACAGTAAGAAATGTAACACTAAGAACTCCATTCCTGTTTAACAGATAAAGCTTTAATGTCCTCAAGCCCACAGAAATTTCTAAAGTCTAAATGAAACATGTATCGCTTTGACCAAAATGACCAAAACACAAGGTTGTATCTTTTCTACAGAGCGTTTCCAGTTGATTTAACAACATCCAACGAGCTACATCCTCCCCTCTTGCCTGTGGGACGTGTCTTTGTAGACCATTTTATCCAAAAATTACACACAAAAGCTTAAAGAAGGCCTACAAAGCCTGAAGGGAAAACTCAAAGCAGCAATCAACAAACTGGAGAGAAAAAAAGTAAAAACAAAACAAAAAAAAAAGCTTAAGCACATCCCAGACTTGTGTTTAACCCAGATGGTTAGATTACGCAGCCCTAAAATGAAAGTTCATGCTTTATAATGTGAGGCTGGTAGTTTATCTGTTGCATTTATCCTTTTTGACAGGGTGCATAAAGTTGCAGTTTCCCTGTCATTTCACTGAGTATCTCTTTAGATTTTACAGGTTTACATGAACTAATATCTAAATTAGTGTTGATCTATGACTGACTTCATCTTGAAAAGAACAACTGACAGCACACCAAAGCTCTGCTAAAAATTAAAATTGCTTTCATTTTTAAGTTTATATGTGACTGATGAGAACTGGATGTTAGCAGTGAAGCAATTCGACTTCCTACTTCCAGTGAATGCCTCGTCATTCCAGGTTGAAACTGATTGTAGATCAATATTTCTTTTACTTTACGATGGGAGTAACATAATCCGCCTCGGAAAATCTGAGCTGCTCTTTTGAGTTCAATATTTTCAAACCTAATATATCGACGTTTGACAATGTACTCCAGCCAAACACCCAAATCTGGACTCTCAGGCCCATAAGAGGATTGTTTTTCCCACATCGTCTCCATTTAGCAACATGAATCTTAGGGAGGAGGACTAGTCTGGGCAGGCAGGATTTCGAGACATGCTGGATGTCTTAAAAACTTCCACAAAGCCCAAAGATTACAGTCGTCTGTTGTTATGTCAAAGATGGGAGTGAGTTAAGATCAAACCGAAAGTCAAAGGGCTCTCCTACATGCAAACTAGACACTAAAGCACCAGAAGATTAGATGATTACTATGAGATTATCCAGCATTCAAATCACATTTTAATGACTTTAAAGGCTCGCTAAATGTTTGGCAATTTAGATGCAGACACCGATTCAAGTCAATTTAAAGGCAAAACAAGGAAGAAGATGTTTATTTGCTAATAGATTTTATGAATGCTAAACTGAGAAATTAATTTTAAAAATGTACATCGTTGCTAGTTGGAACCAGAAGCCATCTGACTCTACATACGCATAAAGACAAATTTATAAAAATGAACAGAAATCATGAACACAATATGCAAACATTTACAAAAGGATTCTTACCCTGTAATTTTATGTTTTGCATTATGTCATGTTGCTGCAGTTTCACTGGAATTTCTGATCAATTAAATGGAATAAACAAAAAAATATATATATGTAATTTCCTTTTCCATAAACTTCCTTTCACTGGAATACCAGTAAACAATGTCAGTACAACCACCTGCCTTCAGATGCCACCTGATTGAGTAAATAGAATCCATCCATCCATTTAATAATAAATTAATAACAAACATAAAGCTAATAATTAATAATAAACAAAGGCTGGGAGCACAGAGAAAAGTGAACACATCATAGAGAAATCGTAGAAACTGTGGGTCATTGAACGTAACAGAAACCCAGTAAATTCTAGACACTAACAGGTACCATAGTTTTGCACAAAAATCCGTGACGGACGACAGAGTCCCTGCTTGAAATTCAGTGAAAGAGGTGTACGGAGCCTCATGCAGGAAGCCCGTTGAAAGGCTGTTAACACCGTTGTAAACTGCATGATTGTGAGCGCGAGTGGGAATAAAAATACCAACAGGTATTTTGTTCCATATAACACAGTAGGAGTGAAACCAGTAAATCTTTTGTAGATGCAAAGGCAAGAACCCCCCACTTGATGACTTTGTGTTTTTGCGTTTGTAATGATGTAAAGCACTTTGAAATGCCTTGCTGCTGAAATGTGCTATACAAATAAAATTTGATTGCTTGATTGATTGATTGATTGATTGAGAGAGAGAGAGAAAAAACAGTGATCATATCAGGTATCAGAATGTGTAATATCAGAAATATAATATACATTATACCCCTCCAGACCCCACTAGGGACAAGTGTTAGAAAATGGATGGATGGATGGATGGATGGATGGATGGATGGATCCACACCAAACTCACCTGACATTGAAAATGGATCGGAGCCGCTCTCTGTTTGAGAACAGACGACCGTGGGCACATATTGAGTTTTTAGACTCCTGCAGTGTCCTGACACAGGCTGTCTAAACTCAAAAATGAGAGGCAGAGGTAGCAGAAACAACAGCTCTCATGATAAATTCACAAACATTGAAACAAACAAACAAACAAACAAAAAAACGGTAATTATTCAAGTGCAGCTCCAATTTTGAATAAGAACTGAAAAGTAAAACATTTACATGGTTTTTAACTTCATGTAAGGGTTAGGGTTAAGGTTATGTACATTTAGAAATAGTTAAAACTGCTAAGTGTACATAAATCATTTTCAACGTAACGCTAATCCGACTCCTGTACAATCCAGAACTGATTAAAAGACAGCAACACCGCCATCTAGTGGCTTCAGTGAAACGAAAGCTTTTTTTTTTTTTTTTTTTTTTTTTTTTAAGTATTTTGTTCAATACAAAATACAACTGGCCCCTATTGCCAGTTGAGCAATGACAGTTTCATCTAATTTCTGCATACATTCCGTTTACTCTCAGTGATTACTTTGCCAAAATAAGGAGGAATAAAGCCCTTGTTCATCTTTTCTCAGGAACAGAAAATCTAATAAAAACAACATTACGTCTGCCTGGAATAAATATTTCTTAAAATAGTCTGTTTTAAAGAATCAGTAGCACCGTCTTGCCTGCAGGGGGCAGCATTACATTTTCCAACCTGCCGCGGTGCCATCAGCCAAAGAGAAGCCCTCAGCCGTTTCCTCACGCTGTGTGCTGGTGGTAGCGGCTGGCTAACCTTGCTAAGTACGGAGTGGATCATGGCTGCTTCAAAGCCAGTCGAGCCCCAGTCCGGGAGCGGGCTACCCCGCTGGCAGCTGGCACTGTTAGTCGGGACCCCCATCGTGCTCGGCGTCGGAGCGGTTTACCTGTGGAACCGTAACAAGACGAAGCAACCGAAAGGCACCGGGGAGCGGAAGACTCCAGAAGGCAGCGCCAGCCCCGTTCAGGGCCAAGACGGCGCGACTCGAACCAACCGGGAGGAGGAGAACATGGTACTGTAGCCCAGAGAGGAGTCTTCTTGTCTCTGCGGGTTATCCCAACTCTCTTCACTTTGACATAGTTAATACCGCTTGCTGGCTCAGCCGGTCGCCATTGTGTTCAAGTCCGGTCAAGGACACCTGTCGGCGGAGCCGCTGTCAGTGACAGCAGCAAGGCCAGGCCGACAGCCAGCGGCTCGGTGCGGTGGATTAACCTGCGCTAACTAGCTGTCTGCCAAGCTAACCTTGTCTGTGTAGCTAGGTTAACCACTGTGACTGACGTATTAAATCTAAAGCATCCATTGGTGATGAAATGTTATTTATTGCGTCCTATATATTAAACCAACCTAATGGAAAGCAACAAAAATATATCCCATGTTTAATCTTAGCTGTTTGAATTTGCACGAGTTCCAAGCTAGCTGGCTAACAGCGGGGTCAGAGAGTCAAGGTGGGCGGGAATGGCTGTCAAGTAAAGAGTAGCTTCACATTTGTGGACTTATACGCGGAGCTCATCAGGACGCAGTGAGCTGGCTGAATAGCCTCATTGTTTCATTCAGTAAAGCCACAGTGAAACCCAGATAAGCTTTTAAAGTAGAGGGACACCTGTCCCAGTAGGCGTGTGTGAGATCCCACCTGTTTTAAAGGTGTCTGAGGAAATGTACGTTTTCCATTCAGATTGTATGCAAATTCGTCCTGTTTATCACAATTATAGTCAGTTTTTTTTTTTGAAATGCAAACTGTTTTTTTGCAGCATGATTGTTGGTGACATGTTTCACTGTGTTGCTCACATATTGCCTATTTGTGCATCATTCACATTATGTCTTCTGTTTTGCTTGACTTTTGAGTATAAAATAGTCTGCGGTCAAACCACAAGTGCGCACATCATTCAAACAGTTTCATTACTTTCACTTTTTATTCCAAAGAACAGACTGTGTGTCATGTAAACAACAAGTAAACACAGACTTGGACATTCTTAGAGTAGAAATAAAGATAAAGGAAAGGGAAAAACCCCAATGAATTAATCAATTGACTTTCAATTCCTGCTACTTTAAGAGACCTTCGATTTACACTGCCCGTTTTTAATAAACACCAATATTTCCATTTGAAAAACTGCAATAGAGTCCACCTTTTCATATTTGCTAAAATTCTTTTGAGATGATTGTCTCCACTTTCGGAAGCCCTTCCAGGTGGAATGTAGACTACGTTCAACTGAAAACGACAAGTTCAGCTTCGGGATGAAACGTCCGTCCATTGTCTTTAGAGGACTAGTTAAACATTTAACCAAAATTCACTGAGAGGGACAAAACCACGGCAGAGGCTCTTGTTAGAGAGGTTTGAAACAGGTCAGCTCATTTGATGTTTTCACACGATGGACAGAATAAAATCTTGTCAGACCCTGACTGCCAACATTATTCATGTGAACTGATTCGCTATGTTGGCTGTCCTGTACTATAAGGAGACTGCTGGATAATATAGCTGTAGTCCCATAAATTTGACATGCTTTTAGCAAGTTAAATAGGCTGAGAACTACTTTTCTTTTATTTATGGAGGACAAGAGAAAATGTCTCCAAAAGGCTTTCCTTAAGGAGTAACAAAAGTCCAGGCTATATCAAAGTTTAACTCTTGGTGCTCCTTGATTAAAACATCAACTCTTTGCTTTCACCACCTTCTGCTTGTGGCTGCAGCGAAGTGTTTGATATGTCATATTTGAAGGGAAATAAACAAACCTGGAGTTTTTATTAGTGGCGCAAGTGAATATGGGTTTCTTTGGTATTTTAATGTGTGATACACGTATACACATTAGGGATGCAAAAAGTTAATCGACGTTCAATTGTCGATTCGTGGTTTATTAGATAAAAAACTAGTACAATTAATTCTGATGGCACTGTTTTGGGCCTTGTTTTGTGGTTGTAGTTTGGCCGCCATCCAGACGAGGGCGCTGAAGGTCATTCTTAAGCGGAGCCAGTTGATACAGAAACAAAGATGGCGGTGTCATACCAGAACGGAAAAGCGAAACGTTTCAAACAGAGTCGAGTGCGGGATGGAAAATGCACTTTTATGTGGATCTGTTTTGAAAAACACTCAACAAGCTCCTTAAGTTTTATAATATTTATATCCAGCGTATTAGCGATGGAAAGACGGTCGACCCCTCTGAGGGGAAACTCAGATTTGTGCGAAAATGGCCACTTAACAATTGATCATTAGTTAATCGATAAGATCAATAAACTTTAGTTTAAATCATTTATCGATAACTTGCATCCGTAGTCTTTATAACTGAGAAATAGTTCAGCATCAGTCGTCATGTATTATCAAGGATCTAGTTAATGCTTACAAACCCAAGAACTGGCAGAGTGAAGTTTGGATTGATGCTTTTCCAGGTTGAACTACTTTGTTTGTTCCCATGAGAACATCAACAAAAGCTCCGTTTAGGTTTTAGGATGTGAGATAATGCAATCCTTGTGGGCTTTTTGGCTGCACGGTTTCACTACTAAATTGGATCGTTTTTATGAAGTGGCCGGTTTGGTAATGGCTGGATTTTATTATACTAGAAGTTTTTGTGAGACTGACTGTGTGTTTGACCAAAAAGTATCTGATACTTAGTTTTCAAACAATTTTTTAATCACTTTTGTAAAAATGACCATAATGCTACAAAATGAAGTTTGAAGCCCATCTTAGCCTTTCTGAGTGTAGCTCTCTCTAATGCTTGGAAAATGACACATTACTATTAAATATTTACTTGCTTTCAGCAGAGATGACTCTCTCATTAATAAATAAATACTGTCTTTTATGTGTCAAAGTATTTTTGTTTTAAATTGCTCGGGGAAGAAAAAAGTTCAACATGTAACACAAATTCATGCATCACTTACTTTTCAAATCAGACTCCTCAGGTTTTTGTTTTTGTGTTTTTTTTTCTTCCTCATTTAACTCTCGTTTACTTGGCCCGTCTTTTCATTTAGAGCCCTCTGGACCGAGCCCAAGCTGCGAAGAATAAGGGCAACAAGTACTTTAAGGCTGGCAAGTTCGACAAGGCGATCCAGTGCTACACAGAGGCCATTGCTCTCTGCCCCAAAGACCAGAAGGCGGATTTGTCAACGTTTTACCAGAACAGAGCAGCGGCTTACGAACAGCAGGTTGGCACCTTGATCGTGGCCATTTTGTTTTAACCCAAAGCAACATGGTGGAAAATAGTCTTCTACAGACCGTAGGAGTTGTAATCTTTTTAGGTTCATGACTCTCTCCATCATGTTTGACTCTGCTTGCTGAAGTTTGGATGTGTTAACCGAGGTAACCCTGTTGTTTCAGATGAAGTGGACAGAAGTGGTCCAGGATTGCACCCAGGCTGTGGAAATGAACCCGCGCTACATCAAGGCTCTGTTCAGGAGGGCCAAAGCTCTCGAGAAGCTGGACAACAAGAAGGAATGCCTAGAAGGTAAGCTTGTTATTGTTTCTTAGATTAGCTGTCCTTCAACCGTTTTCTGTAAATGTTTGAGTCTCGCCGACTCTTTCCCTCTTTGTGCACAGACGTCACAGCTGTGTGTATTCTCGAGGCCTTCCAGAACCAGCAGAGCATGTTGCTCGCCGACAAGGTGCTCAAACAGCTGGGAAAAGAGAAGGCCAAAGAAAAATACAAGGTATTGGTTCAGTTTGAGTCTTGTATGAAAGTTGTGTTTTTTAAAATGTATTTATTTAAGGTATGTTCCAGTCACAACATTTTAAAATAATAGACATCTAAATTCTGTATTGCTGTGCTGCAGGGGTCTGCAATTGAGGTTCTTGAAGGTGCTTGATATTCATACTACATATTTTTGTATTAAAGTACAATCCAATGCTTGATTTAAAAGCCTTAATTTGAAAAATGTTATTTGCAGTTGAAACCAGATGATTTCATATGCCTAATAAAAAAGTTTTTTTTTTCTCATGGTCTGAAGCAAAATCAAACTGAACTTTATTTTATATAAGTTAGAAAAACCTACATTATTTCCATTTCAATACCAGAAAACATAATAAGAACCTTTCTAGAGATTTTATTTGTAAGTTTCTTTGTATGTTGTATTTTAACATTTAATTAGCGCAGCAAGGTCATCAGCCTTAACATGATTGGATTGTTTTAGTGTAATGAATATTTGTTATTCCTAATTCCCCATATAATAAATAATACATTATGAAAATTCATGAATTTTTTGTTACGTTAGTGTTTTGTTCTCGGACCAGTAAGGTGTGTGTGAGACTCTCCCAAACGATTTTAAAAACATATTTTAGTTTACCTACTAGAATACAATCACAAGATATTACTACTATCTGTAATAAATAATATCTTATGATAGTGAATTGAAACTGCCTTCTTTATTTGATTTGTATTGATTCTATTTCCGAAGTCTGGTGCTGGAAAAGTTAGAAAAATGTTTCAATTTTAATGTGGGAAAAGTTTACGAACCCTGCTCAACTGCGCCCTCTGAACCTTTTAGCTGCTAACTTTTCAAAATTTCGCCAGGTTGTTTTTTTTGTTTTATATTACCATGCTGAAAGAGAGACCTATTATGAGCCTATTCCTGTATTGAGACTCTTTGTTATGTAACTTGCTCTGCCTGAATTGCGTGCTCAAAAAAACAAGTTGTTACATTTTGAGTTTAAAGAACTACTTTCCGTTTTGGTTGCTGGCAAATAACTAGAAACCCAAAGAAAAATGATGTAAGCCAAAGTGGTATTTTCTCGTTGGAAGAGAGTGAGATCTGTCTTTAAAAACTTGAGGCTGAATCTGCAGAAACAAAAATAAACAGGTTGACTCAGGCATCTCATTGTGTTTTATTTTTCTCTCTGCAGAATCGTGAGCCGATGATGCCTTCCCCTCAGTTCATTAAGTCTTATTTTAGCTCGTTCACTGATGACATCATCTCCCAGCCGCAGCAGAAGGGTGAGAAGAAAGATGAAGATAAGGATAAGGAGGGGGAAGCGGCTGAAATTACTGAGAGGTCAGAATATTCAGTACCTATCAGTTTCATTCATAAAATCAGTTTTTTTTGTGTTTTTTTTTTTTTTACTTTACTAACCTCGGAGGATGTTGTTACAAAACAGCATGCTGAAATGTTCTAAAGAAACAATTCATTGACAGGATTTAAAAAGCTTGAGTCATCTTAATGGAAGCTGAATCCAACCTGAGCCTCTCTTTGCTTTACTAAACGCTTCTGGTAGAATTTTTTTGTTCCATAATCTGCTGCTTTTCTTGAGAACTTGGAGTACAGTGTGACAAAACTACAGACCTCAGAATGAAAATCAAACAGAAATGCATCTGCACACTTTAAGCCTTCAATCTAAACCTGCACAAACAGTTCTGCTCTAAAACATGGCTCACTGTTACCTGAAGTTATTAAAATACAAAGTTTGTACAAATATCTTTTTAACCAGGTTTGGCTTGAAAATTGTGTTTTTCTTTTTAACGTTTGACTAAAAATGCTTAATGTATGCATTGAAATTTAGCTAACCCTGGTCAAAAAACAGAACTCAACTCAAAACAGACACCTATTTAATTTGGCTGTATTAAAGTTAATTTTCTTAATTATCTTAAGCTTTCGTTAAAGTAGAAGATATGGTTATTTTTTGTGACTTTGTTTAAAATTTAAAGGCAGAAGGCCCTTCAGGTTTTCTGGAACCTTCACCACACAAAAAGCCATTTTCCAGATAAATAAAACATTAGAGCCACAACTGTGGCTCTAAGAAAAAGTTGTCTTTTTAAGAAAAAGACAACTTTGAGTTTTTGATAAATATTCATAAATTGTTTTTGAAAGAGCCACTGTTTTATTTATATGTTCAGGCTTCAAAATAAAGAAAAACATAAAATAGAGAATAGGTTTATTTTCTTCCATGGGATGCTGATATTTGTGAAAAAGCATGTTGTTTTCAACCTAATGACAAAAAAATAAATGAATGTAAAAAATACTTTTGGTCCTGTTAGTGTAATTTTTTGTGAAAATTCACTGAAATTATTCTCTGATAAATTTAAAGCTGCACTTTTTTTTATTATATCTACCTTCTAAACGCATTAATTGGTTCTATAAAGTTTTTAAGAGCCATTGTGAAATATACAAAGGGCTTCAGACTGTAAATGAGTTGATTGGATTGCTACATGTTAATTCAACGGCAGCTTTATTTAGATTTTGTTTGTCATCAATTGTTTTCCAGCTCTGGCTACTTGAAGGCCAAACAGTACATGGACGAGGAGAACTATGACAAAATCATCAGCGAATGCACCAAGGAGATCGAGTCAGGGGGCCGCTACACGGCAGAGGCCCTGCTGCTGAGGGCCACCTTCTACCTGCTGATCGGAAACGCTACGGCCGCCCAGCCTGACTTGGACCAGGTCATCAACATGCAGGAGGCTAACGTGAAGGTACACTCTGGTGTTTCAGTCAGAAATGTTTGGCAGCAATAAACACTCAGAGTGCCTATTGGTGAAGCTAAATGTTGGAACCTGTCTTTCATCGCTCTTGCAGCTACGAGCGAACGCTTTGATAAAGCGTGGAAGCATGTACATGCAGCAGCAGCAGCCTCTGCAGTCTACGCAAGATTTCAACATGGCCGCCGAAATCGACTCCCGCAACCCAGACGTGTATCACCACAGGGGTCAGGTAGGAAGGAGTCAAGTCGTCATCTTTTTTTTTTTTTTTTCTTCCCAATTTACTATTTAGTTTATCATCCAAACTGTATGCCACATTTTTAGCTGAAAGGGTGGTCTTTTGAGAAAAGCATAAGATCACATCACTGATTAGAGTTTCACAACATTACTCTTAATAGAACTCTGAATATATTAGTTTATTCTTCTATTTTCTATGACATGTAGCCAATTTAGAGTACAGTTCTCAAAAAGTGTATTAATTTCATTCCCTTTGAATTAATAATTTAAGACTATGAGGTTGGATATATGCAACGATAAAAACAGTCTTTGTACCCCCTGAACCCCCTTTTAATTTTTGTCACAACTCCAAACCTGGAAAAACTAAATTTGGATTTTGGTAGATCAACGCAACGTGAGCACAATTGTGAGGTTTATAGAACCATTTGCCTTCAGAAGTCAGTTAGAAAATATTTAAAAAATAAAGGTGTACTTAATTAATAAGGCGACTTCTGATGACTTTTTTTTTTTTTTTTTTAGAGTATCATAATAAAGGAGGCTAGAAATGTTTTTAATCCTCTATGTTCTTTAACTTTGTGTTGGTTACATAAAATGACACTAAAACATATTGACTTTTGGTTCTAATGGGAAAATGTTGAAGTGGGTGTAACTACTGTGAATTCAAATCAGTTTCTTTGTTTAATTTTGTGGAAATAACATTTGGTTCAAGTTCAACATCATGAATGTTATAGAATCAGAACTGCTGGTAACACATCAGAGAATGTTCACATCATCTAATGTCCCTCTGGGTTTCAGGATTCTTCACAGTAAAACAATTTTTTTCTTCCCTTTAATGGGTGATGGGTGAGAAACAAATGGTCTATTTCAAGCAGCAGGGATCCTGAGTTACTGTTGAAGGAAGTGCATGATATAAACTCTGCAAAACGAAATCAAATCAGCTTCATTTTCTACTGCTTTGCCTTCAGTCTACAAAACATGTTTGATGTACATATCATGAAATGTGAGGATGTGATTTTGGAGTTTCTTTGACATTTTGCAAACAAGACCCGCGTCTTTCCTCTCAGCTGAAGATCCTGCTGGACCAGGTGGACGAAGCAGTGGGAGACTTTGACGAGTGCATCCGCCTCCGGCCCGATTCTGCTCTGGCTCAGGCACAAAAGTGCTTCGCCCTTGTGAGTAATCGCCAAAAATGAACCCAGGCGCATCTTTTGCCTGATGCAGTTTTTAATTATTTAAACAAAGATTTTGGATTTTCCGTTTTTGTTATTGTTGTTGTTGTATCTACTGTATTTTAATGCTGTTTGTGAATTCTTCTCTTGTGTTCCTCAGTACAGACAGGCTTATACTGGAAACAACCTGTCGCAGGTACAGACAGCCATGGATGGCTTTGAAGATGTGATCCGAAGATTTCCAAAATGTGCTGAGGGCTACGCTCTTTACGCTCAGGTAGGATTGTTTTATTCTTTTGGGAGCTAACTTAAGAAAAGTAGTCTAGCAATCATAATCTAGCAAAACTGACCAAATTAAATTCTATTTTGAAAAAAAAGAAGCTATAATTAAAAAGGTTTTCCTGCAGCTTGACTATGTCTAGACTCGTCACGATAATAAACTTTTCTGGACGACAAATTGTCCCAGTAATTATTGCGATAAACTATAATATTGATAATGGCGTAATAATGCAGGTTTGGTTATTGGTCTGTCAAAGACCAATAGATGTTTTTGAGCGATTTACACTAAAAGTGGAAGATATTTTAAATATCCAAAATAAAATGCAACAACCAAACACAATAAATTAAAAAGAAAAAAAAAACACACAACCAAACCCATAAATAGATTATAATGTCTGTGTAAACAAATTTCCTTTCAAAACTGAGTCATCAGAATGGAAATTATCACACTCATTTTAATTTATCATGAGGTTAATTGACTAATTGCAAAGTTTCCCCTAGAAAACTTGTCATTCATCCAGCAGCTCGTCGCCTTTTTGCGTTAAAAAATGCTTGTTGACATCAAATTTGAAAATATCACTTGGTATTTCTCTCAATATTGAAAGATTGATGATTAACACCTGAACACTAACTATAAAGTCTTAAAAATGCAAATATATAAAAAAAAAAAAAAAAAAAAACTTAGATAAATAAGCGATGCAAAACTGAGTCATTTCCCTCACTGTAGTATAAGCCTGGTGTTATAGGCCAGGCTTATACTACAGTGAGGGAAAGCCTGAATTGTGACGGACTTAATGACTTTGTTCTTTTCAGGCTTTAACTGACCAGCAGCAGTTTGGAAAAGCTGATCAAATGTACGACAAGTGCATCGAACTGGAACCAGACAATGCTACTACATATGTTCACAAAGGGTGGGCATGTTTTCATTATTTGGGATGTTCGTAATAGATTTTTGAGATTCTTTTAGTAATTGTTAAATATGTGCTCAGTTTGCTACAGCTCCAGTGGAAACAAGACCTCGACTTGGGTCTGGAGCTCATTAGCAAGGCAATTGAGATCGACAACAAATGCGACTTTGCCTACGAAACTATGGGAACCATTGAAGTTCAAAGGTAAGTTTAAAACAAAAAAAAATAATCGGAGATTTGTACTATAAACGTTCGCAGTAACTGGAGCTTTTATCTTTTCAGGGGCAACCTGGACAAGGCGATAGAGATGTTCAACAAAGCCATCAACCTGGCCAAGTCAGAGATGGAGATGTCCCATTTGTACTCGTTATGCGACGCGGCGTACGCTCAGACTGAAGTGGCTCGGAAGTATGGCCTCAAACCCCCCACGCTGTAACGTCTCTGCCAATTCGTCGTCAAGTCTTTTCTGCAGAACCCAACTGTGTTACCATTTCAATTAAAACCTGATTTGTGGGGAGAGAGAAAAAAAAAATACTGGATATTATATTGAAAAGAAGGAACCCTGAATATGATTGTGCGTTTTTTTTTTTTTGTTTTTTTTTACATTTAAAAGGGTTTGTTAGGATAGGAAAAGAGGATTTCTATTTCTGCCTCTGCTACTCTCAGTGTCGGGAACGTGGCTTGACCAACGCAGTCCGTTGCCGACACCTAACTCGGCCCAACGTAAAAGTGAAATATTTTCATTAGTCAACTTAGAGGTGGGGGAGGAACGCACACGAATGTTCATGTACAGCTGTTCTAAGTAATACACAGAAATGTGCCGTTTTGTTGAACCAATTACTGACTTTATGGCTTTTGTAACATTTACGTCTACAGAAAATACTGTGAGTTCTATGAGGTTCTAAAGGACTGTTCACTTGGCAATTCATCCTGATCTTAAGGGTTTTTCTCAGCTGCTTCCATTTTGTAACATAGACCTTCAGTTCTGAATGCGAGATAATTAGTAGGTCGTGAAATGTCTGTATTTGCAATGCTGGAATCGATCCCATGGGTACTGGGCCTAAAAGAAGTCTATTTAGTCATTTTTTAAAAAATAGGTTTGCCTGTTTATTCTTCTTTTTTAATATATAAACTTTGTGCAGCATGCTCACTTTATAAATGTAAATGCAATGCTCAAGCTGTCTTGAACACTAGAAAAAAAAATCTTAAATCTATGTGGTTTGGGCAAAACCCCTCTGATCAGACAAACTTAGCCATCTGTGTGTGTTTTTTTTATTGTTTTATTTTTAAATTGCCTCTAGTCTCTGGAGATATCATCTGGAATGTTTTTCTTTTTCTAGCTCATGACTGAACAGAGATTCATCTTTTTTATTGTGGTTATTTTTCCGTTCCTGATTGATTCCAACTCTTTGTCCAAGTTTGTAAGACATTGTTTTGCTACCTTTCCTCCCGTCTCATTTGCTAAACGTATTTTCACACTGACCTTATGGGTCCCATTTAGGCTGCCTACATGGAGCCCAGATGGCCTCTGGCTCTAAGAGACTGCTTCTCATCAAATGGCTTCCCAGCAGCATGACTTTTTTTTTTTTTTTTTTTTTTTTTTTAAAGTAGTCTACTGTTGAATCTGACACGCACAGAGCGTTCTCAGTTTTTACCGAGCAAACTGGGACCCCCTCTACTTCTGAACGCCTCTCAAAGCAGTATGTCCGAGTTTGAGCACATTGATTATATTAAAGAATCAAAACCACTGCTGCTGTGTGTGGTGACTCCTCAATGTCAAAAACAGGATTTAACCGTAATTTTTTTTTTTTTTTCTTGATGTAAAGTTATGGCTGTTTGATAGAAAAACGTCAACAATATTCTTGGTGACCAAAGTGGGATGAGTCCTAATAAAGTCATAATTCTTGGAATGAATTTTACCTCTAAAAGGTTTCTTTGTTTACACTGACCTCTTGTTTTTGTAGTTTTCTGAAACTTTTCTAGCAAAATTCAAAGTTTGTTTTGGGACATTAAGTTTTTTTTATTTTTTATTGTTTTTTGTTGTTCTAATCTAGTCCTTGAATTAAGATGCAAATTGACTTCTGGTGTAATGTTAGCGCAGTGTTTATTATATATTTTTAATATTGCTTACCTATCCCTATATTGTCTTGGTAATATTGTTTTATGCCATGCACTGCCTTGTTGTCCAAATCCAGATTATTTTATCATTATTAAAATCTGAAATGGATTGAAGTGGTCAGACTAGCATACCTGCTGATTTAAAGTAAACATGAACTATGTGGTTTATTGACTTCTTAAACAGAAGTTTAAAAACCCAGATTTTCTTTTTTTTTTTGAGTTGCTAGATATTGGTGGTCCTGTTTAACATTAAGTAAAATAGTCCGGAAATGGTATGATAAAATGATGAAAATGTGACGTTCCACATATTTTCCATTTTAACATTTCAATGTCAGTAAAAAGAATCGTGCCAACAACTAAAAAATAGGTGTATATTGTTTCCAAAAACAACAGAATAATAATAAAGTTCTTTTTCTTTTAAGGAGTTAAACTCGTTGATAAAGGGAGTATCCGGTTTTTACTCGGGTTTCTCGCTGAGCTCTCCCGGTAATCTCAGCTGCTCATTAGCGACAGCTGTGCGTGACGTCCTCGCCGTGGTGACGACGCGTGACGTGTCTCTGTCAACAGAACAATGGCGGACGCCGTGGAGGAAGCTCAGGGCAGCTGGTGAGTCGATTTGTTGTTGGCTTTAGGTGTTTGGGGGATATTTGCCGGTCGTCAGGAAGCGGTGAGGCCTTCATTTGTTTGGTTTCCATTGTGAAATAAGTAAAAATGATTTTGTGTCTAACGGTTAAAGGTAAATCTGAGTCCAGTTCGGTGGCGGCAGCTAGCCCGCTAATATAACAACAATTAGCCAAGTTTCTTATGAGAACAGCAAAGATTGAAAAGTGGAGCACATAAAAAGTTTAGTGTTTCTTTAGAAAAATACTGTCTCAGGTTCATGTTAGTCATTTTAGGTCTGTCACAGATATGGTTAAGTGTATGTACTTGTTAGCCAGCATGCTAGTAATTAGCCCCATTTCCTTAAATCCAACATTTCCAACCTCACTGTCTTTATTCTCATTTCTAATATTTAAACTACATGGTGTGACGACATTTTGTGTAATATTATCCACAATTCATGTGAAGATTTTTTTTGTCCATGTTATGAAGTAGTGGTTGATTCATAAAGTACTTTTGCCATCAGAACAACTTCTGTTAAACTATTTTACTGTAAATTAGCCTATATAGACTCCTGTTGAAGGTTTCCTAACAACTGTCATCCACAGGTGTAAATAGTCTTGTTGTATTGATCAATTACCAAAACTGTCTTCTTATCAGCATTTGATTCATATTCAGATCAGAAATTAAAAAAGCAACAGCTGGCATTTAGAAGAATAACAGTTTACCAAGGTTATAAAGCGGAAAAGCTTTGACATTTCCCACACTTGATGCTAGCAATGTCCAAATGTTTTGGACTGGATTGTGTAAGAACATCTTAAGTTTGTTTTTAGCTATAGAAGAACTCCACAAGTCTTTCATATGATCCGTCTTATTGTTGTTGTTGTTGTTTTTAAACTGTATGACATTGCCCCCCCAGGGACCAGGATTTAGCTGAGGCTCTGGACTCTGGTGGGTCAGACAGTGAGATGGAGAGGGGCATCATGCAGATCCAAGAGCATTCAGTTGAACACAGAGCCAAAATGTGGAAGGTAAAGAGCCTGTCTTTTATGTCTAAGATGCATCATGTGCTGAACTTCAAAGTATTGACTTATAATAATACAGTATTAAGACCAAAGGCAGGTTAGAGTAAATACGAGTCTGACTCTTACCGCTGTTTCCATACAGCTAAATCATGACATCGCCCAATATTTTTGTGATTTATACAGATTTTTCACATTTACAAGGGCACACAAAACCAAACGTGAGAAAGGCGTTAGAATCTGTTTACGCCTTTTCACTGAAGTTTTACTGCCATGTCCACAAATCTGATCGGTGATGTTAAATCCTGCAGTCATTGCAAAATAGACAACAAGGAGTTCTGTTGCTTTGCGGGCAACATTTTAAATCTGATCGCCTCTTCTAGGCCACAGATAAGCATTTCATCTTCAATTGATGTCACTTCTACGTCTCTTTCTGACGCACCTCCAGTCTGTAATTTTTAAAACAGCATTCCTAACATACTTATTATTGTGTTAGGTATGCAAGTAATAACTGAAAGACGAGTTTCAGTTTAACCTTTGTGAAAGTTTCGTTTAATATTTAATAAGTCAAAGTACAAAAAAACTTGATCATGTTAAATAAGCTTTAAACTTTTTATTAAAGCTAAAATGCATTCTAAAACCTGTGCATTATTTATTACATTGAATGGTCCGGTTCCTATAATCTTTATAGTTAAGCAGAGAGGGAACTGTTGGCCTTCATTTACGTACCGCGGGAGTCGGTGTCTCGGTGGCGGTGGCTTGGAACCCTTTCATAACTCCTTGCTTTTCTATTACCCTTTTGTTTCACCAATAACCATTTAATTGATATGGTTCTGCAGGACTTGTTTGAGAAATCTGTAGGATTAGCCACAGAAATCCAGTCGTGTTTGATATAAATATCATAATTTTCTGTAAATGGAGTGCTGGTTATAATTTTGCGGAGAAGCACCAACAACTGAGAAAATCTTAACAATTTTTGGAGGAAGTTCCAAAAGTTCAATTTGAAGAATAAAATATCAAGAATTGATATTAAATTTGCTTCTGTCTTTGCTTCATGCTGCATTTAGCTCATTGGCTGATCTCTTCACATTTAATCTGTCAACAGATTGCTCTGAACGTCTCCGGAAAAGGAGACAGCCTGTCCCCGTGGGACGGTGTGCTTGATTTACCAGAACAGACGCTCATTCACAACCGCAGTCAGCAGCTGATTGGTGAGTCAATTCACATGAACATCACAGTAATCCTTACTTGTAGGTGTCATCTAGAAGTAAAAAAAAAACATAACAAAGACAACAAGCAACTTCTCAGCAGATAAATATTTACAACATTCTAGGTTCTAATCATGCAGAAAAAACAAGTCTAAATTGTAAAAATGTTATTTAGACTTTAAATGAATTATAAAACCAGATCAAATGTTTCAAGGAACGCACCAATCTACTTTTTCCACTTCCGATACTTGTACAGATATGAGTATCGGCTGATGCTGAAAAACAACTGAACTGACTTAAAATGTTTCTTTTTTTTTTAAACACAGACATAAATATAGTGAATTGCAAATGTATTTCGTAACTCTGCAGCAGTACAGCACAGTTACATGCACCAATAGCTTGACAAGCTTGGTCAAACATGTAAAAGCAACTGTAGGGGCGTGCTGTGGTGGCGCAGGGGGTTAGCACGCCCCACGTTTGGAGGCCCTGGTCCTCGACGCGGACGTCGCGGGCTCGACTCCCGGCCCCGGCGACCCCCGCCGCACGTCCTCCCCCTGACTGCACCCCACCCCCCGTCTGCCTACCCTCGGAAAATGCAAGCCTCCAGCGCTGCAAAAACTCTTCGGAGAAAGAAAAAAAAAAAAAAAGCAACTGTAATTTGTTACCTCAGTGCAGCTCGGAGTAGAACAGCCAATGTAAAATAAATCATAAATAAACTCACAGAAATAGGTTTATTACCTTCATCAAACACACAAAAACTGCAACAAACCTTCTTTCAAATGGTTCAGAAAGTCCAACTAGGAATTCTAAATATAAAGTTAAATAAATAAGGAAGCATGGTGTCGATCAAAGCACACAATATAGAATTAGACTGAATAGATCTGCCCTCATGGATTGGTCACATTGTTACCGATACCCAGCTGAGATTTTTTTATTCAATATCCTCATCGATGCAGATATTGATATTGGATCGGTGCGGCGCTAAAATCTTCTGTTTAATGCAAGATGTCTGAAGGCTATTCTTGAACAATGCGTCATTATCTGCCGAACACAGGATTATTACCTTAAAGCACGAGCTGAAGAGTCATCTGGCTGCTGTTTTATTCTGAGTTCATAGAATTAAATTTCTTTCATGAAGTTTAACATCCTGACATCCGCCGAATCTGCTGAGGCTCAGAATAGAATCTCTTCTAAAAACGGATCAAAATAAAACTAGACAGAGATTGTTCTTCTGGGACATTGTTAAGACAACTTGTCAGTGAAGATGTTAATCAGGCTTATGACTGACTGTCCTCCTTCCCTGCCACGTTTAGACCAGCTGGGAGTTTCAGAGGAGGAGGGGAACGAGATGGTGTCCGACGTGGAGTCGGTCATCACGTTCTACTGCAAGTCTCGCAACATCACCTTCACCCCCGAGCTCAGCTTGCCTCACCTGCTCAAGCCGCTGCTGGGGCTGAAGTTGCCCCGCAGCGACCTCTACAACTGTTTCTACGCCATCATGAACAAATACATCCCCAGGTAGAGCTTCCTCGCCATCCCCTTCACATCCTCACTCGCCGGCGGGCTTTAATATCAGCCGGGCGCTTTCGTTTCAGGGAGTGCGTCCCGAAAGGACGACCCTTCCACCTTTATAGACTGTTGCTGCAGTACCATGAGCCGGAGCTGTGCTCCTTCCTAGACACCAAAAAGATCACACCCGACTCCTACGCCATCAACTGGGTAAGTCAGGACTTTGACGGTCGCGTCGAATCAATGCTTTTCTCTCTGTAGTATTGACTGAAGTGTGTGTTTCTTTTTCTAGCTGGGGAGTTTGTTTTCTAGTCACTGCAGGCCCGAAGTTACTCAGGCCCTGTGGGACTCGTACCTCCAGCAGGCAGATCCTTTCCTCATCTTCTTCCTCATGCTAATCATCCTCGTCAATGCCAAGTGCGTATCTGTTAGCGGGAGCCGTAGGATCATCAACATCAGTTGTTTTTGTTCTGATTATGTTTATTCACCCTCAGAGAAACCATCCTTGCAGAAGAAGCAGAGAGCAAAGAGGACATCATCAGTCAGTTTGTTTTGCCTGTTGTTACACTGCAAAAACACAAAATCTAATATTTCTGGTCTAGTTTCCAGTGTCAAATATATCAGAATTGGACAAAACTAACTTACAAGTAACATTTTAGCAAGATAGAGGAACTTGTTTTAAGGCACTAATTTGTTAATATTAATTTTTAAAAAGTACTGGTTCCACGGGCAGATTATTTAACTTATAGCAATATTTTTTTTCCCATGTTATAAATGAAATGATCTCCCAGTTGAAGTAAAGTCACTATTAAGGAATTATAGACTTAAAAACATCCCAATTTTTTGTTTAAAAGTTATCTGTAAATTGGGTTTGTCTTATTTCAAATGTACCAAGATATTTGCACTACAAACTAGACCAAAAATACTTAGTAAGATTTGTTTTTGCAGTGCATGTTTAGATTTGTTCGCTGTTCAGCCTGTTTTTTTTTTTGTTTGTTTGTTTTTTGTAAAGTACACTCAAAGGAGAATTTCTTTGTTCCAGAAATGTTGGAGACATCTCCTTCTCTGCTGGAAGCAGAAGACATTGAAGATTTGTTTTCATTGGCCCAGCATTACCAGAGCAAAACCCCACTGTCACTTAGGAAGGTAAGGCTTTGTGTGCAAAAATAATGAAGCATTTTATGTATCTTTGTCATCTTGATGAAGCAGCTTATGTTTTTTTTCATCTTTGTCATCATATTAGACGAATCAGAATCTGTTTGGTAGCAGCCTTGTGGCTCTTAAAGAGGAAGATACTGACCTGAGTCAGGCTCTGTGTCTCCCCGTGTCTGTCCCAGAGATCCTGCAGGCCAACCAGCTTCAGCAGGTCAGTGACACACACACACACACGATTTCATCTAGGCCTGTCATAATAGCAAATTTTACTGGACGATAAATTGTCGCATCGCAGCAATTATTGCGATAAATGATGATAATGTTTTGAGACCATTTTCAAGTAATATATAGATAATTATATTATTAATAATGCAAGTTAACTCTCTCAAAGAACAATAAACTTTAATTTAGTAAAGAACACTTAACACTGGAACTGGAGGATATTTTACACTTCCCAAATAAAACACAACCAAAGGAAAACTAAAAGTAAAAACACACACACAACCAAAAATAATAATAAAGTGGATTACTTTGTCCCTTGTGGATTACTATGTCCCTTGTAAACACAGTTGCTCTTCAAAAAAATATTTTTCATCAGAATGGAAATGATCAAGCTCATTTAAATTTATCAGTCAATTAATTGATGAATTGCTTATTGCAACAGGCTTAATTTTAGCCAGAAAATTCTCAGCCGTTGCTGGTCAAGCAGTTAATTTGGTAAACAGACCGATAAAGATGAGTTTGGTGTTTTAGGACGGGGTGCGCTTCTTTGTGGTGGACTGTCGACCTGCAGAGCAGTACAACGCTGGACACCTGTCCACAGCCTTCCATCTGGACTCTGACCTGGTGAGAGACGCTAACGGTGTTGAACATTGCATATGGATGCTTTTGTTCTTTCTACCTGAAACATTTGAACTTTTCCTCCTGCAGATGCTCCAGAACCCGTCTGAGTTTGCTCTGTCTGTGAAGTCCCTGTTGGAGGCTCAGAAGCAGTCTTTAGAGTCGGGCTCCATCGCCAGCGGAGAGCACCTGTGCTTCATGGGTAGCGGGAGGGAGGAGGAGGACATGTACATGAACATGGTGCTGGCCCATTTCCTACAGGTGAAGAGCATGGCCCATTTTTAAAAAACGCATACTGATTTCACTCTGTTTTTCTCAGTAGAGATTAGATTTATGGCCTGAGCCATATGTAAAATCGACTTTTTTGAGCTTCACATCAAGCTATGTTATTCCCTCATCAAAAACTCACCTGTAGTGCTGTAGTGTTAACTTGAGTTTTTTTCATGCATGTTCGAGAAATCCTTTAATCTCCCATGGCAACCGTTCAGCGGTACAAAACGCTTTGGGGGACATAGTGCCAATGAAGCTCATGACGATGAAGCTCCTCTTGAGAGCGTCCGCCTCACAGAGCGGCCTTCCCTCACGACTCTCCCCACTCAGCTCCTTCAGACTAGCCAGCAGCAATTAGCAAACACCTGGTGGAACTGCCTGTCTTCTGAGTTCATTATGGAGTTACTGCTCAGTGAAACGCTGGTAAAAATGTTGTTAAAGGATTAATAGAGGAGTCATGTTGTGATGACTTCATGAAGGCAGAGTTTCAGAAAGAGCAGAAGCTTCTTAAAGAGACAGAGGCCCAATTACAAGGTGTTAAGTTACAAAGTCAATTTTGTTTCAGTTATATATATATATATATATATATATATATATATACATAGTATATCTTATAACAACTTAAATGAACGTAGTTACTTGATTGTGGTGTAAAATGAAATAATGTGGTTGGAAAACACAATACTAAAGGTTTAAACAGGACAAGTTACACTGTTTACTGAAATGGTGGTATAAAATGAAAATGAGGAAAATCTTAATTAAAATAATATGTGGAGTTTGCTTTGGGCTTGGCACAATGCCTATGGTCTTTTTTTTATACTAGGTCTAAACTCTAGTTCACAGGAAACAGGAACAAGTTTCATTGTCTTCCTGATTTGCAACCTCAGTTCTGCATTTTAAGCATTTTTTTGTTTCCATATTACAGAAAAACAAAGAATATGTGAGCATTGCTAAGGGAGGCTTTATGGGTAAGTAGGTAAAAGTCATTAACACGCAGTTTTCAAAATATTTTTTTCAAATGTGTTAAGTATTTTACAGTGGCACACAGGCTGCAAAAAAATGCTGTGCTTTCAGTAGTGTTTCCTACATATGCTGCAGTGAAAGCTTCACAGCATAAAGCTTAACATTTTGTGCCGTTTCAGCCCTCCAGAAGCACCTGGTGGACATGAACGTTGAAGGCCTCGACTCTTCATACATGAACTGGATAGTCAGCACATCTGGATCTCACAGCAGCCTCAGCTCTGTGGATGTAGGTGGAGAAGGAAGCAGTTTCTCACAAATGTTTTTACAGTGCCTTGCAAAAGTATTCACACCCTTTGAACAAACCTCTACGTCTTTTAATGGAACTTTATTGTAATGTGCAAAGCATATGGAAGTGGAAGGAAAAGGATAAATGGTTTTTGTTTTTGTTTTTTTATGTACACTCTTTGTGTTTTATTTTTTATTTAATGCCCCAAAATAAAATGGAAGAGAAGTATGACGAAAGGAAGTGTTGAAAGAAAGTATCTCCTATTATGCTAAAGCATGTAGGTGATGCTGTTGATTTTTAGGGACTTGAATGCAGTCCCTTTAAAAAAAAAATACATTGCAAACTTTTCTGATTTAAAAAAATGTATATATTTTTTGGAAGACAACATAAAGCCTTTTTCCTTCAGCTTATGAATGATAAACTACTTTTGGTTCCTTCTGTCACATAAAATCCCAATAAATTAGACTGTGGCTTGACAAAGTGATACTTTTTCAGTTCACTGACCTATAGTTAATTTTTTTATTTTTGTGGGAGGTTTCTATTCTTGTTTTTCATGATTGTCAGTTGCTTCTTGTTTTTTTAATGTTATAATTTCATTTTTCCAACAACACAGGGAGAGTCTTTGAGCAGCCCTGGAGACGGCAAAGGCGTGAAGTCTCTGGTCAATAAAATGACTTTTGCTCTCAAGTCCAAGTCTGTTAACGTAAAGGAGAAGATGATCAGCTTCATCGAGAACACGTCTACGCCTGTAGACAGGTAGGAGCCCGGTTCGTTTCTCTTAACTCCTCTTCTCCATTAACGCCTAAATCACTCTAACACCTCTCTTTGTTGTAGTGCAGCACATCTTCAATCGCGACTGAACGCATTATTGTTTGATGAAAGCTGTTGTTTAATGTACCAGTTTTGTTAAAGTCCCTGTGCCTTATTCTACACTAGAATATCTTTCAATCTGCCTTGGCCAGAGAAGGTGATTCCAGATCGGTAAGAGCTCCAAACATCCAGTTGTCTGTCACCAGCATGTCCACTGGCTATAAAGGTGCACCTGTCGCCCCTGAGACGCATTAAAGCATGCCTTAGCAACAAACATGTCTGCCTTACTCTGTTCACTCACTCATAACGACACATTCCCCATGCAGCGAGGGCAGGCTCTGTTTAACTTTTTTTTTTTTAAGGTCTGTTTTTCATGCTTTCACTAACGACATTTACAGAAGCTGCAGCCAAAGTCTTCAGTCATCCTTACTGAATCTTAAGGCATTTCAGGGTCAGCTTCGACTGTTTGCAGGCGCATCTCAATATGCTTGCAGTTTATCTTAGTCGTTGAGTTCAGAAAGTGATGTAGATCAAGCATTTATTTCTGTTGTCTCCATGTGCTGCGCAGAATATACACTCAGCACTTGGTTGGGGCTCCTTTTGCATGAAATGCCTTCTCCGTGTGGCCTGGCATATATTAGTACACTTGAAATAAGACAAAACAAGTAACTTTTCAGTGAGATTCAGGCTTCTTGTAAGCCATTTATTCATTAATATTGTAATATTTCCACTGGCAGATCATTTTACTCATAACAAGACTTTTTCCCATGTTATAACCTGTCAGTGGAACTAGTACTTTCTCATCAGTATTTGTGGCTTACCCTGCTTATGGAGGAAGTCTGTGACTGTCTGCTGAACATCTGTCAAGTCAGCAGTCTTCCTCATTTCTCTATCAATTTCTCCTTTTTTATTGGTCTTATGTGACTTTCAAATCTTGAGGAAACTGAATTTAAACTTTTCCTGACCTGTGAGCGACTATTTTTCAGAAATAACTGCTTGAAATACATCGAGTACATCCATTTTTTGAATAAAATTAGTTAAATTAGTCCATGTTGCGATGCGCCTGACAGTCCGTCTTTCCATTTCAGCGTCTTCTTGCATGATAGTCAGGGCTGCGCAGAATGTTGTAGAAAAGGAAAAAAAAGCAACGCTGGGATTCGTTGGTCAGTAGCCCTGAATATCATGTCAATCTGTAAAGTAGAACCAAGCTGCGAGGCTCTTGCTTAACTTCTTTTTATATTCACCAGCATATAACCTTTTTTCCCAGCAGTCTGAGAGTCTCCATGTCATCGCTTTTTGTGTGCAAACTGGACGTCTTCTGTTTCCAAAAGCGTCTCTTTAACAACCGTTTGACATGTTTTTTTTATTATTATTATTATTGAGTAATATCACACGTGCACCACTTTGTTTCTTTCTGCAAACAGACATGTGAGCAGCAGCGACCGCGTTGGGAAACCGTACCGGGGCGTGAAGCCGGTCTTTAGCATTGGTGACGAAGAGGAGTATGACACAGGTAAAGGCTGGATCCGATATTGATATCTGTATCGGTCCCGATATCGAAAAGAATTCTAGACTGGATATCGGTGACACGTCTTGCTTTATTCTTTATTTTACATTATATTTAGCATTCCTAATTGCACTTGCTGAACTATTTGAGGTTTGTTGCAGTTTATTTTTTTATCTGTTTGAGCAACATAGTGAACCTATTGTTTTGTCAGTTTATTATATATTTTACATTGGCTGTTATTCTCCTAATTGGACTGACTGAGCAAATGAAAGTTGTTTTTATATGTTTAATTAACCTTGTGAAGCTATTTATGTATTTAAATATGCTCTACTGGTGCAGAGCTATTAAATAAATGTGAACTTCAGTACGTTTATATCTGCGTTTTAAAAAAATAAAAATTTTAAGTGAATCCAGCTGTTTTTCTGTAACGGATCGGTATCGGCCGGTACTAAACCTCAGATATCGGCATCGTAAGTGAAAAAGTGGATCGGTGCAACTCAAGCCGAAAGGTCTGTTTAGGAGATGAAATGAGCGGCATGTGTTGTTCTCCCAGATGAGATCGACAGCTCCTCGATGTCAGACGACGACCGAAAGGAGATTGTGAACATTCAGACATGGATCAACAAGCCAGACGTTAAACACCACATTCCCTGTAATGAAGTTAAAGAAACCGGTCACATGTTTCCCAGGTGATTTAGTCTTGTTTTTTTGGCTCATATGATGACATTGAACACATCAGAATATATATTTATATATGTATAAAAAAAGAACAAGGAAATGAGAAAACGTGCTTCTTGAACTCTGACTCTGTGTGTTTTTTGTCTTCCAGTCATTTATTGATCACGGCGACCCACATGTACTGCCTCAGGGAGATTGCCGCCAGGAAAGGATTTGCTTACATCCAGTCCAGACAGGCGCTGAGCTCCGTGGTGAAGATCACATCCAAAAAGAAGCACCCAGAACTTATCACCTTCAAATTCGGGACCAACAATTCAGCTGGAGTGGAAATATCTGCAGTTGAGAGGTGATCGTGTGTGGATAAACACGCCTTTTTTCTTTCTTTTTTTTAAAAAAATACACTTTTTAATTTTGACAGGTAACTGAGACGTCAAGATACAAGTTGCATTATGAACACAAAAAGTTCTTATGTCTGCCTTTTAATAGCGGCTTTGCTCGTGTAAATTTCTCAACTGAGGTTGTCAATGATGGTGAAAGATTCTGTCGTGTCAGCAGTCAATCTGCAGTTCAGTTTTGAAATGCTGAAAGCCTGAGTTATTTTTTTGTAGGTCTAAATTGCTTAATCGTAATGAATCGATTATTGAAATAATTGTCAACTAATTTGGCAATTGATTAATCATTAACTGGAGCATAGAGACAAAAAAAAGGACAAATTGCTGAAAGAACAACACTCTTAAAGATCTTAGATTTAAATAAAAGAACTCAGCAAATTGTGCCAATTTGTTTTTTTATCTGATTAATGGTCAGAATAAATGATAGATTAATCAGTTACTATAATATCTGTTAGTTTCAGCCCTATAAATATTATTTAGGGATGTCAGAGTAAATTGGGCTGAATACAAATTTCAGAAATTTTATCAAAAATTTTTTTTCTTAATGTTCAAAACTATGCCTCATATATTTTGAAAAACAGTTTTTTATTTCAACCATCTTGTATGCGAGTTGACCTGAATGCAAAGTCCAAATAAATAGAAGCTGTAAAACACGCCTGTCAAACAAGATGGCAGCCCTGGGCGTGCTGACATCACTCTGAACAGGAGTGAAAAAAAATAATGCAACAGAAAATTTGATACAATTTTTTTTGTCGCTCAGCCCTATATTCAAAATTGAGAAAGCATATTTGGAAAACTTTTAATCATTCCTGTCAATAATATATATATATATATATATATATATATATATATATATATATAGTGTTTTCATGAAGCTAATCAAATATTTTCATTCTTCCTCTCCCAGATATTTGATACCAAACGCAGGCGACGCCACAAAAGTCATCAAGCAGCAGATCATGAAAGTATTAGACGCTCTGGAGAGCTCGTAAGCGCAGGCTGCGGGTCGCAGCAGGTGACACAAACTGTGAGAAGACTCGTCTCCTCCCCCGTCCCCCCGTTCCTGGGCGTCCTCCCTCCTGGACAGATCCCAGTGCAGTGTTTGACTCCGACGCCCCCCTTCAACCCGTGTTTCCCGTTCCTGGGACGTTTTGGGACGCGCCGCCAACAGCAGGCCTGCGGGTCAGTGCTGCCCGTGTCCGAATAACTTAGGTGCTCCGCAGTCATCCAACCACTTTCCTGTGACTAATTTAAGAAAAATCGGTTATGTCGTGTGTTCTTCCTTTTACAGTGCAGTTTGGCTTTGATGTTGCTCTGGCCTTAACGTAGCATACTGGCCACCCAGTGGCGAATCTATAAAACCCATGCATAACTGACCTTTTGATTTGTCTTTTAGTTTTCTTGATATTTCTTTACATACTCGGTAAATGTATTATTCATCATTTTTAATATGCGTCAGCTAAGCTAAGTATTGGCAACACTGGCACATAATTCCTGCTTTTTTTTTTCTTTTCTTTTTTTTCTGATAACGTCTATCCCTTTCCATCAGGTAGCCTTAAACAGAAGTTATTTGAAGGTGTTTATAAATATCTAATGTATATACTGTGTGAACTGCTCTGTCAAAACAGAAATGTCATTATGAAAGCACATCCTGATGGAGAGAATACAGGAAACTGTGGAGGTTTGAAACATCCCTTGTTTCTACAGTAAACGGTTTGCCTTTGAGTATTTCTGTGGGCCAATTTATTCTCATTTATCCTCTTCGGCATTCGTCCCTAAGCAGTTTGTAGCTCAAGCAGCCCCACCCAAGAGCTACGCTGGGATCACGCCGGGAGTTTCAGTGATTGTAGTTGACGAAAGCCGGAGAAACTCGTCCGCTCTTTCCTTCTCATTCAGTTTATGATGCAGTTCTCTTCGTTCGCCTCCTTGACTCGCATACGAAATGTTTCGCTCCAAATAGGAATGAAATATGAACTGACTGGTTATGTTTCCAGGCCAGTTTGGTGTTTTTGGTTGTATTGATCCAAACCGAGCAGCTTCGGTTGGCCTCATGGCTGTGATGTCGTTTTTGGGCACCAGCAGTGGCGGCTTCACCCATCAGCATGCAGTTTATGTTCTCGTTTTCCTACATTTGCTTTTGCTCACCACCGCATTTTTGCTTTAAGGTTTCCTGAACAGGCAGCACGGGGATCTATTGAGGAGGAAATTTCATTTTATGCAGCACTCTGTAAATTGTATTTATTTCTAATCGCCCGTATAAAAACTAAAAATCTTTTGAGAAATGCT
This sequence comes from Poeciliopsis retropinna, assembly GCA_010277075.1. Classification (NCBI taxonomy): domain Eukaryota; kingdom Metazoa; phylum Chordata; class Actinopteri; order Cyprinodontiformes; family Poeciliidae; genus Poeciliopsis; species Poeciliopsis retropinna. The sequence goes on from VMRM01000003.1 coordinate 23,891,817, forward strand.
AGGGAAAAAAAGAAAGCTGAACTTGAAACGGAAGCTCTTAATCGGGTTTGTCTTTTGGTCCCATCCGTTCTTGTGTTCTTCCGTTTGTTGTGTTGTCAGTATTCTCTGACTGGAACATCCTGGACCAGGAGGGAGTCTTTATGTCACTCTGTAGCATCAGACGGGACGCCGACCACTATATTGAAACGAAATAAGTATAATTTACTTTGCACCTTACTGTACTGCTATTGTTTTCTAAACATTTCCGATTTTAATAAATGGAGATTATTGGACCGCACTGTAGACATGTTTATTAAAAAAAAGTTCCATGTACTAAACTAAGTGTGTGTGTAGTTAGTGGGGAATAATACAATGCCTCATCAACTATTTAAGGGTCACACACTCCTGCAATGGGAAACATTTTCTCCTTGTTGAAAACATTCAAAATGGCCGTCAGCCTTTCAACTTTAAACATCACATGGACTTAGGTTTTATCACATTATTTTGTGTAAACAAATACTGCTCTTGATTACCACTCTTATTAGTAATGCATTTGCTTTAGGACTGGTCTCATTAAGAAGTGCGATTTGTATCACTAACCTGCACACAATAACTCTATTCTTGTGTTTATTGATGCTTTTATTGAACAAGCAGTGGAGAAAATAATAAAACTATCGATCCCCACAATAAGGAAAGTATTGGGGCGTTTTAAACATCAGTGATTGGAATTTATCGTGACAAGGATAAATAAAATTTATATGAGAAATTTATTACACTAAACAATAAGAAAAAATCCTGCCTGCCCTAACCAGGCGGTTAGTTGACGCAGTGCTAAGATGTTGCAACAGATTCAATCCCAGCATCTAGCTGTTACAGTTCATAGCAGTAAAATATATGTATATATAATGTTTTATCTAAACAAGCTCCAACACTTTGGTAGTAGTGTTATTTGTAAAAATGAGACTGAGGTAAAGATGTCTGGCAATAATACACAATGTGTTTTGAGAAATGTCAAAGTATGTTAACAGTAATTGTCAAGCAGGGCTGCGGAAGAGTGATTATGTGGTCTTTTAAAGCGCTAGATTTTATTAGTTTGGGGAGAGAAGTGTAAGCAGGCTCAGTTTGTGATCCTTTGAGGGAAGATCACATTGCAGCAGGTTTGCAGCAGCTGCATCTAGTTACATAAATGTTTGAAAACAGCAACTACAGTTTAAGGCCAGATTCTGACTGGTGTTAATCTTTTTCAAACCTATTACTGTTTTGTCCAAATTGATTACCAATGAGCAGTTAAACTTTGGACTGAACTCTGGTTGGACCCCAGCTAACCACCCACTGTGACGAGTACCTCAGCCTTTTCACAATAAAAGACCACGGCTTAAGGTCTGTACAAGAGACTCCCGAATTTATCAGACAGCTAATTTGTGTGTGTTTCTTACATTTTTATACTTACAATTTATCCACACAAAAAAACACACAGCGTACACATAACTATATAAGAGTACAGTTGATGAATTTCTTGATTGTTGTTGAAATGGAAGAAAAATAGATATACTCTTATTTTGACAAGTAAACATCCACCCGGAAGTACTCAGCACCCTGCTTCCTTTTTAGATTTGGAGATGAGCCGAATATGAGCCCCGTGACGAGAGTAATGTCGAGTAAGTATGAAAGTATTTGTGTGAGTTACAGCTGTTTTTGTTGTTGTTTTTAACATTACACGTAGTTTAAATTTAGCTGCGGTTTCATAAAAACCAAGAACCTCGTCAGTAGTTTGTAACTCGTGCCGTGCTGTCAGTGGTAAAGTGTCGGTGCTGACCGGGTTCTGCTGTCCCAGAGTTCCGCTTGGCTGTGGTCCAGCTGCAGGTGAGCAGCGTCAAGGCGGACAACCTGAGCAAAGTGCGGAGGCTGGTGAAGGAGGCAGCGGGACAGGGCAGCAAAATGGTGCTGCTGCCGGTGAGCAGGTTATTGTTATTATTGTTGTTTACTGTATACAGGGAGTGACCTTTAGGTTTCTTATCACTCTCATTGACAGTACAAGAAGTAACAAAATGTGGAATTTTTTTTTTTTTTTAAAGGGTATGAATAATTTTTTAAGGCACTCTCTGATAATTTGCCTCCTCACCCCGATTCAGGAATGCTTCAACTCTCCGTACGGAACCAGTTTCTTCTCCCAGTATGCTGAGAAGATCCCAGGGGAAACCACCCAGATGCTGTCAGAGGTGGCGAAGGAGAACACGCTGCATCTGGTGGGAGGTGTGGACTCAATGGGTCGCCATGGTCACCCACATTAAGCCTTCACCTTTGAAAAGAAAGTCGTAACCTTGTCTCCAACAGGTGTTGGGTTTATGAGCTGCAGTTTATTAGAACCGACATCACAAATTGACACACACTCACACCCTGGTTCAGATAGATTTACACATTATTTTTCCACCTGAAGAAATTTTTTTTTTTTTTTACATTATATTAACATAATGCATTAAAGAAAGTAACAAACTTAAAACTGCACAAAATAATTAGACATAGACAAGTTCATATGTTTTCTAAATAAATTATTCTGCACTTAGGGAAAAGTATGCTGCCATGTAGAGGATGTTTTATGTATAATTCAAAAAGAGGAGGGAAATAGTATTACATGGAAAAAAAATTTTAAATTGGCTTCCACCTCCAGAAAATACCTACCAATACAGATAAAAGATTGCAGCTGATCAGAATTTTGGAAACTTTTTCTGAGTGTTGGTAAAAACATCTCTTGATCATCATCACATTAGAGTCGCTGATAAAATAGAAAAGAAAGCAGACGGACCGGATAACCTGGAGCTGCTGGGTCAGTGGAGACTGTGGAAGAATGAACACAAATTAGCAAACGATTAGTAAACAATGCAAACATATTCCATGTTCATATGAATGAATGACAGAAGCCTCCTTCTTGCCGTTGAACAGGCTCCATCCCTGAAGAGGACGGCGGGAAGCTGTACAACACCTGTGCCGTGTTTGGTCCCGAAGGAGAGCTGATTCTCAAACACCGGAAGGTTTGCGTGTCCCTCACCCGCTCAGGTCTCCTTCGCAGGCGGCGCCCGCTGCATTTGTGTAAACCCCCCGTTCCCTCTGCGCTCTCTCCCAAAAGATTCACCTGTTCGACATCGACGTTCCGGGGAAAATCCGCTTCCAGGAGTCCGAGACGCTGAGCCCCGGGAACAGCCTGTCCACGTTCGACACGCGTGAGTGGTGGACGGGGACGGCTCTCTTTGTGCACCTTGAACTTTTCCGCGTCTTATCACCGTCGGAATCACACACTTTAATGTATTTTACTTGAATTTAAAAAAAACCAAACCTTTTTTTCCCTTCATATTTTTCTACGACTAAAAATCTGAAGAATGTTTGGGGACCTACTTCATTGGTCTGTAATCTGTGGCTCTTTGGACCTTCCATAATTTTCCTTAATAACTGACTTAAAATGATGAAGAATTAACTGGGGGTGATACGATAAATCGGCCCCAATTTCTTTAATTTTGGGAAGATTAGTGAACGTCCGATAATTACATGTAATGCTGATCTGATCTACCTCAGCAAACGTCTAAAAATCAACCTCTCTTCTTCTGCTCTCCAGTGGGAGAAGTTTGGCTGACAGAGGCCCACCAGGTCTAACAATCGTCTCCCCACTGTTGCCAACTAAGGCAACTTTCTTGCCATATTTATCGACATTTTAGACAAAAATATCTGCGTTGGCCAAACTTGAATACAGGAGGTCAGGATTTTTAAAGGTCGTAATCGACAGTCGGCTAGAGAACTGCAGTCGGTGCATCCCTAGAATTAACTAATGCTTTAAATATACATTAAATATGGCTTTTTGTTATTTTTTTATGTGATAAATTGATTTTCCACGACACAATGACACTAAATATACAAGTGATATTGTTTTTAGTGACTTTTTTTTGTAATTAAGTCGTATCCATTCTCTTTTCAATAAACATTTTCTGTTCTTCTTTATTTGAAAACCTAAAAGCAAATGGAATGGACAAGCATTCCCGTCTCTAGTGTCGTCCTTTCACATAAAATACAACAGCGTTTGACAAAATCTGTAACGTTCAAGTGGTGTGACCAGCTTTACGTAGATGAATTTTGTTTTATTTCTTCCTCTGCTCTCTTGGCTTTGGCAGCGTTCTGCAGGGTGGGAGTGGGGATCTGCTACGACATGAGGTTCGCGGAGCTCGCTCAGCTCTACAACAGGAAAGGTGAGCGACTGCAAACGACTCATTTGGACTGCCTGACAGAACGGCTGAAGAACATGTTCCGTGCTCAGGCTGCCAGCTGCTGGTTTACCCCGGAGCCTTCAACATGACGACAGGCCCCGCCCACTGGGAGCTGCTGCAGAGGGGAAGGTGAGACTGGAGCGCGCCTGCAAGTTTGCGTCGGCCGTCGAGTTTAATAATCCAATGGAGATTCCTTTGCGTCATCTTCCCGTGTGTAACGCAGGGCCCTCGATAACCAGGTGTACGTGGCCACAGCGTCGCCTGCCAGAGACGAAGCGGCGTCCTACGTGGCCTGGGGTCACAGCACCGTGGTGAACCCGTGGTAAGACCGTAGGAACACGGACAGACGGGAGGCAACGGGAACAGCTGCTTATTCTGAGTCTGTCTTTATCCTTAAAAAGCAAAACAACAAACTTGTCAACGCGTAATCCAGTTAGATGTGACGAGGCTGAAAGTCAACGTTTAGAGAACGTATAAACTTGAGGCTGCAGGTAGAAACTGTTTTAGTAATCGATTAATCTATCTGCTCTACTGAATCAATCAAGAGGGCACGCTATGAGGGTTCTTCATTTAACCACTAAAGCCTAATTTGTACAATATCAAAACTGTAAAAAAAAACAACAACTCAAGTCATTTTTTTAAATAAGAAAAGAAAACATCGTATAGCCTAAAATGCAGTGACAGCATTCGTTTGGTGAACGCTTGATCATTTGTAGCAAAGGATGAAGCTGTAGCTAAAAAAATACCTGTGAAAAGCCGTAGCCCGTTCTGCTTCATTTAACATCAATACAGCGAAGGACTGATCTGTTGAATTTTTTTTTTTTTAATTAATTGATTAATTTTGATTTGGATTAGCCAATTTAATAACTTGAAATCAAAGGTCGGTTTAAAATAATATTAAAAAAGAATTTGAGGCCACAAGTGTCACTTCAGGAGTTTTGTGTTGAACATATTTCCTGGCAAATTGTTTTAGCCGTATTGCAAACCGTTGCTGATGCTCTGAACGTTTTTGGATGTTTTTACAGGGGAGAGGTCATCGTCAAGGCCGGGTCTGAGGAATCCATCATCTATGCTGATATCGGTGAGAATCCGAGGTCTTTCCCTCCATCTGAGCTTTGGTCTAGGAAGCTAAGACAACAAATTATTATTCGACACACAGGACTTCTTCAAGCAGTCTGGTAAAACTGGAGTGTTTTGGAATTTGATTTCAGGACTTTCCAGCTCTGGACTGGAGAAAGGAAATAGTTTTGTTTCTATATTTTATCCCCCACCGTAAATGTTGTCCCTCCAATCGTCCTCCCACATGTCAGGCTGTGTTTTCCTCTGTGATGAGGTTCTGCATGTTTCTGACTGCATATGTGTGTGGCCCGTTTCCAGACCTGCAGTACTTGGCCGACATCCGGCAGCAGATCCCAATCGGCTCCCAGCGTCGGGACGACCTCTACGCCGTGACGGCCGTGCAGCAGGGATCGGCCTGAACGCACCAAACTGGATCACGCTCCTCTAATTATGTGACTTTGAAAAATCCCAACTTTAAATAATCCTGATTCTTGTCGTCGAGGAGACCGGCTGTTGATATTTAGTGCGTTAGCCATTTGCGGAAGCGTGGAAGGGAAGATCTGACTCAGGACCAGCCTTCATGTGAAGAACGATAAACCGAGAGTCAAAAAGGTCAAGGGCAACTTTTATTTTATTTTATTTTTTTTAATTTTTCTTCTTGAACAATTTCTTAAATGTATGTTTTGAGCTCGTGTGTAAATGCTGCAGTTTTACGTGTGTTTCTCTGCTCTGGTTGCCCACCCAAATCCAGGTTAATAAAAAAAATTTAAATCCCAGATTCACTGACAAAAGTGTTGATCAATTCAGAGATACTATGTATCAGATGGAGCTGTACAACATGTGATTCAGATGCAATAACAGACGCCACATCTGACAGATGTTTTTTTTAATAATAGGTTACTAAAGCACCTATTTGTGGTCAGAATAAATCCTTACTTCATCCTCTTGTGGCGTTTAAATTTTTAGGAAAAAAAGGAAATATCCTATAAACCTTCACTTATGTAGTCGTGTCATTGATGAAATCAGACAAGCTTTATTTAGAAAGCATCCCCTTTAAATAAAGGGAACTTTAAAATGTTTATGGGCAATTTAAAGTGCTTCACAAAACAAAGAACAGCACACACAATAAAGAAACGCATAAACGCTAAAAGTAGCGCTAAACATAAAAGTACCTCAACGCTCTTAACATTTGCGGCTGTGTTCAACATAAAAGAAGCACCAAGTTAGCCTGTGCTTTGTTTTTTGTTTTGTTTTTTCCAGTAGAAATCATATTTCTACAAGGCAAATAATTTAATAGAAATCTGCAGTGGTGACATAGTATAAGAACCAGTGAGGTTCTTCATTCCCTGAACAAACAGGAGGGTTTTACTTGACTTAAAGGAAGATTGGCTGAAAGCGAAAAGTGCGGAAAAAACGTAAACCATGCGGCTAACGTGGTTTGAAACGCTTTAAAGTGTGAACCAAAACCAGGAGGACTTGAAGGAAAATGAGAAACGTGCGATCCAATCGAAGGATAAAAGAATAGTCACAATGGAAAAAGGACACAGCCGTTGATGGGAGAAGTTCTACTGTTACCTACTATGAGAATTAATGTCTGTGTGAGGGCACATTTCTGGCAAAAAGCAACAATAATGTCTCACAGTTGGGGGAAAAAAAACTTGAAGAATTTGTGGTTTGCTAAAGAGAAATCATTCCAACAATTAACCCCAATCTTTGATTTCAAGCTGCACTATCAGCATGAGGGGATTGGGATCACAATATGTAGAAACTTCTCGTTCTACTCCATCTGGTCTTTGTTGCGTATCAGGAATCGGTTCCAAATACTGGAGGAGCAGGTGGTGCAGCGTTATACTGAAGAGGAAATTGGTGCTTTAGCAGGATGAACCGCCCAAAACACCAATAAGTGACCAGTAACAGCATTACATTATGGAGTTAGCTGCCCGATCTTTGGACTTCACCATCAACAATCCATTTTTCCTCACTTCCTGTAGAGTAAGAGCAAATTAGACACGTGTTCTCATTAAGAACAGAATGTACCGTTCTACTAGTGTCCTTGTCATTTCCGACTGGAATCAATCAGTCGGCACATTTAAGAAAAAAAGAAGACAGCAAGCTTAGGATAAGCATCTAGAAAATGCAACACACAATGATTCAGAACTATTTACATATCAGTGCTTTTTTTGTTTGTTTGATCTGATCATAGAAAAGTGGCGGTGGATCCACAGATTAAGTTTTTTTTTTTCTTGTCCTTTTCTTTCACACGTCAGTCTCTTTTGGCTCTGGCATCAGTTCCTCGGTCGCCTGCTTGTAATAATATCGTCGACCTGATGGAAACAAACATTCAGTCAGACACGGCAGCAAACTCTTAACTGAGATAATGTGTAACCTCAACCTCTCCACAACTTTACCCCTGACCCGTCTGTCGGTCACTACCAAAACTCTGGACTTACAAGCAAAACAAACCACACACTGGGCTCCATTTACTAATTAGGGGATTTCTGAAAGTAGCCACTTTCAGCAGATTTTATTTAGGGGCATCAGAGTAAAGACCTGTAGCCGACATTGGTATTTAAAAAGAAGAAGAAGCAGGAACAAAGATATATAAAAGCACCTTCTGTGTTAGTTTGAGAGTTTTGTGAAACGTACAAAACTATTAGTCATATGGCTGTTTGTGCAGATTAAATGCCGTTTCATGCTAACCCGAACGGCCTGAGTTGAAAAGCATTCCTGGTTTCCTCGCTTCGCTTTCTGGGAAGTATGGATGGGCTCACCTCTCCGCGGCTCCTTGTATTCCTTCTTCCTCCTCTTGCTTATCTTGTCCAGGTGGATCTGATAGTAGATCCCGGCGAGCACCATGACAGCGACCACCACGCAGAGGACGGTGCTGAAGATCCACATCCCCTGCGACGCGCGACTCCCGCCGCTGCTGGCCCCCACTGTGAGCCCAAACGGAGAACAGAGTGACGGCGTGTTCTGGCATCCGACTCAGAAGACCCGACAGAAGGTCTCCTTCAAATTAAGTAAAATTGATGCCGATGAAATTGTGCTGCACAAAATTTTTTTGTTTGTTTGTGCCACTATTAGAGATATTAGGAAATGTTTTCCAGAGGTCATCAAAGGTCAATCAGCCTCCCTCCCCCGCATGTACAAAATCAAGCAAATTTGGTGTCAATCAACTGTGCTGCAAATATATTTGCTGCATAAACACAATAGATTTATATCAATTTTGTTAGATTTTGTTCATGTAGCATTTATATTGAAGTCTTAAAAATTATAACGGCACAAGCAAAAAAAAAAAAAATTGCGGCACAAAAAGTTTTTAATGCACAAACTTATCATAGCTGACTGACACCACATTTTGTTGTGGTGTTAGTCCACGTTTATTTTGTAAACGTGGACTGACTGCTTGACCTTTGGTAACCTCTGGAAACTTATCTTAACATCTTCAAAACGATAGCGGCACAAACAAAACTTTCTGCGCCACAAAGACTTCTGCTGCACGCTTGACACCAATCCCGTTTGATTAGAAGAAGGACCTTTTTCACTGAGCGCCAGCGTGAGACTCACGTTTGACCGTCAGGATTTCGTTCGTGGACGGATTCTTGACGGTGCACGACACGGTGTCGTCTTTGGAGACGTTGACGGTGAGCTGGCTGGTGAAGTTGTACAGATGGGAGTCGGGGAGCGCCTGGGCCCGGGTCCTCACGGAGTCATTGGGGGGCTGCCGACTGTCGTTGATGAGCCAGTAGACCACGGGCTTGGGGTAGCCCCCCCAGGACCGACACAGGTAGGACGATTCTGTCTTGCTCACCTCGGGGATCCTGAAACTGGCTACGAAAACAGCAAACTCACAAACGTAAGGCTTTTAAAATGATTTTGTGGTCATTTACTGTAAGTGCATCAGACTAAATTAGGATATAGTTGAAAAGATGACTGTTAAATTGAAAAAGTAAAATTTACAATGTCGATTTGCGCTTTTGCTAATAAAAAAGAGCGTCTTTGTTAGGCTTGTCAGTAGAAAGCAAGAAGCATGAGGTGCTGTAAAATTTCTTGCTACAGATCTGCACCGAGTTTGGACTTTTTCCCCAGACTCCACTCGTCGCACCTATTGCTTATGCACCTTTTGCTACATTATTTTTTCCTTCCACCCAACTTTCCATCAACATGCTTGGATACCACGCCAACAACCAGCTTCTTTGGTGATGACACCTGCTAGCTTACCTTCGCTTGTGCACTGTGACTGTGTATGTCCAGTCAGCAGCCTTAAAGGGACAGTGCTACGTGTTTTCCAGACACATGATGCCATTTTATTGACACGATCAAGTAACTATGCTAAACTTCAGTTGTCATAAAAATGCTACACATGTCAATTACATCTTAAAATAAATGCTCCTCCCTGATTTAATTTCTTGCAAGTGGGCCTCTGTGTCTTTGAAACGTCCTGCTCTTTGGGGAGTCGTCACAACATGGCTCATTATTAACCCTTTAACAACATTTTTATCGGAAAACTAGCTCCTACTATGATCTCAGCAGATGCTCAGTCGCACCACGTGTTTGCTAATTGCTGCTAGCTAGTCTGAAGGAGCTGAGTGAGGGAGTCATGGATGGGGGAAGGAGCAGGAGATGAGGAGGAGCTTCGTCCACCCAGGCGTTTTGCACAGCTGAATGGTTGCCGTGGGCGATTCGAGGATTTGCCAAACATGCATGAAATAATCAAAGGAACGCTCCATGTGTGTTTTTGATGAGGGAATAACATACACGATGTAAAACTGCTCCTATTAAGCCCTGTAGACCGGATCACATCTGTAAGTCAGAATCACCGAAACTAGAAGGTGCTCAAAACACAACACTCTGTGTTAGTTTATTATTTCGAGTCATTTTAACTGATTCATTTCAATGCTGTGGAACTAACCTGCCACCCTGAGACACCTGGTGCACAGAGGGGCGCTCTGGTTCTCCCCTGACAGCAGGAACAGGCTGTATCGGCCCAGGTCGTGTTCGGGCTGAGCTAACGGCAGCTCCAGGGAGAAGTTCCCAGTGGTCGCTGCGTCCGTGGGAATCCTGGCGTAATTCACGCTCCACGTCTCCACGTTCCCGTCCCCGTCCCACAGCGACCTGAACACGGCTCTGTCGCGGTTCCTCCACTCAACGGAGAAGTTCAGCAGCCTCCCCAAGTTGGGGTGGCAGGGCAGCAGCACCGGCTTGCCCACGTCACCGAGGACGCAGTCTCGCTGCTCTGTGCAGAAAGAGACACGGAAAAGAGGTGAACGAGGTCCGGTCGGCGCGACCCGCGGCGTGAGCAGACGGCCCGGGGTCAACTTACCCAGAGCGGCGCACAGACACGCGCAGCAGAGCAGCAGCGCCGCGCCGCGCCACGGCGCCGCCGGCATCGCGCCTTCCCTGGCGCGCAGGAGCGCATACAAAGACCGCGGGACGGCTCCTACAGCGTCTGGCTTTTCAGTTGGGAAAAGCGAAACTCGTCCATCGCTGACACACTCCACACACACACGCGAAAATATATCGGTTCCCTCTCACTTCCTCGTCCAGCGCCGAGCCGCACGCACACCTTTCTACATGTTGGGTCATGCTGCGGCTTGTTCTGCCATACCTGACCTCCTGTTTTGGTCAGCAAAAAAAAAAAAAAAAAAAAATCAATAAAAAATCAATAAATACCGCGGATATGAGTTGATGTAAGAACAGTGAAGACTCCAGGCTCTTCAATGTCAGTCAGTAAAGATCAGATAAGGAGCCAGTTTATAGGTGGAGGCCTGTTTAACCTGCTGGACTGCTTTTTAGACAACACACACACACCAACACACACACATGTTGTTGAGGAAGTATGAAACAAACATGTAGCAAAGTATTCATAATAATAAAATAAGGCCTGGGGGAGGTGAGAAGAACTGTGGCGACAGTAAGTTTGTTAATGAAATTTGATGCTCCAACATGTCAAATTAGTCACATTCAGTTCAAGCTCATTTTATAAATTTAAACAAGTATTAAACATACTTTTAGTTAAGGATACATTTCTGATTTTAAAATGTTTTTTTTATTATTATTGTTCTGATGCTACATTAGAATATAACAATAATCAATACAAATCAATATTAAAATTCATTAAACAAATATATTGCACATAAAAGGAAATTAAATATATGAGAGTCTGTGGGATAACCTTAGTCAAATTGTGGAGACGATTCCAGGCGTGTGAATATTTTCCTATATTATCCAGTCTACTATTATCCAGTCTCTATTTTAGGGAAGAAAAGTACAAACTTTATGGGCTTTTCTGCTGCACAAAAATGTTCATATTAAAGGGCTAATGATGTTTATTCAAAGGTGGAACCACATATTTAATTCACAACACAACTACTGTCTATTCGGTGATTAGACTGCAAAACATCTCTTCATTCCCCGTTTCAACAGTGAAGACTCTTCATATGAAATGCACTATTTTTAAATAAGAATGTAAAAAAAATATTTGAATAAAAAATACTTTTTTTTCTAAAACGTCTGATTGATTATTTGAAGTTTTTTCTTCTTCTTTTTAATCTATGAATGTTAATCTAAAAACACACGACTCTCCGAGACAAACAGTTCTCATAACTGGGGTTCGAGACCCGAAATTATTGCGCATGCGCATTACTACGCTTGAACGTCGCAACCCCTCACAGTAAACACACGCTCTCCGGACCATTTTCACGCATGCCCAAAACAAAGATGGAGGCGTCTGACCATGATTACAGTTACCCTCTCGCCAATGCTGAGGCTGAACACCAACAAGTAAGCTAGCTTAGACTTTTTACATAAAGCCCTATTATATAAATACGTCTTTTGTATTAAATTGTTTTTTTTTTATTATTGTTATTATTTGGCTGTATCGAGTTGCGTTTCCGCGAAGTGTCCTGCTGTAAGCGTCGCTCTCAGGCTCCGCGACTGTCAGGTCTTTTCCGGTTTTTATTTTTTTTTTTACGTAAAAAAAACTTTATTGAAAAAGAATCCCGGAAACAGTAAATGAAGGTGAAATAGTTCTGACGTTTGGTCAGGTTTTAACCAAAAGTATGTATTCTACCCACTAGGATAGATTAAATTAAATTAAATGCAGATGATACGTTTTTACTTATTGAAACTAAACTGGTTAGACAGGACCTAATTTAGGAGTGTGAATTGGATGCAAGCCACCCTTTTGGTTGAGCTTAATCTGATTTCCTGTTCCATTTTCCTCCAGCTCCATATAACAGTTCAGACGGGGCGTTCACTGCCGACTGTAAAAAAGTGTATCTGCTGTCCATCTCCACAGTATCACTGTCCGTTTTGCCGGCCAGGATTTTTTAAGCCTACAAAACTGTCAAAGGTCAAGATCCATATGGACGGACATTTTAATAAAGCAGTTTCCTATCTAGGTACAGTGTTTTTATTTACAGTCATTTAAACTGTGATTGCAATTTTTTGCCCATACATAGGGTGTGGACGTGTGTGTTTATATTTGTATGTGGTCAATTTTAAGACGCAAATATTGGATTTTAAATCAAATTCCTTTTGATATTTCAGATTACACCATTCATAGATGTGGACTCAGTTGCAGGAAACAGCAACACTTTCACTGTCTGTATTGCACGGCTACAGTACTCAGGAAAAGAGACCTTAAAGTCCATCTTTCATTCTGCCACATGAAACACACCCGAACAGTGTCTGTTCAGACATCAGACTCTTCAGCGCCGGCACAGGACCCAAACCCCATACGGTCTGCCCAGGACTCAAAGCCTACTCGGTCTACCCACATCCCAAATCCTACAAAACCTGCTTACTGCACAAAGTTAGAGGAAGTACTGCCTTCATGGCTTAACAACGCTCCCCTCTGTCCCACGCTCCGGGACCCTGTAGTTCACACACGCTCAGAGGAACCCTCTGCGCTCGAGCCCCTTCACTCTCCAGACCTTGTTGGCACATGTGCGAAAGAGAATGAAATAAAGATGACCGAAGATCACGACTATGGTTCCAACCTTCCTGAGGCTGAACCAAAGGAGAGCAAAGTAAATCTGTTTATGGTGGCTTTTTTTAAATAACATTTACAAATAATTTTCCTTGTATTTGGAGAAATTTGGCTTAATATTCTTTTTACGTTTTCCAGCTCCATATTACAGTTCAGACGGGGTGTTCACTGCCCTTTGTGAAAAAGTGTCGCTGCTGCCCATCTCCACGGTATCACTGTCCGTTTTGTGGTCTAGAATTTTTTAAACCCACAAAACTATCAAAGCTCAAGATTCATTTGAGTGGACATATTAAAAAAGCAATTCCCCACGGAGGTATGTTTCCATTGTTGTTTTTTTATTTGATATTTAATGGATTGGATGTTAAATATCTAATAAATGTCATATATTTACATTTCAGATTACACCATTCATAGATGTGGACTCAGTTGCAGGAAACAGCAACACTTTCACTGTTTGTATTGTACGGCGACAGTACTCAGGAAAAGAGACCTGAAAGTCCATCTTTCATGCCACATAAAACATACAAAAACTTCTCCAGCTGCTGACCAGAGCTTAAACTCTTCTTTTGAGATGCCTACCCCTACATCCTCTGCCCAGACACAAAGTGTCATAACATCTGTCCTGAGCCCAAACCCAACATAGCTTCCCCCTAACCCAAGAAAGCTAGTTTGTAGCACTGAGTTAGAGGAAGTACTGCCTTTAAGACCAATCAAAACTGACCCTTATAGCCTTCGTAAGAGCCCTCGAGTTCAAACATGTGTCAAACAACTTTCTGTGGTAAAACCTCGCTGCTCTCCAGATTGTGGTGGTACATGTGTTAATGAAGACAGAGGCTCAGGACCATGATGGTTCCAACGTTGGAGAGCAATCATTGAGGAAAACAAAGTGAGTTTCCTTTTTATTCTTATAGTTTTGCTTTAATTATGAAACTTCTCTTAATTGTGCTGTTGAGAAGAGTTTCTTACCATGATGTGTTAGCTAAACACAAATGGGAAAACGTTAGCAGTTAGCTGATGTTTACTATTGTAAATGGCGAACAATGGGGGCAGCCGTGGCTTTTCAAACTTTGTACACATAACTACTATATGATCTGTGAGACTCTGGGACTTAACAGAACGCACAATTTTTTTAGTTTGATCAAATAAACCAGAACACTGATTGGCTTCATGTTAAAAAAAAAAAAAAAGATTGAAAAGTCAAGAAGATGGCACTTATCTCACATTGTGCTACCTTGGGATCAGTTCCAAACCGTCCTGTTGGTGAGAAGGAACGAATCGTGGCAGATCACCTCCGCATCGTAGTTTAGATTAGTCAGATTCCTTGTTCCATCTTCCTCTAGCTCCATGCAACAGTTCAGACGGGCGTTCAGTGCCATCTTTGAAAAAGTGTCACTGCAGTCCATCTGCACAGTATCACTGTCCATTCGGCGAGCGACAATTTTTTTTTTTAAACCCACAAAACTGTCGAAGACCGGGATTCATTTGAGTGGTCATTTTAATAAAGCAGTGTCCTACAGAGATTAATTGATTAATTGTGATTAACTGTTTTTTCCCATATCTAGAGTATATTATGTATGTGTTTATATTTGTATATGGTCAATAAATAAAATGTAGAGGATTTATACAAAACCGTAGTAAAAAGAAAGATCAGCCTTCGTATTCTAGTTTTTTTCATTTATATATTTATAAATTTTTTCATTTTTATTTGGTGAACAATGAATATGACTGTTGAATTTCAACTTTGATATTTCAGATCACACCATTCGTAGATGTGGACTCGGTCGCAAGAAACAGCAATTGTACAGCTACGGCACTCAGGAAAAGAGACCTTAAAGTCCACCTTTCATTCTCCCACATAAAACACACAAGAACTCTGCTGGATCAGGTCCCAAGCTCTTTTTCTTCATCCAGGGATTTAAGTTTTGAGACTCTTGAAAAAGACCATATCCCCAGAACCATTGCCCAGACCTCATATCATATATGACTCAGAGCAGAAGCCCTGTGGACTCATAAAAAACTTGTTGCTGCTAACATGATATTTTGAGTTATATTTGTGACATTCTGTTAATTCAATGCTGATTTTCAAAAATAAATGTGCAATTTTTTCACACAACAGCAACTTTATGTTATGTTAAGCAATAACAGATGTATCTTAGGTTGGCATCAGGATCACCTAAGACATAGATATTTGAATGCATACTGGTTAAACCAAGACCAGTGTGTGTGTGTGTGTGTATTATTGGTATTACAGTATAAATTTATTTATAAATTCTAAAATGAAATGAAATTTCAAAATGAAAATAATTCATGGAAGTAATTTATGTAATGGAAATGACATAATTTTGAAAGAATGAGTTGGAAATATATATTTTTTAAATTAATTTCTTTCAATATAAAACTGTATTTTTGGTGAAAACAATCTTATTATTCATTTGGTGAAGTTGCTCACAGTGGGTAGAGAATCCAGAAATTGTAGCAATGGATCATAATAGCTACTCAAGTAAAAGTAAAAATACTAATAGCCCATCATAAAGTTATTCAAGTATGTAGCTGAGTAAATGTAACTAGTTACAGGCAGCGTTCATTCAACAAATCGCCACAGGTGTTTTCTGTCCCAAAAAACACCTGCTGTACACAAGCTGTACAGCAGGTGGCAGTACAGCATCTGTACAGCAGGTGGCAGTAAAGCATCTGTACAGCAGGTGGCAGTACAGCGCCGCCACGCCAGTAGGTGGCAGTGCAGCACCGCCACTTTGCAAGTGCCGGGAGAACAAGTGTCAGCTAAAAAGACGTAAACAGTCCACGCTGACCTGCAGCAAAGGTGTTTCACATCATGTGTCGGCGGTAAAACCTCCCGAGGCAGCATGAAGACTCTGAGGTTCGTTCATTCGCGACTGCCTCTCTTCCCACGCAGCTGTCACAGACCCGCAGCGGCCTGCAGGCTTCTCCCCACGTCTCACCGAGGACAGCCGCCCGTCCTGCCGTCCAGCAGGTCCCTGGCGCTCTCCGCCTCCAGCCTGAAGAACTGGAAAGACCTCGGCAGCAGTTCACACGCAGAGAAGGAGGAGGAGGATGGAGACCTCCTGGAGGAGGCGGAGGTGGAGGAGCTGTTCCAGCAGCACGTCCCCGCGGGGATCGGGCAGGGACAGCACAGGGTGTTCATCGTCCACCCGAATGTGAAGTGGGGGAGCAGAAAGCAGTATCTGACCACAGGTAACGAGTCCAGCACGCCCAGTTGAACAAGGTGGGTCCTCAAGAGGGTTTTGACTTGGCTGCGTGTTTAATTTACAGCCGAGCTGATGATGGCCGAGGCCGAGGGACTGGTGAACACCCTGGACAACTGGACAGTGGTGGACAAGATCATCCTCTCCACAAAAACACCAGAGAAGAAGAAGATATTTGGAAAGGGGAACTTCCAGCTTCTTACAGGTACCACCGGCCTCTCAGCAGTCCTGTCCGGTGGGCAGCCTGCTCTGAATGAAAACGTGTCTTCTGTCCAGAGAAGATCAGGCAGACCCCGGGAGTCACTGCTGTGTTCGTGAATGTGGACCGCCTGCACTCTGAGTCTGAGGTGAGACTGCGTGGAACTGACTGACCGTGCTGAGTGCTTCATCAGACTGACCGATGGACGCCTTCTGTCTCCAAATCCAACATCAGAGGGAGTTCGAGGAAGCCTGGGGGGTGAAGGTGTTTGACAGGTACTCGGTTGTTCTCCACATCTTCCGCTGCAACGCCAGAACCAAAGAGGCCAAGCTCCAGATCTCACTGGCAGAGATCCCCTTACTGAGGTGATCGCACGCACTTCCCGTCACTGCCTGTGTGTCAGGGTTGTCACCATGAGTGACTATGAAGGTGGGAGAACTTTCCTGTAAGTGTCTGTAAGTCTGTTTGTCTGTTCTCGGTCAGTCTCTCCACCATTTGTCCAGTTTTTCCATCCATCTGCTAGAGAACCCAAAAGTTAGACCAAAGTGAGAGTCGTACTACTTCAACATACTTTTTTTTACTCAAGTAAAAGTAAAACGTAGCCATCCAAGAAATTACTCAAGTAAGAGTAATCAGAAAAAGTATTTTGTTGCTAAAAAAAAAAAAAGTCTGAACAACTTATCATCAAAAATAAATGCCCACCCTGAATTTATACTTTTAAAAATTTGGTCATAAAATACTGAAAGTTCTGTAAATTTGATTCTGGTAAAGTTTGGAAGCTGGACAGGAAAACATAAAGTTGCATTTAGCCTCGTCTTTGTTACACTCTTATGTCTCCCTTACGTCTCCGGGTAAAAACCCCCTTTATGTTCCACCTGCAGGTCTTGCCTGAAAAACGACATGGCAGATTTGGATCAGCAGGGCGGGGGAGCGAGGTACATCGGAGGTTCAGGTGACGCAGCCCAGAGACAGCCTGTGATCCGCCGCGTCGACTAAGGACCCGACTGACCCTTCCTGATCGGTTCTTCCAGGGGAGACGCTGTACGAAGTCCAGCAGAGGCTGCTGAAGGAGCGGGAAACGAGGATCCGCTCGGCCCTGGAGAAGCTCCGCAAAAAGAGGCAGCTGCTGCGGTCTCAGCGGAAATACAGGGAGTTCCCCATCGTGTCCGTGCTGGGATACACCAATTGCGGTGAGAGCCTGGAGACTCCACTTGGAAAGTCTTGGGAACAACGTTCTCATTTGTTTCTCCTCGTATCCGTGTCATTTTATAATTTTTCCCCCCCATCTGTTCAGGAAAAACCACTCTGATCAAAGCTCTGACCGGCGACAGCGGCCTGCAGCCCAGGAACCAGCTGTTCGCCACCCTTGACGTGACCGTCCACGCCGGCCAGCTGCCCAGTCACATGACCGTTCTGTACGTGGACACCATCGGTTTCCTGTCCCAGCTCCCACACCAGCTCATCGACTCCTTCTCCGCCACCCTGGAGGACATCGTACACTCGGTAGGGAGTCCAGTTTCTTCTTCTACACCTACTGGAATAAGATCAGCTTTTCTTTCATTTATTAGACTTGGCTAAATATTAGGAAGCATTTTGGAAGAAAAGGATTGTGACTTAATTAGAGCTCTGAATATATTGGGGCGCTTTTTCCGGTAA
The DNA here is from genome assembly GCA_010277075.1 of Poeciliopsis retropinna. Taxonomy (NCBI): domain Eukaryota; kingdom Metazoa; phylum Chordata; class Actinopteri; order Cyprinodontiformes; family Poeciliidae; genus Poeciliopsis; species Poeciliopsis retropinna. Next base: position 23,910,177 of record VMRM01000003.1, read on the forward strand.
ATTGCAGTTGTGGTCGTTACAGTTTAGCCAAAAAAAATTAATAACAATATTAATATGCAACCATATACTATGTATGCTGCAAAAATACCTTCATATTGATGTTGACCCACAATGCATTGCTAAAGCACTTACACCATTTGAACGTTTTCACATACTGTTGCATTACAATCACAGACTTTGTGTTTTATTTGGGGTTCTGCTATGAAAAAAAACCCACAAAGAAAGAAATAACAGGAGATTTGAAAGAAATGGATACATGACTTTCCTTTTTTTTCAGAAATAAAAGTCGAGAGATGTGCTGTGGATTTGTATTCATCCCGTTGAGTTCATACATGGTAGACACCAGCTGTGGTTACATCTGCTACTATATTAATATATGCAGAGTTTTTCTTACAATTGAAGGCAATACAGTTACACGATTGCCCTATAAAATGGAGCACACAATGCTGCCCCTTTAAAACACTTCTTCTACAAGGCGTTAGCACGCACCACTTAGCTACAGACTCACACACTCCCTCGATGAAAGCACGTGCCTCTCTAAACCACATCATTTTGAATGTTGTTTTGAAGATGAACATGAACCTAGATAAAGTTACAAAGGTGTTGATGAGGCCTTCCCTCAGGACCCAACACACCACTTAAGTTTATCACAGTTAAAAAAAACTATTTTTAAACAAAGACTCTCTTTCCATTCTGCTCCCCAGGATCTGTTGGTTCACGTCAGAGACGTCAGTCATCCAGAGACGGCGAATCAGAAGGCGAATGTCCTGAACGTCCTGAAGAACCTGCAGATCCCACGCAGGCTGCTGGACTCCATGATCGAGGTTCACAATAAGATCGACCTGCTTGACGGGTGAGAGGCGACGCTTCCTCAGCGGAGGAGGACCTGCTTCGGTTTCTGCTTTGGAAACTTTGCAATCTGAGATTAAATCTGCTCCTGCTGACATCTTCTCCTGTGTGTGTGTGTGTGTGTTAGTTATGAGAGCTCGGAGCCCGGTGCTGTGCTCATCTCCGCCCTGCAGCAGCGAGGCCTGGACGAGCTGAACAAAGCTGTGGAGCAGGAGGTGGTGAAGTCCACCGGAAAGCAAATCCTAGACCTGAGTGTAAACCTCAGCTCTCCTCAGTTAAGGTCAGAACGTGACGTTCGGCCAGCCGGTTTCATTTTCCATTCTGGACACGAGGTGAGCGCGTGTGTGTGTGTGTGTCCCGGTCCACAGCTGGCTGTACAAGGAGGCCACCGTACAGGACGTGCAGGTGAACGCAGAGGAAGGCTCGGCCGTCGTCAAGGTCATCATCAGCGCCGCTGCTCACGGACGCTACAAGAAACTGTTCCAAGGTCGGTGAGAGAGGAAGGGAGGAAAAAAAACAAATGACTGAACTCAGAACCACCAAGAGCTTAGGAAAATACCGTGTTTATTCTGCAGCGATTAAAAGATCTGAGCTGACAAATCTGAGCCAGAATGAGACGTTTTCTTGTAAGAAATATATACTCTGTTTCACGTAAGAAATGCAAACTCTTCTCAGGTAGAAAACCAAATGACATTGGCTGATTTTGTTTTTAAATCGGTGAAGATTTTAGACACGAGAAGATATTCAGACATGAAGCTGAAATCAGAGCTGCTGCTGCTCCTTCCTGGAACGGGATGAGATCTTGGGTCGCAGTTTGTGGTTCAGTCCGATCACCAGGGAGCAGAGCGGGAGCGGACCCACAAAGTCCCCCGCTATGATGTTGAGGCTGTGGGGGTCCGACCCGGGTCTCTGCTGCTCCACCCACTCCCTGAGACACTCCCAGTTGCTGAAGGTCAGCGTCCGCAGGGATTCCTTCAGGTTCTTGGCGATGTACGACCTCGGCGCCGTGAGGTTCAGGCCGCAGACGAAGAACCCCTCTGTAGAGACACGAAACGCTGAATAATGCCGAAATCTCAGACATTTTCTAGAAACAACAAAGATTTTTTAGCTTAAAAATTCAAAACTTTTGATTAAAAAAATCCCTGGAATTTTGAAATTAATCTCAGAAATTTTCAAGGAAAAAAATCTTGGAAACTTCTGGGCTTCAGAAGTCAAAAATGTTCAACTTTTGAAACTTTTCTGCGTGAGAAAAGTCACAGACTTGCTAGGAAAACCTCAGACGTTTTCAGACTAATCTCAGAAATGTTGTAGACAAAACAGGGAAATTTTAGAGTTTCAAAAGTCGAATAATTTCAAGAAAAAAACTCAGAAATTTTCAGATTAATCTTAGAAATGATTAATCAAAAACTGATTTAAAAAAAACAAGGATATTTGAGCTTGAAAGCTCAAAAACATGCCAAAAAAATAAATTTTGAGATTAATCTCAGAAATTTTCAAGAAAAAAAAAAACTTGGAAACTTCTGAGTTTGGAAAGACGCAAATGTGCTAAAAAGAAACTGAAATTTTCAGATTAATCTAAAAAAAATCTTCTAAAAATAAAAAAAAGAAATTTTTGAGCTTCAAAAGTTAAAAATTTCCACAAAAATCTTCAAATTATTCTCAGAAATTAAAAAAAAAAAAGGAAGAAAGATTTCAAAGTTTTTTTAGAAAATGTCCCTGATCCGTTGCCGTGGCAGCAGACCGACTCACCTGGTCGTCCCATGTCTTTGTTCCAGTCCAGGTAGCGGATCACTTCTTGTGCCGTTGTTTTATTTGCCCACCAGTACAGTATGGCGGGCCACAGCTGCGGGTGTCTGGTCACCAGCTGGGACTCGTAGGACAGGATGACCTGGTAACCGGACGCCCAGAGCCTCCGCAGGCTCAGGACCGGCTCCTGTTCGGGGGACAGAGGACACGGTGAGGCGGCGTCTGGTACTCAGAGCCGACATCGCCTGCAGGAGGAGGGAGCCCACCTTCCGGGGACACAGCTTTGAGCCGAACAGCTTCTTCAAGTGGGAAATGAACAGTTCGTGGCACGCGTCGTCCATTCCCTCAAAATGGCTGCAGGCCAGGATGACGACCTCCTTCGGGTGAGAGTTCAGCCAGTGCTCGACGCATTCCAGAGTTTTCTGTGGAGCGGGAGCGAGTTATGGCGGGAGGCCGCGACAAAACCAGAGCGGCTGACGTGGCCGGAGCTCACCAGAACCGTCAGGTGTGTGTATATGACGTGTGTGAAGTAGAGGTCGTCGGACGGGTCGTTGGGTTTGTGCGCCACGCGGAGATCGAAGTACCGAATTCCCTTTGACAGCTGCTCCTCGATGCTCTTGTCCTAAACACAAGAACAAAACTCCATGTCTGAATTCAGCCTCCTACTCGGATTTCAATTCAAAGTTTACGGCTTAAAAGTAACATCCGGTGTGTGTGTGTGTATATATATATATATATATATATGTATATTCCGTACCAGAAACATTTCCTATGATGCCGTATTAATTGCTTAAAAACTAAACAAACTAAAAAAACTAAACTAATCAGTCAATTTCTCTAATCTCCGTGGAATGTCCTCTCTCGCTGTGAACTCTGACCTCTGGTTTTCAGGCCATGTTCTCTCAGAACATCAAACAGTCACATTCTGCTCTATGTGCGTCTTGTTAAACTTTGGACCGTCTCAGTCGAAAACCTTCATGACAGTCATGTGACCTCTGGCTCTAAAACGCCGACATCAGCAACCCCCTCATCTCCGTTCTGCAGGCGAGGTCAGTTTAAAAAAAAAAAAATAAAATAAAATAAAAGGTTGCTTCTTGATGAGATCAAGGCAATTTAAATATTTGCACTAATAACATTTTTTTTAAATTTATTTTTTTTCATATTTCCTAACCTAACAAAGTTAAAACCATCCTATCTGGTTCTCCTGGGACAGATCAACACAAAGCAGTGCAGGATTTGAAGTGGAAGGAAACATCTTCTTTCAAATCTGAAAAGTGTGGCGTGCTTTTATAGTAAGGTTACTTTAGTTAACTAAAATGACAAAAAAAAAAAAAAAAAAAAAAAGCAAACACTTTTGTCAACTGATAAAACTAAATAATGAGGAAAAAACTATTACAGGAACTATTTTGTGGCTTTATAAAACTTACTAAAATTCTGCTTCCATGTTAATCTATTTATTAGCATTTCGAACTGAAGTGAAGTAGATTTTTTTTTTTTTTTACAGCACTTCATACCTGCCTATGCATCTATCTGGTAGCGAATATTAAACAGTAGAAAATTGATCCAACTATTATTATTGACCATATGTTTTCTCCCAACTATTTCTGTCACCATTTTGTGGACCGTTGAGGTGAGAATAGTTTTAGTTAATTACTGCAATTACTTTGCTTTGACTAGTTTAAATGAAATGACTTCATTGGATTAAATAAATTTTGAAGTGATGTACCAAGCGGGTGGAGCCATGGTTCCCGTTGCCAGGAAACATGAAACCAGCCACGTGGCATTCCGAGTCGGTCCCTTTACTGTAACATTCCCTCTGCCTGGAGAACCTGAAGATCCCGTCCAACAAGAACCAGAACTGAGCTGGGCGTCTCATCCACCCAACCAAACACCTCAGAGAATCCACATTTGAATGGATTCTTGAGAAAACAACAAGAGTTACTGATAGGAACACCAGAAAGGCTTGGTCTTGATCCAAGAGTTTCATTCATTAGAGGGATTCCTCTGGAAGGAAGAAATGAAATGTCTGACCTCTTAAAGCAGCGGCGTGTGAATTATTTCACTTCCTTTACTATCAACAATTAACAGCAACAAACCTGTCAGAAATTAAAAAACAACAACTTTTGTTCTAAGATTGAATGAAATAAAGCAGGAAACAGTTTTTTTTTTTTTTATTTGTAATAAACTTCAAGAACCTCAGTCCTTTTCCTTCCATTTCATAAAATCTCCGCTGAACACGTTGAGGTTTGTGTCAAACTTGATCTGGGAAAGGAGAAAATGAAAACCGAGATGTCCCCTCCTAAAGATGAGCACAATGACGGGTCGTTTTCATCACTCCACATTTCTTCGTACCTGTGTGGTGGCCCACTTAAAGATGAGAGGCCTGGTGACGCAGGAGAAAAGTCCGTCCAGGAGCCAGAAGAAGTCCGACTCGGACCTGAGCAGGGGCGACGTTATGTCCAGACAGTAGCTCATGGCGTCATGGCTGCCTGTTGTGAACGAGACACCAACGCAACTTTTGAAAAACGGGTCTGTTTCTCAAAAACCATCAGAACAGAGGCGACGTCCAGTTTGACGTCGCCTCAAACTGGAGCGGCAGGATGAAAGAAACACCGCTGTGTTATTTTTAGTCTCACTTGAAGTTATTTTTGGTGATATCTGACTCCTTCCATATCAGAAGTGTCAGTCTAAACCATTATATATATATATATATATATATATATATATATATATATATATATATAATATAATATAAATAGACTTCAAAACAAAATGGAATTTATATTTCCTTGAATGACCAAGAGTTCATGTACTTCACTTTCTATTTTGTTATGCAAATGATATTTTTTTTTAGAGCACAATTCTCTCTCAATAAAATTACCCTTAAAGAAAACACGCAGCAGCGTTTTCTTTCTTTCTTCTTCTTTTTGTTAAACTTTATCTAGCAGTGGATGAACAGTTGGGTACTGAAGAATGAATGTCCGTAGCGGGATTTCACAAAATGTATGTTACAAAAGCACACAGAAGAAAAAGCTAATCTGAGTTTGAGTTGATGACATCACAAGAGGCATAAGAGTCACGCTGGCGAGCTAACGGTGGTACAAATGAAAGCAGGGGTGCGACTTCTGATCTGTTTCAAAGTAGATTTTGGAAGAGTCGTCCCAATGGGTCAGAGTCAGAGTTTGACTTTGATTTGTTCCCAAGGCAAACGGAGCGATGGCAGTAAAGATGGCTGTCTTCAGAACTTTGGTATGTATTTGGTCATATGCCTGTTTGAATCATTAAAATTTCATTGGTTGCGATGTATAGCTCTATGAACGCTGAAGAATTTTGGCCGTTCCAGTCTGCCTTGATTATCTGGACAAGCCTCTTCAACGAATTGACAAAGTTTCCTAAAAACAGGTAAAGGAACATTTTGCATCACCAAATACAAGAGGCTTTTGTACCGCCAACAACAACATGCAAATAAGGAGCAAAAACAGGATGAAAAACACAAGAGACATTCTGGGAGGAACCAATCAGATGCCAAAAGCCGTGTGTGACGTCATAAGGTCACACTAGGTGTGTGGAAACCAGTTTTTGGGAGAGCAAATGTTATCTTTGTCAAATGCATATTAACATCAGAACAGAAGAAAAACAATGGAACAACTTATCAAGATACAACTAAAGTGACTAATAAATTTGAAAGGCGTGTGTGTGTGTAGCCTGTACCTTTAATACTCCATTAATATCTAGTGGATGTCCAGTAACAACACGAGCAAACTTCAAATATATGGCAGACTAATAACCCTTTCAGAATAAAATAAGTATAAAACAGCACAAGCAGTTCAAATGAAAACTTAAAGAAGGGATATTTTATGTTCAGTCATCGAGTAAAAGGACTTTCCATTCCTGAACGAAGCTGTGTGAAAGCAGTGAGCCTGACCCACCAGGTATCGCCAGTTCGGTCAGCGGAACGTCCCACAGCTCCTCCGGCAGGGCGGACATCCAGTCCTGGTTGTTGACGTCCATGTCGAGCCGTTGGTGTCCGAGCCGCGTTTACCGCGGGTCACATGGTTTATCCGCTTCCATCCACCTGATTCCTCAACACCATCGACCGCAAACAGCAGCGGCGGACAGCACGAAACAGAAGGAAGGGAGGAGAAACTCGCAGTTTCCTGGTTTTTAATTGATGCGATGCAGGAAAAAAGCGCCACCAGAGGGCGCACGTTCAAAAAAAAAAAAAAAAAAGTGAAAACGCAGCAGCTGGAACAGTTCGGCCATGTTTCCTCTGAGGATCCAGAGGAAACATGCGATAATTACATCACATTATTACTGTACAATATTACAGTATTAATACATGGTGATCCCAGGATTAAGTTAATTATCACATTATTGTTGATAAAATTATCACCAATAATGTGTTTAGGTCATCCTAACGTATTTTTATGTAATGATATATGTACAAATATTTTATATAAATTACATACTGAGACAGGTTTTATATATATATATATATATAACATATATATATATATATATATATATTATATAATATATATATATATAATATATATATATAACATATATATATTATAAACATATATATATTATATATATGTCAAATGTGACTGATAAATTGACGGTTCTCAGAGAACCGAACAGAACCCATGACGTGATGTTTCTATCCTCCATCTTTATATAAGGACACAACCATACTCTGTATCTCTTATAAACATTGTGCACTGACAATGTACAGCAGAACAGGTTTTTTTTTTTTTTTTTTGCAAAGTACCATTTAGAAAATCATTCTGACCTTGGTGACCCCAGGATTATGTGTCGCTGCAGGGGGGCCTCCGCTAAACTCTTGTAAGAGATAAAACTGTCAGTCTTGGTTCAGCTCACCAAACCCAAAAGCCATCGGAGGATTTCAGTTATTTTTATGAAGGTATGATGCTGAGGCAGAACTTGCACTTTCTTGTGTAAAAGATAACCAAAACAGCCTCAAGATATATTTCAACTTACTACCCTATAAATTCATTTTTGTGACCTGCCCCTGCAACTGGTCTGTCTTTTTGTAATTATTAGTACTTTTTAAATTTGTGATCTTAAATATTAAATTCAATAAGGTTTGGATTATGGTTTATGGGTTTGTGTGCAGACTTTTGCTGGAATTCCTCTGAAACGTGTTTTAGGAAACAATACAGGAGACATTCTGCTGCTGTGATTTTGATGATGCTTCATGTAGAACAAAATAAACACGTGTTGTGGGGGGGGGGAACCCACTATTTCCAAGAACTGTTCAGGTAAAATCACTCAATCAGGTTTATTCATAAATTGTGCACAACTCAGAGAGCTCAAAAGACAATCAATAATCAAGCAAGTCTGGATGAAGAGCTCTGCCAGGCAGAGACAACATGTAAGTTTTATACAACGATAAAGGATCCAAAGCAGTCAGGTTCCCATTCAGCTGACTTTCAACCTTGTACATGTAACACAAATAGCTTTATCAGGTGGGACCAAACAAGAACTTAGAATAAACATATAACAATACGACTAGCAGATGTGACCTTATTGTAATTTTTCCACCACACATGTAATAATCTTGTCCTTTCAACTACACTTTTTTCTGTCTACACTTTGTGTTCTTGCCATTGATAGAAATGTAAATATTGTCCTGTACTTGTTTTGTCTTGTATTCTTTTTGAATACAAGACAGTTTCAGTTTCAAAGTTGAAAGTTGAAACTGACTAAATAAATAAAAATATCTATCCAGTTCTAGTTGAGGTCTTAGCCTGTTAAAAATCAGTTCTTCCTTCCACATGCCTCCTCGGGTCGTTTCCTTACACAGATCACTTTTCACCTGCTTTAATTATACATTTCTGAATATAAAGTGGGTGTTTGTCTTACATAATAGCCTTGAGATGACAACTGTTGGAAAATAAGAAACAACCTAAATAACCGGGAGGACAGAAATAATGCATGTTAATATAAATCAATGAATTATGAGACATACATAAGCTTCGTGGATTGTAAAATAAACAATCTGCTCTCCAACAGTTCAATGACGGATCTTTTATTTTCCCCTCACTTATTCCAGACCTGAACGTTTCTTTAGGGATTATTGATGTCGTTTGAGCAGCTCGTCTCCACAGGCACGGCGGTGCAGCGTTCACTTTCTCACACCTCAGCTGGAGGCGAAAAGCTACTTTAAAAAAAAAAAAAACAGAACAATCGGTGCAGGGTTCATGCAAAGAAGTCCTCTCCATGCATTTTTGCATAAACTTGCATAAATAGTTTCCACATTCCGTGATGCGACCCCAGGTCTTACAGTCGACGTGCCGAGGCTTTCACCGGCATAATTCCTCGTTGCCTCTCCGGGTCCTCGGTGAAAGCAGAGCTTGTGCTTCCTGCGGCGGGGGGAGTTCAGTTGTGCCGTTATTGCTTCGCTCAGCAAGTCGTCAAACCCGCTGCTGACTTGTGAAAACCGATACGGCGCGTTGCGTAAAGCGCGGACCGAATGTAAACAAAGGAGTTCGAGTCAGCACATAAAAAAAAAAAAAACAGTCTGCTTGAACTGAAACGTGCACACCGCTGCAGCGCCGTAAGTGCATTTATAGTCAAATAAATAATTCAAGAGGTAAAAAAAAAAAAAGAACAAATGTTTTCATCAAGCCAATCAAAACAAACTTGTGTGACGACTTTTCATGCTCTGATGTCTGCCCTGCCTCTGCAGGCGCTCGGCGCTGTTCCACAGCGAGAAGTCACGAAGACCATTTCAGCAGCTTCTCGTTCAGCGTGACGACGGTGGGTGCGAAGTGGCTCTCTGTGATGAAGTCCCCGGCGATGATGTTGAGGGAGCCCGCTCTGGGGCCGGGTGTCTGCTCCCTGACCCAGCCGAGCAGCGCCGGGTACGTGGACATCACCAGGTCCTTCAGGGACTCGGTGGGGTGGGTGCAGATGTACTTCAGGTCCTCCGTCAGATTGATCCCGGTGACGAAGAAACCGCCTGGAATACAAAAAAAAAAACATGCATTAAGCACTTGCTCTGCGAACACCTCGAAGCATCATGAAATTGGGCCTCTGTCTCTTTAAGAAGCTCCAGTTCTTTCTGAAACTCGGCCTTCAGGAAGCCATCGCAACATGGCTCCTCTATTAACCCTTTAACAACGTTTTACCAGCTCCTCCCTGAGCAGCAGCTCCTATAATGAGCTCAGCAGATGCTCAGTTCCACCATGTGTTTGCTAATTGCTGCTGGCTAGTCTGAAGAAGCTGAGTGTGGGATTTCGGAGGGAGGGTTGCTCTAGAAAGCTTAGAAACTGCAGCTCCAAGGAGGAGCTTCGTCCTTGAAGGCGGGGCTAGGTCCGCCCAGGGGTTTTGTAGAGCTGAATGGTTGCCACGGGAGATTAAAAGATTCAAAAGCTCAACAAAGTACATGTCACACAATTCTACTCCTTTAATGTCTTCAAATACTTTGAGCAAAAATCTTCAGCTGACATCGTTCGCATCAAGTTTCCGCAGAAACGCCATCTTTCCATCGCTTTACACACGTTTTCACTCTTGCAGGCAGAACATAACGTTACCTGGTCTACCGTGTTGCTTCCTTGCCTCAAACTCCTCGATGAGCGCCTCGGCTTTGCACTTGTTGGCCCACCAGTAGGGAATGTGAGGCCACAGGTCGCCGTGGGAGCTGGAAATGCTGTGTTCGTAGGACACAATCACCTGGTAGCCCAAAGCCCACAAATTTCGAAGAGTTAGCGCCTCCTGAAACGGAGAGGTTCTCATCAAGTAACTGTGAAGGAATGACGCGTGGGATTTTGTAGGCAAGTCATCAAAACACGAAACACTGACAGAGTATTGAGCTTTCAGGGGGGAAACCCCCCCCTCCCTCCCCAAAAGCATGAAGGTTAACTATACCGTTTTGGGGCAGAGTTTGGAGGCGAATGTGTCGCGAATGTTGGTGAGCAGCCGGACGTGGAGCTCCGGGTTCAGACCCAGGAAGTGGCTGAAGGACAGAATCACCACCTCTTTGGGATGAGCGTCCAGCCATTCCTTTATCTCCGTGAGGACGGTCTGTCAATGAGAGGACGTCGTTTAAAGGGGGCAGCGCTTTTCTGTGAAAGCTCGGTACTAGTGGCATCATGCTATGTGGACGCTTTCTCAGCTAGAGACCAGCAGAAGGAGTTCAAGGTCAACACTGGAGACAGGGTTTATTTTCCCAATACATTTTAGTACAATAAGATCACTGTGGTGTAGTCAAAGTAGTAATATTATAGTCATATAATTAAAGGGACAGTTAAAAAAAAAAAAAACTGTTGTAAATTTTTCATTCAAAAAGATGGTTTGGCAACAGAAGGGAGCCGATGGCAAAGACAAATGTCCAGCCAAATTTGCATTTATCGCATAAAAAAGACAACTAGCTAGTTAGCAAGGGTTTTGGCATGTATTTAGCAGTTAGCCTCAAACGTTAGCGTGACAGGAAAGTCCGGCAAGAAAAAAAAAAATTGTTCAAATATATTGAATATTTCTGCCACATGATTATTGTATTGAAGGCTGACTTACATTTTGTAAATAAATTTAAGTTTTTTTATTTTTTAGATTTTAGATGCGTGAATCAAAGACTTTTTAAGGACGAGTGGAGACTCTTAAAAAGTCACTACTTGGGATTTCTTGGTCCTACAGTACATTCACGAGTCAAATGTTTGGTGTCTAAAGTTGTGCTTTAGACACCAAACGCTCAAAAATATGAGCGAAAATATGCGGACAGTAAATTCCTCAACTCTTCCCGTTCCAACTCCCGCCCTTCGTGTCTGCCCGTTCTCTCTCTCTGTCCAGTCTCTAGTGAATACAGGTCACTGCAGCCACAAAACTCTGAAAAATAGCAGTAAAATAAAAAAGGTAAAACAGAACAACCTTCAGATAAAAACTGCAACGATGTGAGTACAGAAAAGTACTGCAGGCGGAACATTCAGCTGTTGGGTATCAATAAATCCAGCCTGCAGGCGGAGGAGCTTGCAAAACCAGGCTGACGAAGTAAAGAGGCTCTTCACTTCCCTTATCTTTGGGACTTTAGGGTAAACTCAGCAAGCCTCTGTGGTTTATGACCCGAGGGGCGTTTTCGTACCAGGACTACTAGAATCTGTGCGCCTGCTGAGGTTACCTCGACGGTGAGAGTGGTGTAAACGCCGTGGTAGAAGTACAGGTCCGTGGAGTGGTCGTTGGGTCTGTGAGCGATTCTCAAGTCGCAGTATCTAACCCCGCAGTCCAGCTGCTGCTTTATGGTGAACTCCTGAAAACACACACAGGATTCTCGGTGCTAGAGCTGTTAACACGTCTCTTCCACGGCGCGACGCGTCCCGGCTTTATTACCTGCGTTATCGCCCACTTGTACACAAAAGGGCGAATAAGGGGCTTCATGTATTTGTCCAGCTTCTGGAGCATGTCCGGCTGCATGGGGTCCACGGGAGACCTGTCGTTCATGTCCAGGCAGTACGTTATGGCGTTGTGACTGCCTGAGTGAGAAAACGGAGAAATGCTTTGGTCGGTTGTGGTGGGGACACCACCGGCATTTGGTTCGTGAACAGAGCGCTGCGAAGACTAAATCTTAACCTTTTGGATTGTCTCACTAAGCATTTAGATGATGGAGCCAAGCCAATATCCTTAAAGGGGCAGTATTATGTAGAAGAGAATAGAACAACTTTCATGTTATAAAGTTATTCTCTCATCAAAAACACACCTGGAGTGCTGCCTTGACTCTTTCATGCGTGTTTGACAAATCTCTTAATCTCCATGGCAACCATTCAGCTGTGTAAAACGCCTGCCCGCTGGCCATTTTTTTTTTCAAACACGGTGTTCATCTGCGGAGCTCATTATAGGAGCTACTTTGCTGGTAAAAGTGGTTTTAACAACCACTTGCTGTTGTGGTGGAACAGAGGAGCCGTGTTGTAATGACTTCCTGAAGGCGGATTTTCAGGAAGAGCAGGTGCTTCTTAAAGAGACAGAGGCACCCGTTTCAAGGCGTTCATTTTAGGTCATATTTAACTCAAGTAGATTCTTCTTCTTTTTTTTTTTTTTTTTTTAAAGTTAACATAGTTTCTTGATTGCGATACACAATGGCCTTCTATGCCTGGTAAACACATCATACTGCCCCTTTAACACAGTATTATCAGCGCTGCGGAGGAAGAGGGGGCTTCATGTTCTTGAGCCTACCCGGAATGGCCAGGTGGTACAGCGGGGTGTCCCATAGGGCGCATGGCAGGTGACACATCCAGCTCTCCATGGGCAGCTCCCTCAGGCTCAGCTCGCTGCATCCGGACATGCTGAGCTCCGTCGCTCACTCTCCCTTACAAAGCCACACAAACAGGAGCGCCGTGTAAGGAAACGTGTCTCCCCATTTCCTGTGTAGGAGCTGGACGGGGGGTCAGGATGAGACTTTAATGAGGCGGAAACTTGTGCGGCGCGTGCTCTAGTCACGGGAGCCCGGCTCGTCTCGTGCACTTACTTGTTCAAATCGCAGCTGCTGACCAGCGGACGGGCCGACTACAGCAGCGAGGCACCGAGACGAGCCGCCCGTCCCGCAGAGCCCGGAAACAGAGCCGCTTTCCGCGCGGCCATCATTTCACAGCGAGTCCGAGAAGAAAAAAACATAATAACCTGCCGCTTTTTCATCAGCTCACTTTTGTTTTCATTGAGGGCGCATTAAAAAAAAAAAAACCTTAATTTTTAGATTTTCGTCATCTATTACCGATAATTTAGCATGACTTCCTCCTCCTCTTCAGGTGCTCGGGACGGACGGCGCTGTTGTCCCGCCGGGAGCTGCAGCAGCAGGATGATGCAGCCGGCGGACAGATCAGCAGATACGGAGAGGCAGTTCTCTTAAAGGAGCCCTCAGATTTAAATGGCCTGCGTATCTGCAGCGGGGACACACACACACACACACACACACACCCCAGGAGCTGCTTTCCTCCTCAAGACGGCGGAGATGGAGAGCGCCAGGTGAGAGCAGGTGATGGGTCATAGGTCAGAGTGACAGTGACAAAATGATGCTTTGAAAAGGATGGAGTGAATGATTAGAATTTTTACATATGTATATATAGCTATTTATATTTTTTTTTTAACCAGACTTGGAAAGATGCTGGACCTTTTGACCAGAACCAGGTCTGACCCCGCAGACGTCTGCTGGCTCCCCAAGTGACTCTTTGGACCTTCCACAATAACTGAATAAATTCAACTCAAATGATTCAAGATTCTTCAGAGTTAGGGTTAGCTTTAAACGTCTCCTGTAGCAGTCAGTACTACAGCGACAACATTCATGAACGTATGCATAAATATTTCCTCTGGAGACACATCAAGCAGAACAAACTAATTCAGCTCCAGCTTTGTACTAGAATAGTTTTTTTTCCCCCCCCAGGTGAAAATTGGTCTAAGTTTCTGTTGTGTTTGTTTTGCTCAGGTCTCCCTGAGCTTCTTCAGCAGGTCAATAAACCCTGAAGCAGCACCAACGCCTGGACCATGAGATGGTAAAATGGGAACATTGTGACTAAAATCCCTCTGGGTTTGGTCTTCAAAGGGTTCTGGTTCCGTCTTTGCTTGAGTCAAAAGGTAACCAGTTCATTTTCTCTTGTTCCTGCAGCTGATATTCAAACTACATCTTCCACCATGAGTCTGTGGTTTAAATCTTTAGCTTTGACAACGCTGCCCTCTAGTGATCGATTCAGGAACCTGAAACGACTCACTGACCAGGATGTGTCAGCGCACAGCTTTGTAAAAACCCACTTCTGTGCTCCTTTTAAATTGGTATCCACTCGTTTTGTCGATGCTTCTGAGTGGGGTATGTTTTTCAAATGCGATTTTTTTTTTTAAATTAGTAAAACCTTTACATTTGGCCTTTATGTAAAGAAAATAACCCAGCAGGTTTGAAGCACTTATGCCACGTTTATTACTGAAACAGGAGGACGTAAAACAGTAAAGATGGTTGTTTCACAGCTCGTTTTCACATTTCAACTCTGACAACGAAGGTTGCTCACGTGACCGTCTGACCCCTCATAACACTTTGCTGCCACCACTTTCATTATTGAAGGATACTTGGGATGTTGGTGTGACGTAAAAAAAGTAAAATAAAGATGCGTCTCGCCCCATTTTGAGACACACATGTAGTGTTTACTCACCAGAAACAAATTATAACCCAGTGGAGTGTGGAGCATTCGTTTTCAGAAAAGGCAGCTGATGTGGAAAACAAAGGCATAAAAATAAAACCCTACTGGACAAATGTAAAAAAAAAAAAAAAAAAAAAAAAAAGTTTGCAGTTGGTTGTACAAATCTCTCAGATGAGTTATTAGCCGTTTCAGACTGCATGTATGGTCCTGAACCCGACATGCTGCGTCCCCTGGCGGCGGCAACGTCGGCGCCGTGGCTTGGTCCCTGATGAGAGGAGCTGGAAGCGTCCGCTGACGGTGTCACCTCGTCACCGAGTGTCTGGACCCCGCCGAGGGCTTCCCCTTCCGCTGGGTGTTTGGCTGCGGCAGCCCCACCTGTTGACCGAGCCGACCTTTGGCCTCGGGTTCGGAGTCGCTCAGCTCCAGGTCGGGACAGTACCCGTCGCTGTCCTGGTGCGGCCGTCTGTTTTTGGCTTTGTGTTCTAGTATGGGTTTGGCCCACTGTTTCTCCTTGGCGGCGCTCTTTCGGGACAGTTTGTCCGAGACCCGCAGGTCCTCCGTCGTCCGTACCAAGTTAATGGTCGCCTCCTTGAAGGATCTGCCGAAACGTTCCATGGCAGACTTGCAGAAGCTGCTTCTGTCCAGGTCCTCCTTGGAAACGTCCCGGGTGCCTTGCGTCTGGCAGGAGCCGTCCTTCTGAGGAAGGTCCAGGACGCCGTTGCACTTCACCGCGCACGCTCGGTCCTGGTCCAGTTTGCTGTTGCTGTTGGAAGAGTGAGCGTGGTGCACGATGTGCAAGGCCAAATGTTTGCCGGCCGGCTTGCCGGCCAGCGGCCCGCCGCCGGAGGACAACAGGCGACCGTTGGGTCGGTCATCTTTGCGGGCGTGCAGCTGGGGCTTCCCCTGGCCGAGCCCCTCCGCCGCGTGTTCGTTGACGTTCCCGCTGTTGTCCGGGCACAGCGGCCCGTTGCCCAGCTTGGAGCTGCGGTTTCCGTTTCCCAGACCGGAACCTTTGGGCATCTTCAGTTTCAGGGTGATCCTCGGAGGAGGCCGGAACAGCATGTTCTCCACCGGGAGAGAAACAGAAAGATCTGCAGGGGGTAAAATAGGAAAACATGGTTTAGACTGGGAAGGCAAACGAGACGGTATGAAACCCGACCCAACAAGTTGGGCGACAGCAAAAGGGAGCAGCGTTTCTAAACGGGGAGCGAGATTCTCAGCAGATACCAGGAAGGCTGAAGGTCTTCCAGTAAAACTGGTTGAAAAGTGACAGAATCGTCCATTAACCTATTTATGCTGTCATAAAAAATGATATTTAAGGAAATGTTAGCCAGCTTTGAACAACATTTGTGCTAAAATAATGCTCTAGAAGAAGTTCCTCGGTTTTTTTCCTTCGTGCTAAAACTGCAATGTTTTCTAGATTTAATTTTCCAAATATTCTAGGTTCGGTTTAAGATGCATTTTTAAAAATAAACCTACCTTAAAATATGTATTATATCGGTAAATGTCAGTTATTACTCATAATAGCGATGTTAATATTGGCCCAAATTTTTCTACCGATACCTAAGACAAAGAAAAATATTAATTAATTGTGGTAGAACATAAGGAAGGAAGCAAGTAGGGAATGAAGGAAGGAAAGAATGTTTAGTAAATATGATACCAGAAAAGAAAATCTAGAAAATACAAGAGGAAAAAAAAAAAAACATAGGAGAGAGAACACACAGAAAAACGAAAGGATGGAAGTAAAGACACAATATTTAAGCAATAAAATAATAAAATCTGGAAATACAAAGGTTTTTCCAAAATCTTCACTTTCTCATCTTATATAGCTCTAAAAAAATACTGAAATAAAATTTCCTTATTTTCCAGACAGTTGAGGAACACTGAACACCCTCGTCCAAAGAAGACAGTAACGTAAGATTTAGCAACCAACTCAATAATAATAATAAAAATGTTAACAAAATGTAAGTTATTGACAATAAACACACAGAAACCGGAAACGAGACTGGAATTCTGCCCAGAAACGACAGGACATGCATCAACACTGTAGAAATAAAGAAACGCCTCTTGTTCTCACCGGAGGACACCTCCTGGTTGAGAAGCTTGACATGCAGGTTGAACATTTGCTCCTGAGCTTTACTCTGCAGCAGCTTCAGCTTCTCCCGCCGGCTCACCATGTAGCACAGATTCCTCACCTGCAGACAGGAGTGAATGAAAGCCGGCATGAACACCATTAAACTGCAGAAAGTCAACCGCATGTAGAGAGTTATTATCTAACTGGAAAACAACATCAACCATGTCTAATATGCAGATATGTTCTGCTGCGTTTTGTTATGTGTGTGGCTCAAAACGAGCAACAAAATGCCAGAGATATGTTGAACAAATATCATGTCAAGTTGTGGTAAAATGTCACAACATTAGAGTCTCCTAGACTGTCTGGTTTATAGAGAAGTGACTAAAACCACTACTGGGCAGAGGGAATTGTTTCTTTTTGCTTCTGAAGCTAAAAATACACCGACTCAGCATTATGCACTGCTTCACTGCAGTAAAAATGGAAGAAGAAGAAAAAAAAAAAAACCCAAAAAGGAACCAAAAGCACCCACCCGCTCCAAATCTTGCCGCAAGTGCATGAACATGCGCATGCGCGTGTGGATGCTGTCCTCCTGTGGCTGCAGCACCAGGTTCTCCTCCTCCTCCTTAGGGGGCAGCAGAGGCTTGTTGAAGCTGGACTTCCTCTTCAGCTTCCAGTACTGGTAGATGAAGTCCAGCGGGCGCTCGGAGAGCCCCAGCTCCTGCGCCAGCTGGCCCAGCTGGATCAGCGTGTAGAACTCCTCCTCCAGCTCCTGCAGCCTCTGCGCGCGCTGGCCCACCTTGGCCGCCTCGCCGGGCGCTTTGGAGCGGCCCGGGCTGAGGCCGGCGTCGCCGGGCTTGCTGTGCTTCAGGCAGAACGACTTGAACTTGACTTCGTCGCCCTCGTCCAGGATGGTCTTCATCTCCAGGCTGTGCTCGAAGGCGCAGGTCACGTGGAAGGGGATGGTGCAGTTCTTCACCGAACACTACGAGCAGAGCTGAGATGTTAGCGTGAAGGTTTTCAAAGCTGATGTCATGTTTAGCGGTGATTAGGGCTGAAATCATTAACTGTAATGATGTTGAAATAATCGGCAATTTAGCAATCGATTAATCGTTAACTGGCACATCCAGCTCTGGAAAAAATTAAGAGACCACTTAAAATGATCAGTTTCTCTGATTTACTTCTTGTATATGTTTGAGCAAAATGAACTTTGTTCTGACAACATGTCTCTAAAACGCCAAGCAAAAATGTAACTGTATTTATTTGCAGAAAACGAGAAAAGGTCAAAATAATGAAAAAGATGCAGCGTTTCAGAACTCAAGTAATGCAAAGAAAACAAGTTCATATTCATATTCATTAGGAACAACAATACTAATGTTTTAACTCAGGAAGAATTCAGAAATCAATATTTGGTGGAATAACCAGGAGGTTTTCAATGGGGTTCAGTGGACTCCTAATTTTTTCTAGAGTTTTATATAGACTCAAAAAAAGACATTTGCTGAGAGAACAACACACTCAGTGCAGTAATTAAGCCAAAACTGTATAAAACATACACATATTGCATTTAAGATAAACAAAAAAACAAAACTGTAAATATGCTGTTTCCGAAACTCATCCAGTGGCAAAGTTTAAACTTCACTCGGTTCAAATCTTTTCATCTAAATAAACTTAAGTCAACCGACCAATCATACGTTGAACTTTTCAAAATGTTGGATATTAGAAGTATTTTTGTTTTTTTGCGACATCTCCATCCTTTGCTACAAACAATCAAGCATTCTCTAAATGAATGCTATTGTGTTTTAGGCAATAAAATGAACATTTTCTTATTCCAAAAAACATAAATGTGTCAATTTATCTGATTAATCGTCAAAAATTTTATAGATTAATCAATAACTCGAGTAATCGGTAGCACGTAGCACCGTCATAAACATGACATTATGCAAATTTGCATCAAAAGTGTCAGCTTAGCATTAGCTGGTAAATGATGACATTTTTATGCAAAGTTGCATTAAGTCTTACATTAAAAGTAAATTAAAACAGTGAAATTTGCCTTAAAAGTAAACCGAGCCACACTCACCTGAATGCACGCGCCCGTCTTCAGTTTGCACAGACTGCAGATGAGCGACCAGCGGCTGGGCGGGATGTGGGACACTTTGGTGATGGGCTCCATTCGCTCCGGACAGGCGATGCTCACCTGGAGCGAGAGCCGCCGTTAATCAAACGCCTGCTACAGGCAGATGTGCAGCTGTCAGGGGGTATTGCTGCAAGGTCTCACACACACCTCAGGTATCCACAGGGCACAGCTGACGTGAGCCCATTTGGTGCCAGCGCGTGTGGCCTTCATGGCGCCGCCCTTCTTGGGGCACAGCAGGCACTGGGGGTCGATGCTGAGGACGCATGTCCTGCAGAGCCAGTTTCCCACGGGCACTTTGACAATACCGTAGCAGGCCTGAGGAAGAGGCAGGGGCTTAGAACAGGATCCGATTACGAGATCATCGTGACGTGACGCACAGCTGGTGGAAAGCTGGAACAACGCTAGGGCTGGAATGATTAATTGTGATTAATCGATCGTTGAAATAATCAACTGATTGAGTAATCTTTTAATCATCAGCTGGGGTATATAGACTCCAAGAAAAGGGCACGTGCTGAAAGAACAGCAAAATCGATTAATCAAACGTATTGATTAATCAAATTGTCTCATTTTTGAAGATTTCTGGAAAATGTAGATATTTTTAAGGACAAACTGTAAAAACAAATTCTCTTGGTTATTTTCTACAAGACATTTGGAAAAGCTTAAAGTTTTGGAGTACGCCTATATTGAGATTACAATTTCAATTAAAAACTGGAAAAAAAAAATGTTGAAATCAGATTTGATATTTGAAAGCTGTGTCGCTAGCTCTTGCCAAAACTACACAAGAAATATACGGTATCTACATTTTGCATTCAAGACGATAAACGTTCTTCATCTGTAGTTTTGTTCTACCTAACTTTGCTCAAATGACAGTTTTTGCTTCTGTAAAAAAATTTAAAATGTCCTTTTAAGTACCTTTTTATCTGATTATTAATCAAAAACATAAATTAACAGGCAGTTTTTTTTAGCTGCATTTGCATGTTTTGCTACAAATGATCAAGCATACACAAACTGAACGTGATCTTGTTGCATTTTAGGAAACAGCTTTTTGTTTCATATTCAAAAAAAAAAAAAAAAAAGTTATTTGCATCTTTTAATATATTTCCAATATCGTGCTAAAAAAGGCCCCACCTGATGCACGCAGATGTTGCACTTGTCACAGAACACCATGTCGTTCCCTTCTTCGCTGTCGGGGGAGCGGCACACGTCACAAATCACGTCCTCGTCGTACTCGATCCCCAGGCCTTCCACCGTTTCTATGGCGTGCTTCATGTTGTCATGGCACTGCCTCTCCAGTGCCTCCATGACTCGCTCCATCATCAGCTCGTCGATGGGCACCTCCCCTGAACGACAGATAGAAACCACCAACACTGATGAAAGGCCCAGCGCAAATCGTCAGAATTAAACTGAATCGAGAACGAACCTGTCCGATCCCGAGTATCGGATCGGGCGCTTTTGAGTGACTGTACTTTAGAACCTGCACAGTATTTTATTGGTGCAGCAAATACTGATTTTCCATAACAAGGTAAAATTTTCTCTCCCTATACACAATGACATTTACAGCTAACGAGCGATTGCATCTGTCTGTATGTGTGACGAGAGCAGCTGAAACACCAGTCATTAAATTTTATGACGTTCAAAACAGAACAAGTTTTTATGAAACAGAACCTTTTTTGATCTTGTGCCAACTGGAACTGTACCGACATACAAATTATCAGTCATACCGCAGCATGCTAATGTTAGCCTAGCTTTACAGCACAACTACTTCACATTAAAGTATTAGCACCAGCCAAATGCAAATTTATTGAAAGCCTTAACTGGCTGTGTTGAGTCACAACAGAGTTAACTTATGCTAGCATGTCAAAGCTCTGCAGCAGAAAATCTAGCTGGCACAAAATGTCTGCTGCTCTCAATTCAAAGCAAGAGATGGATGCAAAATTAACTTTTACTGCATTTAGAAGCTACTGAGGATTCAAAGAATATTGTTCATTTATTTTCCAATCAGCAAACATCTTAATGTAGGTGGCTGATCAGTGTTTTTTGTTTTTTTTGGTGAAAATTTCAAACTTTTCAATCGTTTTATAGACCATTCTAAAAAAATATAGGTACAATGGTTCTGTGTGAATTTAAAAGGGACATTTTCACAGTGGTCAATATTTATTATGAAGTAAATAAATAAATCTAAAATGCAAGGTGGATGGGCCAACAGATAGGTGGGCCAATGAATGGACAAAAACAACTTTTAAAATAATAAAAAGTGTGGAAAATGTAAGAAATGACTTTCCTCTTCACCTACCTGATAAACAAAAAGAGCCAACCTTTAATCAGCTAGATTTTCTTACCCATGTGACTCAGCTCACTGTTGAGCGCGTGCAGCCAGTACAGGTCCATGTCGTCCAGGTCGTAGCGGCACATGGCCTCCGCCAGCTCCTTGATGTTGACGTATCCGGGTTCCGTCGCTTCCTGGCTCGAACACTGGATGTACTTCCTCTGGTGGGTGTAAAGCACTTCTTTGGACCTCTCTGCGGTGACTCTGAACAGATGGGAAGCGAGGAAAGCCTTTCAGTAGCGTGTGGAGAGCAGAGCGCTCAAGACAGGACGCGGCGTACCTCACGGACGGCTCGGGGATGGTGTCGGGACTGGCCAGCACCTGGACGCCCTTCTCCCACTCCTGCTTCCAGGTGTCCGCCAGCAGGTAGTAGTCCTCCGGTGACACGTGGTGGGAATCGGGGATCTTCATGGCACTGATCAGGTCTTTTCTGAACACCTGGAGGAGAGAAAGAAAAGCGGAAAAGTCTAGTGCGAGTACTGATGTGTTTTTTTTTTAATTTTATTTTATCTTTTTTATTAGTTTCTTACTTCAGCAGGTTTTTTCGGGTCGGAAGCTGGGGTTCCAGATTTACTCTCATATTTGTTGGAGGAGCAGAAAGAGGTTGAAGGACCTAAAAGGCAAAAAGGGATGAGAAGTTTCTCTTCTCTGAATACAGAGAAGAGAAACACAAAGAAAGTGCAGGTTCTTGCGTCTCGGGCAAACGGGACTCACTGTCATTGTCGGAACTGTCGCTGCTGCTGGACGACCTGAGACGTTTCATCCTGTAACGTCCTGCAGGAGCAACGAGGCAGCTTTTAAAACCGTCGGTCTGGACTCCAGTTTTAGCAAATTTATTTTTTTTTTTTTTAAGATTTTATTTTGGGGAACGGGGGAAACAATTCAGATTGGGTTTTTTTCACCTGAGCACTTGTTGAGTTTCCAGAGTGATGAGAAGTACCACCTTGTTTGACAAGCCAGTTTTACAACCTTTATTTATTTTGAATTTTTATTCAAGTCAACTCACAGAAGGAAATTTAAAAGAAAAGCCAAATTTTTAAAAATTATAATTTTCTCATTTGTAATTTTCCAAAGACAAGAAGTGAGAGAAAAAAATATAATAAAAAAGTGCAACATTGAGGTGCACACTATTAGCAAAATCCTAATAATAACAGAAAAATAAAAATGCATAAATGAAAAAAAGTCTAATCTATTTCAGGTATTTTCTGTCATTTTCTTTTAAACAAAAGTGAAAAAAAATGGAAATCAAATTTGGAAAAAACAAAATCTAAAAATGTATTTTTAAACCTAGATTTGGTTGACAAGAGGATGATGGGTACTCACCATAAGCGTCAGACTGCAAAACATGCTAGTGGAGTCTTCTGATAACTAACCTCTTTGTTTCATATCTGCAGGAGGGAAAACGTAAGTCAACGTCGTGTTTTACGACATGTAGTGCTCCTGCTAAACTTTAAATACATAAATAAAGTGGAAATGCATTAAGATTTTACGTGACAAATCAACACAAAGTGAAGCATCAATGTACAAGTCAACAGAAGAGAATGCAAATAAAACTATTTGGAAAAAAAAAAAAATTAAACCATGGATCACCTTACTTCTATATATACTACTCTGCAACGTAAAAATATGTTGAGGTTGTCATGGTAACACACTGTTTAGACTACGGCTGGAGAGCCAGGTGAAGTTTCCAGTGGAAGGTTGAAATAAAATAAATCAGACTTCCTTCACTCTGGTTTCGCTTCAGCAGAATTGAACCCAAACAGAAGAAGAAAAATAAATAAAATAAAATAAATAAAGCCAACAGCATGCGTCTTCAGAGCGGGTGGATGACTCATTAAAAGTTTTCAAAAAAGCTCACAGACCAGGAGTAACGTCCTATACAGTCTGAACAGACAGGACATGCCTCACATTCCCCATGAGGACCGGACGGCAGCAGCAGCAGGAGGAGGAAGACGCATCAAACTAGTTCCTCTTTTCGCACGAGAACAGAGGAAATCTGCCCAGGCTTTCGACTGATTTCATTCACACGTTTTTCCTACAGAGAAGCTCCTCGTTTGCCCTGGATTTAATCAACTCAAAACTCCATTTTAGTTATTTTAAACTTTGAGCCAAAAATTTGACTTTTGTGTTCTTTCACGAGTACGCCGAGATTCGCCAAGGAGCGACGACGAACGTTTACCTCTGTGAATTTCAGTGAATCGTGAGGTAAAAACCCACTTCACTGACAAGGGATTTCTCAGAGACTTCGCCATGCTTGAGTGGAAACGAACAAAACAGTTACAATGGGTTGAGAAAGGTTTCGCAAGCACATGGAGTAATCTTTTTTTTTTTTTTTTGGTTTTTAATGTTACATAAATGAGAACATTATTTTTTAGAAGTAGTTTTATTCATGAAGCATTTTTTCCAGCAACAATGCAGTTCAGAGTGCTTGTTGCTGAAAATGTATGAAATGTCTGGTTGAGTGTAAATGTATGGCATGCACATATTTTCATATTTTTTTGTTGTGAAGTTACAACAATAATGTGTCACATCGAAGAGAACAATACAAGTCGGTGCATAATTATGAAGTGGAAGTAAAACATTACAGGACTTTGTTTCCTCCAATATTTTGTTTTTAATAGAAAATGATTTAGAAGAATATTAAAGTCCTGTTCGCAGTTTGGTACAAACCACACAGGGAAAACGGTAAACAACTGGAAGAAGGTGTTCTCTACTGAACTTCATGGCCTACGTCTAAAGCGGTAGGCGTTTGCCCTGAAATGACTGTACGCACAGATAAACATGGTGATTCCAGCTCCATGTTTACCTGGATGGATGGTGCTACATATGGGATGGCCCTGGAAGAAAACAACTTAAACATTACCTCCATTCATCCAATCAGATCAAGTTTGAGCTATTATCCAGAGAATAATGGGCAAATGTTTCAGTTTGCAGATGAACACAGCAGGCGGACACATAACTCACCAGACTGGCTGCTGTGAACATCTAGAAATGGTTCAATCCCCTTTGAATTACTGTTCCGCTTCACAACTGTGTGCTACTTTGTGATGTTCCGCAGCATCAAAATCCCAACTAAACCCATTGAAGTAAAGTATTTGCTCAGAAGGCCTGAAAACAAATGCAAGCCACACTTTCCAGATTTTTATTTTGAGTCATAAATGGAAAAATTGTGCCTTGCAGGCGCATTCAAGGGGACTGAATACTTTTGGAAGGAACTCTGAATGTTGGTTTATGGCATGTTTGCATGCTACTCTTTAACTAGGACACTTTTGGTTGAGAATACAACGATTAAAGGGGTTTCCACTCATTTCCACCGACGCAAATGTAACACGTGGCTATTGTATTGAGCTAAAAGTCAAGCTGGGGGATTTATGTTGTGGTTTCCATGACTAAAAAGAAGAACTAAACGGAGTTGTTGGCGCCAAACACTCCCATCCACAGGCCTACACCAGGCTGCCTTGGAGGCTACAAAGTCAAACATGGCGCCACCTTCGTACAAAGATGTCACTTCCTACAGACGTTAAGGCGAGTATTTACACAGCTCAAGTTGCCTACAGGCTCTGTGGAGATAATTACAAGTTTCTAAAGAGAGGCTCCTCTATCGAGGAGGTAGTATTTGCGAAGCAGAAGCGCAGAAATGGCCTCGGTGTGGCATGAAAGGAGCAGGCCCCGTGGCCTGAATAAACCATCCAGGGTAAATCCTGGCACCCTGAACACACGAGCATATTGTTCACATTCCTCCCGTCTTACCTCCGGTCCACGGCCTTTCTCCGCTCTGCTGCCTTCAAACACGCGGACCGAACATACATACGGTTATGAAAATGTGGACTGCAGTCCTGATATTAAATGAAACGTGGGTCTTTTTTGTATCCCACCACAGTGGGAATCTCCAGGCTGCAGTACGTCCACCACCAACACGGCACAACAGCTCTATTGTACCGCCCGCAGCGACGGGTCCTAAAGCCCGCCGCTTTCCCTCCGCACGGGGTGCGCTCGATTTTGCACTCTGGGGCGCTTGCCGCTATGGACAACCGCAAACACTGGAACCGTACCAAGCTCCGCCCACAACCGGCCCAGAACATCTCACGTGGCTGCAAGTCTCACAAACAAAACCTCGCGGCGCTTTGTTTCTATGTAAACATGGGGTCTTCCACTTGGACTGATAAGAGTATTTCTGAGTCTATTAGTGCAGTATTTATGCCGGTCTTGTGCGAAATTCGGTTCCCCTGTGAAAATCTGTTCCCCCTGTGTCGGGAGCGCGCATTGCAGCCAGAGAGGAGGATCTGGTCATTTTCACGGCTTTTCTGATCGATTTCTCGGTAAAAACAACTCATATAATCATGTCAAGGTTGTAACATTCAGTTTAATCGGCAGCTGTTGTTTACAAAATTGTAAAATAATAAAATAAACAAGGTCTTTTTACTCTGTCTTGTGTTATTTTAAACGCCAAGAGAAGCGGACTTTCTCTATGTTTTGTCACCAAACACAGTTTTCCAACACGTAGTTCAACGTTTGCTATAATATACAATCTTCATATGTATTTGAATATATTTTTGACATTTTGTTATGAAAACCTAACTGAAAAGTACACATCATTATATTTTACCAATGAATATATATTTATTTAACTTCATCACCCTCAATATATGTAATTATTCTTTATTTGTTTTTATTATATTTTAATATTTGACTTTGAGTTAACCCCTGTATGTATGCTCATGTTATTTGTTTGAAATAAAGCGAAGGGAAAAAAAGCACACACAAATTGTTTTCATTCGAACTTGATGAGTCTGCCATTTGTTCTACTGAGGCTGTGACATCAATTTGTGACATCACGCTTTTCTGTATTACATCACAACACTGCAATCTTGAATTTTGGTTCTAAACAGACACGTTTATTCAGTGAAGAGCTCAACAATTCCAGACTACTGCTGAAACAGACGGATTACAAGAAGAATGGATCGAAACTCTGAGTCGAAAAATATGGACACGCTTATTGCATGGATGGAAGAATATAAATTATTTTTGAAAACAGAGGTCAAACCGATACCCACTGACAATTTAGTTGGAAAAATGAAAGTACTGAGGAATCGACTAGAAGATGACCATTTAAGTATAAAACAAACAATTAGTGCAGCAAGGAAGGCATTGCAAGGATGGGAAGAGCTGGACAAACAGATGGAGGATTTGCAAAATGACTTGATGGAACTGGAGAAAGAGAGAGAAATGAAGCCTGTGGTTCCTGAGACCAAAAAGAAAAATGTCTTAAAGTATCTGGCAACAGGCATTGGAGCAGGCATAGGGATAAGTCTGATGATTGTGGGAGGAATAACTCTGTGGCAAAATTATGCTTCAGGGACCTGAATGGAGCCACCACCTGAAACATACATATCTGACCCAGAGAAAAGGCATTTTACACCTTGCCTTAACACCATCCAGGGGAATTTTGTTTCCTACCTACCAGGGTGTGTGGGGATTCAGTGGGACCAGTGATATGGATGTTGGTTCTCCAGAGCTTGGGGATCCAGCTAAGTTCCATGAGGCCTTTGGGTACACTAAACCTGACAGGTTTAGGGTAAGGGTTCGGTGGCAGAAGGTAAGTCAGTGGTCCCTGGAGGAGATCCAGGATCTGGGAACCGTGTACCCAGAACGAAGCTCACTGGGGCTTGGCCAGTTGCAAGGGTGCCAGGTTACTGGCACCGGGCTGGGCGTATCCAGGGGACTCCCTGGGATGGGGCCCAACCCTGGGATTTGTCCCCTGGTGCCCCCCGGCCGAGATCAGAGAGCTATGTACTCTTTGGTTGTTCGGTGGGGGATGCCCAGTTGCAAGGGTGCCAGGCGACTGGCACCGGGCTGGGCGTATCCAGGGGACTCCCTGGGACGGGGCCCAACCCTGGGATTTGTCCCCTGGTGTCCCCCGACCGAGATATATGTATATACAATATATATACTCAGTACTATATATATATCAAATATATATATATATGTATAAAATATATATATATACAATATATACTATATATATACTCGGTACTATATATATATCAAATATATATATGTGATATACTGCTCAAATATATATATTTGATATACTGCTCAAATATATGTATTTGAGCAGTATATATATATATACTGTTCAAAAAAATAAAGGGAACACTTAAACAACACAATATAACTCCAAGTAAATCAAACTTCTGTGAAATCAAACTGTCCATCTAGGATGTGTTATTTGAGTGTTCCCTTTATTTTTTTGAACAGTGTATATTTCAAAATATAATCCTCAACAGGATTATATTTGTGGAAAGTAGAGAGGGCATGCAAATTTTGGCAGGAGCAAAATCACTATTGCCAAAAATGCATCCCCCTGCTAACTTGGAGAAATAAAGACTTAAGAGGGATGCCAGCTTTTCTACATAATGACATGTAGAAGCTCGAGTTCTCTGAGCTATAAGTTTCATATCAACAGGACAATAGACAGGGGATGCAAACATACCTGTTCGCCATCTTCCCCGGAACCAAGAAGCGGGGTTGAGAGGTATCAGGTTTTTACTGGAGTGTCTGTTGAACTCCACTACAAATAACCGCTTAGACAAAAAATAATAATTTAATCTATAGATTTTAATATGAATCTGGCATTTCATAAAAGGTCATAGTTACACACTTAAAAATTCAGAAACAAAATACAAATGACATGTACTTTCTAGAAAAAAAATAATAAAAAATCAATGTACAGATACAAATAAATTGACAAATTTCACATGGCATGTTTTTATGGGCGTCCTTGGAAGTGACTGTAAAAACAGATAAATCAGAAGTGATATGGTTTAAAATAAAACAGGAACAGTATGGTACAGCAATGATTTATATGCTGTTCTTTTATTGTTGGTTTTATATCTCACTGGGTCAAGTGAAGTCTGTAAATGAGGTCATCAGTTTATAACGAGACATATGATTCATGTAAGCAGAATACATGAGAATTTGTTCCCCCCCCTTGAGCAAAAACTGCAACTAAACTCATCGTCCAGAAGAGAGAGTAAACCAATTTAGTAGGACTAATGGTAAATAATTAATCAATAGTGAATTAACTAGTGTGCTTGCATTCTCAGCCTCTTTGAATTAACCTTTGGAGGCTTTGAACAAAAGATAAATTCACAAAGAGGAAGAAGAGCATTTCCCTTATAAACAGAGTCTGTTTTTTCACATCTGTTATCAAGCTGAGTAACTACACAAATTTTACTTTAGACATTTTTCAGCTTTTGAAGTCGCGAAGAAGAAACAGAAGATTTCTTTCAGTCATCTTACAAAATAACATTTTACAAAATATATATTCATATATAGGTGATTTTTTTTTTCTATACAAAAAACGTTCAGTAATGCATATAAAAAATATGTGTAAAAAACAAAAACAACAACAAAAATAAAACAAACAAGTTGCCTACTTTAAAAATACAGCCTTTCTCTTATGTTTATGTGTTGGTGAAAACAGATGACTTAAAATCGATTTTTCACAACCTGGTTTGGGCCTCAGAAGTAAAAGTAAAAGCATCACCTATACAGCACATTCCATTTATACACACTCATCTTGAACAGAGAAAAATTCAGTATTTAAACCACAAACACACATAATTCTAAGAGAAACCATACGGTTGAACTCATGTTTCTCCCTCCCCTTCCCCTTTGCTCTCCTTGATCCTAGAAATCAATGAAAAAAGTAACATTTTAAATAAAAAAAAAAAAAGCACATTTATAGAAACGGCTACATTCACGAAAGATGAAAGCAGAGTTACAAAATACATTCACAGAAACATAAATAATCACAGCACTCTTAGGAACTAACATTTGTGTGGTCTGCAGCCTTTTCTTCCCTCGGCATTAAAAAATTAAAACAAACAAACAAACAAAAAAAAGGAAATAACTTTTTCATGTGATTGTGGAAACTGACTCATTCGATCCAAGGCAACATCAAACGGTCTGCAGAATTTTCCGTTCCCGCCTTTCATCCCGTAAAAATGAATCTCAGTCAGCTCAGGCAGCTTGTTTGGACGGCCGACTCATTTACAAACCCATCTGCATGTCGGCAAAGTTGAAGAAGCCGTCGATGTCTCGGGTCGATGTATTTTTATTGTCTGAAACGAAAACCTGAAGGAAAAAAAAAAAAAAAAAAAAAGAAGAACATAAGTGAGCCTACGTGTGTGAACGTTTAAAGACGAAAAATGCTCCAAAAATTACAAAATAAAATAACAATATAAAAAGTAAAAATGCCTACCTTGGTGCCACTAAAAACCTCGCTGGCGATGGTCTTGCATGCTTCCACTGCTCCATCACCGTTCAGCTCCAGGGCAGTGACCGGGCCTTCAGTGGCGAGATAGAAACATTCAGAGTCAGGACATCCACACCCCGGATCCCAGTGTTGGTACTCAGACTGATCCCAGTCCCTTTAACATTCCGCTCATGTTTTTCAACCAGGAAACAACAAAGGGCTTCCCCATAGAGGTTTCATACTTATGCTTCTGGGGGGCTAACGCAACATTTATCACATCCACACACACAAAACAAATGTATTCAAGAAGAGATAATGGCAGAAAAACAAACAAACCGTGTCAAACTGTGGGCCAAATCTTGCCCATAATAACATTTTTATGTGGTCCTCAAGACTCCAGAGAGCTTCATAAATAGAACTTAAAGATGACGATTGTGTGCTTAAATATTAATTCAGTAAAACCAAATCAGTTTTATTTGTATAGTGCCAAACTATAATGTAGAAAGATGTTAAAATGTTACTTCATTTCAGTTCTCATCGAATGTTCTCATGATGGCATTAGGTCTGTTGTAGATGAGAAAAAAATGGGATACATTTCTGCAACAAAAAAAAAAAAAGTCTAATTTTTAAATTAATCTCAAGTTTTTCTACAATAATAATCTGATAATCTCAAAATTTCTGAGTTTTTTTTTTAAACAAATTTTTGACTTTTGGAGCTTAGAAATGTTCATGTTTTTTCTAGAAAGTTTCCTGAAATTCAGAAAAAATGCTTGTTTATTCTGAATTTCTATCAACCCTGGTCCTAGCACACCATTATAAGAGACAGCTATTATACCTAACAGTTTGTCAATAGTTTTGTCAGTACATTTCGACACAGCCATCCATTTTGGGACACTCATAATTTTACCGTGGCCCAAAATGAAAATGAGTTCGACACCCCTGACCTACAGTGTCTAGCAAAAGTTTTCATCCCTACATTTTCTACTGTAATCTGCTTTAACTGGCTTTATTGTGACAGACAAACACTACAAAGTACACAGTGTAAATGAAACAAAAACGTGTTTATATTTTGGTACTTTCATTCCAGATGCCAGCATTTTTAATACACTACAGTGCTAAAGGTTTTGTCCTTCACACACATGCACCCTTGAGACGTTGAGGGATAACTGTAGTCTTTACATATCAGCCCACTATTTGCAGCTATTGGAGCTTCAGCTCTTCTGGGTAGGCTTTCCATGAATGCGTTTATTGGCTTTTTTAAATCAATGTTCCAGAAGTCCATTTGTGAGATTGGACACTGATGTTGGACAAGAAGGCCTGGCTCACAGTCTT
Organism: Poeciliopsis retropinna; assembly: GCA_010277075.1. Lineage (NCBI taxonomy): Eukaryota > Metazoa > Chordata > Actinopteri > Cyprinodontiformes > Poeciliidae > Poeciliopsis > Poeciliopsis retropinna. The sequence continues at coordinate 23,941,029 of VMRM01000003.1, forward strand.
TTGCAGGCACCAAGAGGTGCTCTTCCAGGATTGACCTGCATTTGGCTTCATTTCTTTCCCCGACAACTCTGACGCATTTCCCTGTGCCCTCGAAAAGCATCTGCAGAGCAGGACGCTGCCACCACACAGTTTATTCAGATGGATGTTATGTTTAAGTGGAAAAATCTCTCATCTATTCTCCACACAATATTTTGCATATAGGACAGAGAGTTTAGTTTTTGTTTCGTTTGGCCAGTGGACAATCTTTCATGTAACTGCGGGTTTCCAACAAACGGGAATTCTCCATAGGTTTATCTTACCAAACATTATTAGGATGTATTCTTCTCATTTTCAGGTGATCAGTATGAAACCAAAAAGAGATATTGACGTTGGTGCTTTTAAAGTAACAAAATGTGGAAAAGCTCAAGGGGCATGACTACTTTTTCAGGGTTACTGTATTTTTATCCTTCCTCTGTCCATAATCACATGAGAAAATGAAATAAAGTTACATTTCTGTTTGTATTTGAAGGTATCGGTTCAACACAGAACAGGAATTTAAAGAATTTCAGACATGCCCTGTTGGGTTTCACGTGGATCTGCTGTACAATGCAGGGCACACACACACACACACACACTTTCTATGATTACAACAGGCGGTGCAAATGCACTAAATACTGCTAGAGTTATGAAACAACTTCCTCAAATGACTGGGTGATATTAAGCTGAATTACAGTGCAATTGAGGAATTAGATGAAGTAAAATGGACGTACCTTTGTTGATCCACTCCACAAGTTCATCTGCGCTGTTCTGAAACACACGCCTTGCATCCTCGGGCTTCATGGAGACCTCCTTGGTCTGGATCAGCACGAATCCTTTAGAAGTGGCCTGTGCAAGAAAAAGAGAGAAGTGAGTCACGCAGCCTTTAAAAGATTCTTCGTTGAGAGATGTGCCTTGCTGGAGGACGTTTTATCCTTCCTTGCATGAGAATCCGGTCTCATGCTTGTGCGGTGATTAACTTTCTTTTTAAGTGACACCAAACATCTCTGGAATGTTTACACAGTCAGATTGCCACTGTAGCCTGGCATTTGTACAAAAAAAATAAAATAAATAATAATAATAATAATAATAATAAAAAAACTTCCATGGTGACGGAAATGTAAACCAAAGAAAACTACAAAACCAAAAGGTGCAACAACCTGTGGATTGAAAATCTCGACCTGGATACATTGTCAACCAATATCCATACATTACTCCACATTTTTTCACAATTAATTCGACCAATCGTATTAATCGTGATTATGGAAATAATGGACAACTAGTTCAGTAATTGATTAATTGAACATGCAGACTCAAAAAAAGACCGCTTTCTGAAAGAACATAGTCAAAGCAGGAATTAAGCCAAAAATATACAAAAATATAAACATTTTGCATTTAAGATGAAAAACTCTATGTCTAAATATGTTTTACCCAAAATTTAAACGAGAAAGCTGCAGAATTAGCCAGTTTGTTTTATCAGATTAATTGTCAGAATAATAGATTGAATAAAACATTTCTGGATGTCTCAATCAGGACCATTTAAACATGCAGGTTCTTCTGTTTTATGCTTATCTAGGCTGTGTTAGTAATAGGAACAATGACTAATTCATTAAACAAAGAAGCATCTGACGTAAGCTTTAACAACATTAGCACCACCCTTTGACCCATTACCCACAAAGACTTCCTCTTTCTACACACTTTCCAAAACCACAGCGTTTGAACAATAAAAGCGCCTCTTCTCCCACCGACACTCACCTCATCGATCAGTTTCCGGGCATTCGCAGTGGTGTAGTCCCCGGCAAAGAAAACGAAGAGGCAGGACTCCTCGCTCTCTTTCCGCCTGCCTCCCTTCGTTAAAGGCACGATGCTCCGGGCGGCCTCGGTGGAGATCCGGACGGACTTGAAATCGGACTCCGGGTCGGGCGCTGGCACAAAGTCAGCCACCTGGGTGTCTTCCGGCAGCAGGCTCCAGTTGTTCTCCCCCGACACGGGCGTGAAGTCGTGGATGTTGCTCCAATTGTTGTTGAATATGCTCAGCCCGGCATCCTTGAAGTGGAACGCCAGCTCCGGGTAGTAGTACTGGAAGCAGCCGAACTTCATTCCCGTGGAGGACTCGATGATGGGCTGGGTGGCGCAGCACAGGAACACGTCCATCTTTTTACAGTCCCTCGCGCGGAACTGCTGGCAGGCCACCACGCACTTGATGTCTTTGCAGTCCCTGAAGAACACGCTGCCCTTACGGGCCCGAAGACGATCCGGCAGTTGACGCAGTCGTCGATGTTGATGGTCGCCGAGTGGTCCAAGACGAAGATGTTGCAGTTCTCGCAGTCTTGGATGACAAACGGCTTGCCGTTCAGCGTCCCAGGCAGCCGGCCCACGGTGACGTCTTTGAGTCCAGTCAGAGTGTAATCCTTGGGGTCAGCCTGTGCAGAAACACGTGCTCAAACAATATCTTTGGAATAAAATGTTTAAATACACGCCAAACATGGAGAAGCAACATTCAGCTTCTATGCACCACAAATCCCATGTGTTTAGAGTTTTTCTTGATTCACTGGAACATTGACCAACCCTCCCCTACAAGATCCCCACTCTGCTCCTACAGACTAGCTAGCAGTAATTAGCTAATCCTGGTGGAACTGCACTTCCGCTGAGCTCATTATATGAGCTACTTTTCAGTGTAAAAACATTGTAAAAGAGTTAATGGAGGAGTCAAAATTCTTAAGCTGTGCTATAAAATGACGTCACGTGCCAGGAAAATGAGTAGTGTTGCCCCTTTAAGTAACCTGCATCACAACTTTGATCATAATCACAGTTAAATTTGGAGTCTACATCTTCTTGATATGACTAAAACATAAACTGTGATACGGGAAAACATTTAGCTTAAAATAAAACTATTGAAATGGCTTCACGCTAAATAGCATTTTAGCATCCTGTTCATGCAATTGATTCCACCCAATAACTGGAAAGGTGTCTCAGTTTGCTCTTTTAGACCTAAATCATAATGCAGCTGGTGGTGTGGCCCTTTTATTACACGTTCAACAAGCAGAGAGTCTAAAGGGAAGTTCATCTGCTGCCAAGCCTCTGAGGTCTCAACAAGGCAACATAAGGCTGGGTTCTGTTGTGTAGTACTGTAATCCCATAATGAGATAAGGCTGGCGACATGGAAGCATTTAGCGAAAGGTGGGCGACATCTTGAACATTCAAAAAAAAAAAAAAAAGTGACAAATTTAGGAGATCTGCGTGTATTTCCTGCCGTCTTTAATCGGACTACCTAGATGTTCATTTGTTTTATGCGATTCATTACTAAAAGCCATCATCGTCACACTAATTTTAGTTCAGAGTAACAATTTGTACTGCATTTGTTAATCATTTGTGCTCTTCAAATTTTTTACACCAACCCAAAAATCGAACCACACCACACACACCCCCCCGTTTTTAGTAAATGTGTAGCTCGCTGCACCATTAGCAAACAATAACTACCTGGAAGTTGACGAAAAGAGGGAACGCCACGATTATTTATACATACCTACCTACCTACTTCACATTGCGTTTGTTTAATGCTACCAAGTTGCTATTGGATTTGTACAGTCCAGTCGCCTCACCTTTTCCCTCTTGTCCCAGCTGTACTGCTTCGGAGCCTCGTCGGTGTTGTTGCCAAGGGGAACCGAGTTACCTGCAGTATCAGCGCTCGTCGTTGTCGGCGTGAGGTTCTCCTTCTCCACCGACTTTCTCTTGGATTTCTTCGAGAAGAAGCAACCCATGTTGCCTTTTCAGCAGCGACCAGATATCACGGTCACCTCAGCCTGGAAGAGAAAACCCACGACAAAACGCGACCGTACCTATGTGAGCTGCAATTGACAGTTTTTTTCCCCCTTTTTTTAGCTTCCTGTTTCGCAGCTTCGTTTTCCAACCAATAGACACACCTGGTGGTACTTGGAACAGCCAATGACTGAGCCCCAAAGCGTGACGTATGTACGTAGGCGTGGTGAACAGCCGCGAAGCATTCGCGTACTGGAACTACAAATACAATTTCCGCAAGAACAACATATCTGAACTTTCATTTGAAACGTGGTGTGTAAGATGAGAAAACACTCCTACTGCGTATTAAAAGTAAGCCATCATCTCATGCCCAAACACTGCATAATTTGTTTCATAATCTGAGTAAAAGTTTAATTTTACTCCATTTATTTTACTCTGCTTTTATAAAATGCGGTTTTTAAGCCGCATGCTACTTTCTGTTTTCCGACGCATCAGTTGCAGGCAGTAGAAAATTAAACAAATTGAAGCAAACCCAAACAGATGTTATTTTAACTGACTACCCTGAACGCATCACCAGTTCCACACCAGACACTGTCCTTCGAGCGCTTCCTTTGCTTAAAAACACATGAAACCGTGGCAGAAAGATAAATAAAAGAAGATCAGATGAGTAAATAACACTCATTTTAGCTCTAATGTGCTGATAGTCGAAATGATGCATTCGCTAGTAGTTGTTTGACGTTTTTATACATGCTGACCTGGTTCTTATGAGGATGTTCTGAAACTGGATTTAAATATACACATGTACAACAAAACCCCAAACACCACGTAACCGTCTGACAACCACATGTCAGATTAGCGTCCTACTTTAACTGCCAGACTATTCTAATAATAGGTAATCCCTATCACAACTATCTTCATCCGGTCTTTTCAGTGCTTTCTCTCTTTCCCCTCCTATGGCCACAACAACATATGCATAATTGAGACACAAAATAGGCACCATAGCAACTTTGTTCCAGTAATGTGGAGATTACTTAAAATAACCAAAGAAACAAAAACAACCCAGTGACAGGCCACCCTTAAATGAATCACAGCGTTAGAGGTTGCAGCTTGAGGTCCCATGAACATTAATCAGACTGCATTCCTCACAGCAGCTGTTTTTGACGGTCAGGGATGATGAATGCTACTATGAAACACGCCTTGCTCACAATGCAGTGACTGACCCAAGTTCAAATTCACGCAAGTAAGATTTGGGTTTAGAGTCTGCATCTTCTCGACGTCAGAGTGAAGAGTGTAATGCAAGAAACATGAAAATGGAAACATTTGGGATGGATTGACCTGTAACTCTGAATTCCCCGCCCTTTGCACACATCCTCTATGAGTGGCCTGTTTCTCTTATCGACTCGCTGATTAAATACAAACATATTGAAGTGTAAGGTGTTTTGCAAAGGAATTCATACCCTTTTGTCTATTTCACATTTTCCTTCACATTGCAACCACAAACATCCAGGTATCTGGTAGTTGAGATTCTGAGAGACAGACCAAAACAACATTGGTGCATAACAGATAAGTGGAAGACAATTTCACAATATTGTGCAAAAGTCTAATAGCTTTGCAGGTCTAAAGAACAGAATGAAATTTCTGCCCACTTTTCTTAGCAAAGCAGATCAATCTAACTCAGACTGGATACATCTGGACTTTAACTAGGCCCTTCTATCTCATATGTATATGCTTTAGGTTGTTTTCCCGCTGGAAGGGGAACCTCCACCTCATTCTCAAGCCTCTTAAAGTTTTTCGTCTGATATATATTTAGCTACACACACTTGCAAATTATGAACCACTTTGTGTTTGTCATATAAAATGCCAATATAAGATATTTTGGTTTTAGAAGTATATTGCTTTAACAGGAATAAAAATGAAGGAAACTGACTAATTTATTTTTTTTAATGACCACTAGGGTTCAGTGCAACAACACCAACTTGAAACCTTAACTCGCCCTGAAGCCTCACTCTAGCTCTGACTCAGCAGCCACATTTTCCTACATGCTAACACCACTTCTTTGTTTAAAAAGATCAGCAACTGCATAAGATCCAAATGGTGCAACTAAAACTGCACTTCTGCTGTACCTTCACCAGATACCCATCCAACTTTTCTACCACTTGTGACAACTTTTTACTTTCTTTTTGCCAAATGAAGCCCTGTCCTGCCCATCTTTGTCATTTGTAGATTTTTACATGAAGTGGAACAAGTAAGTCAGGTGACGCCTGACGTGGGAATGTGCCTCCACATGAATCCAAAATGACCACTCGTGAACCGTGTTCAGTTTCCTGCTTCAAGTCCTAATAAGCTTGCAGCTTACTTGATTTTTGTCTGAGTGACCAAATATTAAAGAGTGTAAAACATAAAATAATGTAGGTGGTGTTTAAAACTCTGATCTCTAATCACCTGGATCAACATTGGAGGGTTCAAGAACAAGATGTGTCCAGTGGAAATTAAAACATTTATTTTTTTTAAAAAACAAACAAAAAACAAACACCTAAACTATCTGCTCTGACACCAGGTCTTCACACTACTGTATATTGTCCAAAAAAAAAAAAAAGATGCTTACAATTACACACAATATCCCATTCTAAACACAAAAGTAAAAATTTTGGGGGGAACTTATTTTTTACAAGTTTTATGAGGTGATTTGGATTTTTTTCCAGTCAAATATTTGTGAGATCAGGGACTGATGTTGGACGACAGAGCTTGGTTTAATACAAGTTTGTTTGTTTTTTTTTTTCATCCCAAAATCTCCCAACACACCAAGCACACAGAGCTGTGATTCACCTATTCAACTTTCTAATGAATAAATAATAATTATAAACCCAATCACCAATGTTTGGAATGATAAAAAAATCTACAGACTGTAAAATTAAGTTTATAGTCTTATTTTATATAGCGATTTAAAATATAATAATTTTATAGACATTTTTCAGGTTATTTTTCAACAGAATTCAAAATAAAATCACCCAATAAAATCGTTTAAGTCCCTTCTGTGACCTTTCAGATTGAGGGTTTACTGGACCTGTTCACTGACCGGGGCAGCAGTCATGCAAGTATCGCCACTGTGTTTGTTTCCAAGTCCATTTCTCCTCCAAACGCGTTTCGATCTGCTGCCATCATAATGGCTACAAATTAATGCGGAGTATTTGAAAGCCACGCCCCTTTTCTCCCAACATCTCCCATCTCTCCAGGCCAGATCATCCCGAACGGGATGTCGGATATCTACTTCTCGTTTGTCCAGCGACGGCTCTTCAGATTTCCTGTTTTCGAGAGGAGTGACCTCCGAATTGCACAATCATCAGAATCTCGGAGCAGCGAGTCAGTGGCTTGCGGTTCGGTTCGGTTCGGGTGTGCAGGTGGTGGTCTCCTCCTCCACAGTCAGAGCGGAGCTTTTCGTTGCATTGCGCTGTGTCCCTTTAAAAGGTTGAGTTCTTCCGTCTGTGAGCGCTGGATTGTGTCTCCACTCTGCTCAGCTGTGTGTGTGTGTGTGTGTGTGTGCGTGCGCGCGCGCGCGCTGTTCTTCCAGCTGTGACATGGCACAGAGGCTGCGTGTACTCTCAGCAGCATCCTAAACCATGGGCGCTCTCGGGAACGCAGCCAGCGCGGCTCGGCGAACCAGGGCGACGCTGCTGGTCTGGACCTTACTGAACGCGGTGTTGGGACTGAAGGCGGAGGACGGCGGAATGGTGGAGGAACTTGTAACAGAGAAGGAGGCAGAGGAAAGTCACCGACAGGACAGCGTCAATTTGCTGACATTCATTTCGCTGCTGACTCTCACCATTCTCACCATATGGCTCTTCAAGCACCGGCGGGTTCGCTTTCTTCACGAGACCGGGCTGGCAATGATTTACGGTGAGCTTGTTTTCACGCGCACATGACGCTGGTTCTCCTCCTGCAGCTACACCACCACCACCACCTTCCCGCAGGCTTTACGTGATTCAGTCTCTCCCTCCCTCCCCTCTGTCCTCCACGCGCTCGCATAGCCTCTAATTGGTTGGGCTCGCGCTAATTTCTAGAAGGTGCTTTCCGCGGCTCATCCCCACAGACAGAACTCGATGCACTTTGACGTGGTTTCACCAGGGCCGGATTTAGGAGGATACGGCCCCTGGGCTAGAGCGAGTGTCGTTGCCCTGCCCACACAAGTTTCCTTTAGGCATTCCAATCAGGTTGACAGTCAGGTTTGTTTTGTTTCGTTTATGCCTTGTCTGCTTAGTAATTGTTTCTCTGAAATGGTGTTAATGTTTATAATTTCTAAAAAATAAAGTTTCTCATACATGTTGCATCATTTCTAGAATTTTCTAAGTCTGCATGCGGTGTTGGGATGCAGTGAATGAAATGTGCACACACTCAGAAGGCAGACAAAGCTTGAGGGCAAGGGTTATGTTAGAGGCGTGGCTTTGACCATTTCGTGAATAGTCATGAAGTTTTTGGGGGTTCTTTTATTGCACGGATACAATAAACATCATTATCTCAAAACAATCCGATGCCCAGGCCTGATGCAGTAAGCAATAAATTAATCACACGATGAATTAAAACAAACTCACTCATTTCCATTTGCATAATTTATAGTTGTTCCCTTTTTTCCTCTCTTTCCACCAAAAACTGGATGACAAAAGTCTTTAGTTTGGTGCTTTGGTGTCAACTATTCGTTTTTTGAAGAACAGAGAAATCATAATTCATTTTATCTGCTGTTTGTTTTTATTTTTTAATTGTAGATATTGAAAGAGTCTTCCACTTCCAATGTTCAATATTGTTAGAATTTACAGTTTATTGATCTTTGAGGATGAGTTGTTGCATTACGATGACATTACCGTTGTATTATTTGAAAATGGTCTCAAAAGAGCAATATTGTAATTTATCGCAATAACTTCTGGGACAAAAGTGAAGAATAATAGGAAAAACCACAAATGATCAGAAAGAAACATAAAACAATGTCTTCAAAACGACTTGGTCAAATTAGCAATATCTAAAACACGTGTCAAACTCAAGGCCCGGGTGCCAAATATGGCCCACAGTAGCTTTTTATGTTGCCCTCTAGACTCAAAATTACATCAATCAGTCCCTCCAGTTTTCCAACAAATTTGCAAAACTCACTCAAACGTTCACACAAAATTCACATAAACTCTACAGATTTCCACACTGTTTTTTGGATTTTTAACACACATTTTTCCTCAAATTTGTGTTAAAATTTGAGGAAATCTTAACACACTGATGTCGAAAGTTCTCAAAGAGCATTCATATCCCATGTCCCAAAATGAAAATGAGTTCAACACTCCTGATCTAAAATGAGTACAGTTCAGGTTCACCTCTCAATGTCATAGAGCATAAAACTGAACATTTCAACATCAATTATGTTTTTTAAAAAAAAACAACAACAAAAAACAGATTTTAATGAGACTCAGCGCTAACAACTCTTAACAGAAATGTCCGTCTGTCCAAAGGTTTTCCTGCTAGATGGTATTTTACAGTCATGATTCGTGCTGCTCCAGTCGCTGTCATGCTGTTCTCTCTCTCAACAATTGGACGCAGCATCTCAGGTAGCTCGCCAGCTGTCATATCGCCTGTAGTTTTAAAATTTCTTCAACCTGGTATAAGGGCGACACTGGTTTAATTTTCTATTTGTCTTTATCTTCAAGCAGCTGACTTTCTTATTTTTTTCAAACAAGAGAAAAAGTCAAACTACCGTTTTCAGCCAGCTAACCTGTAGTGCACAGCAACAAGTGTGGGAAGGACGGCCCTGTGTGCTTTATACAGCTGAAAAAAAAACACCCTCCTGTCACTCTGGCAACTCAATAAAATGAGTTTAAACAGCAGATATTGTATATTTTTTAAAAATAGTTTTAAAATCCTAACTTCTGCAGTTTAGATGCACATTTCCCACGGATGTAGCTCATCCTGACTTGTGCGACAGCTCTGGAGCCTCCCTTGTTGTCTGAGGAAGCTGAGCATTCACTCGGTCCGTTTGTGCCTTGACGCTGCTCTGAATTAGATTACGGAGACCTGTGTTTTTGTCTCATGTTACATCCATTACTATGGAAGAAAATGCACCAAATGCAGTTAGTGAGTGTAAAACCAGCTTTAAATGGATTCTAATCAAATGAACTCTTCAAAGCAATCTGTCAAAACTTTTGTGGACCAAATACTAAATGCAAGTTTATTGTGCACGAGTGGAAAAATTCAGGTGTATCGGCTGCAAAGTGACAGACATCCCGAAGCATGTAGATCCACATGAAGATGAAAATATAAAAACAGAAATCAAGAATAACACAAGCTTCAGTAAGGCCTCATGTGTATGTCATTCCAGATGTCTTTGTTCATCACCTTATTTGCCTCTATGAAGGTTTATTCTCTGTTGGGCTTACAGTGTATGCTTAATGTGTAAATTATGTAATCTGAAATGCTGTTTCACTAAGACATGAATGTTATTTTTTTATTATTTCTAATGGGGACACAAATAGACAAATTAATACTCTTTGAGAATTCTTATGTTTTTGTTTCCACTTTACTGCCTAAAGTTTTTGCAAACAAAAATCAGTTCGGTTCATTTCAGAAATGAAGCCAACGTTCTTCTGATTATTGGTCACAAATCTGTCCCTTGGTTATTGTCGGGTCAATCTGTATGAAGAACAATATACACCTGTACTGCATGTTGGCCACACATTTTGCTGCAAGACTTAAGAGACAGAACTTAGGCAGTCCAGCCGGGGCTACAAATTATTAACCAGTGAGGAGGAAAAAGGGTAGACTTTGATTTGTTTATTTTTTTTTTCCTTTTAATTTAATCATTGCTGCTTTTCGACCCTGAACCGTTGGCCCCAGTGGGACGCGTTAGTGAAGCAGACAATCCAAAACAGAAAACTGCCACTTGGAGTTTTTGTTTTGGGAAATGTAGAGACTATGTGCACAAGCTGAGCTTGTTTCTCCTTTTCACTTTTCTGTGTGAACCTGAACAAAGCTCTGAGATCAGAAGGATTATTCTGTAGCACGCTGAAAGTACCGATTAGCCGCATAGAGAACAGCCTAAACAAAAATGTTTTTACGGTACTTTCTTGTCCAGATTTATGGAAAGCACCTAAAACTCTCTCTAGCTGTGATCCGAGAATTTATTTTTTTTCTTCATTTGTTTTGTCTTTTTTTTTTTTTTTTTTTTCCAGAAACCGAAACAACAGGTGGTTTGATCCGGTGTCTGCATGAAACCACTTTGTGAATGTGTGTCTGTGTGGTTAGGCCAAAGTGTGTGAGTGTGATGTTCATACTTAACCCACTGGCAGAGTGAATCAGCAAGTCTGTAGCGCTCTGCTTTACTCTGTCCCACCACAGGATTTATGCTTCTCTAAGTGCCTCTCTCATCACTTTCTTCCTGACTCCGACTCTCTCCACCAAATTCTACCTGTCATGTTCTCGTTTTTCTTCCTTTGCTCTGCTGCAACTTGATCCAGTCTTCTGGTAAACAAGAAATGCATGGAGAATTACACTCACCAGCCACATTCTTAGGTAGATCTTAAACTGCGCTTGCTTACAGCAGCAACTCAAAGCATTTGGGGATCTAGGTGAGGTAAGTTAAAGTTCACACAGGCACAGCAACATCAGATAACAAATTGGAGAAAGTGTTGCCTATTCTTATAAGTTTGAATTATTGCAGCAACATTCACACGGTGGGGTCAGAATAAGGTGGAACCAGCACCGATGTTTGTCTTGCCTTCTGCGGTTCAGGCTGGTGGTGGTGGTGTAGTGATGTGGGGCGGGGGTGTCAAACGCATTTTCATTTTGGGTCATATCGAGAATGTCCTGAAAGGGCAGATTGTGCCAGAATGGATTGATAAATATTAGCAAACTGTTAAAATATGAATAAATATCGATGTCTGCATTTGATGAGTGCTGCTTAAAATTAAATAATGGTGAATATTTTTTCACACTGATCAATCCCTCCAGGATTTAACAACTTTTCTTTTAGTAATTGAAATGACAAATTTTGTGGAGCTAATTTAGAAATATTTGCAAGACATTTAGCAATATTTGCACTTATATGTAATTTTAAATGTCTGCCTCTAAGCTACAGTTTCGAAGCTTTGTTCCTCCACCTCACAGAGAACCCACTTCTCCCCGACTCAGCTCCTTCAGACTAGCCAGCAGCAATTGGCAAACACCTAGTGGAACTGCTCATCTTCTGAGCTCGTTTTAAGAGCTACTTCTCAACGCTGGTAAAAACAGGAGCACTGCTGCGATGACTTCCTGAAGGCAGAGTTTCAGAAAGAGTAGGAGTTTCTTAAAGAGACAGAGGTCCGATTTTAAGGCGTTAAATTACAAAGTCAGATTTCGTTTAAGTCATATTTGATATATCAATCAAGTTTATTTGTATAGCACAAATTCAGCAGCAACACAGTTGTGCTTTACATCATAAAAATACAAGTCATAGAAGACAGTCTGCAACTGAAGCTTTACATTTTGTCAAGCCCCATGGTTACACATCAGAATGTCGATTAATATTTTATTATGCTTCATATATATAGTACTTTTATTTCAAGTGAAGGTAATGTAGCTAATTGATAGTGCCATTTTATATCACAAAGTGCCTGGAGAAAACACAACACTTCCCATTTAACCTCATCAGCCTTCTTGAGGATTGTTGCTGACCACATCCATCCGTTTACGACCACATTGAAACCATATTGTCGTCTCAATTTCCAGCTAGATACTGAAAAACTCAACTAATCTCAAACCAGTTTCTTATACATGGCTGTGGATTCACTGTATTCCAGTGGCTCCAGTCCAGTTGGGCTCCTTGGTGATGTGGTGCAACAGGAAATTGATATCATCCAAAGAATCTGCAGGAACTGCGTGATTTTTAGCGTGGAGTACGGCCTAAAATCTGATGTCTGTTTCTGACATCCCATTGAATCTATATGGCACGAAGGGAGTCCAACCCCATACTAGCATGTGTAATTAATACAATGGTTCTTGATCAAATATCATCACCAGTTTTAACTAGAGTTTGGTTGCTTGGGAGTCGTTTGGTTTAGTTGGTCATGTCTATGTACGTGTGTCAAATGTTCTTATAATCCTCCATCTTTGTTCCGATTGGGTTTATCAGGCTTGCTGGTCGGTGTGATCCTGCGTTATGGCATTCCAGCCACCAGCTACCACAACAAGACCCCCCCGAGCTGCTCGCTGAAGGAAGGGCCTTCCAGCACCCTGCTGCTCAATGTCAGCGGCAAGTTCTTTGAGTACACCCTGAAAGGGGAGATCAACTTCAGGGAGATCCACAATGTGGAGCAGAACGATATGCTGCGCAAGGTAAGCAAAAGAAAAAGCTGTCTCCATTCTGCTAATTTCACCAGTTAATTGGGAATTTCTCGTCCCTCTCCAGGTGACCTTTGACCCTGAGGTTTTCTTCAACATTTTGCTCCCTCCGATTATTTTCCATGCTGGGTACAGTCTGAAGAAGGTGAGATACTGCGCGGTCTGACTGCTTCTGAGATTAAGTGAAGCGACACGGTTACATGAGGTGAGGCTGAGTCCGTCTGAAGTGTCTGCTGACACAGTGTTTCATTGGACAGATGGCTCGCAAACAAACCCTGTCATTGGCCAGATTGTGAGGACAGTCAACATAAGTGTCCGTTTGAAGGGAAGTCCAGAGCAGATGTCTTTCGTTTCCTCTTTGACATTTTTGCTGGCTCAGAAAAATGGCTGACTGCAGAAACAGTTTTTGCTTTTGTCTTCTTAAGGTGACTGGGTTTTATTTGGAGAATGGTAATTTGGATTTTGCGAATGTTTTCACCATTTTCATGGGGTCAATTTCTAGTAAAGTTTATGATCCTCTCCATAGCCATAATGTTTATTACATTGGAACTAGGCATGGGAAGGGACAATGTAAGATTCAAGCTGCTGGAGAAAACTATGGTCAATCTGACACTTTCTTTGCTGTCTCATTAAAAGCGTAGGAACGGTCTAATTATTATTATTTTTATTTTTGTATTTTTTGCAGTTTGGAAGCCTTAACCTTTTAAAACCTTGGTGTGTGACCGGGTAACTGGTGCACTCTGTTCCAAGATGCAGTATCTAAATCTTTATGATTCACAGACTTTAGTTAACTGGGAATAAAGCATTAAATTCAGATTCAGAAATACTTCATTGACCCCAGAGGGAAATTAAATAATATGACAACATTGCCCTTATTGCCCTGGCATGTGTCACTAGCTAACCGCTAGTGACACATGTAAAGCTATTGAAGGCTAACTAGCTATCACAGTTAGCCCTCGTTAAAACAACCAAATTAGTACATTTACAGATGACTATCTTTTTTTTTTTTCAAGATAATCTGTTCATAAAAAACTATTCTAAAACGTTTTAGAAGTCAGTACAAGTGAAATGACAATACAAAGTACTAGTTAGCATTGCATTAGCTCTTTAGCATCAGACAACTACCCTAGCCTTATTATTTATTATCTAATCAGGTTTATCAGGCAAAGCTTTTTAGGTTCCTCCTTAGTGCATTTTGAACATTTTGTGTTTCTTTCTTCATGTTAGAAATTGCTGAGTCAAATGACAGTCCTCAGGAAAAGGAAGAAGGGGGTCAGGTCAGCTAGAAAAGCTCGCTTTTTTCACACTCACAAGTATAATTTTTGTTTTTGCTCATATTGAGCAGAATTTTAAACATCAAATCCACTCAGATTTGCATCTAATGTGTACATTTTTATATATAAATTAGCTCAACATTGCTAAGTTGTCACTGATCAGAATGTCAAGAATTAAATTTGATCAGTGAGACCGTTCTAGAGGAAGACGCACATTTCCTGTAAAGAAGAAAACCCCTGAATCAGCTGTTTTTGGTTTACTTTGCAGGGACAGTCAGGTCAGATGGGCTTATTTGGAAGTCATCTGTGTTTCGCTGCTTATTTGTTTTAAAAGCAGTCAACCAGCTGGACGTGTGTTTGTGTGGCTGACTGAGCTGTGGCAGTCACTGGCCTGAAGGTTCAGCTAGAAGGCATATTTATTTATCAGCATGATCAATGCTGTTCTCAAGCATACAGATGTTTTCTTTCTCACCGTTGCTCACTAAACAATTACATTTCTCTTTAGTATATTCCCTTTCCCCCCTTTTTCAGAGACACTTCTTCAGAAATCTTGGCTCCATCATCACCTACGCCTTTCTTGGCACTGCAATTTCATGCTTTGTTATTGGGTGAGGTCCTCCTCTCTGTTTATCAATCTTAAAAGAGATAACCCTATTCCCCCCCTTTCAACTGAATGCCTCTCCTCTGCTCGTCCAACCCCAGGAATCTGATGTACGGCGTGGTGAAGTTGATGAGGGCGGTCGGACAGCTGACTGATAAGTTCTACTACACCGACTGCCTTTTCTTTGGGGCCATCATCTCCGCCACAGACCCAGGTACAACTCCAGAGCAATGAAATATGCGTTCCACAACTGTGAATGTGGCTGTTTGCTTCAATCTCTTCTTGATTGTTGACATATACTTGCAGTGACTGTGTTGGCGATTTTCAACGAGCTCCATGCAGACGGGGATCTGTACGCTCTGCTGTTCGGAGAGAGCGTTATGAATGACGCTGTGGCCATCGTCTTGTCCTCGTAAGTCATGTTATTAGTTCAGTGAAGCTATTGTCAGAAATATGTTCCTTACCTTTAGTGGAAAAATATCATATTGTAGTGAATTTGTAGATATTTCTGAAAACAGGATTAGTCTGATTATGCTTTTAGCTTTCCACTGTTTAGAAGTTTCAACTCACATTGAAAAGTTAATATTTATTGGATACAATGCTGCTTTAGTAGGTGCAGCACATGCTCACTTTCAGAAGAGTTGCTTTGGGCTGCATTCATCTGTATGATTAGCTGTGAGTAGTCACTCCTCTGTATAAAAACTAGATACTTAACTGATACATGAAGTTTTCCACTTGACGCTCACGGTGACACATTTTCCAGTGGAGAAGCATGGCCTCCGACTTCAGCATGTTCAGTTTGCGTTGCTCAAGATGGCAAAACATAAAGTAAAATGGTGGCTCCTGTCTGACTAACCCCTTCCAATACATTTCACTTTTCCATAAACTTGTTGATATGATACCCTAACCGTAAGGTGTCATACTGAGGAGACTCAAAATGTCATTCCCAAAAAATCCAACTCCTTTTTAACTGAGCTGATTTGTGCTACACATGTTTTCCTAGCAATTGTTTTAGGGAAAATATTATCTATCTGCTCTATATAATAAAAATACATTTTATTTCCAGTCCAGTAAAGTATTGAACAAATTTGGTTACAGGTTACTTTGCAAATCAAACCGTTTTTATGCACAACATGAAAGCAGTCAGTTCACCTCTTTTTCAAATGTCGTGTTTCTCCTTAAATCAATGTATTTTATTTATGTTTATGTTCCATCTTTGTGCTTTATGAAATACGGGTTTCAACCAAAACGTTTTTTCAAGTTCTTGTTGAATTTCACACTGATTAGTGAAACCTGCTTCCTTTCATCGCTGCTCCTCCTTGACACATGGCACTCTACCTCCCTCTGGTGGAAGACATGAATCACTTGTTTCTATGGAGGAGATTGTCAGAATGCTGCAGGTGGTTAATCTGTTTTTCGAAAAGACACTTGTGGTAAAAATTAATGCCAGCTCAGTGTTACCAAAGTGAGTGTTGATAGTTATGATTTTCACCTGTACCAGAATTACACTAACTCGGCATGCCTTGTATGTTTTTTTACATCTCAGCTCCATCGTGGCCTACCAGCCTGCTGGTGCAAACACACACATGTTTGACGCCTCTGCCTTTTTCAAGTCCGTGGGAATTTTCCTGGGGATTTTCAGCGGCTCCTTTGTGATGGGTGCAGCCACAGGCGTCGTCACGGCTCTCATATCCTGCTTTGTGCACACACTTTAAAATCCAACTGCATTCTAGATCTGAGTCATGTTGCTTCTGATCATGAAAACGCAAAGCCTTGTTGGCCTTTAACTGGACTCTACGTCACCAAGTTCACCAAGCTGCACTGCTTCCCTCTGCTGGAGACGGCGCTCTTCTTCCTCATGTCCTGGAGCACGTTCCTGCTGGCCGAGGCCTGCGGCTTCACCGGTGAGCCGTCTTGATTTAGTTATATAATCGAGTGTATGCCATGAAGAGATTTCCTTAAAAAGGCTGGAACTTGATTTGGACATTTTGGGTAATTCTGGATAAGCATATTAAAGAAAATGAGGGTTTGAACTTGTCATGTTGTCACACAGGGTCTGGTTTCGATGTCAAACGACGCATCATTAGGCATCTAAACTGTCTAAATCACATGTGTCAAACTCAAGGCCCAGGGGCCAAATCCGGCCCGCCGTAGCTTTTTATGTGGCCCTCTAGAGTTTAGACTAAACACTAAGTATGATTAACTATTATGTTATCAATGCAGTTTTTATCTGTTTCCTGCCAATTTATATCAATCAATCCCTCCAGTTTATTGAGAATTATTGTGGAAATTCACACAAAATCCCTGCATTTTTTTGTGCTAATACATTATTGGAAGTTTATTGCAGATTTTTCACAATAATTGTGAAAAACTTTCTTAGTTGTACTAAACAGCTGCCTCAGCTTTAGTTGATGTCTGATTATAGTCCATGATTTATACAGCGAGTAAATAAAAAGAATTGCATTTATTATTAGTCCCTGGAGAGACTGAAAAGATGTTCAATAATATTACTTAATTTTAAGAATTCATTGACATATTAACAGTTTGTGAACAGGTTTTATCAATACATTCTGGCACAACCGGCCCTTTAAGAGCCTTCATGATCTTGATTTGGCCCAAAACGAAAATGAGTTTGACACACCTGGTCTAAATAAACAAATTGGACATTCCTCTGATTTTTGTATACATAAAAAAATGTATCTGAGAGCACAATTTGTGTTTATCAGATAAACTGAGCGTGGACGATTTCTGCATATGCTTTTTCCCGATGGTTTTCTCGTCATGTTGGAAAAAAAACAAAAAAACATTGGGGAAAAAGTATGTGTGGAAATTGTCCACTCTCAGCTTCCGTAGATTACTGTAGGGTAAAATCAGTCAAGCATAAAATCACGTCTTCCTGTTTTTACAAGAAGTTTTATCATCTAAAAAAAACAAAATTGTTTTAGTTTTTCATAAATATATGATTCATTTCCCCTGCATTTTAACAAGACGGTGCCTTCATCTGCGAGATAATCACAAAGTATTTCAGCACTAAAATAAAAATATAACGCCCTAAAATTACAAGTTGAGGTTTAAGAAAATAATACCCCAGAGACAAATAATCCTCCAGAGATGCAGTGAAAGAACTTGTTGATTTATCTTTGTGGTGAATTGTCCCGCTGAGTGTTTAAAATCTGCCAGCTTGCCTGTGCGATGCAGCATGTTGGTGGAGTTTGCTGTAACACGTGTGTGTTGTTCTCCAACAGGTGTTGTGGCTGTGCTGTTCTGTGGCATCACCCAGGCTCACTACACGTGCAACAACCTCTCTGAGGAGTCTACAAAACGCACCAAGCAGGTGATATCTGGCCGGGGAGGCCTCCATCAAGCAGCTCCCTTAATTTTGAACCCTCTATAACTTCCCCCATAATCCGTCAGGGTGATGGTTCCAGATGGCACCACGATCAGCCCCGTGTGACCTTAATCGGGGCTGTTTGAGGACATCCGTCCTGACATGACTGCTCGGTTTCCCAGAGGGGACTCAGTCTTGCAGATTAGCATGTGAACACCATGCAGTGTGACACATTTAGATCAGTATGCAGCCTGACTCTTGTCGGCCTGTTTCACTGCCAGTCACCCTGAACATACAGCGTAGCTGTTTAAAGCTCATTGTGCCGTTTTTCATTTCTAAGTCAAAACACTAAAATTGTTTTTCATTCACAGCTCTTTGAAGTTCTTCACTTCCTGGCTGAGAATTTCATCTTCTCGTACATGGGCTTGGCTCTGTTCACCTTCCAGAAACACATTTTCAGTCCCATTTTTATCATAGGAGCTTTTGTATCCTTGAATAAATAATATATAACTCTTCAGGGTTTGCCACGGCAGTCATCCAGCAGCCCACTGTGTTTTTGAGTTAAAGATGTTTAAAGTTCACAGGAAATTTGTAATTATGTGTTATTGGAAGGCATTATTAACAATGTCTAAACTCCAACTGAAAAGTCTTTAAAAAAAAAAGGCAAGCATTCGAAAAATACAGTTTAACTCGATGTAAATCTTTTGCACTACTGTTGTTTCATCCTAGTTAAAGTGTCCAGAAATGTTTGATCTTTTATCTGTGAGTTGTCAGTTTATTTGCTGAATTTGTTACTGTGTAGGGTTGCACAGAGAGGCAGTGGTTATTAAATACAGGTGGATAAAAAGACACCTGACCTGAATCTCTCTCACATGTGTCAAACTTGAGGCCCGTGGGCCAAATCCAGCCCACCATAGATTTCTATCTGGCCCTCCAGATTGTAGACTAAACACAAAGTGTGCTTGAATATTATGTTTTCAATCAAACCAATGCAGTTTTTGTCTGCTTACTGCCAAATTATATCAATTAGTCCCTCCAGTTTCTTGAGAATCATTGTCAACAAAGTCCTGCACTTTTTTGTGCTAATAATTTGGAGTTTATTGCTGATTTTTTTTTTTTTTTTTTCCAAAAATTTTCTTTCTTGTACTAAACAGCTGCCTCAGCCTTAATTGATGCCAGATTATAGTCCCTGATGTATTCAGCGAGTAATAAAAAGTCGTTTTTACCGTTATAAATAAGCACAAATATTTCCAAATTAGTACCACAAACAGGGGAAACCCTGATTCCTGGAAATACTCCACAGTTTAATAGCAGTGGATTTCTTAACCAGCTTGTGTCAGATAGCCATATTTATCGGCAGAGCTCTCAACATTTACCCGCTGTCCTTCCTCCTCAACCTCGGCCGAAGGGACAAGATCAGGGGAAACTTCCAGCACATGATGATGTTTGCAGGTACAAAATAAAATCAAAAGGTTCAACTAATATCACTAATGTCAACAGGGTTGGAGTGTAACAGTTTTGGCATGGCAACCTTTCCAGGTTTACGCGGAGCGATGGCATTTGCCTTGGCTATTCGGGACACTGCCACCTCCGCCCGGCAGATGATGTTCACCACCACTCTGCTTATCGTCTTCTTCACCGTCTGGGTGTTCGGTGGGGGAACCACACCCATGCTCTCCTGGCTGCATATCAGGTGACAGAACCGCTCTGGAAATAACAAAACCTCATTTAAAAAAAAAAAAGAAAACATTTTGGGAGAGCATCATATTCTGGACAGTTTATTTAAAAAAAAAAGTCCCACAGATAAGATTGTTGCATACAGAATGTCCAGGATTTTACTGTAATTAATTTTCTGTCAGGTGTTGAAGAGTTTCTGAAGAACAACTCTTTGTTGCCGTTTTAAAGCATCGTTGCAGAATCCATAAAAAACTTAAGATGGAGGTATAGTTAAAGCAAACTTAATGGCGTGTAAACAAATATTTATTGTTGCTTGCATAATTATTTGTTACAGTTTTTCTATCAGAAATTAAATTATCAAAAATTGACATGATGTCTTCTGAAGCCTTTTTGCTGTGCTAATGTAAGATAATGCTAAGCTACACATTAGCCTAACTTATGCATTAGCTTAGCGCACTGCTGTCAAACTCCAGTCCTCGAGGGCCGGTGTCCTGCAACTTTTAGATGCGCCTCTGCTGCACCACACCTGAATAGAATAATTAGGTCATTAGCCAGGCTCTGGAGATCTTATCTACACAAGGAGGAGGTAATCAAACCATTTGATTCCAGCGTTTTATACCTGTGGCACATCTAAAAACTGCAGGACTGCGACCCTTGAGGACTGGAGTTTGACACCTGTGGCTTAGCGCTAGATACATAGTGGCAATCAGTTCCTGTACTTCCTATTTGTTTACATTAAATAATATTTAAATCATGCTTTTATGTTTATCGTATCTAGCTAAGAGGAAAATTGGGCAAGCCATTTGTGTATTTATTCACTGTTGACTGACTTGTTAGCATCTACAGTCCACCTTTTTAGAGGTTTGTTCTCACTAGTTCAGAAGAAGCTTTTAGGAATGACATGGTTCTTCTTGTCCTTGTACAAGAACGACTTGTACCTTTTGGATAAGGACCCACTGGTTTTCATACTATTTATACCCCAGCTAATCAACTGGGTTCTATTTAAAGTTTAATTTTATGGTTTGTGTTTTTGTTCCGACACTCTTTTACTTCATCTTTTATGAGTTTGGCACCACCCTCTGAGTTGAGCTGGTTTTATGCCACGCCTGCGCACACAACCGATACGGCCACAGAAATCCGGGCAGCATGCAGACATCTGTAAAGACGCCAAGTGGGCTTGTACAGATGATAAAGTTTAAGCAGACCTGGGGGTATGACTTGGGATTTACTAATATTTGTATTTGTATTTGTCATACTTGCAGAACTAGTAGTAGTTTCTGGAAGTACTGCGCTAGTCTCACAAATGTCTCACCCAGTAAGCTTTTCAAAGGACTTGACTGATTGAAATATTTGACTTCAATCTTGTCCGACACAGTGACACCTTAAATATGGCAAACCAGTTCACATTGAAGGCTCTACTACGTAATAAATGTTCATTACTAGTGAGATCTTTTTGGCACATTGGTTTACTAATTAGCATGTTAAGCTACTCAAAGGAACTAAAACCATAAAAACCTCACCTGGTTTGCTTCAGCAAATCAGCCAATGTGCATTGAGGCTAAACTAACATGTGGATTTGAGTGTTACTGAACTACTGGGCAGAATTTGAGTTAACTAAACATGCTAGCATTTCATATTATTTGATTAATTAGTATGATGTGGCCTAATAGCATGGACATTTGTGCAACCAGTGCAGCTAGCTTAAGTGTTGCAGTGTCGTGACTGTCAACAGTATTGAATGCATACAGAAAAGGCTTTCCATAATCCCCTCAAACTTGGCATGAAAATTATTTCAGTCGTAAACCAGGCTCCAAGTTTGTAATTCAATAAGTCGTGGGCTGCCAGGAGAGGGGGCAAGAGTTCTCTGCTGCTCTCAGAAGTATCCCAGGAGCTCTGAGGGGAGGAACAGATTTGTCCTCCAGTACAACTCCGGCTACTTAACCCCAAGCCTGAGAAGAAAAAATAAGTGTCTGTGTTCTGCGTTGTGCCGCTGCTGTTGCAGTAATTTGATTTGGCTCTTCCTTTTTTTTTTTTCTTCTTTGATCTGGGTTGAGCACTGCTTCACTTCTATCTGTTGTCTGCCCATGATGCACTGAGAGCTTCGCATTGATCACGACAGAGCGGATTATCTCGTTCCCGGCAGCAGCGGCCTGAGCGAGCAGGCTCTGTTTAATATGAGTAATGCCTCCTCGGACCGGACTGGAGCCATTGTTCGGCAGGGGCTTTACAGCACTGCCAAGCCCCCCTCCGTGAACTCAGCAGAGTAGATACTGGGACATGTGCTTTACAGCATGCAAATATCAGCTGCGTGGTTTCAGTGTAATCTTATGTAACTGACAACACAAAAAAAAACTGGACCCTTAGGGTAACAGCAGCCTGTTATTCAGCTCCATCTTCGCCTCTGTTTTATTAATTAATGAGGGGCACGCTATCTGTAACTTGTTGTGGCAGAGCATCTGGTGAAGCTGTTTGGATCACCAGGCTCTCAGGTGACAACTGAAATGTGATGTGGGACTGCTGCTGTGTTTGTCTGTAAAGAAAGGCTGCTGGTGTTTTGGCTTCAGATGAGGGACTGTAAGCAGGCGAGTGTGCTGCTTATTTTGATGTTTGGCAGGGGAAGACATCAAGAGCAAAGAGGTCCTTGTTGCTCATCGTGGTTCAGGAAAGGTTCTGCTAATCCGTTTGAATTTTTTATTTTCAGGGTAATCCTTTTGATAGCTCATGCAACATCTTTTTTGGCTGTAATGGAGTTTTTCCTTTGACTTTTCTCTCAGGTTAATGATTTCTGTCAATCATATGAGGGCACAAAAATGATAATTTAGTTCACTTCTTATCTACTGTGCTTTATATTTGCAGCTTTCTTCGCAGTTAATGGCCGTCAATTGTAAAGATATGTGCAAAATTCTTTCAATAAGTAGCTACCGCAAGGACTTTGTGAGGCCAAGATGGAAATCTTAGTTGCAGCTCTGAGGATTTAGCAGCTCCAACTTTTTAAACTTTTTAGCGAGCAGGCTCTGTTTAATATGAGTAATGTTTGTAATTCTTCTGACTGGAGATGCTGGTAATTTTAGACCTGTAGTCATTTTTTCCCCCCCACATATCTTTTGACTTATAATGATCAGAACAAGGCAGATAGATAGACAGAAATGAGCTTATGCATAGTTTCCAGGATATTGCATCCCTACAAAAGGAAACTCATCTTTTAGATGATCTTTTATAGATCTAGTGTCATTCCCAGACAAACTCACTCACTCTGAATTATCTTCATACTGGTTTACTTTAAAGTTGATGCAGACATAAACAGATGGTAAAACTCAAAGTTGCCAGTCTATTTATTGTTTTATCTTCTTATATGCAGTTGCCATTAGTTCAGTTGCCATAAGCTGTTTTATATAAATAACTTTTGCTCTCCCCAGTTGTAGCTTGTCGTGGATTGTTGTTTCCATAAATACAAACCACAATCCCACCTTTGTTAATAATAATAGTTTCACAAATATTATTATAATCATTTGCATTGTGACTATTTTTCAGCAGATTCCTTTGAGACTGATTTATTAGGAATTATTTACATATTTTATAGTGAATATGCGCCTTGAGTTTTCCATAGGCTTATCAGTGAAAGCAAATACAATCCCGAAACTTGATAAATGTAACTAAAATGCCATTTCAGTGGCACACAATCAAACCAAAAAGTCAGTTTGTTGAAATCTGACTCAAATAAAATTTTATTTTCTGGCTATTTGTTTTTTTTTTTGTCATAGTGCAAGAACTGAGGGAGGAAAAGCCGCAAACTGAGACGTTATATTCCAAAATAGCCAAACCCCTAGTTGCGAACAGTGGAACTTGTTCCAGTGTAAGCACTAGTTTCGCTCATTCATCAGCTGAAGAGCAGTGGTGATGTCATCCGGCAGTATTTTCTATGTGAACATATGAACATCTGCAAAGACTCGGTGCCAAGTGCAACAAAAAAGAGGATTATGTTTAGCCCACGCTGCTGCCAACAACGTTTTATTTATTTTGTTTGCATGCTGTGTGCTCACTTTCTACTCAGCTTCGCAATAAAATGTCACTCGCTTTGACTTGTTTCTTGTTTTGTTGCATTTTCCAACCGCAAAGTTGTGTCTCTTATGTGACCAACTTCTGCAAAGCAGAGCGTAATGAGGAAGCAGAAGAAAAATAACAAATGCTTTTCAAATTATTTGCTATAAGAATCTTAAAAAAAAAAAAAAAAAAAGCACACCGACAGCATGATTCTGCCACCACCGTGTATCATGGCTATGACCTCCAGTGTGGGAAAGAGTCAAATAATATTTAATATCATTCACAATCCAGCATTTTGTTTCCTCATTTCAATTTTTCTTTCTTTTAATTATTGTTATCCAATTTTCCCCTCCAAACAACTAAAGCTAATGAATAAAAAGTATACAATGTTGCAGGTGACTTACTTTATCATCTTCTTTTCCGATGCAGGTAAAAAAAAAAAAAAGACGTTTTTGTATCCAGAAATGTTATGTAAATAAAAAACAAAACAGTATTCCCTCAGGATTATGATTTCCTTTAATTCTCTGTTTCTATCCAGTGTTTGTTACTCCACCAGGTAGACGTCTCGCATCTCTGCCTGCTTTTAAATGTTCTCAAACCCTGTGTTTATGATAGATATAGATATGAAAACGGCAAAAGATTTCAAGATGAGAGCCGCCGCCACGGAAAGTGGGAATACTCCAGGTGCCGTATACGAACGCGAATCGCTTCACTGGTGCTAATTGGTGTTGGGGGAGGAAAATCTCCTGGTGTGTTTTGGTGAGGAGAGCAAAAGTGGGCATCTTCAAAAATTGTCTATTTAAAAAAAAAAAAAAAAAAATCTGTTTAGAAAAAGGGTTTGAAACCACCTGAGTGTGGATCTGACTGTGGCTGAGGTTGAGGCTCTGCTGTCTTTGTGTTGTGAGGAAAAAATCTGTTCCTCTTTCTTTTTCCTGTAATCTCTGTTGACTAGCCACTTTTTTCTTTCTTTCGTTTTTTTCCTCCTTTCCCCCACACAGGATCATAAAAACCAACCCGCTCTACTTGGAAACACACACGTTTCCAAGTAGAGCGGAAATGCAGACATGTAGGGTAACATGTAGGGGGAAAAAACCTGAACTGTGATTGCTCCGTCATTTTTTTCTTCTTCTTCTTCTTCCTCACTCTTTTCAGGATTTGCTTGTGGACAGAAACAAAATTGCTCACAAGGAATATTTGCCGGATTAGAAGGAGAGGAGTGGGTTGTTCGGGATTAGGATTACAGGGTGTAATGAAGTGGTTAGAGGATTCCCTCACAGCCTGTTCGTGAAGAGCCGTTTGTTTCTCCTTATACTGGGAGATGTGAGTCAGGCTCCATGTGCTCCTGTTTTTTTTTTTTTGTTTTACATTTATTTCAGGAGGAGATCATTTACTCTGTCAAGTTTGTTCCTCCTAGAGACTTCTCCGCTGCACTTCCCTGCACCATTTGCATCACTATGTTGTTTGCATGCCTTCTGGTGTCTTTGCAGCCTCCTCCCTCCCCTGATCCTCTCTGGTGTGTGTGTTTAGTTGAGACAAGGGTCTTAAACGACAGCCGGATGCTTTGGGCTCTTCTTTTGAAACTGCAAAGGTAAAGAGAGGGAGAATCTCTTACCCAGAAAGCCCATTTCCTCCCGGTGACAGTCATGGAGGGGTTTTAAAGATAACCACACACACCAGTCAGACGTTCCGCTGTGCAGGCAGGATCGGGTAGGATTTAAAACGTATCGATGACAGGCTACGTGTCTCTCCCTTGGCACCCATCCAGACACATTGGAGTGAGCTGAACCAAAATAAAAGTGCCCTCTAGAGAATCGAGAACACTTTTCAGCTGTTGGGAGACATTGTTGTAGAAATAAACCATGAGCAGCGAGAAAGACTGGAAATGGCCCCTTGCTATGTAAATAAATCCTTTCCTTTCTTGGAAATCACTTTGTCTGGCAGAGAGTATTACAGCAAACTTCTACACAGTAACATTATCTGCTGGTCCGCTCAGCTTAATGGAAAGAAATGGCTAGAAGTGACTGTAAGGGCGTCTCGGTGGATTAGAAAGTATGTAAAAGTCGAAAAACTCTCGTGTTGCATAGACGAATTAGACACAATGATATGTTTAGCATTTGTTTCTGTTTGGCGATAATGACTAACGAAAACCTTAAAAAAACATAAGCAGACCAATTCAAACTTTTAAAAAAATTACATAGTTATAGTGACATGGTCTACACAATCACACTGCTGATATGATAAACAGTCGTTGATTTTGAGCCCTTGGTCACATGAAATAAATTTGGAAAGTTAAGTGGAAGGAAAAAATATTTTGAAATAGAGGCACAAACAACTGACTTGCCTTACAAAGACCAAACCAAATTGAATTCAAGCATTTTTTAGGATAATCTAAAGGTCTGGACTGAGGCTGGAGCTGTGGTGCGTTCCAGTTACGTTGCATTTGGGTTTGACATTACATCCAGGTTAACAGCTAATGGAAATCATTAAAATAAATTTGTCTAATAGAAACGCGGCAATTTAAAAAAAGTCACATTTTCCTATAAAAATGTTTGCGCTTTTTTATTTTTTACAAATTTTTGGCTGCATAGAAATGTGTTTATTTTGCAAAACTGCAATGGAAACACTTTTTCGCATCACATGAGTGACGGGTATCAACAGCTGGACGTTACTACTGGAGGAAAACATGAACAAGATCAAAGGGAGCAGTAGAATTTTAATTTGTCCTTTTTGGATTTTGCAGGCGCTACATGTTGCATTGAATTTATTTATTTATTAAATTTTTTAGATTAAAAAAATGCAATAAAGTTTGTAAAAGTTTTACAAGTTTTGTAAAATAAACGTTTTCTTCACAGCCTGCTGTGATGTGGGGGCGGCCATATTGAAACTCAAAGTCTGAGTTTCAGAATCAGACACTTGAAATGTCTGATTCTCTGAGACAAGAAGTCATTCCAGTTGATTTATTCTCCCCACTGGGAAGTCAAAACTGGCCAGAAAGCCGGTCTGACTTAAACCTCACTGACAATCTATGAAGCATTATAGGATTTAATCACTTTGGTTTATTAACCATCCTTGATGGATTAGCCTACGCTGATTGAAATGCTTTAATTTGGGAGCAAATATCTGTTTTAGCTTTAATACTTCAGACTGCATTGTGGAAAACCATTGTTCATTAAGCTGTTTGTTGCACTTGAAACTCACCCTTCTCTCTTTGGGCCAGGGGTGAATGGGAGATTTTCTGCACAAGTTAAAATATGACTTGGTTCTGAGGTCATTAACTTATGTTTTCATAGAAAAAAAAATGCTAACAGGACAGAAGACTCTCCACGTCTGTGTCATACTTACCCCGTGTCTCTAACTTGCTTTGGATTAAATGCTGATGTTGGTCTGCATCTTGGGGAACAAGGTTTAGCACCTCAGCACTTTTGTATGCTAGGATAAGAATACATCTAGTAACTGTTTAACTTATTGCTAAGCAATAAGTTAAACATGTTGTTGCTTTGTCTCTCGTGCTGCAGGGTTGGTGTGGATTCAGATCAAGACCTGCAGCCCTCTGGCGACAGCTTCCAAGTCCTCCAGGGGGTGAGGAGCTCACTCACATCCACGTTGGGATTCTCTGGATCTCTGCCACGTTCCGAACACTTTCTGTTCCACGTTCTGCTGGGGATTTCTCTGTTTTTTTTTGTTGTTGTTTTTTTTATAGTTTATGTAGGTTCAAACTCAGGAAGTCTAGCACTGAAATGTAGTCTCAGAAAGAAGAAGAGGAAAGTAGAATAGGGAAGCTGTGTGCTGTCAGATGTTATTTTAGGACTTGTCCTTGCAGGCCTACCTGCTGGATCGACTCTTATCCAACCTGTTGTTGACTCACAGTGACCTGTAAAACAGGATGTGATTTCTGTTATTATACTCTGTTGCTATGATCCTACATCTTAATCTAAAACAAAACATCTTCCCAGCTACAGTGAGAGCAAACCTGGTTCACATGCCAGCAGCTTTAAAGTTTGATTGAAAAAATGCATGGATGAAGCATGACATTGTGAGGTGGTTATCATGTATGACATCGATTATCTCTTCGCTGTGGCATCTG
Organism: Poeciliopsis retropinna; assembly: GCA_010277075.1. Classification (NCBI taxonomy): domain Eukaryota; kingdom Metazoa; phylum Chordata; class Actinopteri; order Cyprinodontiformes; family Poeciliidae; genus Poeciliopsis; species Poeciliopsis retropinna. The sequence goes on from VMRM01000003.1 coordinate 23,969,150, forward strand.
TTTGTGGTGCAAACCGTAAGTAAATACAAGTAAAAAATGGTAAAAGAAAAAAAAAAAAAAACCTGCCCCGGAAAATGTCTGTGCACGCCTCTGAGATCTACACAGATGAATGCTCATCACAAAAACTTCCCGTTAGACAGGCGAGATGCACGCAATCCGCACATTAAACCGATTTGCATTAGATTCCATATCTGTCACTGTAGCAGGAAAATCAAGTGACTGGTGCTGTTGTATGATTGTGAAAAAAGCAAAATGTCATTTTTTTTTTTTTTCAATCATGTGCTTCTCTAGGATGGAAACCAGGATGAGGGCCAGAGTAAAACCAAACAGGAGAGTGCCTGGCTCTTCAGACTCTGGTATACATTTGATCACAAGTATCCTTTTTTTGTGTGTGTATAAATCCCATGTGACTCAGTCACAAGGTAAATATCTCAGATAATCCATCAGGGTGACTGCCTGGCCCACATTTGCTATGCAAACTGATTCCTCCTGGATCAGATAATTTGACATAATTTTGAAAAATATTTTGCTTTCCCACAACAACAAACTCAAGGTAATACATTTAGCGACTCATCCTCCTGTTTCCTCCAATCTTCCCATCCCCGCTGAACAATTGTCTTCCCCAGGTGGTTGATTGTGTTTCTGTCTCTTTAAACGAGGGAGCTCTGTTTCCCAGAAGGGAAAAATCCTCTCCCCCTGCTGTCGCACGCCGTTTGGAGCCAAAGAAAAGCAACAGATCATTTGATATACTTTAGGTTGTTTCTCCCGAGTGCAACCGACTGTAAATATCCAAACGTGGTACATGGGACCAGCGGATTCCAGTCCCCACCATTTGAACGCGGCACTTAGTTTTCCAAAGCAGCTTAACCTGCTTAAGCTGAGTCCTTCACTGCAAAATCACACAAAACTCACCGAGTTGTTTTGGTCCAGTTTCTAGTGCAAATGAGACTAAACTAACTTACAAGTAACTTTTCAGCAATATTTAGAGGCTGTTTTCATGTTAACAATTTCTTAAAAGTTCTGAAAAAGTGCCAGTCCACTGGTAGATTATTCCACCTAACATGGGAGAAATGTTTTGTTATAAGTGAAATAATCTACCAGTGGAACTGGTACATTTTAAAGGAAGTATTGCCTTAAAACAAGCTCCCATATCATGCTCAAAAGATATTCAGTCAGTTTTCTCTCATTTCGAGTGTACTACGGTACTTACAGTGGCACAGTTGGTAGCACTGTTGCCTTGCAGCAAGAAGGTCCTGGGTTCGATTCCCGGCCCGGAGTCTTTCTGCATGGAGTTTGCATGGTGGGTTCTCTCTGGCTTCCTCCCACAGTCCTCTCTAAATTCTCACTAGACCAAAATACTTGGTAAGACTTTGTGGTTTTGCAGTGTATAAAAATTTGTATTTGTTTTCTGTAAAACGAAGAAAAACACCACGACGATCCCACCAGCACACATCCCTCTAAATTATTACATTTCTGTTGTGACGTTTTGCTAAAACCTGCTATAAATCTTGTGTTCCAAGTTTAAGTTCAACCTTTTTATTGAGATTTTATTGTTCTTCAGATTTACAATGCGTGCCTCTTCTTAATTTTGAACGATTTCTCTGGATTTCCCTTAATTACTTCCCAGTTACCTTAAGCCCATTTTGACACATAGCGGCCCACCTCTGACCTCCACTCTTCCCAGTTACTGTGGCCCACTGGCAAGCTGCCTTACCAGTCCACGGGCATATGAAGTGAGTATTTGTAAAAAAGAAAAAAAGGTTGTTTTTTTTTTATTGTGAAAAATATATAAGCTTAAAATCTACATTTGGTGAAAATATGCACATGTGTTTTGCGCCATTTATTGTTGTACTAATGTGTGGAAATATCTGGTTTGTAGAACACGTACAGTGTGAAGCTGGTGGGCTTTATGTGTAAAACTTGAAAGATAAATGCCTTAGTTGAGGGTAAGAAATTAAAAATTAACTCAATTAAAAAACTTCAGGTATTAACTCAAATTACTCACCATTTAATCTGCTGTTTTTAAAGCTGGTAAATGATTCTGAAACACTTTTCTGACACTCAAAGAGCCTTCAAGGACACAAATATGAAGTGTGTCCTTGAATATGGAGAGAGAGTGTCTATTATTTACAAACATCTAAGGATTTTTTTGAAATTATTATTATTTTAAAAGCTCTTTTTAACAGTATTTGTTGATTGGATGTCTCGTTGCTTAATAGCAACAGAGAGAGAGAGAAAAAAAAGAGAGCGAGCACTTTCGCTTTTCCCCAAGGATCTTCTGTGCAGGAAAAGTTGGTGAGAGTCATAAAAATAAAATGAACAGATTTCAGAATTGTGACTTAATTTCAGCTCCCTTTAAAAAGGGGGTAAATACTTTTTCACATGCAGCCAGCTTAGAGGGGATGGCTCTTATTTTTGCCTCAAAAAAAAAAAAAAAAAAAGAAAGAAAAAAAAATCACATGGTTTTATCTTTTGTCACATGATGCATGAAATGTTGATGTGAAAACTGCATTTGTATTTACTTGGTCATTTTTGCATATAAGTGAAGGGGGATAGAAAAAAAAAAGCTGAAATCACAAAAGCGTTTTCACAGCATGCATGCGTGGCAGCAGCCACAAATATCACATAAAACTGTATTTAAACTGAAAGACAATGATAAATAAGCTTTTTTGTCGGCTTTAAAGAAAGTAAAGATCCTTAAATGTGATTTTATTTATTTTTTATCCATCTGGGGTTATTCTGGTGCTGTGGGTTTAAAAACAAACAGCCAAGTCGGTGTGGCAAACTGTCCTCAGAGCCGAGTCTGTCCCTGAATACTGAAACCGGTTTCTTCCTCTCTGAGTATCCACCAAGCATTCAGCCACACAGAGCCCAGGCCTTCGGCAGGCAGCATTTTAAGAACGGAGGGGTGAGGAGGAGGTCTGCATTGTGTCGGCACAAAAGACGCTTTTCAGCTCCGGCTCAAAGATGACCAGTGTTCTGACAGACACTGCCCTCTGATATTTAAAACACAGAAAAGCTCCTTGAAGCTTCGGTCACACTCACTTCACTTTCATCAGGGCTCTTTTTTGTTCTCTGTGCTATGAAACATGCGGGGGATTTTTTTTTTTTTTCCCCTTCTCACTGAAAATGATCTGTTCCAAATTGGATTCCTGCACATAAAAATGTATTGTATTTTTTTTGGTTTCTGTAATTTTCAGCAGTAAACAATTTAGATGAAGATGTTTTCTCCTCGCGGTCAGGAAGCTGCAGAAATGCCACGTCCAATCTGGACGTAGGGGGCTGCCAGTGTAGCCGGCCGCGTGGGGAGAGCCCGGATTAAATAAAGCTCAGTGTCTAGGTCCTCTTTAATTATGGATATTATGAAATGCCTCTCTACTGAAATTGATACGAGACCTTAAAATGCTGCTGCAATTCATAATGCTTCTACAGCTTAAGTTGTTTTGGGGCTTTTTCTATTGTATTTTGTTTGTAGAAATTGACATTACAAGCTGACAGAGGGGAACAAATTGAAAATCCATCAGTCTGCCTTTTTAACAATCCCCCCCCCTACTGTGACGACCTGAATTCAGACCTTAATCTTTACAACTGGGCCACAAAATTGACAGTTTCCTCTTCTAAAAAAAAACGCCCCAGCTACTTTGTTGACATTTAGTGCTCGAACGGGACTAAATTCAAGATTTGTTTGGGCCAGATGTTAATGCTCTTTGTGCTCACATGACTGCAGCAGCAGCAGCAGCAGGAGGAGGAGGAGGGGTGTGTGCGCGATCAGGGATGGCTGTGTGTTTCTACTTTAATTTGGAGGGAGCTTCTGTTAAACTACTTAACAGCACAAACAATTTCAATGGACTCATTTCCAAATGTGTCTTCTTTCCCCATAAAAATAGTTTCCCAGTAATACATAGTTATGTAATTTTTGTTGTTGTCGTATCCAGCGAGCTGAATAATCCTTTCATTGACCTGGCATTGACTCCTTTCCACCCCCGGTGGACATGGGGGCTATCGAATCCCCGATCAGTCTGGGCTGTTCAGCTGTTTGTCGTTTAATCAGCATGTGTTTTCTTTCTGATCTGGGGCGCTTGTGAGTCATCTCTGTGCCTGTTAGTCTGGGCATATGTGTGATTCAGGGCGGCCTGTGGTTTCCTGTTTTCATCTTGCCTCACTAGTTGCTGCAGTATTGGCTATCAAATGAAAGTCCCTCTGACCTAGTCTCCAAATTCAACTCATCTGAAAAAAACCCTCTCTATCTATAGGTAACTAATATCTCTACCTATCCCAAGCTGATTAACTAACATATATTAACTAACATATTTCTAGCTAAGCTATCTGTAGCTACCTAAATAACATATATCTAGTTAACTAACATATCTCTATCTATAACTCTATTGATTTATAAGGACTTGGCTTCTGCCTTTTTGTTGGTTTGTAAAATATTTTTTCCTTTTTTTTTTTTTTTTTTTTGCAGTATTGTTAATTTACCAAAAATAAAGCTAATCTGAAATGAAGGCTCCTGTCAGATGGCTGTAATCCAGCCTCCCTCTTGAGTATTTATACTGTTGATGTCCATTCTTCTGTTCACACCTCATGTTTCACTCTGAGTTCTGTTTTCAGAACCACGAGCAGCTAAGGGATCCCGACACCGACTTGATCCACAACGACGCCGACCTGACCTTCACATTCGGCGACACCGCCATCACCGCCAACGGGGCGTCCGGCAGGGCGGACGCCACCGGGGGGTTGGGCTGGAGCGCAAATGGAAAGAGGAGCGGCAGCACGTCAGAGGAGGCGCTGGAGCGGGAGCTGGACTCCCGCGAGCAGGAGCTGCTGAGCCGGGGCACACGCCTGGTTTTCCCCATGGAAGATCACATCTGACCTCCTCCGCCCCGTCCGTACCAGCCGCTCTCCCTGGCCTGACCCTCACCATCTTGCCATCAGTTCTCTCCACTTTCACATGGGCAGAGTGCCCGGCGCTTCAGAGACGAGACGGATCTGAGATATGGGATCTGACAGGAGGGGAAGGGTTCATCGTGACCTGTGGCTCCATCAAAGCCAGGAGGAGCTCAGCTCCAGGAGCATTTCATCCTCATTAGATAAGAAGTTTATTCCAAAGAAGACACAATGCCCCTGTGGTGTTGAGGGAAAAGAAGAAGAAGAAGAAAAAAAAACCTTGCTGCTGCTTCACAGACTGCGTTCTCTGCAGAAGAGGATTTAAAAACTTTTTTGACAGGAAGTGGAAGTGATGCATGACCATGCAAGACTATCTACATGTTCAATGCTTTGTTGTTGTGCTGGAGGAGAAAACGGGTCTCATGGTGGGACGTGACCAGAGTGTCTTCACAGTTCAGAAACCACATAAAAAGACTTTGACTAAAGAGCTCTTTGGTAAAAGTCTACCTGAAGACATTTACTGCTCAAACCACAGCGTCCTGTTATCTTGTGAAACATCTGCTGCTGAGAACGTAAAGTGACGTTGAAGCTGTTTTCTTTCTCAGTCGTGATTTAACACACGTATCTAAATACCTATAGAGCCAGGCTTCGTTTCTCACCGGTTGAACTGTTCATTGAAGGCCTATTACATTTACAGGTGGTATGTGAACATCTTGTCATTCAGTTGCCCTCGATCAGCTGCGTTAAACCGTATCTCATGACACAACTTAGAAACCCTGACATGTTTAAATTCCATTAAGGAATAAAGAAAGGGCATGAGGATTTACACGTGATTAAAGACCAGCTTACACAGAGAAGTAAAGAGCTAGTCGCTGTAGCTTTATCGTCTTTTGAATGATGAAGCACCTATTGCAGCTGCAAAACGTTTGACAAAGTGCGCAAATCTTTACAAGGCGGATATTCGAATTTTAAAGTGTTGGGAGATTTATATTTTATAACAAGTGAAATTAATTATTTCAGTTTGCTAACTTAACAGCTTTTTAGTTGGATATCATTTCCGCTGCTGCAAAACAAATATTACTGCAAATACTTTTTTTTGTTTGTTTTAACGGCTCACTTCAAGTCCAAAAATTAGCTGTGAAAAATACCATTAAAATTAAGTAGTGCCCAACAGAGGTTTGGCTCAGATCTTCCTTAAAACATCAGATCTATCAGAATGATACTTTTTTCTTTTTATACTACTATTCTTTTATTGATGTGGCTTAATTTAGCTTAAAATCCAAGGAAGAGCTAGCTCAGTTAGCCTAGTTAGCATCTTTAAGGCTTCATAATTAGCATGTAGGTAGTTTGTTACAGCTGTAAAAAAAATAAACATTAAGCAGGGATAGCTTCTAGAGACATTATCTGTACAGATTTCATACAGTTAAAATGTTTTGAAGAGGAAGGATATTTTACTGCACGTTTACCCTCACATTCCAGCTTATTTAACATAAAGACCCATAATAAAAACATAACACATTTCCATCGATATAAACTCAAATATTTTGAAGTCAAAAAAACATTTAGAAATCATATAAAAAATGTTTTTTTTTTAATTATTATCTTTAGAAATGGGCTGTAGGTTTCATCTTGAGAATTTTTGAACTCTTATTTTAACCTCTGGAGGATTATGCATCAGCCACAGTTAAACATTAGTAATATTCCCTCTCTAGTAAATAATTCACAATCACTTCACACTTAGATTATTGCTATAACAGGACAAAATAAAGTTAATAATCTCCCTTCCCTCTACCCCCTAAGCTAACCATGTTAGCTTGAGAAGCTGTGCACACTTGGAAAAGGGGTTTGTGATGTTGAAAGTGTAAAATAAATCATGTGTATCAAACTGATGACAGTACATAGTCAAACAGTCAATTTCTAATTTCATAATTCATTTTGTAATCTACCCATAGATTCCCCCAAGAATATTTATTTTATTTTATTTTTTAGGCTGACTTAGTAATGATGCCCATTAAAATTAAATGTTGACGCTAGCCGCATCAAAATTCGATTGCATTGAAATTTGGCACAACAGTGGCCGACTCGTTCCTCCGCTCTTACATCATTGGTCGAATTTCAGTGAGAAAAAGGACGTAAACACACAAACGGCATATAAATACTCACTTTAGAGCTCAGAAATTTCATCTCCAAGCTCCTGAGTATGTTAATATAGCATTAGTTCAGGTTTTTGCTGGCTTACTACCAGCGAAAACTTCCCATTTTCACATTGTCCCTCTGATGATGGTGCATTAAATTCCTGCCCCACGTAAAAAAAAAAAAAAAAAAAGACACTAGCAGTGATTTGTGTTAAAGCACTCTTGGCACTTTATAACTCGTGGAGGAGCCGGAGGACGGATGTTTGTCTTCACTTTTACACATATGATAACTAAACTGCTTCCCTTTTTTTTTTTTTTTTTTTTTTTGTATTCACCACACAGCCCGGTTTAGCCTTTTAAATCCATCTTTCCACCAACACCGAGTAGCTGCTGCATTTATGCACGGCTACACGGGGGCAGGTGTGGAAGGCATGGCTGTTGGAGTTGAATACGAGGCCTTTTACACCGGGGGTCGGCCTCGAAGCGAGTTTTACGGCTCGCGAGAGACGTCCGGGAGGAAATGAATCTGGTAGAGTAAGCTGTTGCCAGGATGTGCACAGAGCAGGCCGAGCTGCTGCTGCAAGGAGAAGTACTGTGAAGCAGAATAATCTCAGTCCTTCACAGTCTGGCGATTATGCGCGACTGTGAAAACTTGTATGTACAATTTTAAACAATCACCTCTTCGCCCTCACTAAACACCGCAAACGATTACGCCGTCTCTGGGGAAGAAAGTGGGAGGAAAACCTCGCAAATTGACTTGTGTGCAGGAAATGAAATCAGACAACAGAGATGTCTTCACTTCGTGTTGGAAAATGTCCCTTTCGGTCTCTCCTTTATTTGAAGACAATTCACAGAACAGGAACTTGCATGGATTGAGACATGATGTAGTGTTGTCCCCTCAAAAGACGAGGGGGAGAACTTGACAGACCAGCAAACCCAAGAGAGTCACACAGTACGGCAAGCAGAGGACACTTGTTGGACTCTTCGCTAATCTTTCATGTGCACTTCTCACCCTCCACACTGCTGTGCTGTCAGCCTGTCGGCTATATTTAAACCCTCTCTGCACCTGAGAAATATGAGATGTAGCCAAAGTGTAAATATGTGCACCTGTCGTTTCCAGCGGCGGCTGGCTGACAGGTTCTGTGTGCCATGGTCTGCATGTCAACATGTTAATAAAAATCTTGAAGTTCTGGGTTCCTCCAGTGGTGTCCTCTACTTAACTCAGAAAGCCTTTTAGATTAAGGAGCTAAAGCTGCAGTATGTAACTTTGTTGTTACATATTTGATTGCGAATATGACAGGAGACAGAAAATCTGTGAAAAGATCAATGTGCTCCACCTCACAGCAGAGCTACGATTGCTAGCTGAAGAAACGTACCCGCTCCCGACCAAAAACAACCAATCAGAGCCAGGTCTTAGCGCCGTCGATCAATGTTGCTAAATGTGCTAATGGTGACTTACTGTTACAGAAGAACCACATGAGATCGATTGACGGCGCTAAGGCCCACCTCCTCGCTCTGATTGGTTGTTTCTAGTAAGAAATAACCAAACTGGGAGAAAGCGGAGGAGCTCCATCTTTTCACAGATTATCTGTCTCATACCAAACTGTCACAAAATGGTGGCAGTTGCAATAAATATGTTTAAAAAAATTGATAAAAATTACACACTGCAGCTTTAATAAAATGCACCATAGTGATGCTGAAATGTGATCTTCCTCACTAACTCGCCTTGAGTTTAGACATTGTGGTTCCAAAAAAAAATAAATACATCAGCCACATACTAGAATGTTAAGTAATAGTGATATAATAACAAATGATAAACACATTTGTTATAAATGGCCTTAAACCGGCACCTAATAGTTACTTTATGAACTAGTACATCAATATATACATACATATAAAATGCTCTGCAAAAGTATTCATGCAAAACATGATTCAAGCCTGTAAAAAAAAAAAAAAAAATTGCTGTGATCATATGGGAGCGACATTGCAGAGGTAGAATCATTTCTTGAGTGAGGACATTGACGTGACGATGGATAGAGCTAAAACAAGGTAATACTGGAAGAAAACCTGTCTTTCTTGCATGAATACGGCCTTAAAAACACAGCTCAAGATACAGTCGATTGGTTTTCAGATGAATGACTGAAGCGTTTTCACACCGCATTCAGTCGTGTGGAAGCACGACTGAATGCACACGTGCTATAAAGTGCTATACAAGTACGATCCGTTTACCATTTGCTGCTCGGACACCAACATGTCATTTTTTTGGCCTACATTCAGAAAGCTAACCCAGCCCATTACCCTGAACTCACCATACCCAGAGTGAAACACAGTGCTGGCTGCATCATGTAATGGAGATGACTGGACAAGAAGGCTGGCCACAGTTGATCTGAATGTAAATTTCTTTGTTTTTTTTTTTAAAAAAAAGAACATAATTCTTCACAATGATGCACCATTTTTCACTGGGTCTGCTGGAAAAAAAAAATCCCAACAAAGAACGTGTGACTACTTTTGCAAAGCATTTATACATGATGATCAGCTGTGATTAGCTGCTATTGAAGATTGTCCCGTTTAAGAGTCCCATGTTTTGTTGCTGAAGCCACGTTCCAATTGTACTTTTCATTTGAGGGAAGTACTTTGGACAAACCCAGCTCATGTAACAAAGAGGGTTCTGACAGGTCAATAATCAACTGCATGAATCTGGAAATCATGACTACAGAATTAATGCAAGCGGTAACAAACTTTTGTTGAGTTTAAATAGCTTGAAGGTCCGCCTTTCTGTCACATTTCCACAAGTATTCAAGTAAAAGTAATTCTGACAGAACTTCTGAAACCGAACGTGTTGACGGTGTTGAAATGCCTCCAGGACCACGGGGACGTCACCGGATTGGAGGACGCTGTGGACCGTTGCGGATTAAAGGAAACGAAAGCAGAGGTCCACCGGTCGGAGGACAGAAGCAGGTCTTCAGGAATTCTGCGGTTGACCAGAAAATTTCACACCCATGTGAGAGATTTGTCAAAGAGGCTCTTGCAGCTGTCCGGATTCCTGAGAGGGGCCAGGGGCGGAACAATAGCTTCTCAGTCAGAGGGTTTTTTTTCCCCACCCCAGAAAAATACTGTAGTTTCTTCTTTCAGCAATGTTAGTGAGCCTCTGTTTAATATCAGTAAGTCAGTAATGCAGCGGGGTCGCTGTTGTGCTTAGTCACAGGCCGGACGGATGAATCGCTCCAGTAAGGCCAAACTTAACGCTGCCACCCTGGATCCCTGTGTCCCGAGAAAGGGCCCCCCATCTCAGGTTTTTTTATGGCCCCAGTTTGAACAGGATTTGAGGAGGGATAAGTGCTTCTAAAAAGGACAGAGGTCGGCCAGAGTAACGGCAGCACAAACCAGCCCCCGTCTCTTGTTTTATAGCCCACACACACAACTCCTCTGTGTCTCCACGGGACCCTGCTGGTGTCGAACAGGCAGCACGGTGAGAAAATAAGCTTCCTTCTCCTCATTTCAAATCCAACTGAGTCCAATTGGCTGCTCTTTCTCTCTCTTCCTCCCCCTCTCACCCGTCCCCACACACACACACGCACCTCCTCCTCCTCGTCTTTTCAGTATCACCATTTCTCCAGTTCATCGACCCAGCTCGGGTGAGGATAAAAACAACCCAAGAGGCACGCTTGAGAGCTCAGAGCGGACTGCATTCCTGCAGCCTGTTTTGTTATTCCACCTTCTGCCCCTCGGCCTTGATTAGGAGGACCCTGCAGGAGGGGAGAAACAGAGAAGTTAAATACTTAAGTCACGCTACTGCTGCGCAGTGAATCAGAGGCATTCGAGTGGCGCAAAAAAATGTGGGTATGTGCGAACGCGACGCATTGGGGCGCCACACGTTGGGATAGCTTATTTCTAGGTTTCTGTTGAAAACCTGCTTGGAAGTGCCTATAAAGTGTCTGCGTAGACCTCAGTACGGACACCGGGACACTGCGGGGAGGCGACGGTGGACCCTGACCTCCGCGCTGACGGCTTGCAGGCCTCGCGGCGGTGAAGGACCTCGCTTTGTACGAGCTGCTGGTGACAGCGTGGCTGCAACCCCGCTGGGAGCTGTACCCCGCTGCAGAGCGCCACGAACAATGGCTCTGTTCTTGACAGCACAGTGACTCACTGCCAGCCCCCCTCCAGCTACCCATGAGGGGACGGGGCCATGCCAGGGACACAACAACGAGCCCTCTGTGGAGGGTCGTTAAAGGGAGTGGAGATATTTCTGATGGTCTCACTTTGAAGGCTCCTGTTATTCACTTACACTAGCATTTAGACAGCAGTGCTGCAATATATATATATGATTTTTACAAACACAATAAATCACATGCAGTGCCTTGGTAATGTATTCCTAACCCTTCAACTTCACATTTTTCCGTCACCACCACCACCACCACCTTAGATTTTATAACATACACAAATAGTTGTATATGAGAAATGATACATGGCTTCTAAAGGGGCTTTTTTTGTTGAGGGGAAAAAAAAAAAAAAGCATCCACACAGCATGATACCACCATCGCCATGTTTCACCATAGGGGTGATGTGTTCGGGGTCTTAATGAGTGTTACTTTCCCATCACAGAAAGCATGAAGACAAGTCTTTGTCCCCGTCTGATCAGAACACCGTATGGCTTTCCTCTCAACACTTTCCCCATCGAGGCCAGATCTCTACTGCCGTCCACCAGTAACGGTCATCCAGCTGAAGGATTCTTTCACCTGATTTATGGATATCTGCAGCTCATCCAGAGTTCCCGAGAGCGTCTTCAAAGCTCCTTGTCCTGTCTGATTTAAACTGAGGCTAAATTACACATAAATAGACTCTTATTTAGTCATGTTGGGAAGGGATGTGTATATAAAATTTGTATTACACTGGTTTGTTTTGTTTTAATTATTGTCTTAGTATCATTTCTCATTCACATAACAACTACCCACTACTTTGGGTCACATTATGTAAGGAGGCTTTGTCATTCATTAGCCTGGGTTATCAACTAAAAGGGAAGGGCTGATCTGATCAGTAAATCTGTAACGCAGCAGTAAGATATTATTGTTATCTATAACATGAAAACAGCAAAGAGCAAAGTGCAAACGATCAAACGGATATCGCGGTTTTATCACTTGAGATCGATAAAAGACGAGATCGACAAGTGGCTCTCTTCATTTTGGGAGGTTCAGACTTGAACAATCCAAGACCGCTTTTTAATGTTCACACACCGATTGCGTGAAGCGGTGCGTGACCCCCTTTTTCTGTGATCAAAACGAGCGAACGTGTGTTTTTCTGGGGATCTGGTTTCAGTCTACTGAAGGTCAGAGGTCATAACTCAGCAGCGAGCACTTACCCACTTCCTGTGCAGATAGAAGCGTAAATATCACGCAAGGAAGGGAGAGAGAGAGAGAGAAAGAGAGGCAGCACTATTGTCGCCGCTGCTTTCTCTCTCCGAGATTAAATTTCAATCTTTGCATTTTGTTTTTTGTGTGTGTGTTTTGTTTGTTTGTTTATTTACACGCTCTTACCCGCACACACACTCACACCGCCGCGGTGTTCCTCTCGTAGCCCAGCTGCCTCATCACCTCGCTGCAGTAGGCCTCCACCTGGCCGATCTGCTCCACGTTCAACCGCTCCCGCCACGCGTAGATCGCCTCCTTCGCGTTCCTGGAAGAGATGAGGAAGGGCTTGTCCGACGAGTAGCCCTGGCCGCGCGTCATGTTCAGCGCGAACCTCTCCAGCGCCGGGAAGCTTGAGAGGTTGGAGAAGCGGAAGAGCCGCTGCAGCTCCTCCATGGGGTGCAGCACCAGGTCCTCGTAGCGGAGGCGCAGGTAGTTCCTCCTGACCCAGGGCGGAGCGCTCATCACCAGCATCATGTCGCTCAGCCAGTTGTCGCAGATCAGCTCCATGGCGCTCGCCACGTAGCTCTCCGCGCGGTTCATCCTGTTGCTGGGCACCAGCAGTCGCTTGTACTTGTCGCTCTGCTTCTTGCTGCGCAGCACCTGGATGCTCTCCTTCACCAGGGCCTGCTTGGACTTGAGCCGCGAGTTGTGCACGGCCCGCGGGTCCCTGAAGAGCTGGACGATCTGCAGGTTGATCGCCGGGTCCCTCATCAGCGGGAGGAGGGTGCTCAGGTCCAGGACGCGCACGCCCTTGATCACCATCACCGGGTACTTCTTGCACTCCCTCTCCAGCTCCCGCAGGTCCCGCCTCTGGCACTTGGCGCACCGGTCCTCACGCACCAGCCCGACTTCGTGGCGCCGGTGCGCGTCACACAGCGGCTCCGAGCAGATTACCTTGTTCATCTTCCAGCCGAAGATGAACGCCGTGGTGATGTTCTGCGAGCCGGCGTACAGTTTGAGCACGGAAAAGTCGCAGCGGTACAGGGAGTTCATCATGTCGCGCACCGCGCCCTGCAGGCTGCCCGCGTCGCCGGGGTACAGCGCCTGCCAGATGTGCCACATGGGCTCGTACAGGTAAAACACGTCCGGGTGCTGGTTGAACAGCTCCCCGAGGAACGACGAGCCGGTCCTCCAGGTGGCGTGCAGATAGATGTGCGTCCGGGACTGGCTCCGGTTCGTCGGCACCGGGTTCTCCGCGGCGTTGCTGCCGTTGCCTTTGACGCCGTTATCCCAGAGGCGCGCCACCGTGTTCTCCAGGTCGGGGCATCGGGGCTGCTGCTGCGGCAGTTTGGCATTCTGGGCGTATTTGTCCCGGTTATCCAACACGTAGGGGATGAGCAGAAGTAAGCCTGTGTATGCCAGAATCAAAACCAGGTACTTCTTGTGGAGCCTCCTCTTCATCTCCTTTCGCCGAGAGGGGGGCTGGAAGCTTGTTTTCACAAGAGTCTGCGGCGCGGCGGTCTGTGGAGCGCCCCGGTCGCTACTGTAAAGTTATTCCTCTGTGTGTTAGTGGGGTGCGCATCATTTGTCGTCCTGCGAGGCAGAGCGGCGCTCCGGGTAGGCGTGGCGTCAGACGGCGCCTCACCCCCACCCACCCGGAGGCGGTCCGAGGTGAGAGAATAGACCCGTTGCCGCGTTGTGATCGTTTACGCCCGGAAATTTTGCGCATGCGCACAAAGCTGGAGGGTGAAAAGGCTGTTCTTTTACATCAGGGGTGTCAAACTCCAGTCCTCGAGGGCGAGTGTCCTGCAACTTTTAGATGCGCCTCTGCTGCACCACACCTGAATGGAATAATTAGGTGATTAAGGCTCTGGAGGTCTGATCTACACAAGGAGAAGGTAATTAATCCATTTAATTCCAGCGTTTTGTACCTGTGGCACATCTAAAAACTGCAGGACACTGTGGCCCTCCAGGACTGGAGTTTGAGACCCCTGCCCTAATGTCATCAGGAATCAACACACAAAAATACAAAAACAAGATGGATACTTTTTGTAAATTGTTTCAGGTGGACATTTCCATGGCGAGTCAATGTCCTAAATGAAAAATGTAAAAATAATTTCTTTATTGTTTTGTCATCTGTTTTTTTTTTTGTTGCTCTTTTTCTATTGGTAGAAATGAACTAAAATCATTTTATAGACCAACAAAATAGAAAAAAATAAATAAATTTAAAAAAAAGCCCCCCAAAAGTGAAATAACTGTAAACATTCAGGGAAATGTCAGACTACTTTTGGTTTCATTAAAGATATTACTTGTTTAATTTATTGTTGTGCAGGTAAAGGAGATAAATTTTAAAAAATCATAATATTTATGCGTTATCGATTGTGGGAAAAAAATAAAGAAGCAAATTTTGGCCCCGGAGGACTCTCAAGGCGGGGACTTTAACCCTCGGTGAAAACAAGTGTGGACACCCCTGCTTTAGAGGATTTATTAAATATCGTCATGTTCCTAAAATAATGGCCGATGTCTACTTTATGTTTTTGCTGTTGTTGCCAAAATGCTTTTTGCAAAAATAATAATAATAAAAAAGTCACTACCTTTTTCTTGCCAAGAGATGATTTACATTTAAAAAAAAAAAGACTTTGGCCATTGTTTTAGAAAGGCAACAATATGCAGCATAGTGGAAAAAAATGCAAATATACATTCATTTAATATGTTCCTACATTTGATTTATTTACCTTTCCTGAGCTCAGAGGATGAAGATACATGTTTATCTCGTTTCCTTCCTCCACCCTGCTTGACTGGAAGCAGGAAGCAAACAGGCAAGGATGTGATCCTCTGGACTGGAGCTGGTTCTGGTGTCAAATCCAAAAAAGAAAATAAAAAATCTTATTCCAACTTTCCCTATAGAATCTTTACCAGCTTGGCATGCTACATCAATTGTTGCTACGACAACGAAACAAGCATGAGAAGGACATAAAGCAGAGATCCAGCCCCTGTGACCACACAGTGACCTTACATTATGTATTCGCCCATCCACACGCTTTCCAAAACAGAAAATAACAATAACTGTTAAAAAATAAAAAATAAATGCATATGTCATCCAGTCAGTTGCTCTTTGTTGTTCTCCAAAGAATATGCTACACCTTCATAGTTTTCAGATACTTGACTATTATTTACATTCATGAAAATCCCAAAATGTTGATGCGACTCACCTGATGTGGGCCTATGAGTTTTAGACAAAGTAATTAATTTTTGCAAAACATGCATTCACAAAAGAAGAAAAGAAAAATCCGTTGGGTTCCAAAACATCTGGGTTCCTGCCCCTGGAAGTTCTTCCTAAAGCTTTGCCAAGCTAAAAGGAATGGTACTGTGTGGAACTATATCCTGACAACAACAATAATATCAACGTTGCTAGGCTGCAAGGTGCCGCACTGCCTTGATTCAAAACCTAACAGCAGACTCTGGATACGGTTCTTTACATATTTCCATATTATCATCGCGGGTTGCCAAGTGTCATCTGAATTTGTATCACTCAATAAAAAGTCATTTCTTTATCGAATAGTAATTTTTGTTGTTGTCTCGTACCCACACAAATGCTTCTTCCACGCCGCCTCAGCATCACCACTTCCCGAGTCATCCACCGGTTGTCTGTAAGGGAACGCGTCTTGTGTTCGTGCGCTTGTTTCGGGCAAGTCACGCCCCGTTACAAATTTAAAAAAAAACGAAACCACCAGGGAAATTTTGATTCTTAATTTAATATTTTTAAGCACGTACTAAGTAGCTTAGCTTGACGAAACAATCTATTTATTTTCCTCTTTGTTGAGCTGTTCAGAAACCGCTGAGAGTGAAGGCGGGGCTCTGGTTAAATCTGTTTGTGGGCGGGGTTTAGTAAACTTAGAAAATGACGACAAGCTCCAGGAACATGTGCTAAAAGGCAGATATAAGTGCACAACTTCTGGTGATAATGAGCGCAGATTTGTTTTGTTGTGAAAGATGAATTATATGTGTAAATTTAGCCGCTATTAGCATTAACCTGGGAACCATTCAGATAATAATAAAAAAAACAAACAAACAAAAAACAAAACACGCCTCCAGTTCTTGCGCACGCGCACTTGCTCTTATTTCCAGAGACAAACGGAGCGCGGTAATGCAGAAAGCTATTAACAAAAAAACAGCTCAACGTCTCACGTTTTTGTAGCAAATAAAACACATTTCGAGCCACTCCCGGTTCTCGCAGAGCCACCAGAGCGGCTACATGTCAACGGTTGTCAGTTAGCTCGAAGCTAACTGCAGCGTCAACATGGCGCACTGGAGCACCTTCGAGAAGGAGACGGAGAGAGAGACGAAGAGGCTCATAAGGTGTATCAGCGGAGTGCAAGACGAGGAAGACCAGAATTTCCAGCTGGCGCTGAAATTCGCCTGGTCGAACTTCAAGTGAGTCCGTCCTGTGCCTAGCCCCAATGAGGTGATGGTGAGCTCGGCTAACTGTGCGCTCCCTCCGGCAGGTTTCATCGGTATTTGGATGCTGACAGTCATAAAATTCAACGCGCAATCAATGGGTGAGTAAGTGCTCCAGGGAGGTACCGTCTAATTTCCTCCCTTCCCTTTAGGTAGGGACGGGAGGAAATTATTTGTCCGTGCTATTCACAGTTCCCACGCACTCTGAGATGTATACAATTTGATTTAATCAAGTTCCTGCTCTGGATTAGCGTTTTAAAGAAAGTAGAGTCTGGAAGATGTGTGTATTTTTAGACTATTGTCTAAATGTCCCATCCATCATTGCACTCTGCGGGTTTTGTACGTTTTGCATTTCAAGTTTGGCCTTGATAAAATAAATATATGTATTAAATTCACAGTGTGCTTTTTCATGTATGCATGGGCAATGAAGCAAAAAGAAAAAAATGTCAAACTGCACAACCTTTTAGTATCAAGATAGATGGCATTACATATAAAGAGCAAAGCATAGTTTTTGTGATAATTTGTAAAGATTTTAGTCAAATACTTCTGCCAAAAAATTCTTGTAATTATAAGAATTGTGTCATTCATGGTCAGAACTGACCTTGTAATGTTAGTTCAGATTTTTTTCTTTTTCTAGACTTTTGATCACATTTTAGCAGACCTTACCAAAAACTGATTGTGTCATCCAGGACGTGTTACTGTTGCATATCGTCTCTTCTGCCTGGACATTGAGCTTTTAGCATGTCGTTGCCGTCACTGATGCAGCAACAGTTTTCAGTAAGAGGCCACTTCGGATTCGTTGCGAGACTGACTGCTACCAGAATTCCTTCCTGCTCAGAGTATTTCCATCCACAATGACTCACTGAATACACTTTGAAGTTATGAGTTATGACTTTCCCTGTGTTTGGTTTTGAACAAATAAAATGTTTTTGAACTGAATTTAATAAGCAAGTTGTTAGATGTGTTGAAGTCCTGGAATAATGGTCATTTGTTGTATTTATGTTCATACTTTAAAAAAAAAAAATTACTTATTTAATTATTTTATTATTATTGCAACACAGTTTTGCTCAGTATGTACATTTTAAATGTTTAGTTACATGAATCTCTAAGTGAGCACATCCACCAGGTAGATTCAGACTTTATTTTTCAAACATTTATTTTTCTTTTAGTGATCTAAACATTTATTTTTTGTATTTCTCAAATTTTATTCCCAGTTTAAAGTGTATTAGAAGCGTAAGAATTTGTTCTATATTAATGAAATAAATGACCCACGTTGCCCAATGACGTTATGCATCATCAGTTTCTTCTTCTTCTTAATTTTTTATTTTAATTTTTTGAAGCATCTATGAAAAGCTGATGGTCCACTCTGACCTGAGTAAGGCGGGCAGCTGGAAGAGACTGACCGAGGAGTTCCTGACCTCACCACTACCCAACACCAACGGAGCGAAGGTAATAAACCGAGTGTGGAAATTGAAAACATGAATTCTCACACGAACGGCGTTGGTCAACACGTTTCATCATGCCCTGTGTTTCTCTTCTTCTTCTTCTCTTTTTTTTTTTGTTTTAAATGCCACAACATCCTGGTAGCAGACCGGAAAAACAGCGCTCCAGATTGCATAACCTGCCACTAAACTTTCAAACTGTTCGACTTACCCTTTTTTTTCCTTCTAGACAGACACACACTACGGGATTCTATCACTGCTGCTTTTCTTATCAGATTCTCCCTCAAACACAAACTTCACTGAGAGACCCAGGGTGAAAGATGCCGGTGAGCTTCTTCTGGTATTTTACACTTTGGAATTACTCACCTTCCTCCACCCCCACCAATTAATCGCGTGTCCGTTCAGAACCGAAAGACGAGTTCGACTGGGCCAAGTACCTCATGGAAGGGGAGGACGTGGACGCCGGGCCGTTCCCGGACACGCCGGTGGGTCTTGGAACGGCGACGCCCTTCAAAACGCGTTTCCGTGGCTGTACGTTGTCACCTCTCTCTTCCGTAGGAGTGGTCAGAGGACGAAAGCGAGGACGACGACGGGCACCAGCCCATCAGCAGGGAGGACTCTGGGATCCAGTTGGACAGGACCCCCCAGGAGGACCAGGACACCACCAGCAAGACGATGCCAGTCGCATGGACGGGTGCGCCGAATATACAGAAAGAAACACAGAAACGATCATAGAAATTATTTGCGCTCGAGCCGCAAACTGGAACGTGTTTAATTTTCCGTTTGTCTTTGCCAAAACAGAAGTTTCGGTCTGGAAAGTGTCTGTGAATATCCATGTTATTTACACTCCTATGTCCCTGAATAAAAGAAAAAAATCATCAGCATGATGTTGACACCACCAGGTTTTTTTTAGTTGAGATGGTGTGTTCAAGGCTATGCGTTAGTTTTACTGTCACACGATGGCTTATAAACTAACAGTTATTTTAAATACATGTCTCCATACATATGCATTGGAAGCCTTTAAAATTTGTATTTGTAAAAAAAAAAAAAAGTACAGAATTTTTTTTTTTCCCCACATGTACTTCCTGTTACTTTCTTGGTCTGACACAAAAATCCCAACAGAATCCATTAAGCTTTTTAGTTGCAGTCTCACAAAAATGTGTGAAATTACAGGAGGTATGAATCATTTCTATAACATACTGCAGGAATAGTGTGTTAGAGTTTTAAAATAACCACGATTCGGTATGTATTTTTTTTTCCCCAGTGGGGGAACCGGACGCCCGGGCCTGGCTTGAACAGCATGTGATGACTCCGTACTGGGTCGCTCACGCTCCTCGCTTCTCCCACAGCTTGCATTTACACTCCAACCTGCTCAACGTTTGGTAAGTTAAATGTCACTAAGTTGCAAATTACACATTTGGAACTATACATAGGACATTAATCTTAATACCATGCAAAATCATTTTGTTTTTTTCTATGTTCCCCACGACATAAGCAACTTTTCCTCTTGTTCCTGAGTTGAAAGGTTGTGTGACATTCAGGTGTTCTTGTTTTCAGGGACCAGCACTTGTATAACACAGATCCTCTGTATCTGCCGGAAGAAAAAGCCTTCGTCACCGAGACTCAGGTCGTACGGGAAACCTTGTGGTAAGAATCCGGTGACGCTGAGCCTCCTGAAAAGTTTTTCAGGACTTTTCTGTGCACAAAAGTGCACAGAAAACAATCTTCTGCTCCTCTCACACGAGTTTTAAGTGTTTCGTTGATCCCCGGACTCAAAGATCCTCCGCGGATCGATGAGGTAATTATGTTGGCGCATTGATTTATTTATTTTTTTGTCACGGGGACGGTCTGTGTGTTTTTCAGGCTTCTCTCCGGGGTGAAGAAACACTTTATATTCCAGCATCATGACGGCAAAGTGTCGGTGAGAAATAACGTGGTGGTAACCCACCTGACAGGTGTAAGTTTTTTTTGTTGTTGTTGTTTTTACATATTATTTTCACCTTTTCACCTCTTAAGAGAGTTCCTGTATTGTTATATGACTAAGTCTAAATATTAGGGCGAGAAAAACCATCATTCTACGTTTATTCCATCCAAATTGAATACCGCTGGCTGATCCGAAATACTGTTAAAAGTAAATGAAGTTTTAAAATTCAGCTTGTCATGGAAAATTTAGCCCTTCACTTTATAGAAACACGGCGCAAAGAGAAAATGGCTGCTTATCAATTAAGCTCCCATCGATCGGTGAGATCCTACAACTTTGGAGTTTCTCATTAATCGATAACTTGCCAATTGCTAATATTTTACCACATGCTTTTTTTTTTTTTGATACAAGGATGTGGTCGTGTTTTTGTGCTGCAGAACTGCCTGCACTCGGTGCTGGAGCACGTCGCCGTGTACGGACAGGCGGTGTTCAGGCTGCAGAGGTTCATCGACGAGGTGACGGGCCACAGCTCAGAGCCCGGCCCGCCGGGCCCGGCCTCCTCCCACAGCTACAGGAAGGGCTCGGAGCCGCCTTTCAGGACCTACCAGGCTTTTGTTTGGGCTCTCAACAAATACTTCGCCAGCTTCAAAGAAGAGCTGACCGCAATCGAGCGAGAGGTCATCAGCAACGGTAAGCAGGACGGCAAGCTTCGGGTTCATTATCGTAAAGAGTTTGTTTGGAATTTCTTTGGTAAGAGAGCCACAGCAAAGCTTCGCCATTGACTGTGTAAACAGTGAGAGGTCCTAGAGACGCCTCGGTCCCACTCTTTCTTTTATTTTCAAGTCATTTTTCAGGGTTGAATAAATACGACTTTAAATGGCCGTAGGCTATTTATGTTTAAAGTAATTTAGAATCGCTGTTTGTTCCTTAAATTGGCCTAAAATTTCTGAGCTACGCAAACACAGATGTGTATGTTGTGAGGGTTGAAATCTTTTGATGATTACCATGATGGCATGATGACTCGATTCCTGTATGCGCCAATCTAATCCTAAAGGGAAAACTTGTCCATGTTATTACTGAGTATTGATGTGTTTGCCGAGGTGCAGCTTTCATGTTTCGTATGAACTGTCGTCTGTTTGCAGATGAGACTGTGACCCTGTCCGGTGTCCTACAGCGTCTCAGCCCTCACCTGGCCCAGATCAAAGTGTTGCACAAAGTCTTTTGCACAGGAGTCGCTGAAGTTCCCCCGGCAACCCCAAATGTTGTTCGGGCCTCTCACTTGCTCAATACGCTCTACAAAGCTATTATAGAGTACGACAGTGTTGGAGATGCATCAGAGCAAGCAGTGAGTTTTTTTTTTTTTATTATTATTTTTATCGTAATTTAAAGGTGGAGTTTCTGGGTATTAACAAAGTAACAGAATTATTGAAATTTTATAGATACTTCCACAAATCTAGTACTGTGGTAATAGCGGTGCTAAGTTTTTCTTTTTTTATAGCACATTAGCGCTTCTGCTAACTATAAAAACATTCAGCACACTTCTAAAGCGGTAATTTACTCGCCTGTTTTGTAATCTTGAAGTTGAATAAAGTTTGACATTTGTGTTGGAAGTTTGGGTTATTCACTATGAAGAATTGTTCCCGTAGTCAAACGTTTATGTTCATGCTCTTATTTTGACAGTGGTGAAGACTGTTTATGCAGCAGTTGGTTTCCTCTTTTTTGTTCTTTTCTCCCCCTACGCCATTATCTTCATAACATAAAATAAAGCATGGAAAGTAGAGGACAGCATACAAACATAAATATAATACAGAAGGAAATTTTAGAACATGTAAATTATACATGGCAAAATGAAATTGGTGTTTGAAGGTTGTAGTCTTTCAAGGGCAAATATAGTTTGATTTGAAGTCAGTTCTTTACTATTAGCTTCCACTAAACACACAGCTGATATAATGCTTTAGCATTAGCTTTCACTAAATACCAGGTTGATGTAGCACTTTAGCATTAGCATCCACTAAATACAATGTTTGTGTCGTACATTAGCTCCATTAAATACCTGCTTGGTGCTGTGATTTAGCCTTAGTGTAGGAAACATTTTAGTTAGCGGTGCCCTCC
Organism: Poeciliopsis retropinna; assembly: GCA_010277075.1. Taxonomy (NCBI): domain Eukaryota; kingdom Metazoa; phylum Chordata; class Actinopteri; order Cyprinodontiformes; family Poeciliidae; genus Poeciliopsis; species Poeciliopsis retropinna. Next base: position 23,991,450 of record VMRM01000003.1, read on the forward strand.
GCTGGTTAAATGTGTGGCCATTCTTTCTCTACCAGGTGGCTCTGCTCTTTTCTCTGTGGACTGAGACGGTCAGGCCATATTTGGAGATTGTGGATGAGTGGATTGTTCACGGCCATCTGTTCGACCCTGCCAAAGAGTTCATCATCCAAAGGTTAGCTTCAAGGAATCCTTACACACACTTCCCTCACACGTAGCAAATTGTAAGCACAAATCTAAAAGATGACTTTTTAAAAAAATTTTATTTGTAATAAGATTAATAAGAATCATTCCCCTTCCATATCCTCAGTATGTTCTGCTTTGTGTCTCGATAAAGTGTGTAAAGTTTGTAGTTGTGAGACACTATTCAAGCAGTCTGAATATTTGAGGAAAGCCACCAAAGCAGATTCATAATCGTTAATATTATGAAATCCAGAACATTTTTGTTTTGTTTTCTAGAAATAAGGACGTCCCAGTAAACCACAGGGACTTCTGGTACGCCACCTACACCCTGTACAGCGTCTCCGAGATGGTGGACAGCGAGGAAAAGCTGAATGACGCAGCCAGTGGGAGCTCCGGTGGAGATCCGGGCTCCAGCAACAGGCAGCTCACCATGGTGTCCTTCCTCAAACCAGTGCTGAAGCAGATCATCATGGCCGGGAAGTCCATGCAGTTGCTCAAAAATCTGCACTGTAAGGAAGCCCAGGATTCGGAGAGATCCTCCAGAGGTCAGTGTTAGTCCTGGTAGTGTGTCACAACAGTTGTTTTTTTTGTTGAAAGAATGCATTCACAACCTCAGCAAAATAACATTGCAGATGCAGAGAGGAAGAGTTTGTACACGCTGTTTCTGGAGTCGGTGCAGTCCCGCCTGAGCAGCCCAGAGGAATCCCCGAATGACAAGATGACCGAGCAGCAGGCCACGACCAGGAGCCTCGTAAAGATGCAGTCCATCATGGCGCAGCACCTGGAGATCGACGATGTCCACGATCCACTCTTAGCCATCAACTTCGCCAGGTAGCAACAAACTGAGTCACCTTTTTCGCTTTACTAATGATAATTGTGGCTGTGCTGGGAAAAATAATTAAAGTATTTCTATGAAAGCTGCAAGCATTGGAAGTAATATTATGTTTTCACACCTGATTTAAAGGGGCAGAATTATGTAAAATCAACTGTTTTGAGCTTTTTATGTTATAATGTTATTCCATCATCAATAATGCACTTACAATTTTGCCTTGATTCTTTCATGCATGTTTGAGAAATCCTTTAATCCCCCATGGCAACCATTCAGCTGTGCAAAACACCCGAGTGGACGTAGCTCCGCCTTTGAGGACAGAGCTCCTCCTCAGATCTGCAGTTTCTAAGCTTCTACAGTGCAGCCCTCCCCCACTCAGCTCCTTCAGACTAGCCAGCAGAAATTAGCAAACACCTAGTGAAACTGCATGTCTGCTGAGCTCATTGTAGGAGCCGCTTCTCAGTAAAAACATTGTCACGGGTTCAATTGAGGAGCCATGTTGTGATAACTTCCTGAAGGTCAAGTGTCAGAAAAAACAAGAGTTTTTAAAGGGACCAAATTTCTTTTAAGTGATATTTGATGTGTAGCATTTTTATAAAAATAGGAGTTACTTGATTGTTCTACAACATGGCACTAGGTGCCTGGAAAACACATACTACTGACCTTTAAAGACAGAGTGGGTTCAAAGACAAAATTAGAAGCCCAAACTGAATGCGACATTTATGCACCTTCTTCTTCAGACTCTACTTGGAGCAGAGCGACTTCCATGAGCGCTTCTCTGGCGGCGACTTCATCGTGGACCGCTCGTCTCAGTCGGTCACCTGCCAGACCTTCGAGCTCACCCTGCGCTCCTGCCTCTACCCCCACATCGAGAGGCGGTACATCGAGTGCTGCGGCAACCTCATGAAGACTCTGAAGAAAGACTACAAGTAGGCACCGCTGTGTGGTGTTTTTCTTTTATTCTTGTTTCTCTAAGTGCTTCCCGTTGTGTCAGATCGTATCTAGCATGTTGTTGTTTTTCGGCAGGTTGCTGGAATACCTCCAAGCCATGAGGAACTACTTCCTGCTGGAAGCCGGAGATACCATGTATGACTTCTACACCGCCATCTTTGAGAAGGTGCAGGAGAAGGAGAGCTGGCAGCAGCCTTCTTTTCTCAATGTGCAGCTGCAGGAGGCAGTGGGACAGCGCTACCCGGAGGACAGCAGCAGGTACTACATGTCTTTGCTTTCAGCAGGATGTAGCGAAAACTGTACCATGATGTATTAAGGCAATTTTTTTGCCCCCCTAAAAAGTGAGAAAAAATGTCCTAGAAAAATACTTAACATTTTCAGATTGTCAGATTTTTTTTTTTTTTTTTTTAGAAAAAGACTTGGAAATTCCTGAGTTTGAAAAATTTAAAATTTGCCACAAATAACTCAGAAATCTCAGAAATTTTGTATAAATAAGCGTGGAAATTTCAAGAGTTGAAAATTCACAACTTACGAAACTCAGAAATTGTTTTGTTTTTTTTCTCGTAAATCTCAAAATATCTGAGTTGTTTTTTTTGTGCATATTTTTGAGTTTTCCAATCCAGAGATTAACCTAAAATCTTTGTGTTAGTTTTTTTTCTCACAAATGTTCAACTCTTGGAGTTCACAAATGTTTTTTTTTTTTTTTTTTTTTTTCGAAAAATATTATTCTCAGTATTGTTTTTGCCAGACATTTACGCTGGCCCTAATATGTAAATTTGAGAATTGCAAAACAAATATGTCTTTTAATATTTCATATCCTATAGGTTGTCGGTCTTTCTGGAGCCTCTGGACGCCTCCAGGAAAAAGCACCCAGTGAATAATTTAGAGGTCCTGACCCTGAGTTACAAGGTAAACGGAGGTGCTGGGTATCATTCATGTGTGGTAAATGTGTCGCGCTGACATTTGCTTTGGTTTGCTCTCCTCAGGTCCCCTGGCCCGTAGATATTGTGATCAGCTCTGAGTGCCAGAAGATTTACAATCAAGTGTTCCTTCTCCTGCTGCAGATTAAATGGGCTAAATACAGTCTGGACACTCTTCGATTCAGTGGTAAGAACTGAGACCAGAGCTGAGACGCTCACATTCACCGCAGCTGAAAATTGTTAAAATTATCGTTTTTTTTTTGTTTTTTTTCTTAAATATTTTGGTATTGAGACATTTTACCAAACCAGAGTAACTTTTTATTCTCCATTATCATTAGAAACGTTATTAATATTACACACATCATGCATGTTGGGAAGTAGTTCAGTTATCGCTTATGCGTGAACGTCCTCAGTATGGACCTCTAAGTAGTCCTGCTCTGTTTGTAGAGGGAGAAAGAAAAAAAAGCTCCAAAGCATAATGGTTCCACTTCCGTACTTCACTAGTTGTGTTTCCATTACAAATGTCTACAGAACTTTGTTGATATTGTGCAAAAAAAAAAAAAAAATTAAATTTCCCATTTGCATTGTTTGCATTTAATACGAAACGCAATTAAAAATCCCACTTGAATAGGTTTGTTCATGCGATGAGTTGTCAAAACAAAAAAACGCAAAAAAACGTTTGTTGAAAAAACATGTCACTTTCAAAATTGGTGTTTTCCATTGAGCAAATTTGTTTTTGTAATTCCAATGTGCCCAGTGGAAATGCAGCTGGTGTGACTGTGGCGCTCTTAAAGCGAGGAAGATCACGTCTTCCTCTAAATGCGGCGGGTCAAGTCAATACCAAGGAGTTTGTGTTGTTGCTTAAATGCTTTTCCTGTGTTTTTATTTTAGATTTTGCAGAAGTCACAACGAAACTGGAAGGATCTCCTGCTGAGGAAGCAAAGCTGAAGGAACCAATAAGCCAGCAGATTCACAGAATGTGTCTGCTGCGCGTTAAACTGATGCACTTTGTCAACAGCCTCCACAACTACATCATGACCAGAGTAAGAGGAGGCTTATCTCCTGTTCACAAGGAGACTGAAAGTTTTCTCAGTTCACATAAATAGTCCAAGCTCAGTCAGATTGGATGAGGGAACTAGCTAGTTAGTTTTCATCTGACACAGATTCTCAATAAGATTTAGACCTGAACTTTGACTGGGTCTTTCTAATATACCGACTTGGTTTGTCGGTATATTAGAAAATACAAAATCTTAAGTATTTTTGATGTCGTTTCTAGCACAAATGTCTTAGTACACTTGAAATAAGATTAAACTAACTTCCAAGGACATTTTCAGCAAGATAAAGGAGCTTGATTAAGTAAACAATTGCTTGGGCTAGTTCAACTGGCAGCTTATTTCACTTAAAACAAGACTTTTTTTTTTCTCATGTTAAAAGAGAAATAAATCTGCTGGTGGGACCAACGCTCTTTCAGGAACTGTTTCCTTGAAACAAGCCGCCAGATCTTCTTGAAGAGTTACTTGTAAGTTAGTTTTATCTTATTTTAAGTGTACCAAGATATTTTCACTAGAAACTAGACAAATGTACTTGGTAAGATTTTGTGTTTTTACAGTGTGCATGTTAGATTTCCCCACTTGATCAGCTGATCTCTGAAGCTCCTCCAGAGTTGATATGCGTTTCACATTTTGCAAATTTCTCTGGCTTTCCACACAGTATTTTCTCCCCAGGTGTACAGATGTCACTTTTTTTTTTTATTTCCTTGCAGAACAGTTTCAATAGCGGATATTTGCAGCAGGTCTCTGACATTGAGCAGCCTCTGATCCAAATTCTCTTAAAGCTTTGCAAAACTTTAGCAGCTGATTCTCGGTAAAGCAAAACAACCCTTTTACTTTCAGAGTCCGTGAGATGAAAGCACGAGCTACAAACCATCTGAGCTTTTTTTTCTTTCTTTTTTTTTTTTCTTTTTGCCGTAATCTTCTCATTTGCAGTTTGAAAAGTGAGAGGTGTTTCCTCTGTGTGTTGGCAGATTCTGCACAGCACTGGTTTGGAGTTTCAGCACCAGGTACAGGAAGCAAAAGACCTGGACCAGCTGATCAAGATCCACTACAGATACTTGGCGACCATCCATGACCGCTGTCTGCTGAGGGAAAAGGTGAAACTCGTTGTGCTGAATTCTAAAAGCAATTAGCATGAATGATCGACAACCAGTGGCGCAATTATTGATGTTGACAGTACCCCCTAAAATTACAGCACCTCCACCGTATTTAACAGCAGGCATGTGGTTCATTTCCAAACATTCATCCTTTTGTTTTACGCCACATCCAAAAAAGTGTTTTACCAAAAGGTTCACATATTATTATTAAAGTTACACATTTAAAGTATTTTATTGAATTTTACTTGTAGCTTTTTTTCGACAATAAAAGAGAGGGGAAAAAAAAAAAAAAACTTAAGGCGATTTTAGTCCTAACAGTTAAAATACAAAATAAAGAAAGTGAATAGCCCACCACACCTTGTTACTACCAATAATAACAAATCCACACTGAATTTATTTTAGGGGTTTTTACACATCTTTTGAAAACACTTGCCTGCATCTTTTCATGCGTCACAAAATGTGACGACCTGTGATGACTTAGTGTTTCAAGTTCCAACAATTCAGCTCTGCAGTCTTCACAGGTTGAGGTGATTAACTTCAATGTAACGCTCTCTTTAACGGCCATAGACAGTCGTCTTGAAAAATTCTCAACACAGCCACCTCTACACCTCTACAGCTCTTTAGCACTGTACACTTAGCATGAAAGACAGAAATGAGGACCCGAGCAAACAAACAAAAAAAGTCTCACTTCTAATACGTTTCGTTCCCACAGGTCAGTTTTGTGAAAGAGGCGATAATGAAGGTTCTCAATCTGGTCCTCATCTTCTCAGACCGATGGCAAGCTGGATTTGGTGCTTGGAAGTAAGGCCTGAATAAAAACCCGCACTGCAAGCTTTGCTCAATTTTACCCTGAGAATGTTTGTCGGGAATCTCCATGGTGACCCGACGTTTCGTCTTTGTGCAGGATCGAGTCTATTGACAAGATGGAGTCTGATTTCAAAAACTGCCACATGTTCCTTGTGACTATACTTAATAAAGCCGTCTGCCGGGGCTCCTTTCCTCACCGTAAGCCAATCCTGTTCATTTGTGATTCCCCAACGTCAAATGATTCACTTTACACAGACAGAGATAATGATTTATTGTTTGTGTCCCTCTTTTTGTTCATGCAGTGGAGTCTCTGGCCCTCTCTCTGATGGCAGGGTTTGAGCAGTGCTGAGCGACCCTCCATGATTTACCCATTCATCACTTTGCCATTGACTGTTATGTAACCTGCTCAGACTGATGGAGTGTGACAGTCACTGTTAGTTTGTCAACAAAATAGCTAGCTCTTTATTTAAAAATGTTTTTTGTAAGTTATGATTTTTTATACAAAATGCCCTGTTGATTGTAAATGTGTGTATATATGCATAAGCACAAAATAAAGTTGCCTTGTTGCTTCTGCATAGACAAGGCACAAAAGTTCAACAATGAAAAAGGAAATTACAAAGTTGAGGTCAGACCTGGCTGACCTTATGGACAAAGTTTTATTTAAATGTATACTTCTACATGCAGTATATTAGTGGATTTCTGTTGAGTCAGAAACCTAACAATCCAAATATTAGGCCTTAAAACATGTCACATTTTCAATAATAGATTTAAAAACATTGATTTGTTTGACATTTTTTAAAGCTGCAATATACAATTTTTGGTATTTTTACTTGTGTTAAAGTAAAAATATGTGTTAAAACTGTCACCATGTTGTGACAGCACAATAAGACAATCTGTGAAAAGATCAAGCTCCTCCGCCTTCAGCTACTAAATGTGCAAATAAGGGAGAAACAACTCATCCTTACAGAAAAACCATTTCTGCCATCATCTGTGGCCATGCTAACTGGCTATAGCATTCAAGGCGTAAGTCAGGACAAAGATAATTTCCCTCCCTAATGATATACATGGAATATGGCAGTTTATCGTAGAAGTATATTTGTTGAATTAAACAAAATAAAATGACCGAAAGTGCCATCTTGTTTTGTATAACTGAAAATGCATGCCTACTATTTTAAAGCAAAGTTTGTACAGTTAGATTAATATTTACTGTTAATTTTAAATATCTTAATTTCCTTATGAAAGTCCAACCTGATTAAGTTTTTTTTTTTTTGGCGATATTTGTTTCGTGATAGTGTCACCAGGGCGGGTATATTTTTGGCCCCAATCACCTCCCATACATGCGGGCTTACTGTACATTCCTGCGTGTCCCTGCCCTAGTGGAGGAGGCCTGAACCGCAGCACGGAGCGCAGTTTCCTGTTGAGTTTCCCTGTTTGAGGGACAGGAACTCCCTGCTCGACTTCTCTCCCCCGCCCATGATAATAACACCAAGCAAGGAAAGACTTCACCGGCCGACGACAGAAAACACTCAAACGGACCGAAAACGGTCAAGCCCGGGACGCCCGGGGGTCGCGAGGCGGATTAAACCAACGGCTACATGGCGCAGTAGTGGAAAGTTTTCACGCACAAATTTCCCACAAACTCCTGGTGAGTGGAAATGATTGAAGTTGGTTTCAGTGTGTGGACTCCCAGATACCTCGCCCACGACTTGTGTGTGGGGTTGTTCACGGCTCTGGCTGTATTCTTTAACCCAGCGCAACCAGTGGGACTCGCGCTAGTTTTAGACAGACTTCTGATAATTAGCTTGTGGAGGTGAACAGCTTGTTGCAGCACAAAGCCATTTTCCTGGCTCACAGGCCCGAGCTGTGACTAATCTCAGGCCGAGCCACGGAACAGGGATAGAGCCATTATAGGTTGGAGGCAGGACTACACACACACACACACACCAAAAAATTCTCAAGTTTTCACACTATTCATTCGATGTATCTGTTTTTTTCCCACCACCTGTTGTTGCCTTATCTAGTGAATTAAACTCGGACAAACTATCTGGAGCCGAAACTACAGCTTATTTTAAAAGAAAGTAACATAAACGAGCCAACAAAGCCCATTTGCGAATGTCGAAAGTTAAAACTATACTTGTACTTTTGGAGTATTGTTTGCCTTTTCCAAATTGTTTCCTCTTTTTGGCGACATTTTCCCTGAAGTTTAGTGCGCGAGTCATCCAGGATTGCTGCGTTCAGGAACTAGACCTCTTGACGCGTTCACTGCCCATTCTTCCACTGTAAACAGCATGATAAGAGGAGTCACTGTAGAAACATTTCAAATAAAGCCGAGCAATGCTTGACACGAACACCGCATTTTTAAAATACATACGTCATAAAATGTTCAATGAACAACCTTTTTGACTGGTTACTGTTCAGTTTCCAATGTGGTCCAACCACCTCCTAAAGTTCTGCTAATGAACTGCCATTTGATTCAGGTGTGTTGAACCAGGGTAGCAACTAAAACCTGCAGGACACCGACACTTTGGGACTCCATTTGGACACCACAGGCGTACGGTTCCAGAACCTCTTGGGTCAACTGTTTTCTGCTTTATTGGTCCAGAAAGAAAGTATTCTAACATGAAATAAATACAAGAACTTCCTCAGACAACCTTTCTTGTACTTGGCCAAGTTCAATAATTGGGTCTGTTTCTGAGCAAAGTCACTGGGTTTCACTATGAAACTTTTAAGGAAAGCAAATCAACAGTAGAAAAATACTTTTTGTTCCGACAGTCTCTGTTTAAGAAAATATGATTAAACTCCCCAGTGGAAAAAAAAAAGTTAATTTTTAAAGGTATTTCAAATAACCAAAAACACACACACACACAAAATGACCAAAACGAAAAAAAAAAACATAAGTGAAATAAAAACCACACAGAACTGAAACCATAAATGAAGTAGATTGTGTATGAAAGCTGTAAAGGAAATTGCTCTTCAGAAATATTAATCATCAGAATGAATTTATGGCCATCATTGTAATTTGTCATGTGATTAATTGGTTATTGCGACATCAGCTCCATTTGATTTATTTGATTTGCTTTTTGCCAAATTCCAATGATGTACGCTGTAACAGTTCGTGTGTTATGAGCTTGTTGTTTACGTTTGGAAACGCATGCGTATATATTTTTTTGTTGTTCATTTTGCCTCTGCTGCATTTTGTTGAGTTTGAGACGTTTTCGGTCGCCTTTGAAGTCACAAAAGAAGGAAGGAAGAGACGTAGGAAGGCGATGAGGCATGAAGATGAGTTTCTAACCACATCTGTTGGTGTTTTTGGTGAGAGTGGTGTACATATTTTCTTCTTTTTTTTTCTTCTTCTGTGGTTATGTGTCTTTATTAAGGATACCATAAAGCCAAGTTAGGCCGACACACCTTTCAGTTTGTAGCACGTTACAACCACTGAAACTAACCGGGTTTAAATTAACCGCCGCCGTCGCTCCAGGTGAGTGGATAAACCTTTATTAGATTGCTTGTTTGCTATTTTTTTTACTCCAGAAGGTTATCAGCCTCAAATCATTTTTAACTCAATTTTCTTGAGTCGAGATTTGATTTTGCATAAACTTGAACACCTGAATCCTTCAGAACTCAACCCTCCTCCTGCATTTCTAACATTATAACATTTATAAAGTGTATTTCTACATTTATCATTTTAGTGTGCGCCTTGGATGAGTGTGGTTTTTGCACTGATACGCAGAAGCTGTGGTTTATTATCCTGCAGCACGTTAAAGCTAAACGTTATCACACCTCTGTCTTAAGATTGTTGTCTTGGTACAGGTCGACGCACCAGCCTGCTGAAGTGTGTCTATTCTGCCACACTTATCAGAGTGTGGCAGAAATGTCGCTCAAGGCGGTGTTAGATTCTTGCTTTTGCATCAGTTTCACACTTAAAACGATCGCTTCCTTCCTTAGAGTGTTGATGACTTTATTCTGTTTGAACAGAGGCTTTAAAAGTGTCAGAGATCCTGCATTTTGACTGTAAATCGTTCTGTCCAACACAAAGGTGTTTCCTCTTTTAAAAGATGTTAGACAGCTGTTGGATTTGTTTTATTACCTTAAAATAAAGCAAATTATTTGGTTATTTAGTTATTTAGTCTGTCACTAAAGTGAAATCTGTCACTTCACTTTAGTGACAGACTAAAGTGGGGATCGTGCAGGTGAACAGATTGACCTGTTTTTGGCAGGCCAAGTACTTAAAAATAAGCTCTTTTTCTTTTTTAGTAAATGCATCATACTCGAATTCACCCTTATTTACTAAAAATATTAAAATGTCAGTTATTCAGGTAAATTTTAGAGGCATGTGCTTTGTCACACAAGTGGGGGTAATTTCAGTCTTTCAGTTGCTGTTGGATTCAAAACTTTTGCATTTGTCAAGCAACCAGCTTGACAAATGCTTGCCATTTGCTTTTCTTTTGTTGTCGAGCTTTATGACATGAATTGTAGCAGGTTAATGTTACATTAAATTTACATAAAACATTAAGTTTAATGTTATTTATATAAGGTAAGTTGTTTAGAAAGTTTGTTATTATAAAAACATGCTTTTTACATATTTGTAGCAGGATTGACAGCACTAAGACCCTCCTGGCTCTGATTGGTTGTTTTTGAGCAGCATATTTCTGCTGATGGCAGTAGGACCACAGGCAGGAGGTGGAGCAGCATGATTTTTTTTTATTTTATTTACTCTCCCCACAGATTAGCTGTTTAAACAAATATATATAGAAACTATCCATCCATCCATCTGTTTTCTATCACCATTGTCCCTAGTGGGGTCGGGAGTTGCTGGTGCCTATCTCCAGTGAACATTCCGGACGAGAGGCGGGGTCACCCTGGACAGGTCACCAGTCTGTTGCAGGGCAACACAGAGACAGACAGGACAAACAACCATGCACACACACACTCACGCCTAGGGAGAATTTAGAGAGACCAATTAACCTGACAGTCATGGACTGTGGGAGGAAGCAGAGAAAGATGGAGGGAACCCACAGGGAGAACATGCAAACTCCATGCAGAAAGATCCCGAGCCGGGAATCGAACCCAAGGCCATCTTGCTGCAAGGCAACAGTGCTATCAACAGTATAACAACTATATTTCTATGAAAATATCTTCTTTTTTTTATTATTAAAAAAAAACAACATACGGTAGTTTTAAAAGAAAGCTTAGAGATTTGAGAGTTTGTATGTGTGGTCAACTTTAGAAAGAAATTCAGAATCAGACAAAATCAAAATAGGCATGTCACATTGCAGAAAAATCAGCATCGGCCCTTAAAAACCTGATCTGTGCATCATGTCCCGCAGTGTTTCCTGTTGTCTCATTTCAAACTAAAGTTATACCTTAAGTTGATGTTAGAGATGGATATCATGAATTTCAAAGCACAAATATTTAATCTAAATTTACAGTAAATGTTAAAGCCACAACTTTAAAAGCAGTCAAAAGAGGAACTAAATTGGAAAATCTAATAGTGCAAATGTCTGGAAGTTTGAAATGGAAAACCTGCAGGAACCCTGACCCAGGTTTATTTCTGGTTTATTTCCGGTCCTCACCAGCTGCTGCTGCAGAATGTGTGCTCCACCTGCCTCTGCATGCAAAACATTCAAACTTCATCCTGACAACTCTTTATTTGAATTTAGTTTTATTTTTACTACCTCATTTCAATTTTTATTTTTAGTTTTGTTGATAAAACCATAAAAAAAAATTCTGATACTTCTTATACAAAGAGTCAGAAATTGCAAAATGTTAACTTTATTATAAGCTTTTCTTGTAGTTTGTTTTTTAAAAAAAAAAAAAGATCTTGGAGAAACTGAATCAGAATAAGATGCCAAATACGGTAATGGTTACCAGTTTTGGTCGTGTCACGAATGGGTTATTTAGATTCTGCTGATAATGACACGCATACTTGAGCCTATTGCAATAAGCAATCAATCAATCAATTAACAGCATGCTGAATTAACATGAGCCTGGTCATTTATTTCCATTCTGATGGTTAATATTTTATATGAGCAGTTTTGTTTACAGAGACTTTATTGCACTTTATATACGGTTTGGGTTTTGTTTGTTTTTTATTTCTGTTTTATTTATTGTTCTTGGTTAATTTCTATTTTGGACACTTGATCACTTCCAGTTCCAGGGCAAAGCATTCTTTACCAAATTAAAGTCCAGTGGTAATTGAGAGGGCAAAGTTGCATTATGATGCTATTATCAATATATTACTTGAAAATGGTCTCAAAGCAACAACACCTTAATTTATCTCTATAATTACTGGGACAATTTGTCGTCCAGCAAATATATTTCATCGTCACAGGCCTACAGATGGAAACTTTTTGCATTTTTTGTCACTGTAAAGTTTATACATATTTTCTTAAACAGAGACTGTTGGTTACAAAGAGTATTTTCTGCCTTTGACCTATGCATACTTTAAAAAAAAAAGTTTTTAGCTTTAGCTGTAAATTAACAATCTCACCAAATAGTCACGATTTTGGTGTTAAACCCAGGTGAGGCTGTGAAGTAGTCCTTCTGAAACCACTCCATTCATCTAAAAGTAGAAAGTGTGACACATTTTTATTGCGTTCTTCGGCTCCAGTGAAAAAGTAAGTGTGCAGCCTTCATTGCTTCATATAAAACATAAGTTTTTCTGAAGAAGAGTGGTTCTATTCAGGAACAGAACCTCAAGAATGGACCGACGTTCTGGATGAGCTCCGCTATCCGTACACTGACCCGGTTAGCGTCTTTTCCAGACTTCAGACATGGCTCCCCTGCCAAACTCAAAAGGCCAAATGATTGGACCTGTTTTAAATATCACACAAACCGATGGGTTATGATTGCCTTTTGTTTGTGTGTCTGAACACCCGGGCCACCTCCTTTATTCTGGCTTAAGTGCCTTACTGTGTATTTACTCAGGGAGACATGGTGTGCTGCTTCAGCAGACTGATTTAACCCTTCAAGAGAAATGACTTCCCGTATTTGTTCCTTGTCAGACAGGAACTGGGTTAAAGTAAAAACCCACCAAGGTTCCTTGTTTCAGACAAATAAAAGCATGACGTCTTTGCACAGCTAAAGATCGCTTGTACTTTATGACAGTGGTCTCTGTTCTTGATTTACCAAAGAATTTCTGCCTAGCCATCAGGAAGTTGTGAAAAGGTTGGATATTTCTCATAAAAGAAAAGCGGGCCCTTGTCTTGAAGCCGGCTGTGCGTCACATGCTTGCCGTCTCTGAGGTTCATACTTCCCACTTTCAGAGACCAATTTGCAGTTGGTCTCTCCACTGCATGGAGTTAATTTTTACCAAAGTGAAAATGCTGAGACAAGTTAGTAGCACTGTCCTTTTTTTTATCCATCCTCATCATTCTTTGCTACCATGTTTCCTTTTGTCCTAACCACACCTATTATTAGGTTTGATCATTTTGAGCTCTCTGGGATAAACACCCTGATGATTTCATCAAGGACTCCTAACCAACCTCAGTCACATCCGGTTCACTCTATGGGGTCACAATTCTAGAAATGAAAGAAAATATCAGTCTGATGTCAGGAACTGACTAACATGGTTCATACATTTATTATTTGAGAGCGGGTCTTTCAGAGCTTTAATATCACAAATAAAGTAAAATCAAGCATTTTGTTTTGATGATGGACTTTCTAAAACTGTCAGGGTGTTGCAGTTAATCCCCTAAACAAACTCAAGACACTGCAGTCTCAACAGAACAAGGAAGTATTTAAAAATAGTTGCACACATTGGGTAATGCATGAGGACTTGTTTTTTTTTAAACTGTTAGCAGTGGCTGCCATTAGTCGTATCATGGATGCTATGTTTGCATTAGACCAGTCATCCATGCAGACACAACGTTCTTACAATCCTAATTAAAATGTTTTTTAAAAATCATCTTGCTGCTGCAGTTCAGGTTATCTGGGATTCCTCTGTATTTCACTGCAGCTTTTTTTATTCACACCATGAAAACACCATCTCCAGTTTTGGTGACCAAAAGTATTTCCAAATAGCTGAATTCATCTTTGCTATGGTTAGCAAAAGTAACTTGCTAATTTTTCAGCCAGCTAAGTAGCAGTGCACAGCAACAGGTGGGTTAGGAAATATAGTGCTAGTCACTGTTCTGTACAGTCAGATTTCTAGGCACTCTGGAACTTTCTCTGCCATCTCATTTAAAACTGTATAAACGAGGAATGAAGGATTTTATTTCTTTCAATTAGCATCAGTATCATCTTTGGCGTTATGAAAAAATCTGCCCAGCAAACAAGGTTGCCAGATTTGGCTAACTGTGTTGCCATTGGCCACATAATTTCACATTTCAAAAATACATTTGCTTAATGGAAACATGGCAATTTTGAAGAAAAAGAAAACCTCACTTTTTTCAATAAAATGTTTTGGCGTTAGCTTGAGATGGCCTGGGAAAATCGCAATGGAAAAACTTTTTTCACATCACACGAGTCACATGATCAACAGTTGGACGTAGCCACTGGCGGAAACCACGAGGAAGATGGTTTCTTATTTATTGGAAACACCATAATTACAAAATAGTGATTTTTTTTTTCGACATTAGCAGAATATTTACAAAGTTTTGCTCACATTTGTAGTGGGAATGAAACTACTGCCAGTTTCTAGGCCGAAAACAACATAAAACCTGCCCATCTCCAAAAAAAAATAAAAAAAACAGCCCAAATCTCAACTTCTATTAAAACTCTTGTTAATTAGCAGCAAGTATAGTCTTTATAGTTATTTTTAGTTTGTTTTTATTTGTTCTTTTATTGCACTCTGACCAGAACCAAAACCCACTGGGAATCCAAACGACTTGATTCTTGGGACACTGGTCTTGTTTTTCTTGTTTTCTTTGTGGCACCACGTCCTCTTAAACCATAAAGTTTATTTCTGGGAATTTTGTCTTATAGTACTATAGTCACACTTGATTTTACCAGTCAGTATTATACGACGCTTTTTGTATTTGTTGTATTAAGAACAAGGTTTTGCTGCCTACTACTGATTCCATTTTGTCTGTCAGCTCTGAAATGTAGCTTGAATTCAGCGACGAAATGTGACAAACATTGACTAATGGTGTGTGCAGCAAAAGAAGGAATAAGATTTTCTGTTTTTTATGAATGAAGTCATTAATCTTTCAGATATTTACTACATTCATAACAAAATACAGCAAAGAACATGTTCATAGTGTTTATAGGCTAAACAAAATGAAAGTTTTTTTTAAAATAAATGCCTTAAAATGTTTTGTTATGAACCCCTTCTGATCGCTGCAAAATTTACCAACTTTGCCAAGGGTAAATTGCTAACTTGTTTGACTCACAGTTGCTGGCTGTCAAATGAAGTGAGTCAGACATTAAAAGCCTGATGTGGGTAAAACAGATCTTTTATCTAAAAATAGCTAACGTTTCCCTCAGCCAGCTGTGAGTCAGTAGGGTGGGATCCTCCATCTTTTTAACACTAACCCTTACAGCTCAAAAACGTCATGCAGTCTTCTTGCAACCTGCCATTGGTTCTCTTTCTTTCACTTCCCTCTGGAGATCCGGTGACCCGTTGACACCGATCCTCCTCCCGCTGACCTGCGAGGTTTTTGTCGGTTCTTCTGTAGGACGCGGTTATGATTGCTGCAGGTTTGTGTTTGCAGATTGTGACGTCCGCCTGTCAGCAGCACTGTGGGAAAGCAAACTGAATCGTATCACATCACACCTACAGCACTACGGTAGCTAGCGCTGATTTGGTGGCTACATCGCTGAGGAGAGAAAAGTCACAACACAGAAAGCTGCCTTCTCTTTTACTGCTGATAGTTTTTTCAATGTCTTGGATTGTTAGTCTGATATTTTCATTTGTTGTAACTTCTTTTATGGTCTTGTACAGTATACTATTATTATCATTGCTACTACTGAACCTACGGAGCCCCTAAAGGGACATTGAAGAACAAAAATTAACTTTCTGGTACTCATCACATATTATATTGTGTGCACCAGATGGTATCTGCTGTCCACGAGATACTGATTGGTGTGCGATAAAGTCTTTCTCTCCTTCAATGTTGCTTAATTTTCACTGTTGCAATCTTGTATTTTATATGTAGTCTCTTTAGAAACTATTTTTCTTTGAAACTTTACACCCGATGATGCTGAAACACCTTAATTTCCCCTTTCCATTTTATTTTAAAAATCATCACATTTTTGACTATGTTTTAACTCTATTGTATTCTAGATACCTTGATTGAGTGATTAAAAATGAGCTTCTCTCCGTTTTTGTGCTCACAAGCTTGTCTGTACAAGACTTAAGCAGAAAAAAAAAAAAAAACACAGTCTGGTATGTTGTTGCCAAACTGCGGCCAGGTGACGAGGCTCTGTCTAAAGTAAAACCCGGAAAGGTGCGCAGAGGAATGAGAGGGAAATACCAAACTGGTGAGACATTCTGTTCAGCTCCCAAGGGTCAGGATTTAACCCCGATCCGGATTCTGAAGCTGCGTGGACAGGAAGCGTTGGACATTTAGACAGATGTTTGCACAAGAGGAGCCAAAAATTTAGCTTCTTTTTTTTTAAGCTTCCTGTGTTTGGGAAACTCTAACATCCATCCTCCTGCTCTAAGGAGAAACGGGGACAAGTCGCATACACCTTCAGTCAATATTCAATAAATTAGAAATTATTGACATTTTCTAGATTCATAACACACAAATTCTATTCTTGAAAGCCTTTATTTATGTTAATTATGATGATTTTCCACCTACGGCTAATGAAAACATGACGTTATTAAAGTTCAAATATTAAATCAGATCAATAAAAAACTTTTTAAAAACAGAAATGTTAGTTTAATGTAAAGTATGTTTTATATCTGCCTAAAGGTTATTTTTCAGAGAATGTACTTTATTGTTCTTTTTTTTATGTTGGTAAGTTCCTTAAAATCATTTTGTAAGGCACTGTGGTGGCTGTTCAGATGAATGTTTATCATGGTTTGAATGACTTGGCTCAAATAGACTCAGGTTTCACGTTCCTCTTCTGTTTTTTAAAAAGCATCTTCGTAAAGTGCATCAGTATCAGAATCTCCTCTGTGTCTTTGGACTGAACAGAAATTGAATCAACGTTTGAATTTGTTCATTCTGGTTTTAAAGTTCTGCTTTAATTATGCTTTAACACATCACTATGCTACGGCAGCATAGTGATGCGTTTCTAGACTAAAGTTTTAAAACTTTTCTTTCCTGTTACTTTACAGCAATATGGCGTCCACTGTGACTCTAGAAGATGCTCTGTCCAACGTGGACCTGCTGGAGGAGCTGCCGCTGCCGGACCAGCAGCCGTGCATCGAGCCGCTCCCCGCCTCCGTCATGTACCAGGTCAGCGCTGGGACGGCTCGTTTCTACCGCTGTGCTTGCTCTGTTTAGGGCGAGATGGTGCTAAAATAAAATCTGATTTTTTTTTTTTTATTTATACCAGGTCCAATTCTAATCTTTCTTTTCCAAACAAAAAAAACAAACAAGAAATCACAAAGTTCAAAATATTTTCAAAAAGTGGTTTTTATTTCAGTCATCGCTCCTGTTAGTTGTACGACGGAGTGTCAGGGCCAGACTACAAGACTTTTTTTTTTGTTTAATTACAGGAACATTGTCACAATATTGGCAGAAAAAAGACGCAGTTTTACCAGAAGAATGTCTTGAAATCACGAGAAAAAAAGTTGCTTTAATGAGGAAAAATTCGACTATGTTTTTGTTTTAGTTTTCATACTATTACTACTTAATTCTCCTAATACTAAGACTTTATTCTGAAGTTCTTTATTAAGTTTATTGTCAATTGACTTTATCCTCATATTACTACAACTGCAGTCTTGTAACATTATGCAGGGTTTCCCCCAGCATAAGCCAGTATAAGCCTGGCGGGCCACCAGGCTTTAATTGTGTCCCCACCAGGCTTAGCATTACTTATTTATTAAAGTCTTTTTAAAATGTTTGCATTTTTAAAGACTTTATAGTTGGTATTCAAGTATTAATCTTTCAATAACAGTGGGTGTGCTGACATCACTTTGGAGAGCATTGGTGGAAAATTAATAAAATAAAATCTTCAAAAAACCAAAATTTGACTAATCAATAAAATTGATTTCTGCTGTGTTACTTTTTTTTTTTTATGGCAAACTGATCTCTCTCTTTGCTAAAACATTCATAATAATTCTTTGTATTTGTTGCTCCATCTTCACTGTTGTTTCATTTTCCCAACAGCCCAACTTCAACACCAACTTCGAGGACAGAAATGCTTTTGTCACCGGCATTGCCAGATACATCGAGCAGGCCACAGTCCACTCCAACATGGTATGTCTCTGCGTTCTCTAGCTGGGGGAAACAAAAACGCACACAAACTCACCACAACGGGGTCAGAGGCCTTTTGAAGCTGGTATGTGGGACTTGGCCGTCCCTGCAGCACATTTGGTGCTGTGGAGCAGGCGGCTCACGGGATCCAAACCCTGGAGTGAGCGGTCCAGGGACAAACACATGTTGTCTCTAATTAGTGAGAGATAATTGCTCGGGGTGGGGATCAAACCGGACTTTGTTTGGAGGAAAGGCGGGTTCCCCCTCCTGTCCTCTGGGAATAAACTCGCCGCAGAAGCAACCATGCATGCATGTTTGGGTCTTGTGAGGTTTTGTTTTAGTTGAGGCTGTGTGAAGTGACTGAATATTTTTGTTTGGGTCAGAATGACATGTTGGAGGAGGGGCAGGAGTATGCTGTCATGCTATACACCTGGAGGAGTTGCTCCCGCGCCATACCGCAGGTAAACTGGACTTTTTTCACTAGGGATGCACCGATTCACTTTTTTCACTTCCGATACCGACATCTGAGGTTATTATCGGCTGATACCGATCTGACTCAGAAAAAACAGTGCTGAATTTACTTGGAACATTTCTTTTCTTTAGCAGACATAAATACTGAATTACAAATTTGTTTAATAACTCTGCACCAGTACAGGACACATAAACACACCAATAGCTTCTCAAACCTGGTTAAATATGTTAAAACAAACCTATTGTCAACAACAGGTTGACAATAGGTTGACCAAAGTAGGCTGACTACTATGGTCAAACGTAAAAATAAATTGCAAACCTTCTTTCCAATGGTACAGAAAGTGAAATTAGAAATATAATGTAAAATAAATAATAAAGCATGATGTCGCTCAGAGCATAGAATTATACTGAATAGATCTGCCCTTATGGATTGGGCACATTGTCACCAATATACAAACCATCATTTTTTTTCAATATTGGTACCAATATTGGTATCAGGTCGGTGTATTTCTAGTTCTAACTATGGTTCTTTTCTCAGGTAAAATGTAACGAGCAGCCAAATAGAGTGGAGATCTATGAGAAGACTGTGGAGGTCCTGGAGCCAGAAGTCACCAAGCTGATGAACTTCATGTACTTCCAGGTAGCGTCCTAAACCCTACTAGGACGGTACAGATTTTTAGCTGATCATCTACTACGTTCGACTTATTTGAGCCTCTCTGTTTTCATCCAGCGTTCTGCCATTGACCGTTTCTGCGGGGAGGTTCGCCGTCTGTGCCACACCGAGCGCAGGAAGGACTTTGTCTCGGAGGCGTACCTGCTGACCCTGGGAAAGTTCATCAACATGTTCGCCGTGCTGGACGAGCTGAAGAACATGAAGTGCAGCGTCAAGAACGACCACTCTGCATACAAACGGTATTCTGAAGCTTGACGGGCTGCAGTGCAGCTGCTGTTCGGTGCCAACACTAGATGGCAGGATGTTTGTTCAGAATGTCCAGATTTAAGCTGAGGGAAGACACTGCCTGGTACAGATCTGGAAGAGGATAAAAGACAGTTTAATGTGATTTAAAAGAAAAACAATTAAATATTCAGTACATTAACTTAACATTTTTATTTTTTGGTGGACATAATGAACAAAACATACATTTTAATAGTATATAATTATGTTTTATTCAGTTAGAACTTCCTTTAGTTTTCATTTGTTCCCATGCCGAGTTGATTACAAGCAGTTGTATTTTTCTGTGCACACTGAACAAGCAGGAAGTGAAGGAACGACTCCACCAGTTTCTCCTAAAGTCACACGGTCACAAGGTTCAGATTGTGACCTTTTCAGATTGTCTAGTGGTTGTTAAAAACACTAAACTGCATTTTTAATCTTTGCCTTTGCAGATTGTTTTTATTTTAAATGCACCTTAAAACCAAAAATGGTGTAAAAGGGATCTGTCTCTGTGTCTAGAGCTGCTCAGTTTCTCAGGAAGATGTCCGAACCCTCCTCCATTCAGGAGTCTCAGAATCTGTCCATGTTCCTGGCAAACCACAACAAAATCACTCAGGTTTGTCTTATTGTTCTGCACCAAATATTTATTAAAGTGGTCATATTGGACACACAATTATGATTTTTCTTGTCATTTTTGGAAAAATAAATTTAGAAATAACATTTTAAGAAGCTTAAATTATGTTGCAGAGCAGAAAATTCAAATAAAGATTAAAAAAAAAATCACAAGATCACATTAATTGTAACAGAAACTTATTTGTATTGGGCTTTATTACCATTATTACAATATGTTTTTTTTTTTTTTTTAAATACTACATGGAATGACCAACAGTCGAGTTGATATTCATTTTCATGTGACACATATTTGAAAAATATTAATTTCTTGTGTCTGCCCATCAGTCGCTGCAGCAGCAGCTGGAAGTGATCAACGGCTATGAAGAGCTGCTGGCCGACATCGTCAACCTGTGTGTGGATTACTACGAGAATAAGCTGTATCTCACACCTAGTGAGAAACACATGCTGCTCAAGGTAAATGGAACTGAATTGATATAAATTAGAGCTGCAGGATATCGTGGAAAACATTTGAATAATATTATGAATATTGTTTGAATTTTTATGATTTACAATAAATAACTAGATAATTCAAATTTTTATCTTCCTTCTTTGAGTTTAGAGCAAATCTAGACCACAAATAGTGAGTAATCTCTGCAGCTACAGGGAAAAATAGAAATCTTTTCCTTTCAACATGAAAGATTTATAGTTCTTCTCCAGGTGTCAAAAACATTTTGTAGCTTCTTATTTTACCTTCTAAACCATTTTAATGCTACACTAAATAAGCTTTACCTCATTTATTACAGGCATAAGGAGCCCAAATGCTCTGTACTTAAATGTTTAGCTGCCATTTATTGCAGCTCTTTATGATATCCATTTTGCATCTACTGGTAATGTGACAATAATGCATTGGCAATATATTTGCAATCTTTAGTACAAATGCAGAAGTGGATCATTGTTGACAGACATAGACATCCTCTGTAACCTTTTCCATCTGTGCAGGTTATGGGTTTTGGCTTGTACCTTATGGATGGAAACAGCAGCAACATCTACAAGTTAGACGCCAAGAAGAGGATCAACCTCACCAAGATCGACAAGTTTTTCAAGGTAGAGAGACACACAAGCATTTTAATGAAATATTCTGCACTTTATCTTACTTTGATTTGCACTCTGATACTGTTTGGTTTTTATATCAAAGCATAAAACATGTGATTATACATATTAATTAGTAATCATTGGATTATGGTCGGCCACACAGAGTTAGTTGGCATATATCTGGCTCAAAGCTCATTGTAGCAATGTCTGTTCAGTTGGAAGCTAAAGTCTGAGTGGATCAGCGCATTTCTCCCAGCATGACTCTTGACACATTATAACAAGATTAGTTTGATTTCCTTTCCTACTGGCCATACTGATATATATGTGCAAAGTTCTTGAGCTAGCCTTAAAGCAGTAGTTGATGGTCAGATAAAGTGGTGGACACTGCTAGCTAAAATGTTATTTGCACTAATGATGAACTTTAATTTCACTAATGCTGGAGCTCTATGGTATTTAACGGAAGCTAATGCTAGACGTTAACTTCCAACTATATCTTCCCTTGAAAGGCTACAACCTGACATTATAATTCACACAATATAATGCTCCTAGGTATTGTATTTATGTTAATATCTGGTTCCTTGACTGTGATTAATTTTATTCCAGTATGTTTCTCGTTTGAAATAAAGGTATTGGGATTAAAACAAGAGAGAACTTGAGGAAAGGAAATGGAATTGTTGCGCAAATGGTCTTCATCCACTTCAAAATAAGAGCATGAATATAAATGCTTGGCCATTTTAAGACTTCTTAACAGTCAATAAGCAAAACTGCAACACAGATAACTTACTTCATTCAACTAAAGGTTTACAAAACAGCCACGCAAATTAGTTTAATTAGCATTTATCTGGAAAATTAATTTAGGGAAAGATAAGTGCTCTAAGAGTTTTGTAGTTAACTACAGCTCTAAACAAAAAATTAGCTTCGCGCTTTAAAACTTTGTTTAGTTATCGCATTAGAGGAAGTGTCGGATATAAATAGTTCTACTATAGTAAATGACCATAAAAGGGCAGGAATGCAGATGAGCTCATTAGCAGTTATTTACTGTGATTCCGTGAGTACAGAGTGTGTTCGGTCTGCTCTTTTAACATCTGTTGAATGTTGCTGCTAATGTGTTGGGAAGAAAATTGAGTGTAATAGAACGTACATCACACACAGCACATCTTAAGTTGCAGGTTCTCGCTTCACAAGGAAACATTATGCCAACAAAATAACAATTTTATGGTCCAATTTAAACCGAGTTAAAAGTTTTTGTTGAACTGTTGAAAATCCATCTGGGATTAAAAATGCAGCATTTACAGGAAACATTTTTGTGTTTTGGGATTAACAGCAACTGCAGGTAGTGCCGCTGTTTGGCGACATGCAGATCGAATTGTCCCGGTACATCAAGACCAGCGCTCACTTTGAAGAGAACAAATCCAAGTGAGACTAAATCTGCATCAGAAACATGGAAACAATACAGTGCAGACCCACAATTACAATTTGTTGTACATATTTAAATTTCTTTTTGTTTTTCTCCACCCTCCAGATGGACCTGCACCTCTATATCCAGCAGCCCACAGTACAACATCTGTGAGCAGATGATTCAGATCAGGGAGGATCACATGCGCTTTATCTCTGAGCTCGCTCGCTATAGCAACAGCGAGGTTCGTATGGGAGACGCAGACCTGATGGTCATCCGCTCAAGTGATGCGTTACACTTTTGTACTTAATACTGTGAGCCCAGTTAAAAAAAGAAGTGAACTCTACAGCCACGATCAGGCTGTTTTCAGTTGCAATATGATGTAAAAGTCAATCATTTGGGTTACTCGAGGCCCTGGGGCCAAATTCAGCCCACCATAGCTTCTGATGTGGCCCTCTAGACTCCAGAGAGACGCATAAGGAGAACCTTCAAGGCAACAGTTGTTTGCTTAAATGTTATTTTAACAGTCAAATCAAAGCAGTTTTTATCTATCTACTGCCACATTACATCAATCAGACCCTCCACAAAATCAACATAGCATTGCTGTGCTAATGCATAATTGGAAGGTTATTGCAAATTTTTTTGGATATAGATACAAAAAATTTGGTTAATCAATCTTTTTAGACATTTGTTCCAGATTTGTGTTGCAAAGAATCTGAATCCTGCTAATGTTATGCGAACTCCTCACCTGTAATTGCCAGTTATTTCTTATTTCTACTACTGACCTCAAGTTACAGTCCGCGAATGTTACGATGAGTGGATATGAAGAAAGTCAGGATGTGGTGTGTGTTGATTTTTTTTTTTTGCGTGATCGCAGGTTGTGACCGGATCAGGGCGTCAGGAGTCCCAGAAGACGGATGCGGAGTACAGGAAGCTGTTCGACCTGGCCCTGCAGGGCATGCAGCTGCTCTCCCAGTGGAGCGCTCACGTTATGGAAGTGGTACGAGAGAACAGGCTGTCTGCTCAAGACTTGATCAGTTGTTCACAACACAACTGATGCAGTTTGCCCCTTCCGACTATTCAAACAAAGTCTCCGTCTCTCCCACAGTACTCATGGAAACTGGTTCACCCGACGGACAAATACTCTAACAAGGAGTGTCCCGACAACGCCGAGGAGTACGAGAGGGCCACCCGCTACAACTACACCAGCGAGGAGAAGTTCGCCCTCGTAGAGGTCTGTCGCATCATCACTCTGAAAACATGATTTCAGACGACTGGCAGCCCGGTCGCTCATCACAGGTTGCGCTGTTGGCAGGTGATGGCGATGATAAAGGGGCTGCAGGTGCTGATGGGACGCATGGAAAGCGTGTTTAACCACGCCATCCGTCACACAATCTACTCAGCTCTGCAGGACTTTGCTCAGATTACCCTGAGAGACCCGCTGAGGCAGGCCATCAAGAAGAAGAAGAACGTCATTCAGAGGTTGGACACAAAGCGACGCCTGATTTCACATTGTGCTTAAAGCCTGGTGATCAGAGGTGCAGAAAAAAAAAAGTGTTCTACAGAGAATCACAATTCCTAGTCCTGGGAATTATGGATCGATTCAAAATGCGCAAAGCGTTGAAGTCGTACATCTTTGCTGCATATTGCATACTGGCCACCTTATAAATGAATAATTCTTTTTTTTTTTTTTTTTTTTTTTTTTTTAGAGAAAATGCCTGGTGGCTAAGCAACCCCAATACTGTTAACACAAGTTATAATACTTTATGCACAAACCTATTTTTGCTTAAATATGAACTGATTGGATTTTTTAACACTGGAACATATTTTAAATATCCAAAATAAAAATGTTAAACGAACCAAACATAAACCAAAACCAAAAGTTTCTGTAAATAAAATTGGCCATCAAAATATCAATTATCAGAAAGGATTTAAATGAATCATTAACTGCTTATTGCAGCAGGATTGTTGCTGTCAGGTTTTCTTTTCTTATGCACAGACTAATTAAAGTCTCTGACCTGTTTGCTGCAGCGTCCTTCAGGCCATCCGGAAAACAGTGTGTGACTGGGAGACGGGCCGGGAGCCGCACAACGACCCCGCTCTACGAGGAGAGAAGGACCCAAAGGGGGGCTTCGACATTAAAGTCCCCCGACGAGCCGTGGGGCCCTCCAGCACTCAGGTCTCCATTTCAACCTTTCTAGTCATGGAAATGGTAGAGTTTGACTAAAATAAACTTTAAGCAGATGAATCTGTGTCATTTAGGCTTAATTTAAATGGTGCTATTTTATTGTTGGGCAGACATGATCCTTTCTCATCATTCCAGCTATAATCCTTTCCCACACCTTGAAGGTGTCACCAGATCAGGCTCCGCCAGTTCACATTAATCAGGCTTATGGAGCCGATGTGGTTTGCACTGTTGTATCAAAACTGACTGGGCGAAAAAGATGAGCCAAACTCTTTGGGTATTAATAGCATGTTGTGTCCTGTAGTCCAGTGTTGTTGTGTTTTTTTTTGTGTTCAGTTGACTTCTATTGGAGCTTTTCTTTGTCCTGCATAAACCTTAGGACTTTACAAATGGCTGTCGATTAAAATATGATCTGTATTCAGGAGTCAGGAGTTTTGTTGCTGAGCAACATTTCAGGCAAATAGTTTTGTCTATTATGTTGTGCAAACCCTGCCGATTTATCAGCTTATTGCTTTGCTCTTAGAACCAATCTACTGTCCAGATTGCTTCCATGAACAGATTTCAACACCTGTGTTTTCAGTGCTTCTTAGATAAAAGGATAAAAATGTTACGGGTGAGAGGACGGCCCAGAACAGTCAAGATGCAGTGAACTTCCAAACGAGCCACTTTTCTAAAAATCATTGTTGGTGCATTCGACTGACACCAGACTGCTGACTTCACTTTCATTTTCTCTGTTTGTTCATGAACGCCGCAGCTCTACATGGTGAGGACGATGCTGGAGTCTCTCATTGCAGACAAAAGCGGCTCGAAGAAGACCCTGCGCAGCAGCCTCGAGGGCCCCACCATCCTGGACATTGAAAAATTTCACAGGGAGTCCTTCTTTTACACACATCTGCTGAACTTCAGTGGTGAGGAGTTTGATTCTGTAATGGCAGCCATTTGGATGAAAAAAAAAAAAAAAGCCCAGATTTAAAACCCTTCTCCATGTCTCCATGCAGAGACTCTGCAGCAGTGCTGCGACCTGTCCCAGC
Organism: Poeciliopsis retropinna; assembly: GCA_010277075.1. Taxonomy (NCBI): domain Eukaryota; kingdom Metazoa; phylum Chordata; class Actinopteri; order Cyprinodontiformes; family Poeciliidae; genus Poeciliopsis; species Poeciliopsis retropinna. Next base: position 24,017,297 of record VMRM01000003.1, read on the forward strand.
TCTGGTTCAGGGAGTTCTTCCTGGAGCTCACCATGGGCCGCAGGATCCAGTTCCCCATTGAGATGTCCATGCCGTGGATCCTCACCGACCACATCCTGGACACTAAGGAGGCGTCCATGATGGAGTAAGTTTTTCCTGTGATAAAACGTGTTCTGCAAGCTAGTCATCCTTTTTTCTTTTTCTTTTTCTTCTTATTCTTCTTCTTCAAACCCAGACAGTCGGCATTTATTGTGATAAATTTACTTTCATAACAATTAAATTGCAATCAACAATGTTTAATAATGCCCAAAACTGTCCATATTGTTTGGATTATGAGTTTTACTGTTTCATAGTGGGATGGTGCGTTTACTTTTCTGTAGGGTTTCTGTTTGTAGCCCAGAAAGTTAAATTCTGACTCCAACACCTTCCAGATGTTTGATGTGTCACAGAGGTAAAAACTATTCACTAATAAGACGACACAAAACTAAAACAATTGGCTGAAATAGATTTTACTTGGGCTTAACCTTGTGAAAAGTTTGGAGAGTTATAGCAGTGGAAGACTCTGAAATCCATTTATCATATTTATGCCACGTTTAAGCCCTTTGTGTTGATCTGATACAATCTCATTGTACAACATTGATGTTTTTGGTTGCAATGTGGCTAAAAGTGGAAGAGCTCAGGGGTGTGAATACTTCCTCTGTGCACCACATGCTCACCTTTCTGACCAGATTCTCCAGAGTTGTTTTGCAAAGCTGGATGTTGTTTCTTCATGTTTTTATGTTGGCCACTGGATTACCGCGGTACGCTACAGATTTACATAAGCCATTAAGCACATTCTCTGGCACCGGCCAGAACTCTGTAATTCTTCAAACCAACGCCAGAATAAATGAACGTTATTCACTTGCTTGTGTCATGATGACATCATCTTTTTTTTTTAAGCTTTCACCTTGCAGGAGCAGTTTGGCAGAATGTGTTCATATTTTGTCTGTCGATGGCAGAATAAGGACTTAATGATGTGCAAATGTCACTGTATTTCATTCTGGAACTTTTTCAGGCACATTTGAAGCAAACTTTTATGAGTAACATAAAGTCTCCCTCAAATGTGTGCAGGTACGTGTTGTATCCCCTGGACTTGTACAACGACAGTGCACACTACGCTCTGACCAAATTCAAGAAGCAGTTCCTCTATGATGAAATAGAGGCTGAGGTAATGCACTGTAAATGTGTCCTGGATGATGTGATGGTGCTTTAGAAAAGCTTAATCTTTTATATTCGGTGTGGCAGAGCTTCACGACGAAATACTCTCCCCCTCCCTTTAATACTGTATATTGTTTGCAGTCATGTTGTGCGCCATAAATCCATGATTCAGCTGTCTTCAATAATCTCTGTTGCATATCTCTGATATATATAGAGCCATTGCATAACGGTTTATAAATGTTGAGGGTTTTTCCTTTTTCTTTTCTTGAATCAAATTGAAAAATCGCAAAGGTCAAATTACTGCCTTCAGTTGTTTAATCGTATGTGTTTTCTAACTCTTTATTTTGCTTTTTCAGGTCAACTTGTGTTTTGATCAGTTTGTCTACAAGCTGGCTGATCAGATATTCGCCTATTACAAGATACTAGCTGGAAGGTGAGTGCTTCTGTTTCCACTGTTTCTCTTTTCCAAATAAAAAGAAGGGTGTGTCTAAATATCTGCGTGTTATTTGAGGTTGTAGTGGATTTTTGTCATGCAGTGATTCATAATTTCAGGAAATTAGAGGATTTTAGAATGGGAGGTAATTGGCCACTTTGGCTTTCCATATACTCATCATTGTGAATAATTTGGACCTGCAATGATTCTTTTGAGTTATTATTCTTTGGAGTGAATGGATTATACAACAAAAAGTAACTTGAAATGATTGTGAAAATAGGAATTTGATGCAAATTTTAGGAACAAATATGCTTTTAGTCGCCATCAACAAGCCTTTGGTGTAATTATGGCTTAACATTTTACTACTCTGATTTTTTTGTTTATTTATTTTTTATTTATTTTAAGTACATTTGCAGTGCATATTAATAATAACAATTTCTGTAAATATGCCTAGACAGTTGGTAAAAGTCATCCTAAAGGAGTACAAGTAAAACTACATAATTACACTAATAAATTAATAGATGAGAATAAAGTTGTTTTTTTTTTTTTAGATTGGCCCAATAATCCAAAAAAATGCATGAAAGGAAAAAAAAATTAATTGAATGTGCATTTGTAACGTTCAACTTTGTCCACGTTTCCACAACTTCTCTGTTTATTTGCATTTGAATGAGAATTTGAACATATAACTCTTTCTTACATTATTATTTTATTCACTTTGTGTATCATCTGCAGCACAAAACAACCCCTCAGCATGACGCTACCACTACCGAGTTGTGTCTAAGATTTAACTGTTGATTTGAAGACTCAATGAAGAGAGTCTGCTCTCTTTATTACTCTATCCACTTTGTGCAGTGGCTAAGACCACCATGTGTGAAACAGACCCTCAGCATGATACTGCCACCATAAAATTGGTCTTCTGACAAATTGATTTTCATGTGAAGGATCCGATGGTTGGAGTTTGGACAACAGCCAGATGACATCAAGTTCAATATCTGAGAACAATGTCAACCCCCCTCAACAACAAGAAAAAACCCCCCTACCACATATCAAGTTTTATTTCATTGTTTATTAGAGGGGGTTTTTTAAGGTGTGCAAGATGTCGTTCTCCTTGAATTGGTTAATTTTTCGTTTTAACTTGTTAGTCGAAAATGTCTTATGAAACACAAAGGTGCTTCAGTGTTTTTCTCTTCCACAATCCAGATGTTCGTGTCTCATTTGTCGAGATAATAGATGAAGATCTTGGCTGTAAATTTAAAGAAATAAGAAAAGAACTTGTACAATTATTAAACATTCCGAAATATTTCTATGCATCAGAGTGAAATCTTTATAAGCGGTCCTTCATCCGAGTCTTTTCACTCTCCGTTTGAATCCTTCAGTCTTCTCCTCGATAAACGCTTGAGAGCCGACTGCAAGAACCAGGGTGCCAACATTCCCTGGCCCACTTCCAACCGATACGAGACCCTTCTGAAGCAGCGCCATGTCCAGGTGTGTCCTTTACCTTCTGCTCCCTTCAGCATCCCTCCTTCCTTTACTAACAGAACCTGTGTCTCAGCTCCTGGGCCGCTCCATCGACCTGAACCGACTCATCACCCAGCGCGTCTCGGCGGCGCTTCACAAATCTCTGGAGCTCGCAATCAACCGCTTCGAGAGCGAGGACCTCACCTCCATAATGGCACGTCGACGCTTCAGTTTTTTGTTTACATCAGAAAAGCAAACAGCTTCTTTTGCCGCATTTTCTGCGTTCGCCAACTGTTTTCACTTCCTGTTTTCAGGAGCTCGAAGGTCTTCTGGAGGTCAATCGCATGACGCACAAGCTGCTCAGTCAGTTCTTGACCCTGGACAGCTTCGACGCCATGTTCCGTGAGGCCAACCACAACGTGTCAGCTCCATACGGCAGGATAACGCTGCACGTCTTCTGGGAGCTCAACTACGACTTTCTGCCCAACTATTGCTACAACGGTTCCACCAACAGGTGGGTCGGCTTCAGTAGAGAGGCCGCCATGTTTAGTCTCAGGGATTGTATGCAAATTATTGTTTATTTACTGAGAAGTGATGGCCAGCAATACATAAAAACTGTAAAAACAGAAAATGAGGCCCCCATGTTGCAGATTTACTCAGTGAGATTTAATTTACACAAAACGAAATGAGAACCGGATGCATTTAAGAGTCCGTTTTAGCAGTAAATTTCCTTTTTGTGTTTATTTTCAGTTAAAAACAACAGAAGGATCAGTGAAAAGTCAGAGGGATCAGCTTGGTTTTAAACAAATAAATGCAAATGGCCAGCTCAGCAGAAGCAGAGCACGATGCCAGCTGAGCTCAGTTTGCAGCTGCCACAGTTGTTCTCCTCATATTTCTCAGATTGACTCAAATAAATAAATGACACCTGTTTGTATCTTTTTTTTTATATTGTCCTAAATTTTGGTTTTCCCTTTCATCCTATCAAGTTAAATTTTTTCTGGCTTTATTTTAGTTGCACTTTAAAGATTTGTGGTCCGTCAACAAAAACAGAACAAACCAGACTGCAGTTATAAAGATTGAATAAGAGGTGTTGATTTAAAAGAAAAAAAAAAAACTTGAATCAACATTAATGTAGTTAACATTAGACAATACAACAATGCTAATTTATTTTGCAATAAATATTTCAATAATATTACAGAACAAATTATTATTGATGACCGAGACTGTTGCTGTTGAATCAGCAGTCAGATAAATACGTTTTAGATTTTGCTTCATGACCCAGTTTTTAATGTTTTTACTTTAACCTTTAAATTTGTAACTCTTACTGCAACTCTGTTGTGTTCACTGATTAGAAAGCAATCATATTTTTTAATGTCCCTCCAGTCAGCCACTGTTCAGAGCAGATCAAGGTGAAACCCGGCCAGCTCACATTTCCAGACTCATCAGTATTGTGTGTTTTCCAGCCACATGGTGCCACTTTATAGCACAATCAAGTTACTATGTTACCTTCAGGTGTTATGAAATTGCTGCATTTAACACATTGAAATTGGTCCTCTGTCTCTTTAAGAAACGACCCTCTGGAAGTCATCATTACTCTGTTGATCCTTCAACAACGTTTCACTGAGCAGTAGCTCCTAGAATGAGCTAAGCAGATGCACAGATCCATCAGGCGTTTGCTAATTGCTGCTGTCTGGTCTGAAGGAGCTGATATGTTTTTGATGAGGGAATAACACTACAACATGATTTAAAGCTAAAACAAGTACATTTTCCATAACACTGACTCTTCAATGACCATCATCTGGTTGTCCCAGGTATTTATTAGCTTGGTTTACATTTATTGAAATTGCGTCTCTTCGTTATGCTTCGTTAGGTGCTGCATTAATGGACATGGTATTTTCTCTATAGTTACATAAAATCTGCACTCATGAAAGCTCTGAAAGTTTCAGCAACAGCTTGCGCGTAAAGAGATGGGATTGTGGCTGATAGGTTGTAAAGTTGCTCCTGATGGCTGTGTGTGTTCATTGTTTACTGTTCGTCTCTGTGTAATGTACCCAGCTGTTTATGTTGCGCTGTGACGCGTGTTTGAATAATCTCCTTCTGTGCGTTAGGTTTGTGCGCACCATCCTGCCCTTCTCTCAAGAGTTCCAGAGGGATAAGCCCCCCAACGCTCAGCCCCATTATCTGTACGGGTCAAAGGTCAGTGAATTCCTCTGTTATCACCTCTCCCAGAGAACGACTTGCTTTATTTCTTTGGATTCCATAAGCAACAATTTAATTTTTTTATTTTTTTATAGTGACCTGACCAGCTGTGCATAAGCACATGCTAAAGCTAAATGTTTACTGCATGATAATAAAATCTAGCGCTGGGCAAATGGCTTAAAATACAACCTCAGAAAATTTTCATGCCACATCTGATTTCTGATTTTAATCTTTTTTTTCCTCTTTTTGCTTTCTTTTCTAAAAAATAAATTGCAAATGATGGAAAATATTGTCAGTAAGGGGCTTTAACTTCAATTATTCTTTCTGTGAGTTGTACAACACAGTATTACAGGCTGCAAGAATTTCTGTTTAATTACAAGAATATAGTTATAATATTAGCAGAATAAAGACACAATTTTACCAAAAAAATGTCTTAAAATGATAAGAAAATCTTTTTTTTTTTTTTTTTATGCAAAAAAACAACTGGAGTTTTTCTAATATTGTGACTTCATTCTGGAAATAACTTTATTGTTATTATGACTTTATTCTTGTATAACTACAAATGTATTCTTGTAGCATTTACTTTATTTTCGTTAAAAAAAAAAAATTCCTGACTCTTATAATTCGCCATATAGTTGACCTGAATTCAGAGCCCAGATAAATAAAAGCTGTAAAACATGTTTGTCAAACAAGATGACATAACTGAACTGTGAAAATCCAAGAAGTGCATTTGTAAAAAAAAAAAAAAATCCAAATTTTCCAAAAATTACATTTGCAAAAACTAAATATTTGATTGATCAATTAAATTGATTTATTGCCCAGCCCTGATGAAATCCCTACAGATTGTAAAGGAAAAGAAACTTCATTTAAGGAAACATTGTACTGAGTTTTATGTCTCTTATGTCTTGTGCAAAATGCTTAGGGAAAACCCCTCTCTGCAAAAATAAAATAAAATAGAGTTTAGAAGGCTAAAGCTGAAAAAACCCTTTATGAGTTTAATATTTCTAGTAGAATGACCATCTTCACTGTATCATCTTGTATGTTTAGGTTAACTCACTTAAAATGGTTCAGTCTTGTTATGAATGGTTGCTATGACAATATCCCTGTAAGCACAAATAGGATTTTCATTGAGAGGGGTAAAACGTTCGGTGATAATTCGGCCGGGGTCGGTGGGGGGCGCGGAACAATACCGTGGTGACCTCAATCCGCTCGATTAATGCCGGCTCTCTGTCAGCCGGCTCAGCCCTCGTGCTCCGGGGTAATTACATGGCCGCCTGGCTGCGCCAGCATCAGCGACGTCTGCAAGGTGGTGGCCCGCTTGATGCTCTCCTCGCTGCTGCTGCTCCTGGCCTGGAACAGGCGTCCTGAACTGGACATGTCCTGGCGGGCGGAGGCCGTCACCACGGGGCGGCTCTCGGCGGCGCGGCCCGGCAGGGAGCACATGTTGTGGAGGCAGCCCCACAGCAGGACGCCGGCGATGATCAGCAGCAGCAGGCAGCAGGTCAGCCACACGCCCACCGCCACCTCCCAGCCCGCCCGGTCGTGGCCCTCGCTGCTCTCGCTCGGCGTGCTGAACACCTGGCACTGTTCCCGGACGGGGTCGGCAGCCTGGCACGTCACGCACAGGAAGTAGGCGGTCTGGGGCAGCAGGTTGCCCAGGTAGGTGGCGGTCTGGCTGACGGGGATGCGCTCCTCGTGCTTGAAGCTCTTGCGCTTGTAGCCCATGATGAGGCTGTTCCAGTTGGGGTCGTACATGACGCTGTAGAAGGTGTCTAGGCAGGCGGGGGAGGCGGGCCACGTCACCCTGGCAGAGGTGGATGAGATGTTGTAGACCGTGACCACCATGATGACGGAAGAAGAGCTTCCTGTTTGGTTTCACTTTATCTTCCAGCTGCAGGCTACAGAATTAAGTCAAACTGTAAAAGAGGCGACGGAAGTACAGAGTAAAAAATACTTAACACATTAAACAAAATTTTAAAAAACTCCTAAAGAAACTGATGGTGATTGATCCAATTCCCACTGCATGCAACTTATATACAGCTTTTATGTCTCTGATCCAAAACTGCATCTTAAAATGGAGGCATGAAACCACAGTTAGGCCATTTTCCCCATTATTCTGCCTCCATTAAACCTTACTTGGTTTTTGATGTAGTTTTTAGATTGAAAAAATCACGACAGTAACTCAATGCCACCAGAAATAAATGGCGCAAATCTCTCATCCATCCCACTCATTTAAATGTTTATTTCAACCTTTTCAACCTAGACTTTCATCTGTTGCTGAAACAGGCTTCAATTATTGGACTCAATGCGCCTTCATTGGACTCAATGAAGGCGCATTTATTTTTTCTATATTTAAATAACTGTTTAAAAAAAAAAGTGTGTTGAGTGCAAAAAGCAAAAAACCTATAGGAGTGACTGAGTACTGTATGGTGGATTATCTGTGACCCGCTGGGAGGCAGATGAAGATGTGTGCAGATGTTCACTAAATTACATAATATAGGATTGTTAGTGCAGAGGCTTATCTTTACTCTGTCACCTGTTATGTGAAAGGAAAGGTGATGATCTGTCAGCCGAAACCATTGTTGGGGGGGGGGGGGGAACGCTTTGGGTTTTAGTAGATTTAAATAAAAATTTTAAATGTTCTGCACTTTCATTTTGTAATGCAACAACTAGAGCAAATAAATGATCACACTGATTTTACTTTACTTGTTTATTAACTTTAGGCTTCAGATTTACATTGTCCTCCAGTTTTCCTCTTTTATTAACCTCTAACCATGTCTAGGTGTTTTTAGTCATTTAGTAATTAGAAGTTTAAAAGCAGACATGTTTAAAACATTCGACTTGGTAAATCAAAAACATGCATTCACATGTAACTTTTCTTCTCGATCAGATTAACATTTATCGACTTTCTGGTGCGTGTGCTGGCACAAGATATGAAATCCACAGCACTGAAGTTATTATGAGACAATTCACAGCATAACGTGGATAAAATTCAAGCCTACCATGAAAACACTGCACTGTGTGACGGTCCTCCCAGTGTGCTGAGCGTCGCTGCTGGTGTTCGCTCCCCTCTTCCATGATAACCAGACGGAGATGCTTGATGCAGAGTCCTGCTGAAGCACCGATCAGCACGTCTTTATCTCAGATTCTGCAACACTAGAGGGAGTGTTACCAGATTAGAGCAAGCGCAGGAGAGGGAGCTAAAATCTCCTGTTTGGGATGAAAAAAGTGCATTTTCTCCCATCTGTGGGTCAGTCGTAGGTCATACTCTCTACAGGGATTGTTTTCTGTTTCCTTTTTTTTACTTGCTAGCTCCTCTGTCGACATTGTGGCGATTCAGATCTTTAATTTCCCGTTGACCGGGAATGTGGTTCGTGTCGTATCAGGAATATTAAGTGGTGAGATGAAATGTGCTGCAGCCACTTCATCCATCTGTCCAGCTGCTTCTTCCCACAGCGCAACAACCAGCGCTGACCACGCTGTCATGGAGCCTGGGGTTCACATTTGTAGTTTTTCAAAAGCTGGTTTAAATGTTTGATGAAGTTGATGAAATTAAAATCTTGTTTCTTTGCCTTGTTGTGATCTTTCGACCTTGAACACGCTTTTGTTTTTAGCCTCAGAAGTCAGAACTTGTTACAGTTGCAAGTCAGAAACCTTGAAGTAGTGATGATAATCAGAGCTGTTGCATTTAGCTCTATTTAGTTAAAGACGCTGAACATTTTGGCTTTTGCTTTGGTATTTACTCCATTTTTGGTATTTACACTCCAACTCTTGTAAGTCAGTTTGTCTGTGGGGTTGTAAGTATTTTTATACACTGACATTTGGAGCATTTTGACACATAAATGGAGCGTTTATGAAATACTTTCCAACTTGTGTTTGAAAAAGACCTTCAAAACAGACCAGATGTGGCGGAGTTTGAAATGATTTGCATGACAAATGACTTTTACATTAAAATAATTTTTAAAAAGAAGGTTTTTCCTAATCATCACTTGTCTTTTTGTGTGTTTGTGTGTGTGCAGACCCTGAACCTGGCGTACAGCAGCACATTCACCACCTATAGGAACTTTCTGGGCCCGCCACACATTAAGGTCATGTGCAGACTGCTGGGCTACCAGGGCATCGCCGTGGTGATGGAGGAGCTGCTTAAGGTCGTCAAAAGTCTGGTGAGTGTAATCTGGAAGACCTCGGATGGAGCTTCTGTCCTTTCTCCATCATCATCATCGTCGTCGTTGTCGCCCTCTATTCCGTCATTCAGCTCCAGGGAACCATCCTGCAGTACGTGAAGACGCTGATGGAGGTCATGCCCAAAATTTGCAGACTTCCACGCCACGAGTACGGCTCCCCTGGTAGGTGGCAGCGCACTGAATGTTAAGAGGAGAACATCATATCTCAATTCAGCATACAACCCAAATATTATTATTATTAAGCACACTTGCCTTGTGTTTTTGTTCCAGGCATCCTGGAGTTCTTCCACCACCAGCTGAAGGACATTGTGGAGTATGCGGAGCTCAAGACGGTGTGCTTCCAGAACCTGAGAGAGGTCGGCAACGCCCTCCTGTTCTGCCTGCTGAGCGAGCAGAGTCTGGTACGGATCGGCCCGCTTCAGGATGCAGCGCCGACTCTCTGCTCTGCAGCCGGCTGACGTTTTTAATGTCCGTGTCTTACAGTCTCAGGAAGAAGTGTGTGACTTGCTGCATGCTGCGCCTTTCCAAAACATCCTGCCGCGAGTGCATGTCAAAGGTAAGACCATTAACATCAAGACACAGTTAGTATTCATACTGCAAAACAACAAAAACAGTGTTTCAGTACATATGTACTTTGTCTACACTAATCTGACCATTCTACATTTCTATCTCTGGATATACGTTTCCCTGATGTACACATCTTTTTGAATCCAGTTCCTTTCCTAAACGATTCCCTCCCCTTCTCACTTCTGGCAGTTTCTGTTGTTTTATATGGAAGTAACTATTGTCTTCCTCTTGTCATTCCAAGAAATTTTAATTTTATTCCTTCTGTTTACATTTTCAGGATTTATTTTTTTCTACTTTTCAAAAATTAAAACCATTAAAACAGAAACGATTTGTCACCTGCACACGACACCAAATCAATATCTGACACTTCTTAGCATACATAAAAAAAAACCCTTTTGGGCACTAAAATATGTAGTTGCTAATAACAGTCCAATTATGCTTTTTTTTGTTTGTTTTTTGTGCTGCAAAATTGTCTATTAATTGGCAGAACCATACTGTCTATTTCTAGATAACTCTGTGCTTCTTAAAAAAAAAACTGTTGACTTTAAAAAAAGATGTTTTACATAAATCATTTTCTCTATACAATAAGGTCCAAATTGAAAGATTGGAGGTCACTCATTCCAGCTGACTATCGGAAATCAAATCAAAACATTCTTGATAAAATGTTTCTAAATCTTCCTGCACCAGTCAAACCCATTCTTTGTGTTCTCCTCGCCGTTCAGATGGGGAACGCCTGGATGCCAAGATGAAGCGTTTGGAAGCTAAATACACGGCGCTGCACATGGTTCCTCTGATCGAGCGCCTCGGAACACCGCAGGTAGAACCAGGCTAAGCAGAGTCGACATCGTAGCATCGTATTTTGTGCTTTTTCAAAATCCTGCCAGAGTGACATTATGACCAGAAAACTATCGCTCCCTTTCCTTCAGCAAATAGCCATCGCGCGCGAAGGCGACCTCCTGACCAAAGAGCGGCTGTGCTGCGGCTTGTCCATGTTCGAAGTCATCCTGACGCGCGTGCGCGGCTTCTTGGATGACGCCATCTGGCGTGGCCCGTTGCCCAGCAACGGCGTGATGCACGTGGACGAATGTGTGGAGTTTCACCGCCTGTGGAGCGCCATGCAGTTCGTCTACTGCATCCCTGTGGGAGCCCACGAGTTCACAGTGGAGTGAGTGCAGGATCTCTTCCTGTTCAACCATAAAATGAGCCGCTAAAGTCAACGTGTTTATCTGAAACGTGCGTCCGCTTCCTCCAGGCAGTGCTTCGGAGACGGCCTCCACTGGGCGGGCTGCATGATCATCGCCCTGCTGGGACAGCAGAGACGATTCGACATCCTCGACTTCAGCTATCACCTGCTCAAGGTGCAGAAACACGACGGCAAGGATGAGATCATCAAGAATGTGGTGAGTTGGAGAGCGGATCAGTAACACAACCCGCAGTGCACAAAGAGATTTTATTACCGATTTCCCGTTGTTTATTTTGTAACACTCATTCTGCGGTTGCTTCTATTTTACTCTGTGAATAACTAATGACTTAATAAATTAGATACTTCACATTTCTGTTGCCATTGTTGGCAAACATGAGCAATTATGAGGGAAATCAGAACTATGTATTACTGTCCTCTTTAAATAAAGGATGCTGCATCTAATGTCACCGATTCATTGTGACAAATGAGCACGTAGCGAGGCACCATGGGAAATCACTAGTTTGCCCTAAATGTAGGTGTGTATTAATAATAAAAATATGTTAACGTGGCGCATGTCTGTGTGTTTTCTCCAGCCTCTGAAGAAGATGGTGGACAGAATCCGCAAATTCCAGGTCCTGAACGACGAGATCTTTGCCATCCTGAATAAATATATGAAGTCTGGAGACGGAGAGAACATGCCGGTGGAACACGTCCGCTGCTTCCAGCCACCGATCCACCAGTCGCTCGCCAGCAGCTGAGGCGCTGCTGCTCCTCCGTTCACTTTGGGACCGCTACTGGGTTCCAAACACTGTCAGCATTCTCCTGTTTTCCTTTGGCCTTCAGTAGCTAAGGACCATTAACTGCGATATAAGGGGCCACGTTTTGAACGTTTAAATTTTTTTTTTTTTGTATTCACTTGTGCCTTATAAGAAAAGAATAGATACCGCCCTTTTTTGAAAGAGCTATTCTTTTGTACTTGTGGAGGTAGCTGTAGTTCAGGGAGGGAATTTAGTTTTATGAGTATTTAAGGGTTTGCTGTGGTAGAACATTAAAAGGGTGAACCTATTTTTGAGAGGAAATAAAATGGTAATTTTGTACTGTCTACATGCATGCTCAAACATTTTAAAGAATAATGAGAAATAACCCTCATCCTTATTATGTTAAGCGAATTATTCACTGTGCCTTGTTTGAAATCTTTTAATCATTTTAATTCAATAAATATGTAACAAACGATTTTTTTTTGTCGATTTTTTTTTTTTTGTAAAATGTTCCCCCACCTACCTCCAGATAAGACTCCAAACATAAATTACTTTCAAGTATCACAAAAAATGTCATAGTGAGGTTCTTGTCAAAATGTCATTGTCAGCAGGTCCTCAAACCAGAATATATTAGCTTTATATTTTTGATTCATAGAAAGAAGGTCAGTATGTGAAAATCCATGTACATATAACAAAGCATTTCTTTAGAAAATATTTACAGAGCTACAGAGGAATGCAGGTCAGTTAAAGCCAGGGTAGGTGACTTTTATAAAAAAAATTTTTTTTTTTGCATATTTATTAAAACTATCACGGTCGTGACAATATAGCATTACAGATAATCTGAAAAATAAAATGGAGCTCCTCTGCCTTCTATAACTAACTACTGATGTACACAGCTCTGTCGTCCAATCAGAGGCTCTTAGTGGAGCCTGCATGAATGCTAAGGCTAGTTAGCATAGCCACAGATGACAGCAGATAAACGGAATGGTAAGTTGTTTCTCCACCATTAGCGCATTTAGCAGCGGTGTGTTATGGCAGGATGATTTTTGCATCCTTGCTCTATTATTTTATCTCCTCACACACACAGCTGCACGCTTGCACAAACAGGTTAACACCCTTAGCGAGGGTACAGAACAAGGCATGGCTCCATCATTTGCCCCGTTGTCAAGACTTAAAAGGACAGTATCATGTATTTTCCAACCATATGGCATCATTTAGAGCTCAATAAAATAACTTGAGTTGCTATCAAAACACTACATGTGTCAAATAAATATTTCCTAATTTAATGCCTTAACAATTGGGCCTCTGTCTCTTTAAAAACACCTGCTCTGTCTAAAACTCCGCCTTCAGGAAGTCATCACAACATGGCTCCTCTATTGCTGCCGCTGAGTGGGGCGGTATGGGAGAGAGCCGCTCTGTGAGGCCAAAGAGGAGCTGCGCCTCACAGGCGGAGCTAGCTCCAACCAGATGTTTTGCACAGCTGAATGGTTGCCATGGGTAATGAAAGGATTTCTCAAACATGCATGAAAGAGTCAAGGCAACACTCCAGGTGTGTTTTTTGATGAGGGAACAACTTTATATCATGTTGGGAGCAGTGCATTCCCTCAGATGGCAGCAGTTGCACTCATATGAAGTGGAGGAGCTCGATGTATTCACAGATTATCTGTGTGGACACTGTGACAGTTTTAACCAATATGTCAAAACTTTTTCTCATAAGTTAACTTACCCCCAGCGATAACCAAATATGACAGTCTGAGTAAATTAAGGCAAATTAAAACAAATACAATCTACTGGTCCATCCGTGTTCCCCTTCCTCCTCTTACAGTTGATTGTCTCATTGTTTTAGAAGCTATCGGCACCAACGCAACAGTTGAGTCCGAACACAAAACAAAACAACAACAAAAAAAAAAGTTTATTAAGCATCTAAAGAGGAAGTCATTGCTCCGTTCCTCCTGGAGACGCTGTCGAAAGGCAAACCCCTGTCCTCCATGTCCTCGTCCTGCAGCAGTTCGTAGTTGGTATGAGCGGCCGAGCCATTGGCCGCCGGGGCGCCGCCGCGCTCCTCCTTTCTGATGGACACAGTCAGCGTCGCCAAGCTGACGCTGACGTCTTTGAAGGCGTGCAGCAGGAAGATGCCCACGATGATGGTGAGGAAGCCGCTGAGGGTGCCGATCACGTCGCCGGCGCCCATGTGCTCCCACTCTTTGAAGAGGATGGCGGAGCAGGTGAGCACGGACGTGGTGAAGAACACGTAGTAGATGGGCGTCACCAGCGAGGTGTTGAAGATGTCCAGGGCCTTGTTCAGGTAGTTGATCTGCGTGCTCACGCAGCCCACCAGACCCAGGAGGAGGATCCAGGCCAAGGGGTTCTTAAACACGTTGACGCCAGCGATGCCCTCCTTGATGGCGATGCCCAGGCCTTTGACGCAGGACACGGAGAGCGCCCCGATCACGGAGCAGATGGTGATGTAAACCAGGATGTTGGTCTGACCGTGGCGCGGGGAGACCACAAAGATGAAGATGAGAGCCACAATGATGACAAGAGTGGCGAAGACCAAAAACCCTTTAAAGAAATGTAAAAAATACAATGAGGAACAATATTTTTAAATAGTATTCAAACCACATACAAGAATGCATTTTATGTGCTAGAACAGACACGTTTCTCAAAAATTATTTTTTATATGTTAATCAGAGATCTTACATATTGTTAATCTTGTATATTCTGTTTTTTTGTTTTGTTTTTTTTTCCAGGCAAAAATTGGAGTTTCTTTTGCGTTCTTGAGACAGTTGAGGCTAAATGCTAAGTGCTAACATAACGTTGCTAGCTCACTAGTTTTTTTGGGGAAAGTTCAAACTTATCGCCAGTTGTCTGGATGATGTTCATACATTCCTCTGGAGACACAGGTCTTAAATTCCTGTCATACTGAACTTAAAAGTCTTAAATTTAAGTTGATGAAACATACAGAAACCCTGACAGAACCTGCGGTTCCGGTGCCAATTTTTACACAATGGCTCTTGTTAACTTCTGACTAGAAATTAAGAAAAAACGGTTAGTGTTTTTAAATAAAGATATAGCAACAAATGCAGGATTTTTTAATTTTTAATTTTTGGGCAGTTTTTAATTTCTTTTTTCCTGCAATATTTGCACTGAATGTCCAGAAAGAATGACACTAATGTTACCAGTAATATGATTTTATGTAGGTTTTTCTTATTAGGTTAGAATCTGTGCTTTTTTTAATAAAAAAAAAACAAACAACTTCTTATGTTTGTTATTTTAAATCCTAAACAATAGAAATAAAACAGATTTGAAAAAAAATCTAAAGTATATATTTTGTCTAAAATATTGTCTGTTTATTCAAAAACATATGTGGAATTTGTGGTTCTAAACCAGTTTTTTTTTTATGTCTTGAGAACAAAATGTCTCTTTCCATTGTATGTCTCGCTGTCCCCTGTGCTATGTGTGAGGTTGTCGAGCAGAAAGTAGCGGAAAGCTTTAAGGCGGCATTTCATCTCTCTCGTGTGTGACGATGCCGTTTCGTTTCGCAGAGTCATCCCTACCTGGGTCGACCAGCTTCTTGGCCATGTCCTCCAGGCTGTCGATCTCCTCCTCCTTCGGCGCATGAATGACCATGGTGGTGGAGCCCAGGATGCTCAGCAGGCAGCCCAGCTTCCCGTGCAGGTTTAACCGCTCAGTCAGGAAATATGACGACAGCACGGCACTGCGGCACAAAAATAAGAAGAAAACAAAAAAAGCAACACCTGTGATGGACATTTTAAACCTGGGATTTCACATGCTTGGAAACAAACCAACAAGATTCCACACTGTGTGTTACTTCAGGTCATTTACTCAAGAACGTGTTGAAAAACAAGAGAGGGCTGATTGTTCCAGTTTCAAAACAGCATATAGCTGCACGATCTTTTTGATAAAACGTTTCGGTGTGGAGCGCGCGTGATGAGGGAGGCGTCTGTACCTGACGAGCACGCTGAGGGCTCCCAGGGGCGTGACCAGGGTGGCAGGGGCAAAAGCATATGCTGCGAAGTTGGCTGCTTCCCCAGCACCCACTGAAATAAAAAAAAAAAACCAAAAAACAAAATGTTAGCATACAGTCAGAACATGTCACAATAGAGCCAGACATGGGGAAACAATGCAATACTGTCTGAGGTTTGCTGCACTGCAACAAAACTGAGTACAATACCAGTCTTTCTTAAAAAAAAAAAAAAGAAAAGAAAATCAAATAAAATCCATTAAATTTTATTAATAACCTTTCAGCTGAAAGGTTATTGTCAAAAACATTACAATAACACAAAGCTTATCACTTACTTGATAGTAAACCAGCCCACCACAACCATTCTTTAAGATATGCATGGCCGCCCTGCCCTGAAAAACAGACAAAAAATTATTTTATTGTTCTTCTTTGAGAAAATGTCTTTTCTCCAAAACCACCTATTTGAACATCGGCCATTTTGCTTGACCCTTTTCCCAAAACAGGAGCCTTTGATTACATATTAGATTATTGCTAGAATGGGTTTCAATTTGTTGGTGCGGCTAAATTAGTGATTCACACTGGACCAATCTGGCCTTTCAAAATAAAACTTACGGATACCAGAATTTAAAAAAAGGGACAAAGTCTTATAAGTCATATCAGGAGTTGGCAACCTTTACAATCCAAAGAACCATTTCAGCCCTCACTCCATCTAAATAAAACTGCAGAGACGCAAATGTTGCATCAACTATTTAAATAATAATAATTTTTAAAGAACCACAGTTTTATTTATATCTGGGTTTTAAAATACATAAAAACTTTGGAAAACATGAAGATTGATCCATTTTTCTTTTATGGGATTTTGATATTTGGAGAATATCTGGAAAAAAAACAACTAATGTTATTCTGTTGTAAAAACACAAAGCAATTATTTCCATTCATACACATCAACTTCAAAAACCTGGATTTATTACATCTTTATTTTAAAAAAATAATTTGGTTCTTTAACATTTTTAGTCACAATTATTGTTATTGTTGAACCCTGGAAGGACTAACGAGACACTTGTGGCTCCGGAGCTCCATGCTGCAGACGTCTGCATTAGATCAGCCAAATTCTCTTAAAACAGGGGTGTCAAACTCAATTTCACCAAGGGTCACTTCAGCATATTGGCCACCCTCAACGGGCCACATTGACGGTATAAATCAGGAGTGCCTAAGTGCAGTCCTCCAGACTGCAACTTTTAGATGCATCCCTGCTAACACACATCCCAGACTAAAGGTTGACTTCCCTCATTAGCAGCAACTCAGTTCTGAAGAGGCCTAGTGATGAGTCAATGATCCAGGAAGGCATCTAAAGTTGCAGAGTGGTAGGTCTGGAAAACTAGACTTGGGCACCCCGAACATAAATGAAAATACAATGTTAAAAATAAATTAAACAACACATCATATTGTCAAATAACTCATTTTATGTATTCAAGTTTTAAATATTACATTTGAGTTTACATGGATGTAAACTTACTGCTCAGTTTAAAAATTACAATACTTAAATCAGTGTTTAAAGGTAAGCAAGTAAATAATAAAAACAAGTTTTGATATTAACTCTCAACTTCATTCACAAAACTTTTTTGTTATTACACAACCAACATGTATTTTCACATAAGAACAAAACAATTAGGTGATGTTGCCTGTCCTCTTCACCCTGACACCAACTCACACACATCCTCATTCATCGGTCCTGTTCTGTAAATAAACACAAAACACAAGCAAAATCAATAAACTATATGCATATTCTAGTATACTTAGTCTTGGTTTTACATTCATTCCATTTTAATTCAGTTCGTGCTTACCGATGTTTTATGGCCGGATGTCTGGCACCGTTTTCCCTTGGTCAGTTCGTCCATGTCTGGTTTTAGTTCTTCTGCTGTGGCAATCCGCAAAACGGCGTGCAGGTTTTCATCAGTAATGCGCGATCCGTGTTTGGTCTTGTTTAAATTCATTATTGAAAACATCTGTTCGCACAGATAGGTGCTTCCAAACATCGACAAAACACGAGCTGCGTGGAGTCGGAGCTGTGGCATCAAATCAGGGGGCAGTAGATGGTAAAAGTCCTCGATTGAAACATCACGGAACTTCGCTGTCAGGCTTCTGTGGCTTTGAAGCTCAATAGCTCCATCTGAAGGCGGTGGGGCGCACTGCAGACATTGGCGGTGAAAGGATTGGTAAAATCAGGTCAAAATCAGAGTGCTGCGATTTAAAGTCAGAAAAGCGCCGATCAAACTCGTTTATTAATAGTTAGTTTGGTAGTTAACCGAGCACATGAAAAAGCACCGGGAGGCCGAGATAATCTGACAAGCAGGAAAGTGAACGAGATTGTTTTGTACCACCTGGCACTTCCATAGGTCGAGTTTGCGCTGGAAAACTGTGATCATGTCGGACATCTGGGTGATGATTCGTTTACGTCCTTGTAGTTTCTGATTTAGCTGAGCAAGATGCTCGGTGACGTCACATAACATTGCAAAGTCACAGCCATTTCGGATCGGACAGTTCAGACAAGAGTTTCCTTTGTTCTTCTTGAAGGCTAAATTTGGCGAACTTAGCCAAATTTGGCTAAGTTTGAAACCATTTTGAAACCATTTTGTTTGGTTTCAAAATGCCGACGTATATTGTTTTCTTTCACGACGGACACGGTCCCAGAACACAAAAGACATACTGGTTTTTAACCTTAAAGTACAAACAGGTATTCGTTTCCCCATCGTTCATGAAACAGTCTTGTAAATCGATTTTTCTTTTCTTAGACATTTTGATGTTAGCTTGTCGATGTCTCAGTTTTATTCGCTGGGAAAATTAATAATGAGCTTGAGGTGACTCTGCTGCACTCTAGTGGAGAGAAGCCTTAATGTTGGCTGGTAACAATTGGATTGCATTATGGGAGATGTAGTTTGTAGTCAATTCGTGCTCAAAACCTATTTTAATTCAATCATGGGCCTATAAAACGGTGATGTGGGGGGAGGGCCACATAATATGACGTGGCGGGCCACATGTGGCCCGCGGGCCTTGAGTTTGACACATGTGTCTTAAAATAAGAGAATTTTGAAGAGTAGAAACACTCTTCAAAATAAAAGCCTTAATAGTTCATTGCAACATTGTTGCAAAAGTATCTGCATATTGAGTTATACATTGTTGCAAAAGCTCCATAAAACTAGAGTTTCTACAGAAAAACCTGTAGTTAAGAAGATTATTTTTGGTTAAGTTCTTCAGGAATCTGGACAAGAAAAAAAAAGAAAGAAAAAAAAAAAAAAAAAAACCGACAGAATCAAGATGAGCCTCACACTAAAAGTGTTGCTTTTTTGTAGGTTTGATTATAAAGAACCTGCAAAATTCATATTAGCTCAAAATATTGTTCATTTATGTCACACAAATGCTGTTTGACACTACGAACCATTAAAATGTCATCTGGTCTTCATTACACTTGCTGTCTAAAGTGCATTATCGAAACAAACCAAAGGAAGAACCTTCAGATCTGAGGAAAAGGTCAAGTGATCTGCTGATATTAATGATTACCAGGAGTTGAAAAGACTCTGTGACACACACATGTGAACACACCCTGCTCCAGGGAGCTGGTTTAAACACGCCCGTAAAACACAGGGCAGGGATTAGCAGAGTTTCTCCGACTGGTCCGACTTCTGGTTTGGCTGCCAGCGATGCACATCAGCAGCAGGGAGTGCCTCAAGGGCAGCTGGCATATCAATCAGATATGTTGCGATCTGGGTGTTCAGAGAAAGAGCGGCCGGTACCTGCCCGCATCGACCCCTTCTTCGCCAGCCTCAGGAGACCTTTCTTCTTCAGGATGAAGCTGCCGCCGATGAAGATGCTGGAGCTGATAGCCAAAGCCAGGCCGATGTAGAAATCGTACTTCCCCCGGTCCTGAGCCATGGTGATTCCGGATGCGTTGGAGTGATTTTTCACATCTACCACCAAGCAGGGAAGATGCTCACCAAAGGAGCAGCTCTGGTCTGGAGGGAGCAAAGAAGGAGCTTGAAAGAGCCCAATAAGAAACAACAACAGATTCCTCAGACTTCACGTCCATCCCTTACAGTGGGAACCTACCGGCGACACAGGATACATTACACAGCGGGAAACCAGAACCTGACGCGTTGAAGAAATCCATTTAGGGCGCAGCGCGTTAAAGAACATGTAGTCTCTCTGTTGCCTTATCCCACACAAAGACATGAGAGACTGAGCTCATCCAACCGGTTGCCTGAGTGTTGTGCTGCCACGGACACAAAGCCTTGTGAAACTCGGTCAGCTACTATGTAAATGAACTTCTTTCAGGAGTTTGGAATCAGGAAGCAGCAGCATTCCTCTAATGGGAATGTGAGGCGCACCTTGACAGGAAGCTAACCTGAGGAATTATTAATAAGGCTCTATTATCAACCACTAAGCGGCTTCGGCAGATGCTCTGACGCCGCCTGACCTATAATTTGACTCGGCTACAAATAAATGGAAACACGGCACAGCGAGCTGAGCGCGTTAGCCACCGTTAGCACCGCAGCAGTCCTAGTTAAGCCACAGGAGTCATTGTTAGCCACAAGCAGCGCAGTTTGAGAAGTCCCCACCGTAATTACCTGCTCAAAGGCGGCTGTGCTTCTTTTCCCCCCGCCTGAAACAAGCGAACAGCGAATGGCCGGCCTGCGTCTCGGCTCTGCTTCGGACGGTCACATACTGTTTCCTCCTCCTTCAACCAGGTACCGATAGCGGCCACTGGAGGACTGCCCCGCCGCGAGCTTCTTCTTCTTCTGCTGCTGCTTATCAGGACAGAGCGGAGGTCGTGGAACCGTGTGCCCTCCGCAGGCTGAAACCCGGAACCACAGAGACCTCTGACAGGGAACACGAACCGACAGGGAACACGACACCCACTCCACGGGGCTCCACACCACAGCACGAAGCCAAAATCAGTTAAAGACTCAAACTAACACCAGGCCATGAAGAGAATATATTGTAGGGCTGCTATAAAGGTTGGTGGGATGCAAAATCAACTTTTTTTTTTTTTTTTTTAGGTTTATGTCATATAATAATGTCATCCCCTCATCAAAAACATACAAACCTACTCCCACAAAATAATAAGTTCAAAACTTTATAATTAAATACAAGTTATGTGGATGTGTTACTCTGACAAGAAACTTTTTGATCACAATAGCAACAATAATTGTGTTGGACTTAAAAGTTATGCTTTTGAACCTACAATGGTGGAATCAGGCTGAGGATCTGTTGTGCTGCTAGGAGAGTCAGTGCACCAAGAGGATAAAATAATAGGTATTAGTTCAGGTATGTGTACAGTATTTTTTGCTTGTATGCATAATTATTACAGGAGGGATCCAGAGTTAACATTTAAAAAGATGAGAAAGTTTTGTTTGTTGTGAGAACGCCCCACCCTGGACAGAGAAATGTTCAAATGCATCATGAAACGTTTCAATTTAAACGGTGTAACTTAATATGTAGGAATCCAACTGACACTGTAATAAGAAAATCCCACTGGAGAAAGCGTTTCTATTAATTTATTACATGTAAAATTAATAAAGATTACAAATATATATATATATATATATATATATATATATATATATATATATATATATATATATAATATATATATGCAACATTGTAATAAAATTAAATAAAAGCGTAAACCATCAGCTTTAAAAATCCCTTCATCGGACTGAAACGATACAGTTGCTCTTCATGTTTTATGCAACACAGGTGCTCAAGAATCATCAGGTCAAGTGACTGAATAATTCAAAAGGCCCAGTTCAAGTCCAAGGGTAGGTAATGCCGTAAGTGCCCTGTGGGGAAACCCTGTAGATGAACCAAAGCGGAGTGATTTGTTTAGACTCGACGAATGCAGGCAGCTTAATAGTAATCTGGAATGAACTGACAGATAAAGTTAGAATAACAGGGATAATAATGACATATGTTATTTTAGAAAAACTAGGAGTCGATAACAGAATACAATTCTGTTATTTAGTATTAAAAGCAACATTTATCTTTGACAGACCGACTTACATTAAGCGGAAGGACAATTACACATGATTTTCAAACCTTTTTTTTGTTTAAACAAAAAATACGGTTGTTGCCAGGTAACCAAAGAGCGAGTGAGTTAGTTGATGCCACCGGCCTAGCTTAGCTAGACCGGGAGAGGTTGAGCGGCTAAAGCCTTTCCCCTGACTACATCCCCCAGAATGCTGTGCGGTTCTGGATCAGAATTCAGAGACATTATTGAAAATTCTGTCAGACGTATTATGTATTGATATTGATCACATTGTATATATATTGCTACTGGTCTTTTGTCCAGCTGTATTTCACACCGGAGTGTGTGTCACATGGGATTATAGAACATCTTTTTCCTCTTCCTCATGCTGCATTACTCTACATTGGTCTAGCTGATAAAATGCACAGAGGTTTGTGGTTGTATTTTGTCAAAATGCAATAAAGTTCTAGTTACATCACCACTACTGCAAGGCACGGTATAAAGTCCCTACACTTCCTTATTCCTGTACAGCCCTTAAGGTACAGAATGCCATTTTGTTCCCAGACAAATCCCACCCACTACCTGATAAAATGCTCACAGTGTAATCAATGCTTTCCTCCTCACACTTAAGGGGTCAAAGGTCACGCCTGATTGTTTCATCTCACAGCTTTAGTCACTTAAAGGGGAGGTAGTGCAGAGCAACAGAGTCTAAAAAAGACACCGTGACACAATCAGTCTGTCTTTTTCCGTTCCTTTTTCTCTTTCCAGGTAATCACAGCCTCCTGGGAAATTCGAAGGAGTATCACTCCCACACACACCATTGTCAGGGCGCAGAGCATGGCGAGGCCGTCGGTGACCGTGAGTCCCGTCCACTCCTTGAACAGAAGGGCAGAGGCGAAAATCACGGTGGACGTGAACGTCACGTAGTATATCGCTTCAAATATGTTGGAGCTGAAGCACTCCAAGGCCTTATTGATGAAGAAGAACTGGATCAGTATGCTGACCGCCAGCGCCCCCAGCAGGCCGAGGAAGAGAGCCACGGCGCCAACATTTGACTCTCCTTCGCCGAACACATCAGGAGCCACCAGGCCGAGTCCTTTGCTGCTCGGGACGGTGAAGCTTCCCAGAAGGGAACATATAGAGACGTACACCATGATGTTGGACGTCCCGTGAGCTGGAGCGACCCACACGATTAGGGTGACCAGGGTCAGCACCACGAGCAGGATGTAGGTGACAAACACTGCAGGAGGAAAGAGCAGACGATGAGTGACACGCACCTTAAAAAGTGTTAGAGAAACAGAAATGTACGACAGCACATTAGGTCCATTATAGGTTGAAAAAACAGAGGACTAAATTTTAAAATTAAACTCAGTTTCTTTTTCTACAAAAGACAAGAAAATTTCTCAAGCAAATTTTCAAACTCTGAAATTTCCCAAGTGATTTTCTATGCAATTTCGGATATAAATTTCAAAATTAATTTTTTTTTTTTTTTTCAAAATTTTTGACTTTTCAAATTCAAAAATACTTTATTGACCCCAAAGGGCAATTAAATGTTCTAAGTCATATTATTTGAAATTCTTAAAAGAGTTATTGTAGATGGTGATGGTTGTTGGCAGGAAAAATCTTCTCCTTTTCCATCTTCAAGCGCAGAAATTTTCCCGTTCTTTCTAGAAAATGCATTCCCTTTTTCCTTTTCTACCTACAAAGGCCCTAATAACCTGCTGTAGAAATCACCACCTGGATCCGACAGTCCGTCTTCAAGCTCCTGCCTTGACGATGCCGCCGCTTTAGGTGCGTGGATGATGAGCACGACGGAGCCACAGCAGCAGATGATGCAGCCGAGCTTCCCCAGGACGTTCAAACGCTCCTCCAGGATCCAAGAAGCCAGGACTGCTCTGCAACCCAAGAGAACGACATGTCTACAAACACAGAGTTCAAGTGGTCTCGCAAAGGCCTTCCTATCAATTTCAGTTTTTCTTTAATTAATAGATGTAAAGCTGGACATGTCTATTATTTAAGTGTAACAGATAACCTGATTTATTTTGCTGACAGACAGAACTGGTCAATAAGGCAGAAGAAACATTATTTCTTCTATGACATCATGCAAAATATCGGGTGATATTTTGCGATACTATCGTGATAGCAATACTTTTGACGATAACTATTTATTGCTTCTTTTTTTTTTTTAGGAAACTGTATGCAATCATAGCCCCACAAACACAAAGAGTGCTCTTAATAAATATTCCCGTTTGTAATGTGCTACTTTTGAACACCACTCGCACAAATGAGTGTGACACAAACTGCACTTTCACATTCCCTCTGAGGAGACACATCACCACGGCATGATGCTGCCACCACCAATTTGGCCAGCATCACTCGTGGCTGATGCTTACCCAAACAGAACTCCGAGGGCCCCTAAAGGTGTAACAATCACAGCAGGGGCCAGGTTATACGCCAGGAAATTCCCAACTTGACCAATGATCACTGAGGAAGCAGACGGGCGTGAGATGGCATTCAGCTGAAAACAAAAGCTTTTGAAGGAAAACAAAACAATTTTCATGTCAAACTCACTGCACAGCGTCCCACTGCACCACACCACATCTGTCAGGTACGAACACCCTGCAAGGCAAGAATGACGTCAGACCGCGCTGCCTGAGATTGCTCAACTTTATAGTACATTTGTTTAGGAGTGTCACCACTGTCACCTATTTTTCTGTCTATGCTTGCTTCTTCCCCCCCTACCTTTGTCACGAGAACGCAGTATTCCCTTTTTCTGAAGCACAAATGTCGAGCCATTAATAAAGCTGGATATTACGGCTATCGCTATCCCCAGAGGAGCTCCAGTCAGCCCCGAGTTATCGGCCATTACTGTGTGCGTTGAGACCAGGGTTGCCAGATCTGACTGACTGTTTCCAGCTCAAAACACAATGTAAAAACGCGGCCTACACAAAAAGGTTGTCTCTTTCTTTTTTGGTTTGGATTGACTCTTGGATCAGGGAGAGACTCATGTTTTTTGTGGTGCTATCATGTCCTTTTAAGTCTTAAAAATATATATATTTTTGTCGCAGTTACGAACCAATAACTGATGATGTCATGCTTGGTAGATTTTAGGCATTTTAGAAAAGATGAATAATATAAGTGCAAAGCACGGCATTTTATTAAAATTTAAAAGCTTTTCTTTCTTTTATTTTTCTTTTATTTTTTTTGCTTTTCTGTCACACAATGATAACTAGTCCACATTTTTAACAACCCTCCAAAAAGCTCTTTTTTCTCTCACCCCCAAAGTGTTCATAAGAAGCCCGATTTCCCAATCTGGCAACACCGATTGAGACATAAAGCGTTTCACTGAGCAACACTGCCACCCAGTGGACAGTTTTCCCTCAATCCAGGTCAACTCCGCCTCTTCAAGATCCCGCCTCCCTTGCAAAAGTTGCGCGTGGTTTATATCGACACCGCTCAACCGCGCGGGCGGCGCGGAAACTGACTGCACACACTCCACATCGGGAGGAGCGGTGAACCAAACCTATCGCATCTAATCCAGCAGTCGGTATACGTAATTGGTTTCCATGCCTCCTTATCTGGTCCAAGACCCGTCAATCAAATCCATAATGAACGTCTTGTTAATGCAGTAAAGCAGCTGAGGGAACGAGAAGAGCTTGACAAGTGACCGCAGGTAATTTATGAATATCTCGCCATGGTTTGCGTTGTCTCGCAATACTGTCCCGGACGCGGTGTTCCGCTTCCCTTTAGCGTCAGCTCTGCTGCAGGGATTCTTGGATGACGGAAGCTAGTTGAGCAAGGGAAAGCTAGCGTTTTGTAAATGTTAGCAGGTTAGCCGGTGAATTGGTTAGCACCTCCAGTCCCTGACTTGAAGCGTAGGCTGGTCAGCGGTACAGAACGCCCTCCGGCAGCGGTGATGCCGTGTCAGAGGACGGTGTTAGCCGCTGGAGGAGTCTGCTGTCACCCTTGCTAGCAAGCGAAAAACCACCGTGCTAGCATTCACAGCTTTCCTGTTTTCATGCAGGCTCATAGCTGCATATATTCCTGGCCTTAAATCACGGGGATATTCATGAAGCGGTATGTAGCATAAACAGCTTAGAAATGTCAGTGTTTTGGTTATGTTGAAGGTATTATGGCTCATAAAGTTCATACACACGAGGGCTAATAGCTTTGTGTGTAGCCATATGTCAGATATAGCAGGTCAATAAAATGTTTGTTTTTCTGCTTATAGCAACATTTTTGACCCGTGTCATGTGTTCCTGTGTGTATAATTGTCATTGAATACTGATGTGATGCCGTCCAGTGTTTTCTCAACAAACGATAAATCCTCCCAGTTGTTTACACCGGTGTGATAATATGTCATGGCCTTTCAGTGTTGGCTCAGGGTTGCCAATTCTCACGCTTATCCAGATAAGTCTCACTCCTAATATGGAAAGTGCCTACACTTAAAAGAAAAACTTGTTTTTTGCTGTTTGTTTGTGGAAATATGGTGGTGGTTGGACTATTCTATTTAAAGGTCCTGACTCTTCAGAAAGAACTTGAATATATATCACAACCCCCCCAAACACACACACACACACCTTGTGTTAGTATTTTCTAAAGTTGAAGTCATGAGTGTGAGATCTTGGGATCCTTTTTGGAATCTGAACTTAAAAACAAATCTGACAACCGTGAAGCACATTTGTGATGGAGACTGGAGTTGCTCAATGTATCATATTGCAGTTGTCATTGCACTGTCAATTTGTGCAACATCACAAAAATAACAAACTCCCCATGATGCAATGTGTATTTGGTTATTATATTTCAAGCGCTGCCCACTGACAACCTGCGTGCCAATAATATTTTTGGCCTCCTTTGTAGAGGTTTGGTGCCTTCAGTTTTTTTCATTTTTGCAATACTCTATAATGATACTGAAAATGCACATTTTCCTAATATGGTTCAACCCTCAACTTTTGTTTTTATTTTTTAATAAACTAAGGATGCACCATATATCGGCATCAACATCTGTATCGGTCAATGTTGGTTATTTTTTTTTAACATACCAGCTCAATGAGTAAAACTTTGCCGATACTAACAACTGATATTTCTTTCCATCTTGTTGCTGTTTGTTTTTTAGGGAGGGGTTTGGTCATGTGGTATTTGTCTGGTTTGTAGCAGTAATGAAGCGCATCATTGTGGGGGTGTTTTAACTGAAGCAACGTCAGCGGTGTGATCATTTATTCACGTCATTGAAATGTATATAATTCTGTTTTTTGACCTTAGCTTCAATATTAATGTTGGATATCAGCCCCAACTTTCATATCAGACCACCCCTATAATAAGCACTACCTAGAAATGGATAAAAGCATTATACCAGTTGTTGATGCTCTTTGAGTTGCCGTATTACCACTGCTTGATTGAAACGCTTGGATACTTAATAGTAAAGAGTAGTCGAAGCTTTTCATACCCTCATTCGTAACTACATGCTGCTGTTTCCTCACCCTATTTGTCCTTTTTCTCCATGTAAAGAAACTGATTTGTTGGGGTGCCGCGATACCGTCTTACGGAGGCCTTATTGCTTGACACAGCCATCACAGGTTCGAATCCCTTCTTCACTATCTGAGTACTTTCAAATAAAGGCCACTACAGCCAAAAAAACAACAACAAAGTATTTGTTCGCACAAATTTAAACCTGTGGGTTTTGTTTTTTGTTTCTTTTAGTTTAGATTTATTTGTGTTCAAACAAATCACAAAATTATGGCCACTTTTTAAAAAATCTAATAAAAATTGACATGTAATAAGCTTAAAAACTTCAAATTATAGCCACTTTTTTTTTTTTGGCCTCTCTCTCTGTTCCCCAATTTGACCCTTATGACCTCTGATCCAACCAGAATGGACCTCCAGACTTACTGGAATTGCATGCTGTGACATTTCCCTAGCAATATACGAGAGGAGATGACAGAAATTTACTTTTAAATTGGCACGTCTCAAAGTGCACATGAAAGGTCTCCATGGCGACTGTGTACTGAAACGTCACGTGACGAACCAACGAACATTGGTTTGTCACGAACAGTTCCTGATTCCTAGTTGCGTCTCTTGATGAAATGTCCTTTAAGACATTTTAATTAAGGTCAAACTTCTTCGCCTTCCTTTGAAAGCCGGTAGTCCTCTCTGCGTCATCCTTCTGATGATTAAGCTGTTGTGTCTTCCTTGTCCTTCTGTCCAAAATTATTAGTGTTACCAGTATTAAAGCCAGAGGTCACCGCTTTCCCACCAGCAGACTTCATCAGTAAGCTGCCCAGCTACGTCTGAATATTTCAGGCTGATGTTGTCCAAACGTCTGTCTGTCGTTACTCAGCTGTTCAGAGGACGCCTCGTACTTTGACGAAGCGTAGACTCCCGAAGGGAAGGGAGTGGAATAAGCATGCACCTTAAATATAGCATTAATATACGTTTCATGTGTAACGGAGCTCTTCGCGTGTTGCAGGTTGGCTGCGTTAGCAGCCAGGAGAGAAGCGGGGAAGATGCCTTCTCCGTCTTTCACCCTGGACGCCCAGCTGAGATTTCATGACAAATGGCTGAAGATAGACTTACAGGTATGTAACCGTGGCGAGGCGCCGATCGCACAGATCGCCGGATTTGTCTTGAGTAACTTTGTCGATATCAGCCCCTGGCTGCGCTGTGCCATTTTTAAAATGGCTGCACGGTCACGTTTGTTTCCCTTAAATCTCATTATTCTGATAAACAATCAAAATGTCTTCAGGTTCCAGTGTGGAGAGTTTCTTTTGAAATTAAAGTTTATTGGTCTTTGAGAGGACAAACTTGTTTTATTATGCTATTAAAAGTATATTGGTTGAAAGTGGTCTCCAAATGACAATATTATCATTTATTGCAATAATTGCTGCGTCAATTTATCGTCCAAGAACATTTGTTTGCATGGCAGGCTTATTTACGTGGTGTTTATTTTAAATTTGTTTTAATATATTTTAAAATTTTTGTATTACCTCTCCACCTTTGGTAGCGGGCTTTCTCCGCTGAAGGACTGAGTGAGATGTGGAATGAGATGGTGAAAGATGAAGAAATTACTTTCAATGGGGAAGAATCGGCTCACACAGGTATTGCTTTGTCATGTTGAGGTCAGATTGACTCGTGTTTGTGTACGAATGCCGACTGCGTTTGTTTCTCACCATTATCAATACTTTCTGGCTATTCTAGAAGATTGCACCGATTGTTTCGGCGGTCAGAAGAAAGATGAGCCCGGCGATAAAGAGAAGAAAGAAGAGGAGGAGACGCCGACTTCCGCTCACCACTCCATCATCGAGACCTGGGATTGGGGACGGCAGCCAGGTAGAGATGTTTTTTGTGTTTTTTTTTTTTTTTTCTTTCAGGACTTCTTTTAGTATTTTCTAAAAAACTGATTGTGGGTGTGACATGACGCTGCTGATTTGGCAGCCTTCAAAGCTTATCAAACATTACGCATGATGGCCAAACCATATTCACATCTTTCAAATGCAACATATGCTCCCATTAGGTTCTCACAGGCTTGAATTAAAAATGCATCCGACTTGGCCTTCCTGAAGTTACCTTCCCTTCGTCCTCTTCCTCCCGCTACTTCAGACTCTCATTTCTAGTTTTACTTTTCTCCTGAAACCAGCGCAGCCAAACAGGCAGGAGCTGGCGGTGTTTATCTCGCTGACCACAACTCGTTTCACAACACCTAAATGTCGACCACATCCAGAGCGTGCTCGCCGTTTCAACACACCGCCGCCGCTCTTGGTTTATCTGTCTGACTTTGCAGATGAGTGTGTGTTTTGCTGGCGCGTCGCTAGTGGAAACTCTGAAATGACAACTTGCACTCTGCTGTTCTGAGTGGTTATTTTTACCCCGCAGAGCGTAGTTTTAGCGGGCCCTCCCACATGGGGAGGGGGTGGAGGCGAGAGTGTGTTTATTCGAGGAACTGGGTGGGACGGTGTTTTGGATAGAGGAGATAACCGTTGCCGAGGGGCGCAGACGGCCTTGTCTGCCTACCCAGAGAGCACGGGGTTTATTAGCAGCCGTATGGCTGTTTGTCTCTCATTTTATTGACTGCGCCCAAGTCTGATATTGCAGCGAGTGAAACCGGATCCATCAGCGCTCCGTTATCGATGCCTGTAGTTCAAACGGCACACTTCCTGCTCTCCCATTGTGTGCTTCGATATGTGAAACACATTTGTGTCAGCAGATGCGTCTCACATCTAAGCCCCTTCTATTGAAATCAGATCAGCGACGGGTAGCATCGTTCCGGATCCACGGAAAGGACATACAGTGCCTTCTGAAAGTATTCGCGCCGATTGAACTTTAACATTTAGTCCCGTTACAACCTGTGTTTTATTGGGATTTTATTTGATCGACCAAAGCCTGTCGCAATGAATCAATTAATCGCATGATAAATGAATCTGTTCAATCATTTCTGTTCTGATTTTTTTTTTTTTTTTTTTGAAGAGCAATTTGGTTTACAGACATTATAATCCATTTAATTTATAATTTTGGTTGTTGGGTTTTATTTTGGACATTTAAAATATCTGCCTATTCCAGTGCGGAGGATTCTGCAGAAAACTAAAGTTTATTGGTCTTTAAGAAGGCAACCTTGCTTTATTTTACCATTATCAATATAATTACTTGAAAATTGTCTCAAAATGACAATATTATTGTTTATCGCAATAATTACTGGGACAATTTATCGTACATCACAATGTGTTATCATGACAGGGCAGATAGACCAAAGCAAAGTAGTGCATAGTTGTGAAGTAGCAGGAACGCACTGTTTTCAAAAATTTTTTTTCTTTAAAAATACGATTCCTAAAAGACTACTTACTCTTAATTAGTAAGTAGTCTGAGTGTAACATAATCTCAGTAATATCTGATGTTTATTAGAGATGCATCAGTCTGATGTTGATATCGGTTTATATTTACATGTTTATACATTTGACCAAGCTTTTGAGCTATTGGTGTATTTATGTTTGCTGCACTGGTGCAGTTATCTAATAAATGTGTAATTCAGTACATTTATTTCTGTGTATCAAAAAAAAAAGAAAAAAAAAAAAGAGAAACATTTGAAGTCAAGTCAGCGCAGTTTTTCTGTATGGGGTCGGTATCGATCGATGCTAAACCTCAGATATTGATATCAGAAGTGAAAAAAGTTTATCCTTTAATATTTGTGATTGTGAAAAAGATCAAGTGGTTTGTGTAGTTTTCAAGCCACTGCATTTGTCCTGTCTTTACTCTGACTCTAGCAGGTAAAGCTGTCTACATCTTAGCAGAGTATAGTTTGGCTACATGTCTGGACATCAGAACAGAGATGACTTTAGCGGGTCTCTTGCAACCTCGGTCAATTTAGCTTAAGTAGATTTCAGCCGTGCTATACTGGAGCATCTCATCTTCCTGGGCTGTGCTACACTGTGGGCTTGTAAACGTTTCTGTTGAAACACCCCAAACAGTGCAACATTGATTATTCTGTTGGTGTGTTACTGTTGCAGTGTTTCCCCCCCCCTCTCTAATGTTCCCTTTCTTGCTCAGATGAGACGGAGCTCAAAGAGTGTCTGCTGGTTCTGGTCGAGGACCAGCAGAAACTCTCTGCCCAGATGGCCAAAAGCACCCTGTCCGCCCAGCGCCTGCGCCAGCGGTTGGTCATCCTGGAGCGCTACCTCATCTCTCTCAGCCACAGCATGATGGAGGAGAAATACAAGGTCCGCTGGAAGATGCCCCCCAGCCAGCCTCTGCCTGCTACTGACAATAAGAGGTACGCCTCATAAAGCCCTGTGGATGCTTGGTGCCAAATAAATAGATTAGATGAATGAAAGGAACTTTATGCTTACTTTGGGTTTATTTTTATGTAGTGGTCCATTACTGAAGCTAGGCTCCCATCCCCATGACATACTGGGATAATTTATGGTTCTCATTGAGCGGGTCAAATTTCTAAATGGTTTGGAGGACCAGAGCTGAAAACAAAAAAATAATGGAAGGAATTTCTGAATATTAATTAATTACTTGTAGGGTGTTAACACTGACTACATAGAGTACAGATGTTTTAATTTGATTTAAAATTAATACCTTATGAACTACAACTTCTATATTACATGCTCTGTATTTCCATTTTGACCTCCCAGCATTTAATTGACTTTACTCTCTTTTGATTTATTGTGACATATATTTTGTCCCTGCTGGAGTTTCTGCGCTTAAAGCTACTGTGGTGTTTTGAGAACATGCAGCTTTCATATTGGTTTCTGACTATATGTTTAATGCAACACACAAAGCTACAGTCTTTAAAAAACTCACTACTTGTTCCTGGTGTCCATATTTAAAACTCGGCAGTTTGGTGAAGTGCTAGGCTAATGTTAGCATGTGTGTTCTCGTTTTGTTTATATGTATGACTTGTTGATGAGGTTTGTAATGTACAGGGTTTAACTGTATTATTAGTCCACATTTCCTAACTTTTAAACTTACCACTTCATGTGGAATGTCATTAGATGCAACGACTAATGACACACTGACAGACGAGAAGCTGCAGCAGCCAATAGAGTCTCTCTTTAACTATTAAAACCCAAACTTATTACATCAAAGGTTTTGCAAGCTGTGCTCATAGAAATTTGCTGTTGGGTTTTAAAACCTGCCCGTGTAAAACACAAACCCACATCGCACCAACTCTGCAGATATTAGGAGTTGAAGTTTGTTAGTCTTACAGCGGCCATTAAAACACAAAGAAGAAAAAACAAAGCACAAGCCGACTCCTGGGGTCAGGTTGGAACCTCTCTTGTTACAGTCGTTGCATTCAGGATTTCCACGCTAAGACGCATTACATGTTCTGTAAGTTTTCATGCAACACAGTGAACCTGAGTTGAGCTGCAGCTTAATGCTGCACTCTCTTTGTGGAAGCTTCTAATTTTAAATGTTTAAATCTGCTTTGTTTCTTTCCAAATTCTCGCTAAATGTTTAGATTTTACCTCTATTTTAAATGAAGTAGAAAGGACCTTTATCAATGTCTGTTTTTAATAGTGGGTACAGATGCCAGAAGCCTAAACATGAACTCCTAAACTAAATCCGTCACATTGAAGAAAAATAAACAAGTACTTTCTTGTGACTGCTCATGTGACACAAAAAGCTCCCGAGACTAATAGAAGAGCGACTCTGCTTTCCTCCACTTTCTCTAATTCTGAATCTCATAATGGAGCAAAGCCAAATTATTTGTCCCTCTTTTTTGCTGTTATTTAAAAGTGACCTTAAGAAGCTCCCCATCTTCATGATGTGCTATAAAACTGATCAATGTATCCCCGAAAAACCCAAAAGCTGATGCGGTTTAATCAGAACATGGTAAAAGATTACATTTTCCCCAGATTGTGGTGAAACTAGAGTCAATTTGTATGTCCGTCTCTTGTCTTTATTCAAGTCCTCGTCCTGCCAGTAAAGGTGTGGAAGGCCTGGCCCGAGTCGGCTCCAGGGCGGCGCTCTCCTTCGCCTTTGCTTTCCTGCGCCGGGCGTGGCGGTCAGGTAAAGAAGCCTCGGGGGGGACAGGGCTCCAATGTTCTGTGGCGGGGAACATTTCTGCCGTCACCAGGTTGAAGAAGCTTCACTGAGCAGCTGCTAATAAGTGACAAATTGCTGCAGAGTAAACAGACATATTACATAATAACATGATCTAACCTCAGTTTGTTGTTACTGCTTGCTGAATAAGTGGTGGAAGACAAAATATAAATATGCAGACCACATTAATTCAGAGGTCTTTAGCTGTTTTATGACCGACTCATTGGTTAAAAGGCAAACTGGGCATGTTCCCTTTAATCCTGTTGTAATCTTTGAAGAAACAAACCAATTTAAATGAGCTTCACTATTTCTTACGAGTGTTTAAACATTTAGCCAAGAGTTCTAGTAGCACCTTTGATGATTAAAATGGTTATAACTTCTTAATTGGCAATATTCCACATATCAGTGGGAATGGAAGTAATATTTGACCCTGTATAAATTGAATTAAATTTAAATATGGGGGCCCAGTTCTTGCTTTTAAAAGCCCCAGGTGAATTTAAGGGTACATTCACACCAGCCTGTTTGGTCCACTTTAATCAAACTCTAGTTAGTTTGCCTAGAAAGTCTTGTTTGTTTGGGGAGGTGAGAATGTGCAATCAAACTCTGATGTGCTAAAAGCTATAGTGCTATGCATTGTGGGTACAGATAACCAAATGTGTGTGTGTATAGCTAGAAAGAGAAATTGCTTTTACTCTTTTTGCCAAAGACTGAAGGGAAGTCTGACAACTGCTAAAATCTGACTCCACTCCATTTTTGTTCACATTTCTCGTATGTGGACTCATGTCTTCATCAGAGGTTTTTGTTTCATTTTATCCATTAGCTGTTGATGTAGCACCACCACAGGTGAGGCGGGGATCAGGTTTTTCCAAAGAGTTTGGCTCGTTTGATGCAGTGCGGCGTGAAAACGAAGCGCACCTGCTGAAAATGTAACAAGCGTTGCAATTTTGGTCCCAAATCAAACTCAGTCCACCAGACTATCGGGTGTGAAAACATGGATTCCAACGAGAGCCTGTAAACTTCTGAGCTGCACTGTACGTTTTCTTTAAATTATGGTGGTACGCTCTAGTTTGAGGCTTTCACATTGGCTAGAAGTTGTTTGGCTGAGGCTGGATGACATGAGCAGGCCTCCATCACTTCTCCTTAATACAGCGCTTCTCAATTCCAGTCATCAGGACCCCCTGCCCTGCATGTTTTAGGTGTTTCCCTGCTGCCACA
This sequence comes from Poeciliopsis retropinna, assembly GCA_010277075.1. NCBI lineage: Eukaryota > Metazoa > Chordata > Actinopteri > Cyprinodontiformes > Poeciliidae > Poeciliopsis > Poeciliopsis retropinna. The sequence goes on from VMRM01000003.1 coordinate 24,052,012, forward strand.
AACCTGGATTGAATCTATGAGTGATTAATAGGCGTCTACAGTACTTGATGGCTGCAGAAGAGGTAATGCAATCATTTGGATCAGCTGTTGTGAAATAGAGGCGCATCTAAAAGCAGAGCAGGGGGGCCTGAGGACTGGAATTGAGAAGCATTCCCTTAATATCACTTTTCACACTTCCTTATGGTCAACCAGTGGCAGCCTCACAATAAAAAAAAAAACAATTAAATGGTCAACTTATTTTTCTAGTGGTTTTAAGACTCCCGCACCCAAACTGTACCTCGGTTAAATCAACATGTTGAATTCACTCGATATCCTTTGAATAAAAGGCCACGGCCTTCATTTCCTCCTCTCATTGTTGGCTTTGTGAGATGAGATGCTGTTGTTTCATGTGTTCGGCTGAGAGCTGCTCGTCTGCAGGGACTGGGTGGGAACAAAGGGGCGGCCTCTTCTTCCTGTAACATGAGAGAAACTCACACACACACACACACACCGTTAAACCTATGGTTCTTATTTCAGCAGTAATCCTGGAATATGTAGTGAGGTAACAAAAGCTTTTCAATTTTCTCAAAAAGCACACTTTTTAAAAATTTTTTTAGTCCCAGTCAGATTACTATGGCACTACACACACTCACTATCCGAGATATTGTTAAACTTAATAATAAAAAGTAGTGGCATATATGTATAATTCCATTTAGAATCCAATAATAGTTATTCTTTATTTATTGAAAACGTGACCCTTATGTCCAATTGTACGCACTATAAAAATGTAAATATATATGCTTTACTACATACTTCCTAACAAGCTACAGATGTATATAGATATTTATCCATGTCTACACAGTAAGTCACAAAACGTTTGTCGTTTCTGCAGGAGACGATGCAGACCTCTGCAGTGAGCTTCTCCAGGAGTCCCTGGACGCTCTGCGGGCCCTTCCTGAGGCCACCTTGTTTGATGAGGGGACTGTGTCTTCTGTGTGGCTGGAAGTCGTCGAGAGAGCCACAAAATTTCTAAGGTTGTTTTTTGTTTTTATTTTTTCTCAAAGCATCTCTTTTAAGCACCTGCTTATTCTATAGAGAATTACACATTTTCTGCTGTTCCTCTTCTAGCAACTTTGAGTTTGCAAAAAGCTGCATTTATATTTGTTTTAAGCTATGGAAAACTGTTTGAGAATTATTTACCTTCAAGCAGCTGATACATGAGGGAGGAAGTGAGATAATTAGTCTGCTTCAGTCCACAATTCAGCCATATTTGATATATATAACATTTTTGTAACAGCTGAAGGTAACAGTTAGTTGATTATGTTGTAAAATGACTGTGCATAATACTGTCCCTTTAGGTAAAACTGACTCTGATTATCTTCAAAGTAAAATGACAGATCTTAAAAACATAGCAGCTTCTATGCTGTTACGATTTACACTTTCATCTTTTTTCATTCTTGGTCGTTTCAGTATGACCCATTTGTCATGTCACTCACATGTAGTTAATAAAACCATTTTATCTTTCGGGCTCAGTGACGTTCACGGAAGCGCCAGCGTCAAAGGTAACATTCCTCTTCAGGACGAGCACCTCGCCCTGGCCATCCTGCTGGAGCTGGCTGTGCAGAGAGGGACGCTCAGGTAACACCACACACCCTCCCCCAGGACCTGACTTATTCGTCCCCTCATCTGCCATGCTGAATCGTTTCCTGGCGTCTCACTGTGCCCCTCCAGCCAGCTGCTGTCCGCCGTTCTGCTCCTGTTACGTTTATGGGAAAACGGCACCAGAGAGATGGACAACGAGCGCTCCACCCAGGGAACCAGCGCTCCTCTCCTGCCTCTGCTGCAGCGCTTTCACAACATACACAGCAGCAAGGAGGAGCCGCTTCCTGAGGAGGATGCTGAGGTAAGAAAAAATCCAAACCAGCATCTAGATAATTAAACCCCCAAACCTCCAAGTTTTGATGTTTCAAAATTTCAAATTTTAATTTCCAATAACAGGGGAAATTCAAATAAAGGAAAAATTATTTCTTAACTTTATGTGCCGGTTGTTGAGATTAGGGATCCACAGATAAATGGGCTGGTGAACAGAATCCAACATTTGTGAGCTTGAATGGCCTTGACTGTCAATTGACTATTCAGAAATAAAAAAATAAACTTTTTCTCCAAAGCAGATCATATTAATCTGTCACAAAAAAACAAGATTATGATCAGAATAGACAGAATAATCTATTCCCACTGATTATTCTGATGATTAATTGATAATCAGATTAAAAAAATTGGCACATTTTGTTATTTTTTTCTTTAACCCCTTAAGCCTTTTTGCACACATTAGAAATACATTAATATATGCAAAAAAGCAAATTCAACTGCGTTTTTAATAAGAAAATGAATATTGTCTAAAATATCGCATTCTTTTAATGAACACTTAAATCATTTGTAGCAAAAGATGAATCTGCAGCTAAAAAATGACAGTCTAATTATCAGGGTTTTTTTTTTCATCTGCTGGGTTTGGAAATGCTATCAGCCTTTTCAGCTTTTCTAAGGTTTACTTTCCATACTGTTCAAACACATCGTGATGTGGAGCTGTAACTGGTTCTGTCACTAAATGTAATTTCTAGATCCTGATGGCGCCGCTCAGCCCCAACGAGAGTTTCCTGCGGTATCTGACTTTACCTCAGGACAATGATCTCGCCATTGACCTCCAGCAAACGGCTGTAGTTCTCATGGCTCACCTGGACCGCTTGGCTTCTCCTTACAGCCCCCCGCACTGCAACTCCCCCTCCTCACATAAGGTGATGGCTCCTTTTATTTCTTATCAGTGCATAAGTCATCATCCTTCATGCGCCTGGTGATGCCGTAATTTAGATTTATGAGGCTTTTCTGATTTGGTTAAATGCAGTAAATTCGTTTGCTCTTCATGTATTTAGTGAGATTCTAGTGTTTCTTTCCCTAGTTGAGAACAGTGCGAGTACAAGTGGGAAATCATGAACAGTATTTTCAGATTTTTCAATTTGTGTCAGCATATCATGCATGAAATGATTTGAATTCTTCCACATTAACATTTAAGTATTAAACATAACCATCTCTACACTGAAAAAACACAATCTTTAGTAATTTTGGTCTAGTTTCTAGTGCAAATATCTTATTACACTTAAATGTGACTTTTCAGCAAGATATAGGATCTTGTTTTAGATCAATAATTCCTTAATATTGTCGAAAATTGGCAGATTATTTCACGTATAAGTCAAGACTAAAAACTCGCCTGTTTAAAGTTGGTTTTGAACCATAATAACTTAAACATTGACCGTCATATTTGATGTGTATTGTTTTGGTGAGTGCCTCAGCAAAATATGTTTGTTCATTTGTTGACTGTATGGTGTTTTATTTATAACTTTGTAATTTTGTGTTTTTTGTGTGAAGCGCTTTGATCTGCCTAGCTGCTGAAATGTTCTACACAAATAAACTTGACTGAAAAATGTCTTGTTATACATGAAATAATTTCTCAAAAGAGCTAGTAGTTTTTCTTCAATATTAAGAAATTATTTATTTAAAACAAGATCCTAAGTCATGCTGAAAAGTTACTTGTAAGTTAGTTTTCTTATTTCAAGTGTCCTAAGATATTTGTACTAGAGATTAGACCAAAAATACTAGCTAAAATTTAAAGTTTTTGCAGTGCAGTATGTTTGTATGCATTCTGTGTCAATTCTCCGAAGCACGTTTCATTACCAGATCCTTAGTTCTGTCTCTCACTATTTATTTATTTACATTTTTTAAATTCCAGGGAACCTTGCAGGAGGTGATCGCTTGGGGCCTTTTGGGCTGGAAGCTGTATGCCAACGTCAGCGGCCCCATTCAGTGCAAGGCCCTGTCGAGCCTCGGGGTCATGCAGATCGTCTGTTCAGAGAAGGGATTCCTCATCCTCTCCAACAGCGGCGCCGTTTACACCCAGAACTACAAGAGCACAACCCTGGTCAGTTCTGCTTGGAGGTTTTCTGTTGGTTTGTAGGGCGGTTTCTGATCAACACAGTAAGAAACCATCAACGTCCCGTTAACTAAACCAGTTCCACACCATTCCTGGGTTCTGTTCAGATCAGAGGACTATGGTAGGGTTAGGGATGTCATGATCCGATTTTGATATCAGAAACGATCCAATATCGGCTGAAAAAGCAAGTATTGGATTACATCGGCTCACATGCACATCGAGAGAAGCGCTCCACTCCAGCATTTAGTCCGCTCCAGCATTTTAGATTTAATTTTTTTTAAGTCAGACTTGGTCAAATTTATACATACTCCCCCAAATTAATACTGGTATTTCTGTTAGTTGCTAATGAGATCTGGCCTATATGTATAACCAACAACACATTGACTCGTAGGATTTTTTAAATGTTTTGTACCCTAAATTTTCCCACCACTGCTTCCAGGCTCCCATGCTGGTCCACTGCCTGAGCTCCAGGAAGATAGTGAAGCTGGCTGCTCATCCTGACGGCCAGCACTACATGGCCCTGTCGTCCAACGGGGAAGTGTTTTCATGGGGCTGTGGCGATGGTGGCCGCCTGGGACACGGAGACACGACGTAAGCAACAACGGATGTTGAATGGAGGGGTCTCTAACTTGTAATATGTGATCAAATGAAGACAACAGTATTCTTGGGTAGAAACAGAAATGGAACTGGTTTTGTCTACTTAAAGCAGTCCTGTCGCCACCGAGGCTGCAACTAAAGATTGTCTTAGTAATGGATTATTCTGACAATTATTCAGTTAACTGGATAAAAATGTTGCCACACTCTGCAGAGGGTTTTCTTTATACAATATTAGAAATGCATTAAAATATTCAAATAAACAATAAAATCTTTTTTTATTTATTTAAAAATAAAGATTTTTATGCCTAAAAAGCAATAAGATGGAATCCCTTTAGTGAAAGCTGAATCATTTGTAGCAAAGGATGAATCTGCAGCTGAAACATGATCCTTCCAACGTCAGCCTGCGAAAAGTTCAGCCATCTTATAATCAATACCGTCTAGGGCTGATCTTGTTGGCCATTTTTCTGGATTAACCAACTTATTGCACAGCAAAAGCTTGTCGGAAATATTTCTTAAACAGAATTTGAACCAGGTGAAGCTAAAACTCTCCAACTTGGGAAGTTTTGGGTAAAATATATTTACAGGGAAGGATTTTTTTATTTTTTACCTTAAATAAAAATGTATTTTGTATTTTGCATAGTTTTGGCTTGGTTATTACTCTGAGCTTGTTACTTCAGAACATGACATGTTTTCTCTGTATACTCCAGTGAACGATTAATCGGTTACTGAATTATTTCATTAATTGATTGATTGCGATTAATTGTTTAAGCTCTAATTGCCGCTAATGGTTTATAGCTTTGAACAAAAGGAGGGATAAAAGGGCAGAAAGACGGCTGGCACTGAAGGCCTTTTAGGAAAGGTGTTGCCGTCTGTGCTGAGCTGAAATCCAATTAACCTTGCCTCATTTCAAACGACTCTTTGCTTTAGTTACCTAGAGGAGCCCACGATGATCGCCGCCTTTAATGGGAAACAGGCTGGAAAGCACGTGGTGCACATCGCCTGCGGGAGCACGTACAGCGCTGCCATCACAGCTGATGGCGAGCTCTACACCTGGGGGAGAGGGAACTACGGTCGGCTGGGTCACGGTGAGATCACACAGATGCATTCACTCACATTTATCCTTCTCAACATTTAGTGATGGATTTATTGGAACGCATTTTCTCTCTGTTTCTATTCTGTAATTTTCTCTGTCCTGTTTGCTTTTAGGCTCTAGTGAGGACCAGACGACGCCCATGCTAGTGACCGCTCTGAAAGGACATAAGGTCATGGACGTGGCGTGTGGGAGCGGAGACGCACAAACGCTCGCTGTGACTGAAAACGGTTGGCTCAAAATAGTTTTGTCTGCTGTGGCTTCAACCATTTATGCTTCTCTATTTATGTCTGCCCCCCTTGCTTTCTCCAGGCCAGGTGTGGTCCTGGGGCGACGGCGACTACGGTAAACTGGGTCGCGGAGGCAGCGACGGCTGCAAGACGCCTAAGCTGGTGGAGAAGCTGCAGGATCTGGATATAGTGAAGGTGTGCTGCGGCAGTCAGTTTTCTGTAGCCCTCACCAAGGACGGACAGGTGTACACCTGGGGGAAGGGAGACAACCAGCGTCTGGGTCACGGCACAGACGAACACGTCCGCTATCCGAAGCTGCTGGACAGTCTTCAGGGTGAGTTGCTGATGGGGAAACAAAAAAAAAAGTTTGGAAGGTTTAGGAAAACAATTGTTAATGCTTAAAGGGTGTCTGCGCATCCTTAAAAAGTCTTATATTTGTTTGTCTAAAAGTAAGGCCTTGAAATGTTTTAAATTAATTAAAAAGTTACGTAAGTTAGCCTCAAATACGTTAATTACAAGTCTTCAATTTTGCCACGGCAGAACTTTTTAATATAAGCTTTTTCTGTAATTTAAAAGTTTTAAGTCGCACATGAAAATTGGTTGCCCTTAAATATAACCGCAGGTCTTAAATTTTATCATGGCAGAACTTTTTATTGCTGTTTTTTTTTTTTTTTTTTTCCTATAATCAAAAGTTTGAGTTGCACGCTAACATCTTCACTCTGTCACTCGAGGCACTTGAGACCATCAGTCACTAGCTGCTAATATAACCCTGCTAGCTAGCTAGCTTTTGTCTCTGACATGGTCACAAAACCAGGTTCAGAGTTTTGCAGAAACATTCCCCCATACTTATAATTTTTAGGTCTTAAATTTTATTCAAAGGTGGCACTAAACGGGTCGTGAGACTTGCGTTCGACCGGCATTAGCTACCTTTTGTTTTTTCTGTTTACATTCAGGAAAGAAAGTGGTTGATATTGCTGTAGGGTCGACACACTGTCTGGCTCTGACAGACGATGGAGAAGTGCACAGCTGGGGCAGCAACGATAAACTCCAACACTTTGATACTCTCTTCTCCAACAAGAAGCAGCCCAAAGCTCTCCCAGGTCTCAACTCCAAGCACATTGTGGGGATTTCCTGTGGCCCAGGACAAGTAAGATTAACACACTAACGCTCTTCAGACTGGAGAACATTTCAGGATTCGTGCTTTGACATCGTTGAAGATGATTGAATTTCAATTAGGTGTTTTCAAGATTTGTAAAGTACTTGATTTCTGTGTAAATACTGCAGTTTTGTTATGAAGTGAAGTCTGATATTTGATTTAAAAGCCTAAATTTTGAAAAAAGAAACATAAAAAATACAGATATTCTCATACACCTAATAAAAAGACATGTCCATCCTTTTTTTCCCTCATTGTCTGGTTAAATCAGAGTACACTTGTTTTGTTTTAGGTCAGTTAGTATCACCTAAATTATTTTTATTTCATAAAAGACAGAAAACTTGACTATTTATTTAAATTTGGTAACTTTCTTTGTATGTTGTCATGAGGCAATCATTTTGAGCAGGAAGGTAATTTACCTTAACTAATATGGGATTGTTTTGATATTTATTACTCTTAATGGCTCAACGATTTACGTAATTGAAATAAGGGTTGTCTTATATTCTGTAGGTTAAACTGCTTTATTGAACTTGGGGGATATATTTTTTTTAATTAGTATTTTGTTCTCAGATTAGTCAGGTGTATAAGGTGTGTGACAGACATTTCAAAACATACAATTTTCCTAAATTTTAGTTTATTTTGCTTTCTGTAAAATGTTGAAATTGTCACAAAAAATGATGAACAGTAAATAATATCATGTAATAATGAATTGAAACAGCCTTTTTTTGTTGTTTTTAATTATTATTATTTTTAGTTCATTTATTCTGTTTTTATCGTCAAACTTTGATGCTGGAAAAGTTTAAAAACTTACCTTGAAACATCTTGAAAAGTCCTTGAATTTTAAAGCAGAAACGTCAAACAAACCCCGATTTGTTGCGATTGTGATGCGATGAATTCCTTGGTTTGTTTGTTGCCCTTAGAGCTTCGCCTGGTCCTCCTGCTCGGAGTGGTCCGTCGGGCAGCGAGTGCCCTTCGTGGTGGATGTCTGCTCCGTGACCTTTGAGCAGTTGGACCTGCTCCTGCGCCAGGTCAGCGAGGGCATGGACGGCGGCTCGGACTGGCCGCCTCCCCAGGAGAAGGAGTGCATGGTGGTGGCCACTCTGAACCTGCTCAGGCTCCAGGTGGGCGTCCTCGGGTTGGACCCGTGGAAGTCGCTGCTTTCGCCTGAATCCTCCTAGAATTTTAATTAATCTATTTATTTTTCCTCAGCTCCACGCAGCCATCAGCAACCAGGTGGACCCGGAGGAGCTGGGCCTGGGGCTCGGCAGCGTTCTCCTCAACAACCTCAAGCAAACGGTGGTGGTGCTGGCCAGCAACGCCGGCGTGCTCAACACGGTGCAAGCCGCTGCCCAGGCCGTCCTGCAGAGCGGCTGGTCGGTGCTGCTGCCCACCGCCGAGGAGCGGGCTCGGGCGCTGTCCTCGCTGCTGCCTAATGCTGGTGAGTAGGCCTGTCACAATAAAACAATGAATCGCATGAAAAATGAAGAGAGAGGCAATCATTTTTATGTGCTTGATTTGTTGTTTTTCTCTTTTTTTCTAAATACTGAATGATTAAAAAAAAGTCTTGAGTTTGGGGCTTTGGTTTCAACTATCTTTGTTTAAAAGATCATGTTTTTTACAGACTGTATAATCCATTTTATTTGTTGTTTTTGTTTGTTTATCTTGGATATTTAAGATGACTTCCAGTTTAAGTGTTCATGATTTTGAGAAATTTTCATGCCCCTCCCCAGCATCTGGTAATGAGATGAGCGTGAGCGCTGGACGGCGCTTCATGGTCGACCTGTTGGTGAGCAGCCTGATGGCCGACGGAGGCCTGGAATCTGCTCTGAGTGCCGCCATCACAGCCGAGATACAGGTCAGAGCGTTGAAGCTAATGATAAATCCGCTGCTGTGCTGCCTCAGCATGTGGTTAACCTTTGCTTTGATTTGTCCTGTGGAGAAACCCGCCATCAGCTTCAGAAAGAAACAGCAACGCTAAGAGAAAACTGATTTCTGGTTGTTATGACAGGACATCGAGGCCAAGAAGGAGGCTCAGAAAGAGAAAGAGATCGACGAGCAGGAAGCGAACGCCTCCACCATGCACCGCTGCCGCACCGTGCTGGACAAGGACCTCATCAACACGGGCATCTACGAGTCGACGGGGAAGCAAAGTCTGCCCCTCGTGCAACTGGTGCAGCAGCTTTTGAGGTACCTGCCGTTTTCAGCGTTTCCACTCCATCGGAATCCTCCCGCCGTCCTCCGACGTGTTTCCATGTTTGAATTTGACAGGAACATCGCCTCGCAGACCATCGCGCGACTGAAAGACGTCGCCCGGCGCATCTCCAACTATTTAGAAGCGGAGCACGTCAGCAAGGAGCGATCCGCGTCTCTGGATCTGCTGCTGCGCTTCCAGCGGCTGCTCGTCAGCAAGCTGTACCTGGGAGTCACCGACTCGGAAAATGGCAACGGATATAGTAGGTCAATCTGTTCGAGGTCGGAGTAGGGCTGGTCGATAAATTGATTTGATCCACCAATTGAATTTTCTTTTTTTTTTTTTTTTTTTATGTTCATTTTTTAGAAAATCTGGATTTTTATCATTTTTATGCTTTTACTTTTTTTGTTTTTTGCTTGGGTTTCCATAGTTCAGAGTGATCTTAGCACGCCTTTTACCATTTCTATTTGCTTGGACTTTGAATTCAGGTCAACTTTCCGATGGAATAGTAGGGGAAAGCTGACATTTTCTTCTGGTAAAATAGTCTTTTCTTTCTTTCTCTCATGATTAGACAACATTTCTCATAACCTAGCCCTGACACAGAAGGGATGATTGAAATAAAAATCAGTTCTGAAAAATAGTTTCTCTTTTTCTAAATTCTTTTTTTCAGAAATGACAAAAAAATTGATTAGATCTGAGATGTTATTTTTAAGCCGTAGTCCAAATCTTTTCTTTGCCTGCTGGGTTTGCATTCAGCCACGTTTCCTTTGTTGTTGCAGATCCCGAGCTGCTGGGTGTCGGCTCCTTACTGAAGAAGTACATCGCCCTGCTGTGCACTCACATCGGAGACATCCTACCCGTCGCAACAAGCATCGCGTCTACGGGTCGGCGACATTTCGCCGAAGTTTCTCGGGTTATTGAAGGAGACCTAACTGGTAGCGTTCTCTGCTCTGTGTCGATAAGGCTGACAGGATCTTGTCGAGTTATTTAAAAATGTTTCTCTTGTTCCATTTGTCAGGAGTGCTTCTGCCTGAGCTGGTGGTGTCCATCATCCTCCTCCTCACCATCGACGCCGGTCTGATGCAGGAGACTGGCGCCATTCCTCTTCTGGCCGGACTCCTGGAGCACCTGGACCGTTTCAACCACCTGGCTCCAGGCCATGAGAGGGACGATAATGAGGATTTGGCCTGGCCAGGAATTATGGGTACAATATGTCACTTCTCACCTCTTATTAAAAGAGTTGCCAAATGTCTTTGTAAATGTTGGGTTTTGTTGTTTAGCAGCTTTAAAAGTTTGAAGATACTAACCTTTCTTCTGTTTTGACAGGATCCTTCTTCACTGGACAAAGTTCTAAGAACAACGAAGAGGTTTCACTGATCCGTAAGGCTGACCTGGAGAACCACAACAAAGATGGCGGCTTCTGGACGGTCATCGACGGGAAGGTTTATGATATTAAAGACTTCCAGGCTCAGTCTCAGTCTCTGACAGGAAACAGCATCTTGGGTAAATAAATTGAATGTTTTAAAATATGTTTTGTTTTGTTTTTTACTTTATGTTTTAGCTTTCTTTTGGAAGTGCAAATAATTCCTACTTAGCATCGTCTTAATCAGATTTTCTTCTCTCTCTGATTCAGTGACTCGTTTGAGATTAGACAAAGCTCAAACTGAGTCCCGATCTGCATTACAGATATTTAAATCGGCTCTGGTTTGCACAGTAAATGCCAGATGGGTGAAATTTTATGGATAATACTCTGATGTCCCATTCTCCTGAAGGCAGCACTGAGCTGCACCACCAGAAACTGACAGAAACACTGAAGAGAAGAAGAGTTTTGATTGACATGGTTGCAGTTCTATCCATGTTTTAATGTTGCAGAGCACTGTCTTTATGAATATAGGTCAAAGTTTAAACTGGCGTTGATGTACATCTTTTATCTGGTCATTTTGTGCAAAATTTAATTAGAAAACTGCACAGAACAGGAATATTTTTTTCCACTCTGATTGGCTGCTGATAGACTGATCTGATTTTAACTTGAATGTTTGTTGCATTTTTCGTAGACGCCTGTAAAAAATAATTTCTATTCACGTGGCTTTTTTGTTCTTTGGGAAATTATTTTTGATGATAAATATAGAAACAACCATAAAAATCAAAACCTCAACAATAGTGATAGTAATATTTACAATAAAATAATCTTCAGTGCAAAGTTGCCTACAAATTCTTTGATGGGGGACCTGGATAATAGACGGGAGCCGCTGGCCCAAAAAAGTGGAGAAACACTGATCTATAAAGTAGTACTCTAGTTTTTGTCATTTTTTTTCTTCTTTTTGTTGTTGCTGAAACAGAATGTCTTTTTCTTTCCAGCTCAGTTTGCTGGAGAAGACCCTGTGGTTGCTTTGGAAGCTGCCTTACAGTTTGAAGATACCAGAGAATCTATGCAGGCTTTCTGTGTCGGCCAGTACATGGAGGTACTCACCGTTCCATCTGAAAAATTACTAGACTTTATTATTATTTTTTTTTAAATCAGCAAGAAATTGCTGATTTCTATAGTTTTGAAACAGGATATTTTTAATTATTTCCAGCCTAACCAGGAGACCGTGACGACTCCGGACCTCAGCAGTCTGTCTTCGCCGCTCATCGACACGGAGAGGAATTTGGGGCTGCTGTTGGGTCTTCACGCCTCGTATTTGGCCAAAAGCACGCCGTTGTCCCCTATGGAGATTGAATGTGCCAGTAGGTTGAAGGACGTTTTGAAAAATAATTTGTATTTTATGGTTATTTGTTTTAAAATCTATCCAGAGATCCAAAAAGAATAATCATTCACTCCTCCTGGTGTTGAATTGAATGAATAATTATTAGAAACAAACAAACAAAAAAAAATCAATAAAAAACTCCATTCATGTTGAATCTTATATTAGTCTGCTTTATTTAATCCAGAAGAGTTTGTTTTTAAACAGTTTAGTGTCTTCTTACCACAGAAAAACAGCTGATACTGGAACAATTGTTTCACTGCCCTGCAGTGTTCAAAATCAAAACTTGACTCAAAAGTTGTTCTTAAACATAAATGTTGTGCATACAAAAAAAAAAACATAATCAAGATGTCTGGACATCCTTAAAAAGTCTTAAATTAACATATCTAAATGTAAGATCTTAAAATATCTTTTTAAGAATAATGTTGGCCTTAAATGTGATAATCACAAGTCTTAATTTTTGTCTTTCTTTTTTTTTTTCTGTCAAAGTTTGAGTCACATAGATACATCCTCATTGTGTCTTGTTCTGTGACGCACAAAAAAGCTAACTAGCTAGCTAGCATATGAATACCCTAGCTAGCTAGGGTATATGAATCAATCAATAAAAATGAATGCCAGTGACGATTATTTGCAAACAGCAACTCTGCTGTGAATTGAAACAATTTTTTTTTTTGTGTTTTTTTACCGTCCTTGTGCACAGAATGGCTCCAGTCGTCCATATTCTCTGGCGGCCTTCAGACCAGTCAGATCCACTACAACTACAATGAGGAGAAGGACGAGGACCACTGCAGCTCGCTGGGCTCCACCGCTCCAGATAAGGCCAAGCTGTACTCCCGCAGGATCACCCTCAGCGACCACGCGCAGCCCTTCCTCCAGGCTGTCGCTGACAACAACACTCAGGACCACACTGTGAAGGTATACCAGATAAAATAATGATTTAATAGCCTATTGGGAAGACATGAATCCGAATAATAATGTTTTAATTTATTTATTTATTTTCTATTCTAGGACTTTTTGTGCCAAATAGAGCGTTGCTGTAAGCAGTACCACCTTATTACGCCCATCACCTTCCCACCGGAGCATCCAGTGGAGGAAGTCGGCCGCCTGCTGCTCTGCTGCTTGCTCAAACATCAGGACCTCGGTAACCTAGCAACGCTGGTTTTCTTCTGACAAATTACCAGCTCTCTTTTATTTTTCTGCCACAAGAATTAACCGTTTGTTGTTGTACTTTAGACTAGGAAGCTTGCATGGCTAAACAAAGATTTGTAAGGGCTTTCGTTTCTGCATAAATTGATTGTGAACCCTCGTCTGTCACAGGTCACGTTGCTCTCTCACTTGTCAGCCCGTGTGCCTTGGGGGTGGACCAGGGGAAGCAGAGGTCCCTCCCTAAATCAATGATCGATGTCTGTCGCATGGTCTACCAGGCAAAATGTTCACTAATTAAGGTAGGAGCTAAACCTCTGACGTGTGCTATAAAGTAGTACTATTATGTTGAAATGGCCACTTTTGAGTTATTTCTAATTTATAAAATGCCTCGGGAAAAGTGTTCACTTCACATTTAGTTGGATGCATATAATTAGTCTTTTACGTGATGAACCAAAACAAAGTACTTTGGTGAGATTTGTGTTTTAAAATAGATTTTTTTTTAACTTTACCAAGTTTCTCCTGGGTGGAAGTAATGTTAAACAGGCAGCATTAGGTGTTTATTTTCCCCATTTTATAGCAGAACCAAGTAGTTATGTTAACTTCAATTGTTAAAAAATTTTTCGATATGCCAAGTATGACTTAAAAGAAATTTTACTTTGTAATTTAACACCTTGAAACTGAGTTTTAAAAACTCCTGCTCTTTCTGAAATTCTAATTGAACTGACCTGTGATTTTATGTTTACCTCATAAAGTCACAGTTGAGATTCATTGAAGTTTGTCCTTGTAATACAAAAGAGGAAAAAAAAGTCTAAATCAGGGGATATGAACATTAAGTTGAGAATAAGTGTGTAAAATTTTTCCTTTGCGCGGTCACACTCCAGACTCATCAGGAACAGGGCCGCTCCTATAAGGAAGTGTGCGCCCCGGTCATCGAGCGCCTGAGATTCCTGTTCAACGAGCTGCGGCCGGCGGTGAGTAACGACCTGTCCATCGTGTCCAAGCTGAAGCTGCTGAGCTCTCAGCCTCGATGGAGGAGGATCGCTCGGAAGCTCATCAGGGACCGAAGGAAAAAAAGAGGTGGGGCTACTTGAACTATTCTGAAAAATGTCTTTTGTTTGTTTTTATTTTGGTACACGTGTGCTAAAAGATTTAGGTTTCCCTCCTTTTAGTGCCTAAGAAGACAGACTCTGCTGAAGAAGAGCCAAAGCTGGAGAACGAGGGGACCAACGAAGAAGAGCATAATGTCCACATTAGCCCCACTCCTGCAGACAGGAAGTCGCCCACCGGAAAGACGTCAAAGGTAGATTTCTATGGCTCAGTAAGCAGCTGCGTTTCCATTGATGTTAAAATTGAGCAAATTGGAATTATGAAAGTAAATTTGCTTAATGGAAACACTGCAATTACATTACCTTACATTTTTCAGTTAAAAAGTTTTAGCACTAGAACGAGGCGTTATTTTTCCGCTACGTCGAAATTGGTGTATTTCGCAAAACACCAGTCATGAGATCAACAACCAGGCATTACTAGCTGAAAAGACAATTTTTATTGACTGATGGCGTGAACAAACTTCTTAACTTGTGATTTTAATTCCATTTCTTATTTAATGGAAACACTGAAATTGCAAAATTTGACAGCTGAATATTGACAGCCAGCGATGCGTTTTTTTTACGACTTTGCACCTAATCCAAATTCCGACTCTGTAGCAGGACAAGTGGCAGCCGCTGCTAAACACGGTGGCAAACGTCCAGCGGTACCGCTGGCTGAAACACAGCGTCCAGGGAGTCTTCTCTCAGTCCAGCCTGATGGGCACCATCGTGGAGTTTGCGCTGAAGGAAGAGCCACTAGATGTGGAAAAAATGAGGAAGTGTCTCCTTAAGCAGGTGAGATTGAAAGTGGAATTTGTTCAGCACTCCTTGATAATCCCAAACCCTTAATTTAGAAAAGTGTGATTTATTTATTAATTTATTTAATTTTTTATTTAATTTTATTTTTTGCCTGCATTTCATCGCAGCTGGAGAGGGCAGAGGTCAGGCTGGAGGGAATCGACACCATGCTGAAGTTGGCCTCCAAGAGCTTCCTGCTGCCGTCCGTGCAGTACGCCATGCTCTGCGGGTGGCAACGGGTCATACCTGAAGGGACCAGCTTCGGGTAGCTAACCGGATTGACGTCTGTGCATAAAATATATATATATACATATAAAAAGTAATGTTGCATATTCTTTTGAGGTAGTTTTTTCATCACATACTTGACTGGAAATCTAATCTAAAATACACAAAACAGAAACTGTGTGGAACTATTTGACTTCTAAAAAAAAGTAAAAAAAAACATATATGACTAATAAAAAAACCAACACCAAGCCTTTAAGTTAATATTGTTAATCTAGTGTCCGATGAAAGTTTTGGTAATAATTGTGAACTGGCCAGGTTTACCCAAGATTTTTTTTTTTTCACTCATTTACAAGTGTTTATAAGGGAATGTGAGAACTGATGAAATTTTTTTAAATGGGGTGAATGAAATGATCAACTGATGAATTTGACCTTTTCAGGGAGCCGTTGTCAGACTGTCTTAAACACGTCGATCTGATCCCTCCCTTCAACCGCATGCTTTTGGAGGTGACGTTCGGGAAGCTGTACACCTGGGCGATCCAAAATGTTCGCAACATCCTGCTGGAGGCCAGCGCCCGCTTCAAAGAGCTGGGTGAGTGCTGGGAAAAACGTCCGATGAGCGGATCATCACTTTCAGCTACATATGCTCACGAGTACGGCAGCAGCCGATGATATCGATGAATCTGTTTATTCTGACTACTAATTGGATAAAAATGTCACTTTCTGCAGATTATTTAATAACTTCTCACTATTATTATGGTCCCACTGTACAAACATTTGCAAGGTATTTTGATAATTTTTTCTCATTTAAACGCCTTTCCAAATCTACGCATAGAAGAAAAAAAAACTTTGTTTAAACAAGTTGAATCGCTCGATTTGTCTTGTGCCGCAGCATCATTGACTTTACTATGAGAATGTGTTGATTTTTACATACCAAACTTCATTATCCAACAATTTGCTGTCTGATGTAGGTGTGCAGCCGGTCCCTCTACAGACCATCACCAACGAGAACCCGGCCGGACCAAGCCTCGGCACCATTCCACAGGCCCGCTTCCTCCTGTCCATGATCCACATGCTGTCCCTGAAGCACGGCTCCAACAGCCTCAGCCTCTTGCTGAACTCTGGCCTTCTGGCCCTCACGCAGAGCATCCTCAAGCTCATCGGTGAGTTTTCACCAGGTGACCCGAAAAAGCTGGATTTATGAACCAGTCTGAGTTCCTGTTTTACGCTGACAACGTTTGTAGGACCCAGCACAGACAGCAGCGAGGAGGACCTCGGTTTGTGCGCTCACGGAGGCTCTGCCACGGTCCTGGAAGAGTCCAGGAAGGAGGCGGCCCCCGCACCCCTGCCCGCTTCCGGCCCAGAACTCGCCGCCATGATGAAGATTGGGACCAGAGTGATGAGGGGAGTGGACTGGAAATGGGGCGATCAGGTAAATAAATGTTTTTATTTTTTAATTGTGGTTAATTTCTGGCTCTGTAATTAATTAATTGTATTTTAATTGACAAAATAAGCAACATTTTCAGTTCAAGATCCCTTTTTGCTGCTGAATTCTTGAATTAATAGACATGTGAGATCAATAACAAAGATATTTATTGTTTTTAATCTGTGCAAAATGCTTTTGTATCTACTTGGCTTTCATGTTTTTCATGATCATTCACGGAACTACTTCAAAAAAAAAAAATCTATCTATGCAAACTGTAAACGCTGACAGTAGCTATGGGGACGTCTGTGCTGCTGCAACATGTTTAGCATTGAGATGCTATTGTAGCATGAATAGCTTCACTGAAAAGCTAACTCCTTTTAGCTTTTCACTGAAAAGCCAATAGTCTTATTTCAGCGTCCCGTCAGATTGTTTCTTTTTTTTAAATAAAAATTAACTTCTCGTTGACCAAGAAAAGTGACTGCGTCGTCCGTCGCTGTTCATGGATGTCACTTGCTGGTCAGAATTACGGGTTTTTCAAAAATGCAACACAAAGGTATTTTTGTATTTTGCATGTTTAAAAAAAAAAAAAAAAAAGATTAATTGCGTTAAAATCTGTGATTAATTAATTGAAATAAACACATTAAGGGCCTCTTGTTATTGTGTTTAGTTTAAACAATTTAAGTCTTCACGGTCATTCCAGGACGGCCCTGCTCCCGGTCTGGGCCGGGTCATCGGAGAGCTGGGCGAGGACGGCTGGATCCGGGTCCAGTGGGACACCAGCAGCACCAACTCTTACCGGATGGGCAAAGAGGGCAAGTATGACCTGAAGCTCGCAGAGCCGCCGCCGGCCGCCCAGCCCACCACCGAGGACTCGGACACGGAGGACGACACAGGTCGGTGTGCGCGTCTGACCGCAGCTCCAGGCAACGCACGGACGTCAGACTAGGAGCTGTAACA
Source organism: Poeciliopsis retropinna (assembly GCA_010277075.1). Taxonomy (NCBI): domain Eukaryota; kingdom Metazoa; phylum Chordata; class Actinopteri; order Cyprinodontiformes; family Poeciliidae; genus Poeciliopsis; species Poeciliopsis retropinna. The sequence continues at coordinate 24,069,612 of VMRM01000003.1, forward strand.
CGGCTTCCTCCTTGTTTCAAAGAAGGCGAGCTGATGGAGAAGAGCAGCCACCCAACAGCCATGATGTTGACCAGCACCGTCAACCTGCTGAAGACGCTCTCTCTGTCCGCTGGGATGTACGCCGAGGTCCTGCAGACGGACGCCATTCGGACTTTGTGCGGACTATTGAGGATGCTGGTGGAAAGTGGAGTTAACGACAAGTCGAGTAAATAAACTCCTCATAATGACTGCGATTGAATTTTTAAATTATTATTTTTTTATTGGAGATCTTTTTAACAGGAATTGCTTTTTGGTGTCAGGTTGTCACTCCCACAGGCTGGTGTCGCGGGAGCAGCACCGGAGCTGGTGCACGCTGGGCTTCATCCGCAGCATCGCCCTCATGCCTCAGATGTGCAGCACCCTGAGCACCTCCGCCTGGATTGGCCTTCTCATCCGAATCGTAGAGGGCCACCAGTCCTTCAACGCCATCACTCTGCAGAGACAGGTTGGTTAGCCGGATGTGGACGCTGGATTAAATTTAGCTATTGGTGTCAGCTTGGAAAGCAGAAGCTACAAACCATAAAAGTTTTCCAAATTATTTTTGAGTATAGAACTCAATGAAGCTTAAGTGTAGGATAAAACAAGCACCTGCTTTTAAAATTTGTTTTATTGTAAGCGTGACTTTTTTGTTTTTTTTCTTCTGTGCTTTGGCGTAAAATTGTATATGTATGAATGAAGTCATAACTAAAGAGAAATTTGTGACCCTCACAAATTTTTCTTTTTTCCTACCGTTATTTAGTAATTTGTTCTAAAAGCAGAGTCAATTTTAACCTGTGTTTTTTCCTGGAACAGTGGCTGTGAAAAGGGGTTTTATTAATTTAAAACCAAATTGTTAAGTTAACATTTTAGCATGTGAATGCTAATCGCTAGTAGCCTTAGTGATTAGCATGACTAGACATGAACAGCAGTCTTTCTTAGTGTGTCCACTTCCTTGAAAAGTCTTTAAATTCATGCTTGTGACTCGAGATGGTTGAGGCTACCACTAACTGCTAACATGCCCTTGCTAACTAGCTAGCTTTTTAATTTTAGTTTTTTATTCCACCACAGATAAGTGCAAATTTATTACCAGTCCGCTGGACGAAGTTCATAGATTTTTGTGGAGGTTCAGGTCTTAAATTCCACTCATACTGGTCTTAAAATTGTCTTGAAAAGTCTTACATTTGAGCTGGTGAAACCAGCAGGGATTTCAAACTCATTTTGTGGCAATGTATTAATAAAAGTACCCATTAAAAATTTAAATGTTATAGTTTTCTCTGCAATATAAAAACTGGTTTGATTTGACTGGTAAATTAATATTTAAGTACACAATTGTTATCTTAATGTTCAATTTATGTGACCCTCAAGAGTCTAGAGGGCCACATAAACGGTTATGGCGGGCCGGATTTGGCCCCTGGGGCTTGAGTTTGACACCGGAACTTTACAGAATGTATATCTTCCACTATAACTCTTTAGATTTTCAAACTAATTTCTCGATCCGAAAAGTTTCATAACAGATGGAAGGTTTGAAAGGTTAAAAGGACAAAACGGAGACGAATTGCTTTAAAACATTTTCCCTTCCTAGTATCTCCTAAAGTCTTGCTCTCTCTCGCTCTTTCACAGCATGCAAATCTTGACGTGTTTTAGAAAACAGGGTTTCCCACAACCAGGCAGTTATTGGTTACAACCCAATGTCTTGTTACATTTCTACTCGGAACTAAACTCAGGAGACAATGTGACAAAGAAATTTCATGGACATTTTTTGTTTTAGAAGAAGGGACAACGTGGTCAGTCTCCTCCAGCACATCTAGAAGCACTCAAAAAACTTAATCTTGAGAACAAACTCTGAGTTTTCGCTCTGTTGTAAACAGATCCTGGCACTGAGGCTCCTCCAAGCAGTTCTGCCTTCATGGGACAAGACCGAATGCTCACAGGACATGAAGTTCCTGGTGGAGAAACTGTTCAGTTTCTTAGGAAGTCTTCTAAGCACCTGCTCCTCAGACCTGCCACTTCTCAGAGGTCAGATGAGTTTTATGTTGAAACTTTTTGTTCGAATTCTTAGTTTTATATATAGTTGCATATATTTTAAAATTGTTGAACGTCTCCACAGAAGGTTCCATGAGACGGAGGAAGTCCCGCCCACAGGCTTCTCTGACAGCCACTCACAGCAGCACGCTGGCGGAGGAGATTGTGGCTGTGCTGCGCACGCTGCACTCCCTCGGCCAGTGGAACAGCCTCATAAACGATTACATCAACACCCAGCTGGGCTCCATCGGTGACATTATGGCCGGCTGTCAGTCTGAAGCTGTAAGAGTCGCTGCTTTCAAAGATTCAGCTGATTAATCCAGCCAGAAAGAAAAAGGGGTTTCGTGGACATTTTCCTTCTCACTATTTTCATCCCAGAGTTTCCTGGAAGAGTACTTTCCTGACTCAGACGGCCCCCGGGTCTGCAGCCTGATGGCGGTGCTGGCTGTGATCGGCGGGATCGACGGGCGCCTCAGGCTGGGCGGGCAGGTCGTCCACGAGGAGTACGGAGAGGGAACGGTGATGCGCATCACTCCAAAAGGACGCATCACGGTCCAGTTCCACGAAATGAGAACCTGCAGGGTTTGCTTGCTCAGCCATCTCAAACCGGTATGAGAGATATTTAATTGCTTCTCTGTTCGCAGAACAAACAAACAAACAGATTAATTTTATCTGCTCACCGTATTTTTCAGCTGCCTGGCGTGCCCTTCAGTGTGCAGAACCTGCCTCTGAATGAGCCCATGTTGGCCGTTTGGGCTCAGCTGGTCAGCCTGGCTGGCAGCAAACTGGAGAAGCAGCGCATAAAGAAGTCCCTCAGCCGAGGACTTACAGGTACCAGGAGGCAAATCTTCGTAGCTCTGTTTCCATTAACTGTAGAGTTAGACAAAATGGGGGTGCTGTGGTGGTGCAGGGGTTAAACACAACCCACATGGAGGCCTTAGGCCTGGACCCGGCTGTCGCAGGTTTGATTCCCGGCCCGGCAACCTTTGGCGCATGTCTTCTCTCATTACCCACTTTCCTGTCAATTCACTATCAAATAAAGGCCAATAAAAAAGAAAAAAGAATTAGACAAAATAAAATAATGAAAATTCCAACTTGCTGAATCCTTGACTCCAAAATCGCTGAACGGCGTATACATAACCGCTTCCAAGTAGGCGGGGCTTGTCGCTCCAACGGCAGAATAAGACGCTGACGTCTCCTCTGATTGGCTGATAGATGATGAAAGCCAGCTCCATGGCTGACTTATGAATGTATTTAAGTGTTTACAAATGTCGTTTTTAATGACTTATCACATGAAATAGCATATCCACGTGTGATTTTAATTTTATTTTTTTAATGGAAAAAATAAAATTCTTTTCTTTTTTTTTTTTTTTTTTTTTACACGCGTTTGTAATCGAAACGCAGTTACTGTCAAACTGATCTATCATAAATCTAAACAAGCAGATATTCCACAGGCATTTTTAAAAAATTGTTTCATCTTAGTAACGTTTGATTGATGTATTAATTGTATATAATTATGTTTGCAGCTGACCAGGTGGACATCCACCTCCTGCGCTGCCAGCAGCTGAGGCTTTACATTTTAAAAGCAGGCCGAGCTCTGCTGTCCCACCAGGACAAACTGCGACAGATCCTCTCCCAGCCAGCAGTCGTTGACATGGGACCCAGCCCCAGCGGTAACGTATCGATATACATTGTTAATGATTTATTGCCCGGTCCTAATTTTAAGCTTCTTTTTTTTTCGGCCGGGGCGGGGGGATTTTGTGTTTTCTTTTTGTTTGAAACAATCATTGTTATTGAAAGGAAAACACGTTCACTTAACGGAAAATATATTTTCATCCCATGAATTATTTTTTAATAAAGTGAAGCACTTCATTCCTTTTTCTACAAACTGGTTCCTTCTAGAGAGTTTTTGTGAGAATAAATACCGGTACATTTAGCCCGCCGCTGAGCAGAAATGTGACATAACACTCAGATTTTGCTGAAGTTTCAAACCTACTTCTGCGCAGACGATCCGGTGGCGACGTCCCCCGATGTCGGGGACTTGTCTCCTGAGGGCCCGCTGCCACCTCTGATCCTGCTGCAGCAGCTTCTGGCTGCTGCCACTCAGCCCTCGCCTATCAAAGCCATTTTTGACCGACAGGAGATGGAGGTACATGAGTAGACTTTACTTCAATCAGCTGGTCAGCAGTTAATTGCACCTAGCTTTGTGCGCTGCATTCAGTTTGACCTCTGCCTGTGTGTGTGTGTGTGTGTGTGCGTGTAGGCAGCAGCTCTGGCCGTGTGTCAGTATCTGGCCGTGGAGTCGGCCCACCCGTCCTCTCCGCTGTTTGAGGAGAGCAGCTCCAGTGAGGCCACCACGCCCGTCACCATACAGCATGTCAGACCTCCCAAGCAGAAGAAGCAGAAGACCTCCCCTGTGCCTCCCTTACCCATCGTCCTCCAGCTGATGGAAATGGGCTTCCCAAGGAAAAACATAGAGTTTGCCTTGAAGTCTCTGTCTGGCACCACAGGCAGTACCTCTGGTGTCCCAGGTAGAGCGCCATGCCGCGTTTCGTTTAATTAAATGCATAAAAGCTTTTAAATGTGCATTTGATCGTAACTGAGCTCATACATCAGGCGTGGAGGCGCTGGTGAGCTGGCTGCTCGACCATCCTGACGTCCACTTCACCGAGCTCTCCGATGCCGACACCGTGTCCGATGAATACTCGGACGAAGAGGTTCTGGAGGAGCTGGAGGAGGCAGAGCCGACCTTCTCCGTTGTATGTTTTCTTTTGTTCTTCAATTTACACATCTTTTTGTCCATTAAAGCTGGGGTACGAAACTTATAAAAAATATTCTTCTTACACATTTGTTAAAATATCACCATGTTATGACTGTATAGTATGAGAAGATGGAACTCCTCCTCTTCTTCCAAGTGCTACTATTGCTATAGAAAAGTGACGCTTGATGAAACAAGCAATCAGAGCCAGGAGGAGGGTCTTAGCGCTGTTAATAATGTTGTGTATGCACCTTTCACATCCTCCCCCAAGGGGGAGGATGTGAAAGCAAGGCTGCTCTATCATACTGCAGCTAGTTCTCCACAAAGAAGCCTGTGATGTATGCTCAAGCTCCGATGGCGGCAGACAAACAGTTTCCTGGAATGTCAAGTTGTTTCTCCACTTTTAACAGTTAGCAGCACATACACATGATTGATTGACAGCGCTAAGACGCTCCTGCTGTCTCTGATTGCAGTGGATTATGCCAGATGGCAATAGCGGCACTGGGAACAAGTGGAGGAGCTGCTTTTTTTTTTTTTTCTTTTTTTTTTCTCACCCATCACAACTTGTCATAACATGGTGACAGTTTTAACAAATAACTTGGCAAACTTATTTTTTAGTAAAAGTTACATTCTGCAGTTTTAAGTGCTATTCATGACAGGAAGCACTGATAGATTGCTCCTCTGTTAGCCTGTGGGGGCTGTGGTGACTGAAAGCCAGACTTTTAAGAAGAGGTCAGATTTCCAAACCAACGATGATTACGCCGTCTACGTGAGAGAGAACATCCAGGTAACGCTCTGCCTGAGTACAGTTGTTTAAACTGCATCAAGGGATGAACTGATTTAATGACGGGGTTATTTTTGGCTTCCCCTGCAGGTGGGGATGATGGTGAAGTGCTGCAGAACGTATGAGGAAGTGTACGAAGGAGACGTTGGGAAGGTGATCAAGCTGGACAGAGATGGACTTCATGACTTGAACGTGCAGTGCGACTGGCAACAAAAAGGAGGAACGTACTGGGTTCGCTACATCCACATTGAGCTGATTGGTACGTGTTTGCTCATTTGAAGAAAACTTGAAAATGTTTTTAAGTTCAACAACGTGTGACGTTGTTGAACTTAAAAACCTTCACTTGTGTTTCCAGGTTTCCCACCTCAAAGTTCACCCTCTCACATAAAAATTGGCGACAAAGTTAGAGTGAAGCCCACAGTTACAACGCCAAAGTACAAATGGGGCTCCGTAACACACAGGAGTGTCGGGGTAGTGAAGGGTAGGTCTGGTTTGGTTTTAAGGTGTGTGATCTCTGTCTGGCATCGCTTCGAACTAAACTCTGTTCACTGCTCACAGCTTTCAGCGCCAATGGAAAGGATGTGATTGTCGACTTTCCACAGCAGTCCCACTGGACTGGTCTGCTGTCTGAGATGGAGCTGGTACCCAGTGTTCACCCTGGAGTGAGGTAACTTATCCGGTAGTAGCACTGGAACTTCTTCAGGGGCTGAATCCAAATTCGGCACACTTTCCAAATCTTAAAAAAAAAAAAAAAAAAAAAAACTTAAAACTATGTATCATTTGTATTTTCTTTCACCATTATGAACCAGTTTGTGTTTGTCTGTCACATAAAATCCTGGTAAAATGCATGGAAATCTTTATTGTAATTTGGGAAAATGTAAAATGGTTTCATACTTTTTCCTCTTACTGCATCTCTCCACGTTGTTAAAACGTCTTGCTGCCCACAGGTGTGACGGCTGTCAGATGTTTCCCATTAACGGCCCAAGGTTCAAGTGCAAAAACTGTGACGACTTCGATTTCTGCGAAAGCTGCTTCAAGACGCGCAAACACAACACCAGACATTCCTTCGGCCGGATCAACGAGCCCGGTCGGTCCCGCTTTCCCGCCGACGTAGCACCTGTCCTGCGCGTTGTTCTGCGTTTGAGTCGTTAACTTTCTTCCTCACCGCCTCCAGGCCAGTCTCCAGCCTTTTGTGGTCGTTCGGGCAAGCAGCTCAAGAAGCACCACAACAGCCAGCGCGGGATGCTGATCGATGACTGGTCCCGCGCCGTGAAGAGCCTCAACGTGTCGTCCTCCATCAACCAGGCATCCCGCCTCATTGACTGCAGCGATCAGTGCTGGCAGTCCTCCGGCTCGCAGGGAAAGGTAAGCTGTGGCTCGACATTAGTACAGCTTTTCAGCTTAAACTTTGTCCCAATCAGGATTTTTCTTTTTTCTGACGAAATATTGGAATCGATTAAGAGTACTTACATATGACCGATTTTCATGTCTGTCATATACAACATGAAAATCAATGTCGTGCATATCCATCAACGCTCTGTAGCTTTGAAGGCAAGTATATGTAGAAAATATATTTATTTATACACACACATCTGTATTTTTTTTTAACATATATTGATATTTTGAAATTTATAATATAGCATGTATGCTTTTTTTTCCCTGACTGTATTTATTTTTTTTATAAATATATTTTTATTTCTGTTACCTTTATTTTGTTCTGTCCACTTTCTGCTGTCACAGCTTAAATTTCCCACTTTTGGGACTCAAAGGATTATCTTATCTTTCCTTCAAATAACATACTAATTTAATGAATATTACCTCATTTGATCAATATTGGTTGATCAACTAGTAATCAAAATCATATAGTTGATCATATAGTGCTAAGCTAATGCTAGCATTTAATTCCCTGTTTTGTTATAACTTGTTGATGATTCAACATATCAGTGCATTTTCAGTTCACCTTTTTCAGGCAGAAAAACTACAGAATGTTTTTGGGTTTTTTGGGGGGTTTTTTCTGCTTCATGAACTTAGAACTTTGAACGTCACACAGTTTAACACGTACTGACAGGATTTCTGTTGTTTTTTGTTGTTTTGTTTTTTTTGCAGCACTGGATTCGCCTTGAGCTTTTTCCAGACGTTCTGGTCCACAGGCTGAAAATGATCGTAGACCCAGCAGACAGCAGCTACATGCCCTCACTGGTGGTGGTTTCAGGTGACTTCAGATGAATATTAAATATAAATAAATACTTAAATGTTGTGCTTGAAACCGTTTCCTGTTTGATTTCTCTTAACAAATATATAAACTTGTCTATTTTGAGGCGTCTCCCAACTGTCTTTGAAATACATTGTTGGAATTAAACGAAGAATAAAATATATGCTGACACCGATACAGATATCTGAGGTTTAATTTGTTGATTCAGTGCAATTCGGAGTATAACTGCTAATAAAGAAATTGAAACTGACAAATACAGTAGGTTTACTGCTGTGATCACACATGTAAAAAACAATCTTTGAAATGGTTCAGAAAGTGAAATTATGAATTCTAAATTTCATGTTGGATAAATAATAAAGCATGTCGTCACTCAGAGCACAGCATAGAATTAAACTGACTAGATCTGTCCTTACCTGAGCAAGAATTATTTTCAATATCTGGACCGATACAGATATTAATATCAGATCAGTACGTCTCTCTTCAAAACTCAAAATGTCTTCTTAATATGCATTTCCTCTCCTGACCCCTTTTCTTCTAATTTAAGATGGAGTAAGCAGCAGTGTTTGCTGATCATTTCTATTTGCTCTATTACCAGGTGGAAACTCTCTGAATAATTTAATCGAGCTGAAGACGATTAACATCAACCCCACAGACACCACCGTCCTCCTGCTTACCGATTGCACTGAGGTTGGTAAACTTCCAGATGTTCTTATTGGTCATTTCCTTGAGTTTTGTAATATATATATATATATATTTTTTTTTTAACCATGTCTCACCCATCAGTTTCACAGATACATTGAGATCGCGATCAAGCAGTGCCGTAGCTCAGGTATAGACTGCAAGATTCACGGACTTCGCATGGTGGGACGCATCAGAGCCGAGGATGAGGACCTGGCCACAGTTCCCTTCCTGGCGTCCGACAACGAAGAGGAGGAGGATGAGAAAACCACAGCTGGAAGGTGAGATGGGCCCACACTTCTCACTGACGTAGCCAACTTCCTGCTCTTATTTATTTGATGATTGAGGTGGTGGTGTTTTTTTTTTTTGTTTTTTTTTTCCCCATTTGCCACAGTCTCGCTCGGAAGAAGTCACCAGGACTGGAGTCGGCAGCCACCATCAGGACCAAAGTGTTTGTTTGGGGGCTGAATGACAAAGACCAGCTGGGAGGACTGAAGGGCTCAAAGGTGCAGTTTAAATGAACAATAATCCTTACGATATATTACACTGCAAAAACACAAAATCTTATCAAATATTTCTGGTCTACTTTCTAGTGCAAATATGTTGGTACACTTAAAATCTGACAAAGCTCTCCTACAGGAAACAGAATCTTGTTTTACGTTAATAATTCTTTAATACTGATAAAAAGTACTGCTTTTAAGTGAAACAATCTGCCAGTGGAACAATCACACTTAAAAGAAATTTGCATGCCTGTGATAAAAAAAAAAAACATTTTTAATCCAGAAATGTGGACTTAAAGCAACACATGTTCAACACCTGGTTAAAAACTTTCATTTTTATAAAGTTTTTTTATTCTGATAAACCAGTCTCTGTACATTAGTTTGTTGCTGTGACAAAATCCAGAACATTTCAATTGTTATAAATCAGTTTGCTTGGCATTGCGCGTCTCTTCAAGGTCCTTTAATCCATGCTGTGTTCGTTCTCTGCAGATCAAGGTCCCCTCCTTCTCTGAAACCCTCTCTGCTCTCAACGTGGTGCAGGTGGCCGGCGGTTCCAAGAGTCTCTTCGCAGGTAAAACGGGGGGGAAAACCTTTATTTTCCTCTTTAGCTCCTCCTGTATTATGTTTTGTTGGTGACCGCTGATCCACGTTCGCAGTGACCGTGGAGGGGAAGATCTACGCCTGCGGAGAGGCCACCAACGGCAGGCTGGGTCTGGGCCTCTCCAGCGGCACCATCCCCATCCCCCGTCAGATCACGGCGCTGAGCAACTATGTGGTGAAGAAGGTGGCCGTGCATTCTGGCGGGCGCCACGCCATGGCGCTGACCGTGGACGGGAAGGTGTTTTCCTGGGGCGAAGGAGACGACGGCAAGCTGGGGCACTTCAGTAGAATGTGGGTTTTTTTTTTTTATTGGAAACGTCATTTCTGCCTGTGAGGGATTCAAAATGCTGAAGAGGCGTCTGTCCTCTCCCTCAGGAACTGTGATAAGCCCCGGCTGATCGAGGCTCTGAAGACCAAGCGCATCCGAGACATAGCCTGCGGCAGCTCCCACAGCGCCGCCATCACCTCCAGCGGGGAGCTGTACAGCTGGGGCCTGGGGGAATATGGCCGCCTTGGACACGGCGACAACACCACCCAGCTGAGGCCCAAACTGGTACGTGGGCCTCCTTTACTGGCCCCATCACCTAACGGAGCCTTCTCACTCAGCTCTTATGAAACACCTGCTGAAATGAGTCAGATTTTTATAGCTTTTGTTTGCACAATGTGTATTCATGCATAGATCTGTCGCAACAATCGGTGAATCAATAAATTATGAATCACATGGTAAATTAAACGCCATAATTTCCATCTGCATGTTTTGTTTTCTTTTCTCTTCCTCTCTATTTCTCAAAATGGATGATAAGTCTTCAGTCTGGTGATTTGGTCTCAGCCGGTCCTTTTTCTGAATGACGATTTTATCTGCAGAGACTTCATAATTAATTTTATTTATCGTTTTTGTTGTTTTAATTTATTCTAAATATTTAAAATGTTTTCCAGAGTTAAATGTTCATTAGTATTTAAAGTTGATTGATCTTTGTGAATATGTTCTTGCATTACTGTGCCGTTAAAATTGACTTGAGAACAGTCTCAAAACAATATTTTCGTTTATCGCAATAACTTCTGGGACAATTGATCACCCGGCAGAATTTGTTATCGTGACAGAATTTGTGTGAACGGGCAGCGCAGGACCGATGATGTGTTTGTGTCGTGTAGGTGAAAGTGCTGCTGGGTCACAGAGTCATCCAGGTCGCCTGCGGGAGCCGGGATGCTCAAACTCTAGCCCTGACTGACGAAGGTATACCTGTTCAACACACCGACCTCTTGTCTATATTGGCCAAATAGACGATTGAACATTTAAGGTTTAAGATTATGTAATGTCAGTCAGAAGTACATCTGATCTGCACATAGACCAGGCACTTTCTTTAGCCACTAAGAAGATCTTAGCATAATTCTGGCTTGATATCTGACCACTCGACTTATCTAAAACGGTGAAGTTTGATCCATTTCTTGGCATAGACGTGGATTTTATCATAGTTTGTAACATTTTTATTAGAGTTGGGGTCCAGGTCAAGAAACTCGACGTTGGATTGTTTTATCAATTCCAAAACAGGCAATGGAATCGTTGTTTGGTATTTACTCCATGCTATGTCCAAAGTTTCAGTAATCTGACCCAAACTGTTCCCTCTAATGATATGAGATTGTTCAGGACATTTAGGAACAAGCCAAGATTCATTAAAGGAGCAGTATTATGTATGTTTCAGGCACATAGCGCCATTTCATCGCACAATCATGTCTAACATGAAAGAAATTTGACTTCACAGTTTGACTCTTTGAAATCGGCTTCTGTCTCTTTAAGAAGCTCCAACATTTTCTGACAATCATTTCAATCTTCTGTGTGGATGTGAAAGAATTTACCTCAAATTCAAACTTGGTCACTTCGTTTTAGGCATTAAAGTTTATCAAATTTCTACATTCTGTCATCATCCCTAACTAGAAAAATATTCGTTGCCATTCCATTGCCATGGAAACTGCGCACGTTTCTGCGTCACATTTTTTGAAACTGACTTGGAGAAAACAAGCTGAGTTGCGTTTGCATCTGTTTTGCCAGGCTTGGTGTTCTCCTGGGGCGACGGCGACTTTGGAAAGCTGGGCCGTGGCGGCAGCGAGGGATGCAACATTCCCCAGAACATAGAGAGGCTCAATGGACAGGGAGTCTGCCAAATTGAGTGCGGGGCACAGTTTTCCCTGGCGCTGACCAAATCTGGAGGTGTCTGGACCTGGTAAGACTACCAAACGTTACTTGGTAGATGTTTAATAAACATAATTTATCCGTATTGCCGGGGAAAATTCATGTTGCCTTTTTTTTTTTTTTTCTCTTCCTCCACCAAACAGGGGCAAAGGTGACTACTTTCGATTGGGCCACGGTACCGATGTCCACGTGCGGAAGCCCCAGATGGTGGAGGGACTGAGAGGGAAAAAGATTGTCCACGTCGCTGTTGGAGCTCTGCACTGTCTGGCTGTTACAGACGCAGGACAGGTTTGTAATTTGCAGATCTGCTTCCGTCTTTGAATGGGCGTCTCGGCTTTTCCCTGCATGGTCCTGCATGAGGTTTAAATGGAAATATAAGGCATTTTGGTGCTTTGGAGTAAAATCTTGTGTTTCTGTGTAAGGTGTATGCATGGGGAGACAATGACCATGGCCAGCAGGGAAACGGCACCACCACGGTTAACAGGAAGCCCACCCTGGTTCAAGGCCTGGAGGGACAGAAGATCACTCGAGTGGCATGTGGCTCTTCCCACAGCGTTGCCTGGACTACCGTGGATGTGACTACGCCCTCAGTTCATGAGCCGGTCCTCTTCCAGACTGCCAGGGATTCCCTGGGAGCCTCTTATTTGGGTAATTCCTCCTTTCCATGTGTGAAGCTAAGAAGTCTCTATGGGAATGACTGGGAAATAGTCTTCATCTGCGTCTCTTTAGGTCGCATTTAAAGTAGTGGTGGGACTCGTTTAAACATTTTAAAAGAGTTAATGGCATTGTCTGTAACTGTGTATTGAGAAAATAAGCCATGTGTACAATGTAAAAACCATTTTTGCTGCTAAACTATTGGATAAATAGACAACAACCAAGATGTTTATAGTTTTCAGTTTGTTATTTAGGTTTTTCAACCATCAGATTAGTGCAAGATTTTATTATATCCAGTTAGCTTTCAAGTGTTTCAGGAACTCCTGATCCTTCATGGATCTTCTTAAGACTGTAGATGCTGACATTAGCATTGGGGACCTTTGTGCTGCTGCGACATGCTTAGCATTGAGTTGCTATTTTAGGTTTGAATAGCTTCACTGATAGGCTAACAGCTGTTAGCACAACTTGAACACAACAACAATCTTTTCCAGCGTCCAATCAGATTGTTTTTTGGAGCAAAGATTGGAGTACATGTTACTGAAATTACAAACTTGGTGTCTTCTTTACTCAAAAACAGCTTTGTAACAAAGGCGCTTTCACTGAGTAAAGTTTTTATTATTATTTTTTTTTTCTTTTAGCTTCCAACAGATTTACCAGATTTATCAATCTGAACATTATGATTTGGGCCACATTTAATCCAGCCTGGTTTAATAAAAACCCGTCCAATCTGGTGCAGCTGTTCTGTCCTCGTGAAAATCGTTGTGCATCGCTTTGTTTTGGTTTTCCAACATCTCAGGTGTCCAGTCAGAATGCGACTCGTCGACGGTGAGCAACAAGATGAGCGGGCAGAGCAGCGCCAAGCCCAACCGACCCTCGCTGGCCAAGATTCTCCTGAGTCTGGACGGCAACCTGGCCAAACAGCAGGCTCTGTCCCACGTTCTGTCAGCTCTGCAGATCATGTATGCGAGGTACGCTGTCTCCAGGGACCTAAAACTCCCACAAACAATGGGATTTGGCTGTATTTCCGCCTGTTGGGGGCGCAGTAGCTCTAATAACGGGATGTGCGGTGTCGTTGCCCGCAGGGATGCGGTGGTTGGTGCTCTGATGCCGGCCAGCATGATCCTGCCAGCAGAGTGTCCTTCCAGCTCTCCCATCCCCCCACTGGACTCCTCCTCATCCTCCTGCGTCAGCGACGAAGAATGTCCCCCCGTCGCCGCTGAAGCCGAAGAGCAGGTCAGCCCCAACCCCTGGCAGGACAAGAAGGGGGAGGTCAGGACCGGAAAGCTTCTTTTTCATTTCATATGGATAATTTCCTGTTGAAGCACAGAAAGGTTTCTGATTGGACCAAAATATAATCTTTGAGAGTGAGACGTTTTCTGTGTTTGTGCGTGATCAGGCGCCATCCTCAGAAGACGCAGTGACCCCGTCGTCAGCGGTGACTCCGTCAGCCTCCGGAGCCTCCGCCCGTCCCTTCATCCCAGTCACAGACGACCCAGGAGCCGCCAGCATCATCGCCGAGACCATGACCAAGACCAAAGAGGTCAGCTGCTAAATGTCTACCTCTCCATTAATCCGTTTATCCACCCTTCCATTCGTTTAGTCATCCGTCTGTCGACCAATCGGGTTGCATTGTCCTACCTCATCAGCAGCCGTTGAAATCCCATGTGAATTAGAGGTCGGCAACATGGGATGGAATTTTTAGCATGATTAATTGTGGTAATGTGATGGTGGTAAAAGTGACCAAGAGCTATTTTTATGTCTGTGACCTTTGCTGCATTTTCTTTATGCAAAGCTTTGTCAATGTTATGCTAACGTCAAAAAAACCCAAAAACAATTTCGCAATTGCGTTGTTTCCAATAAATAAACACAATTAAAATTACATGTGAATAAGTTTGGTTATGCGATAATTCATTTTAAAAAACTTGCCACGCCATCATCATCCTACCACTTCCTGTCGTTTTCTTTGTGGTATGCAGCAGCATCTGGTTGGCGACCATGTGTTTCCATTGCAGTTTTGCAAAGAAAAGCAATTTACTTTGCGAAATTATTTGCAATTTAACCGAAAAACCATTTCATCATAGCACCAAAACTTTGTATCAATAAATTAGTTTTTTTTGTTTTTTTTTCTTTAACTGGTGTGTTTCCATTAAGCAAATTTACTTTCAAATTGTCCAATCAGGTGGCCAATGCAAATCCAGCTCTTGTGATATGATGTATGTAAGGATTTAAGGAAACTATTATAAATAACTTCACAGAACCCGACTTCAGGAAATCCAAACGGAACCTTTCAATATCTGCTAAAACGGGAACCACGAGAACTGTGGTGTTCTCTCTCATAAACTTGTGTGAACCCTGATTTTATTTTCTTTTTCTGTTCAACGTTTTCTGTCAGGACTCTGAGAACCAGAGTAAGGTCGCCGGTCCCGAGCCACAGTACCTGGACGAGTTCACCAGTCTCCTCGTTCCCGACGACACTCGGGTGATTGTGGACCTGCTGAAGCTGGCCGTGTCCTGTCGCTCTGGGGACAAAGGAAAGGAGGTTCTGTCGGCTGTTCTCTCTGGAATGGGGACGGCTTATCCACAGGTAACACGGCGGATCCTGCCAACTCCGGACGGGTTTTGGGGCTCGTCATCGTCACGTTCCCTCTGTCGTTCAGGTTGCCGACATGCTGCTGGAGCTCTGCGTCACCGAACTGGAAGACGTTGCCACGGACTCTCAGAGCGGCCGCTTGTCCTCCCAGCCTGTCGTCGTGGAGAGCAGCCATCCGTACACTGACGACACGTCCACCAGCGGGACTGTCAAGATCCCAGGTACGAACGCATCCCGAGGAGAAGAATCACTTTAAAGCAGGGCTGAAGCGATTAATCTCGACGAATCAATCAGTGAAATAATCGTCAACTAATTTAGTGATTGATGAATCGTTAACTGGACTATACACTCAAAAACCTACCATTCAGAGCAGAGCAGATATTAAACCAAGACTGCAACAAAAATAGATACATTTTCTATTTAGGATAAGAATAAGACAACAAATGTCTACAAATGTTCTACCCAAAACTCCTCATATGGATTGTTTTAACTTAATCCGGTTCAAATTCTTACAAAAAAAAAAAAATCTCCTTTCAAGCATCTTTTGTTGTGCAGTCAGTTAATTTAAATAAACAAATCTATTCTGCACTGTATCGATGGAAAGTCGAACAGAAAGGCCTGAGGTGTTTTTTACATTTTGATGTTAGCATTTTTTTTTTTTTAGCTGCAGATGTGTTCACCAAAGGAATGCTATAAGAGCCTTTTATTTCTTATTTAGAAACGAGATAAAGCGTTTACATTGTTCAAAAAAAAAGTCTTAACTACTAAAATAATTGTTAGTTGCAGCCCTACTTTTAAAACCTAATCAACCACCTCCACTTTGTTTGGAAGGTGCTGAGGGTCTAAGGATAGAGTTCGACCGGCAGTGTTCAACCGAGCGGCGCCACGATCCACTAACCATCATGGACGGAGCCAACAGGATCGTCTCTGTCAGATCGGGTAATCGGAGGACGATGCTTTACCTCACCGAAACACAAATGAAGAGATGAATCAATCATAAAATCATGATTTCAGGTCGAGAGTGGTCCGACTGGTCCAGCGAATTAAGGATCCCAGGAGATGAACTCAAATGGAAGTTCACCAGTGACGGATCAGTGAACGGTTGGGGCTGGCGCTTCACCGTCTACCCCATCATGCCGGCTGCTGGTGAGCGGACATTTTTATTTACCAGGGCAAGTGGCTCTAAAAGATTAGGGCCACTGGAAAATTTTATTTTACTTTTTGTCTCAGAATAAGAATTATTTTAAATGTGTTCGCATTAGACAAACATAGTTTTAAAACTTAAACCTACCAAGTAGATCTGGGACTTTTATTATGTATGTTGGGGCTTTTAGCAGAGATAAAGAGCAAGTTATCAAATCTTACAGCCAGGACTTGTAAGTCTTGTTATATTTATACAAAATTGTTATAAATATTGTCATTCATAATACGGACAAATCAGTTATGTGATTATTTTTCATATACTAACAACTTGATTGACGTTTTCCCTCAGAATGTTTAGTTTTCTATTTTAATTTTGACGCAGATTAACACAGAAGTAGAATTCTGAGGAAAAAACCTCAGGATTGCATTTATTTATTTTTTAATCCTCTGTGACTGTTTGTCTTTTCTCCTCTTAGGCCCCAAAGATTTGCTGTCTGACCGCTGCATCCTGTCCTGCCCCTCCATGGACTTGGTCACATGCCTGCTGGACTTCAGGCTCAACTTCGCCTCAAACCGAAGCATCGTGCCCCGCCTCGCCGCTTCCCTTGCCGCTTGCGCCCAGCTCAGTGCGCTAGGTAAGCACACGATGATCTTAATTCATAACAGTCTGAATCTTTACACAATCTCTTAGATGCAAGTTTATATTGGGAGTGTTAAAAGTGAATAATGAAGGTGAGATTTAAGTGAAGTCTGTTTCCTGCACAGCTGCTGGACACAGGATGTGGGCGCTGCAGCGCCTGCGTAAACTCCTCACCACAGAGTACGGCCAGTCCATCAACATCAACAGGCTGCTGGGGGACAGTGAGGGCGAGGCCCGCTCCATTGTCAGTAAAGCTTTATATTATTATTAATGTTTTAGTTCATTTTTTTTCTATTAGCTGTAATTTGGCCACAACAGACATAAATCATATTTTTTGCGCATTTTTTACACTTATATTGTCACCTTCCAAAAATAATGACCCAAGTCGTTCTTTTTTTAACCATCCTTTGAAAAAAAAAAGTTAATTGTTTTATTTTTTTTTTTGCTTTAAAAAAATAAAGTATTATCTATATTTTAGTTAAGCAAGATAAGTCGGCTATCTTAAATCAAAGGCTGCCATCTGGCCCACTAGTTTGCTAGCGATGCTATGTCTACTGGTGTATGAAGTGATGTAAATCTATTTCAATTCTTTCAGAGTTTCACAGGCAGTGCGCTGGCCGCCCTTGTGAAGGGCCTCCCCGAAGCTCTGCAGAGGCAGTACGAGTACGAGGACCCCATCGTCAGGGGAGGAAAGCAGCTGCTTCATAGTCCGTTCTTCAAGGTAAGCTGTGGCGCCGGAGATATCGACACGTTTACATGTGTCTGTCGAACTAATTCTGACTCGTTTATCCAGGTTTTGGTTGCTCTCGCTTGCGACCTTGAGCTCGACACGCTTCCCTGCTGCGCCGAGACCCATAAGTGGGCCTGGTTCCGTCGGTACTGCACCGCCTCCAGGGTGGCCATCGCCCTCGACAAGAGGACGTCTCTGCCTCGGGCCTTCCTGGACGAAGTAAGTCCACTGAGGCTGTGGGGACATTTAACATTTTTGAATACAAATGACAGAAAATATATTCACAAAATGAATTTTATTTCAATCATCTCTGCTTTGATTTGTACAACGGAGTACAAAGGCTGAAATGTCCATAACAAGCGATGTCCTTCCCTCTGAAGGTGACAAAGAAAATCCGCGAGCTCATGGCGGACCACGAGAGCATGAACGGACTTCACGAGAGTCATGATCTGTTCAAGCGGGAGCAAGACGAGCAGCTTGTTCAGTGGATGAACCGAAGGCCCGACGACTGGACCCTCTCCGCCGGAGGCAGCGGGACCATCTACGGCTGGGGCCACAACCACAGAGGCCAGCTGGGGGGCATCGAGGGGGCCAAGGTTAAAGTTCCCACGCCCACCGAAGCTCTTGCCACGCTGAGGCCGGTTCAGCTCATCGGCGGAGAGCAGACTCTGTTTGCAGTCACGGCTGACGGAAAGGTGCGTGTGCGCCGCTTAATCCCGTCTGATCTCGCGAAACGTTTGCAAACGGCAAACATTTCGGCGCTAATAGACTTTATCTCGATCTCCAGCTGTACGCTACCGGATACGGAGCAGGGGGCAGGCTGGGGATTGGTGGCACGGAATCGGTGTCCACACCAACCTTACTGGAGTCCATCCAACACGTCTTCATCAGGAAGGTGGCGGTGAACTCTGGAGGGAAGCACTGCTTGGCGCTCTCCTCCGAGGGGGAAGTGTACTCGTGGGGTGAGGCCGAGGATGGAAAACTGGGTCATGGGAACAGAAGGTAGAAACTTGTCTTTGCCTTTAAATAGCTGGTCTTAAATAGAGATGCACCGAATAATAATTGCTAGCGAATCAGAAAAATACAAAATACAGGTCCTTTAGCATTTTACATCGTAGTAAGTGGAAATTGCCATTTTCTTACTCGTTTCGTATTTGGTCTGCTGTTCTTCAACCGATTCTGTCTCACCTAGTTATTGGTACATCTTTCGTCATAAAGTATTGATGCAAACTAACATTGCCTGATTGAAGACCAAACCAGTGTAAAAGGTTTTGCTCCTACCGTAACTGGGATTCCTCCTCACTTCTCAGTCCCTGCGACCGTCCTCGTGTTATCGAGTCTCTGAGAGGAGTGGAGGTGGTGGACATCGCTGCCGGCGGCGCGCACAGCGCTTGCATCACCGCCAGCGGAGAGCTCTTCACCTGGGGCAAAGGTCGCTATGGACGTCTGGGCCACGGCGACAGCGAGGACCAGCTGAAACCCAAACTGGTTTGTTCTCACTCTCCGTCTCTCTCGCCGTGCTCCAGTTGTTTCAGGCCGAACGATAAATAATTCCCCGTCTGTGTTTGTTCTCCAGGTGGACGCCCTCCAGGGTCACCGGGTGATTGATGTGGCCTGTGGCAGCGGGGACGCTCAGACGCTGTGTCTGACCGATGATGACATGGTCTGGTCTTGGGGAGACGGGGATTATGGGAAACTGGGACGAGGAGGGAGTGACGGCTGCAAAATCCCCATGAAGGTGAACCGGAATTACAAATGAAGCTTTTAGTTGTTTTACTCTAAAATGAAGCCATTCACTAATGTATCGTGAAACTTCTGACGTTTTGGTATTTTGTGGTTTTTCCTTCAAATTGGTTTGTTTTAACTTAGTACAGAATTTAGACAAAGCAAAATCCATTTTACGGTAGGGCTGAGAAACTGAAAAACAAAAAATTTCCAAAGGGAATTTGAAACTAAAGTATCTTACACTGGTATCAATCCAATACTGATAACGACTTGGTATCAATATTATCAATATCTTGGAACAGCCCACCCAACTCTACTAACTAGTAAAGTGCAGTGAGAACCAGGAAAAGATCCTCACTTTCCACAAATGACCTGCCTTAGTTGCTACATATTATGAAAGTGATTTTTTTTTTTTAAATGTAGTGTATAAAGTTCACACACACTCTGACACACTTGCATATTATATATATATGTGCACATATATATATATTGTCATTAAAGATGTGTATCTATAGTATTTAACAAGTGTTTAAACATGTTTGCCCTGAACATTGTGATCTTTTTTTATTTATTTTTTTTTAAGAAAAGCCGACTCTTCCTGCATTTTTCTCACACTATGTATTTCACTAGATGTGATTTCCAGTTTTGTAAAGAATCTTCCTATGATGGATATCTCAGTCACAAAAAGGGTGTTAAATGGTCGCCGTAGCAACACCATACATCTCATTATCAGATCAGACGGCTTTACTCTGCTGTTTGTCGGCCTGAGATAAGGATTCATTGGGAGCTCAAAGACAGACGATGCGTTCAGGGTGAGAAAAATGGCGCCTGCTGTCACGATCTTAATAAGTCAGCGCAGACAGAGTCTGGTGGCTGTGGGTAATAAATCAGACTGTCTTCAGCATCAACACCAGGCTGCTCTTTTGGAATGCTTTCCACGTTCTGACTCTGACTTTTGCGGCACAAAGATGCAACTGGAAGAAAGCATCTCTGCTTTCACTTAACATGAAGCCTGTTTTTAATGCGTGAGCCATATAAATAACCTGTTCTCATTTACAAATGCATAACATTACTTCATGTTGATTCTAAAACTATTACTTCAATGATGTTCAACCTTTAGATTGACTCTCTCACCGGCCTGGGAGTGGTGAAAGTGGAGTGCGGCTCTCAGTTCTCGGTGGCGCTCACTAAATCTGGAGCCGTCTACACGTGGTATGTACGGCACACAGACCTGTTTGGTCTCAGTGTTGTTGTGTCCCATGACTGAACTTGGTCCTGCGTTTGACTCAAAGGGGGAAAGGGGACTACCATCGGCTGGGCCACGGCTCTGACGACCACGTGCGGCGGCCCAGGCAGGTTCAGGGGCTTCAGGGGAAGAAAGTCATCGCCATCGCCACGGGGTCTCTGCACTGTGTTTGCTGCACCGAGGACGGTAAGACCGTCGACTTTCCACAGATGTTTTGGTCTGCCCAAACCAAGGGTCAGCAACCTTTACTAAGGCATCATTCAAACCAGCCCTGTTTTAACTAGAGCTTTAATGGGACTGTAGTTTGTTTGCACAGAAAGTCCGGTTCTTTTGGGGGAGAATGAATGCGCAGTCGAACCAAAACAAGCAAACCCTAGTCCGCCTAAAGATGTAGGTCTCAGTTTGGTAGAAATAAACTCTGCCGTGGACTCAAGTGAACTGGAGACCGCTCCAAAAGCAGGAAGTAGACTAAAGCACAGGGCATTCTGGGTAGGCACAACCAAAACAAAAGAGAGTTTAGTGCTAGCAGGAGAAACGGCTCGTTGTCTTTTAACAGAGACAAAAGAGAAATCCGACACCAATATCTGACACTACTCCATTTTTGTTTGCGCTCAGTGTCTTCTTCAGAGGTTTTTGTGTTTCGTCAGTAGTTCTTGGTGCAGCGCCACCACAGGTGAGGAGAAGAACAGTTTTTTTGTTTTGTTTGTTTTTTTTTTTTTTTTTTTTGAAAGGTTTGGTTTATTTTCACATTGTGTGTGAAAGTGAACCACGCCAGCTGAACATGCAACAGATGTCCCCAGTTGACTATCAGATGTGAAAACACTCTAAATCACGCACAGGATGGCTCTATTTATAAACCTGGTTACCTTTGAAACCCAAATTTTAATTTGGGGGCAAAGAATGAACGGAGCTCTATTAAAGTATATTTGAATATACATTTACAAAATTTTATATGAAAAAACCTTTTTAAAAAAAGTTTTTCTTGCAATTAATAATTGAGTTTTGTGCCGTTCTGTCACAGAATACCCCCAAATAAAACACAGACTGTTAAGACTGGAACATATCAAAAATCCCTTTGTGTTGTCATGTGGACCCTCAGGAGAAGTTTACACGTGGGGCGACAACGACGAGGGCCAGCTGGGAGACGGGACCACTAATGCCATCCAGAGGCCGCGGCTGGTCGCCGCGCTGCAGGGCAAGAAGATCAACAGAGTGGCCTGTGGCTCGGCTCACACCCTCGCCTGGTCCACCAGCAAGCCCACCAATGCCGGGAAGCTACCCGCACAGGTGCTGCACCAGCTCCGGCTGTCCACCGGGTGGCAGTAAAAGCTGTGCAGTTCTCGTTTGACGCCTTGAAATCTCTGCTTTTTCTCCTCTTTGCTTTTGAAGGTCCCCATGGAGTACAACCACCTGCAGGAGATCGCCATCATGGGCCTCAGGAACAGACTCCTCCTGCTGCATCACTTCTCTGAGCTTTTCTGCCCCTGCATCCCCATGTTCGACCTGGAGGGCCGGCTGGGCCAGACGGGGCACGGCCCGTCGGTCGGCTTCGACACGCTAAGGGGGATCCTCATCTCCCAGGGCAAAGTATGTCACCATGGAGATATATCCAGCAGAAGTGCAGAGGATTTTTACTTTTTTTTTTTTTTTTTTTTTGTTATTCATTTAAAAAATTTTTCTGCAAACAGGAAGCGGCTTTCAGGAAAGTGGTCCAAGCTACGATGGTGAGAGACAGGCAGCACGGCCCTGTGGTGGAGCTGAACAGAATACAGGTAGCCTCCGATTTAAAGTTTGCATTCGCTAAGCTGGGGGTGTCCAAAGTTTTTTGTCACGTGGATCAAAATCACATCAAAAATACTTGAACGCCAAGAAAACTATAATTGAGAAAACAAGTAAAACCAAGCAAATAAACTACTGATTTTGTTTTTTCATTTTTTCAGGAAATATGTTATTCATCATAGAGCCAAACATTTTTTTTTTAAAAAGGGTTTTATACAGGTTTTAAAAAGACTAGTTTTCAAATTTTGGCCTCTGTTGAACAAATGTATTCTTTCTGTTGAATAAATTTCTTTCTAAGCGCTGGCTAATATTTATCCAGATTTAATAAGTCACACAAAAAGCTGATTTAGGTGCAGTGAATTCAGCTTTTCAGTTAAAAAAATAAAGTCTGCCTCATTTGTGCTCTGCTTCTCCTCTGAGATTCTTCAGTGTTTCATGTGATGTCTTTCATAAGAGGATTTCTTTTTTTTTTTTCCTTTTTTTTATGGTGTGTGATCTGCAGTCCTTCCTGTCTGTAGGAAGTCCTATTGTAACTTTAAGCCCCACCGCTCTCACACACACACACACACACACACCACGGTAACAGAAACACTGTTCTGTTACCGTGTTTCCAACAGTAAATCAGTTATGGGAACAAGTCAAACTTTTTTTATTTTTCATTTTTTTTGTTTGTTTTCCCTCCGTTTTCCGCTCTGCAGGTGAAGCGTTCCCGCAGCAAGGGGGGTCTGGCGGGCCCCGACGGGACCAAGTCTGTGTTCGGTCAGATGTGTGCCAAGATGAGCTCGTTCAGCCCGGACAGCCTGCTGCTCCCCCATCGTGTGTGGAAGGTTAAGTTTGTAGGTATGTGTTCATGTCCACAACGGCGACGCCACAGCTGCTTCCTCAAATTCCCCTGATCCCTCCCAATCCCTCCCGACGGGTTTTTATGAAGCAGGCCAACAGAACGCGGCAAACTGCTGCTGCTGATGGAAAAAGATGTACGAGTTTCAATAGCTTCACAAAAAAAAAAAAAAAAAAAAAGCATTTATATTTCTTTACTCTGACAGCCTCAAATAAAGTTAAATGCAACCAACTGCGTTCAAAAACCACCTCACGAGTCAACAGAACCAACTTTAGTGTAAGTTGATATAAATCCAGCTGTTCAGTGAAACCATCATTCATCACAGAACATCTGTAATAGCGGTACAACAACCAGCAGTCTCACCTTCAAAGAGCCACTTAAAGATGGAGATCATTTTGTAAGTATGTCCAGATAGTCCAAATAGATATAAGTAGTCCAGATATAAATCTAATAAAGAAAGTTTGTCCTTGAATACTTTCGTGTGAACTCTCTACATCTACACTGAGCCTGCCCTGCTTTTCCATAAAGTCTCTAAATGTGCCAAGCTGTGCAGCAAAAGATGGTTTTAACTCAGTGGATCTGAATGATTTTCATCTGTTTCTTAGTAAAAATGTAAAATAAATGAAGAAATCCTTACAAAATAGGTTTTTACAATGAGAACACGTCTTACAAAATGCCAGAGTTTGAGTAAACCGGTTTTTCCACGAATCTGGCCCGGTTTGACACCATTCTCCATCCCCGTCTCCACCTCTCCATTTCTTATCAGGCGAGTCCGTGGACGACTGCGGCGGAGGCTACAGCGAGTCCATCGCCGAGATGTGCGAGGAGCTGCAGAACTCTCTGACGCCGCTGCTCATCGTCACGCCAAACGGCCGCGACGAGTCGGGCGCCAACAGGGATTGCTTCCTGCTCAACCCCGCTGCCAAGTCCTCTCTTCACATGAGCATGTTTCGCTTCCTAGGTACAAATCCGCCTAATCCCCTCGGGAACAGATCACGGGAAAATAACACTGATGCTAGAGAAAAAAAAAAAAAGTAGAAAAAAATCACTGCTGCTGTTGGATATTTTCTGCAGTGTTTTGATGCGTTTTTCATGGTCTCTGCAGGAGTTCTCCTGGGAATCGCCATCCGAACCGGAAGCCCTCTGAGCCTGAACCTGGCAGAGCCTGTATGGAAGCAGCTGGCAGGGATGAACCTGACCATCGCTGACCTCAGTGAGGTGTGTGCGCAATTATGTGTGTGTGGGGGTGTGTGTGTGTGTGGGGTGTGTGGAACACAGAATAGAAAATGTTCTCCCAGCAGCAGAAACCTTCACATATGCAGTTCTGCTCAGCGATGAATCAATTTTATCAATTTTTTTGTTTTTGAAAAATTGTATTTATTTTTAAATGTGGGTGTTTTTTTTTTTCATTTGGGTCTCCATGGATCAGAGTCACGTCGTTTTGTTTTTCCATGCGTGTTTTACTGCTTCTGTTTGGAGTTTGACTTCAGCTCAACTCTACGACAAAACATTAGGATTAAGCTAACAATTTTTTTTTCTTCGTATTAACAGAATAAAGTCGTAAGAAAAATTTTAATTTTTAAAATTTTCATAAAAGCCTGAAAAGTGTCATTGAGGGGATTTCAGAAATTCCTAATCTGAGACCCTCCTTCATTTTTCCACCATCTCTTTTATAAGAACTGTTTTGTGTTGATTTAGCACATAAAATCCAAAGCTTGAGGTTGTTGCATGACCGGAGGCCGAACCAGTTTTAAACACATGCTTGTTTTATTTGATAATTGTAACATGATGCCATTAGGCATCATTTAAATAAACTCATTGACTCTGAGGTTGTACAAGCAAAGTCCTCCCTTCACGTCTGATGTTTCTTAACTCCTCCGGTCCACGTGATCTGCAGCACAACGTCGCTAAAAACACATTCCTATACCTTCCACCTCAGATTAAAACCTGAGCCTGGCTCTTTGCTGGTGCAGAACTCTCTGCATGTTTCTGGAAACTTCCCCTGAACTCGTTTTGAGGAAAGCTAAAAGCGCTTTTGGTTTGGTAAGACGGTTGCCCCCCGCTGCGCTTTTGGCTGGTGGCTTGAGTCCACTCCTGCCCTCACGCTCTGATCATACGCTCCTGCAGCATCCTTGGGAGAATGGAGGAGTCAGGAGAGGGGGAAAAAAGAATTTTTCCCTCTCAAAGCTGCTTTTGTTTTGTAGTTTTCTCCCCCGAGATATCGCAAAAGGTTAGATGGCAGAAGAATGTTTTAGCACAAGACGCCGTGAATCTCACGGGACGTGTGTTGTGGCCACGACTGCAGTCACGTACACACAGACACACCCAAGCTGGAAAACACTCCAAGTAATTTATAATGCCAGTTATTTTGACAATTAGTTGAGAAATCAAATAGAAAATTCTCCCGTTCTGTAGTAGGTACTTAATCTGAAATGTATGAAAGAGGGAATTCTCCAGTTCAAACATTTCCAATTGGACAGCGGCCACAATTATTTATTAAAAATAATAAAAACAAATAAATCTGACTTCTTCTCTTTTTGCCTGTTTTTAAATGAAATGACAGAATAAACAGTCTCAAAGTTGTACAATTTCCTAACTTGTTGCACAAAGCATAATTTTTACTTTATTCCTAGCTCTTAGCATCCGTTAGCAGCTCACAGTGCGCTAAATAGTAAAACTTAACGAAGCTTCGAGGAAGACGATTTGCCTCGAGGAATGGTAGAAATGGAAATCATTTGCTGAATCGTTGCAGCTCTGAGCCAAGCTCTGTGATAAGCGGTGACTTTGTGTTGTCTTCAGGTTGATAAGGACTTCATTCCCGGACTGATGTACATCCGGGACAACGAGGCCACGGCGGAGGAGTTTGAGGCCATGACGCTGCCCTTCACTGTGCCGAGCGCCAGCGGACAGGACATCCAGCTCAGCTCCAAATACTCCCACATCACCCTGGAGAACCGGGCCGAATACGTCCGCCTGGCCATCAATTACAGGTTAGAAAACCTTCTGATGGCACAGATGGGAATTTCTGCAGCTTTTTTTTTTCTTTTTCTTCCAATCTACATATATGGTTTTAAACTTCTTGTACAGGCTCCACGAGTTTGATGAGGAGGTGTCTGCTGTGCGTGAGGGAATGGCTCGAGTGGTTCCAGTTCCTCTGCTGTCACTTTTTACTGGTTACGAGCTGGAAACCATGGTGAGGGAAGCATGCACGGCCTCCAGAAGTCGCCCTGTCCTGCAGCTTCGTACCGATTCTGATGAAAGCGCCTCCTCCTCATCCTCCCTCTGCTTTAGGTGTGCGGCAGCCCGGACATCCCGCTCCACCTGCTGAAGTCGGTGGCCACGTACAAAGGCGTGGAGCCGACGGCGCCGCTCATCCAGTGGTTCTGGGAGGTGATGGAGTCTTTCTCCAACACAGAGAGGTCTCTGTTCCTGAGGTTCGTCTGGGGCCGCACACGCCTGCCCCGCACCATCGCCGACTTCAGGGGCCGAGACTTCGTAGTGCAGGTGAGGAAAGGTCCTCTGATCGTCCATCAGTCCATCCAACAGTTTGTCCATCAATCCGTCCAATCAGTCCAACAATGTGTCTAACCAATCAGACAGTTCATCCATCGATCCGACAATCCATCATTCTGTCTGTCCAACAATCCATCCATATTTTTACAGTCCATCCATTCGACAACCTTAGTCTGTCTGACCATCCATCTGTACTTTCACAATCTGTCTGGTTGTCCTTCTCTTTTCTGTCTGACCATGTTATAACAGATCTGTTACATTTGGTGTCGTCGTTTTTTTTTTGTTTTTTTTTCTTCCAGCAGAGCATATTTCTGTATTCCTATGTAAAGTTAGGATGGTTAAGCGTGCCAGTTCAATCCGCCTCTTCACTTTCCTACCGTCTCTGTTTTTGCAGGTGTCTTACTGAATGCATGCGGAAACATCTGCGCCCTTCAATTAGATCTTTTGTGTTTAAAACAAAAATGGCCACAAATAATAAAACAATGAAAATGTGGCTTTGACTTGCAAATGTTAACATCTCTGTTGCTGCATTTACAGTCTTTTGTTGAAACAAACTTAAAAAAAAAAGCTAAATCTTCGATCTCCTTTGCTAAAACCCCGGTTTCATTTGTGTTCAGGTTCTGGACAAATACAACCCTCCCGACCATTTCCTGCCGGAGTCCTACACGTGTTTCTTCCTGCTCAAGCTGCCCAGGTACTCATGCAAACAGGTGCTGGAGGAGAAACTCAAATACGCCATTCACTTCTGCAAGTCCATCGACACGGACGACTACGCCCGCATCGCCCTCTCCGGGGAGCCCGCGGCAGACGACAGCAGCGAGGACTCCGACAACGAGGACGCCGACTCCTTTGCCTCCGACTCCACGCAGGACTACCTGACGGGACACTGAGTTTTCTACAGGCGGCCAGGATCCCGCGTCAACCCCGCTTCACGGCGCACGCGTTCACACGGGCGGTCTGCTGAGGCACACGCTCGTCTGTTTTGCGGGGGAGAAGGGCAGATGTGCGATGACATTAAAATAATTATAAGCTAAATAAAGTGAAAAACACCTGTTTGTTTTTAGTTTCTTTAAAATGAAGCGGAGCGATCAGCTGCACATGTGATTGTTGTGTTACATGGAAATAAGTATATTACAGTTACAGCCTAGCACTGTGGTAGATTCCTCCCTTTTGGTTTGTGTGAATTACCCGTCCCTAGATTGTATATAGAAACTGATGTGCGATAACACTAGGATTCCTTTTTTTGTTCTTCTTTTTTTAGTAACAACCATGTTTCTTTATAAATGTACATGTATAAAAGCATTTTTAAAGTCGTCGTTTCTCACCTGGAGCTCACTCCAGTCAGAGCCCACTGAAGGATCATTTGAAGATTTCTGTATCTACCCACCAAGTTTGTGCACTGTCTCCTTAAAGAATGTATATGATTGTGCCATGTATTCACAGGGGTCATTCCTGCATATTAAATGTTAATACATTTCTGTTAATAAAGTGAAAATAAATCCTGCTTATTTAACAATGAGTGTTGCTGTTTTATACTTTAGTGAGTATACCAGTGATCCTGCTTTTGTTTCATTATTTAGACTTTTTTTTTTTTTTTTTTCTGGTGCAGTGAGATAATTGGCCTCTTTATAAATGGTTTGTTTTTTGATGAGCAAATTTTAGTAAGACTAAAAGCCTATATTTGAATAATCATTTTAGTGTTAATGGAGGATGTCCTGAATTTTTTAAAAATTCATGTATCCAAAATTAAGTCTATAAAATGTCTTAAATTCACACACAAAAAAAAAAAAAATTAAGTTGGCCTTAAATATCAAGTCTTAAATTTTTGTTGGTGAAACCCTGGAAGCTATGTAAAACAAATATTAGCTTATTAAGTAATCAATTTTAAGGCAGATGTTTTTTGTTTTTTTTCAAAGCTGTGGTATGTAACTTATTTTTTTTTTTAACATTTGTTGCCATATCGAGACAAATAATCTGTGGAAAAAAATTGGAACTAACCAGCCTTCTCCCATTGCTCCCATCAACATTTTGACAAAAAAGCCAAAAATAAAATTCTTTTTTGTGTCACTTTATATCCTTTATGGGGTATTCCATTTCTAATGTGGTGAAACATATTTATAGGCTTATGAAATTAATGACTGAAAGTCCAAGTCGACTCACCAGTCATTACAAATACTTTGTAATTATGTGATAAAGTAATTATCCCTCTTACTTTCTTTATGAACCTGTAAAAACTGAAGATTTTCATGAATTGTGGTCATAAAACCACTCAAATCTCACATTATTCAATTTATATTCTCGTATCCAAATGAGGATTTACAGACTCATGAAGTGTGAGAAATTATGACCTCTGATCAAACCAAATTCGCTTCTTCTGGTAGATTTTTTTATTTGCTTACATTGAAAACAACTTTCAATTACAGCAACTATAAAAAGTTCCTCTAATAACTCCAAGATGACACAAGATATGACAGATGGCACTATTTCATGTCAGAAATTGCCAGGATGCAGAACAACCGAAACTTTAAAAAAAAAGTACTAAATATCTGAGAAGCAAAATGAATCCCAATACCGTTCCCTAATAAGGACGGAAATATTAAGTTGTGTAACACCTGCGTTAGTTTGGAAAGGCAAGTGTTAAGCAAATTGACACCGATAGTGATCAAAAGTGAGATTTATGTCCTGGATTATTGGGTCTAAATAATTCTGTCAAACATGGTACTCCAGATCAGACATGATTTCACAATCGAAAATAGTCTTCCAACTTTGATGATGTCATACATTTTTGGTTCTAATCTCTGTTTAGAAATGACTGTCATTTGTTCCGAGACCAGTTGGTGGGAGTAGGACAGGTGGGAGTTTAGCGCTGTGGGATTAAAGAAATCCCCTCTGATTACCTGCGTGACATCAGCACTGCGCCTCGCTCTGGAGCCCAGGAGGCCAAAGGTCACAGGAGAAACAAAAACTCCTGCGTAGCGTTTCAGTCCATAAGAATCTCCTGTAAGCGTGTTTGAGTTTTCTCGTTATTGGATCGTGAGAGCCTCGGCCGAGTCACGAGAAAAGGAAGAGAAATGTTTTTATTTGCAAACGATTATCGTTTGCATTCCTTGAGGATTTGGTGACCTTTCCCCCCTGGAATCAATACTGACGGCGTTATTCTGGCTCCAGTCGGGTGCTGCTCAGGTATTGGAGCCTGGGGGCGGGGACCCTGGAGACCCTCATTTACAACTCTTGCTTATGGATCCTGTCACAGAATCACAGAAACAAGATCATCTATTTTGTTCAAGTCCAAGTTTATTCACTGAAAACCTTTTCTTGGCAGATTGAAGTTTTGAGTAATCTTTCCCCATCATGTTACGTGAGCTGGCTGGAAGTAAGACTAGCTCAAAAAAAAAAAAGAATATGGAGTGGCCTAGTCAATGTCCAGATATAATTCAGTTGAGATGTTTGGCGTGAAAAAGCAGTTCTGTCCCTGTGACTGAATACGACGGATAGAGACAAAAGTGTCTGGTGGCCTCAGACTGAGGGACCCGCTGTTAATTGTCCTAAATGTTGGTAGCCACTGATTTAAAAAGCAAAAAAGATACAAAAGATTTTTGAGAACTTGAGCCACGGCTTCTCGACTTAACACTTTATGTCGCAACCTCAAAGCTCAGACAGAAGTTTATTGTATATTACTGCAGCAAGGTTTCCCCAGAAAACTTGGTAAGCGCTGGATGACTATGGCAGCCATGTATTTGAGTTAAAAATGTTTAAAATTGACAGGAAATTCGAAAAATATCACTTGATAGTTATATGTTATTGGAAGACTAATACCTAAACACCTACTTTTAAAAAAACAACAAAAAAACCCAAAAGCTAAGCCTGGTGGCCCGCCAGGCTCATAATACGCTGCTGCAGATCAACAACCATCACATTGTAGCAAAATACATATAGTTTTTTGGTGTCCATCTTTGTCTTCGGTTGCTCAATTTGACACGTTTTAGTTAAGTTTCGAGATTATTAAAAAAAAAAAAAAAGTTTCTAAGTTGAGCAGTGGGATATTTTTCGACTTCAAATCAGCTTTAAACACTGTAAGATGGTGCCGGATGGCTCTTCTATGCTCTCCAAGAAAATCTATATTTTTTAACAAATAAAAACTATTCCAGCTTACATTTACAAAAAAATAATAACCCCTTTTCCATATGATTGATAAAATAAGAAAAAAAAAAAAAAAAAAACGAAGAATCCAGCTGATCCTGACTTCACAGAGCTCTGATCATCCTTTGCTCCAGGCCGTGTTTTTCCATGTGATTCCTCTTTTCTCCTTGATAACTCTCACATCCGCCCACAAGACCAGAGTGCGCTCAGCCCCCCTGGACATCTCTTGTGCGCGGCCCTAATCCCGCTCTGTCTCCGCCGGCCCTCGCTCCAGACCAGGTGACTCCAGTCAGTCGGAAATCTCGTCTCCACGGGATCCTGAGAACCAGGGAGGCGGACGCTGCCGAGCTCCTCCGACTGGAAACGACGTTTTCAGCAGGCAGAGCAAATGGAAATGCAGCGTTTGCCGCTGGTCTGGAGGAAAGGTTCTGGTTCTGATAACGTCTCACTCTTCAGGTTCTGTTTGTCTGCTTGAAGCTGAAATGTGAAGCAGACAAATCTCTTGTGAAATGTGGAGAAAAACCGGTACATGGTTTTTCTCATTTGTATTTGGATCGTGTTCCTTCCCTGTGTTTAGTCCATCTTCCCATCCAATCGAAGCGGTTTCACTGTCCCTGCTGAAAAACAGTGCATTCCCACAGCATAATACTTCTGCTGCCATGTTTCACCTCGGGGATGTTTGTATTCAAATTGGTGCTGTCAAAGAGAGAGAGAAAATAAATTATTTTTGGTCTAATCAGAGAGCCTTCATTTCACCCACAGGCTCTATGAGACGTTCGGAACCTGTAGGACATTTAACTAGAGTTGGGTAGAAACTAGTTACATTTACTTTTGGAAAAATGTACTTTTATTAATATTTTTTACTAAGCTGTACTTTTTAATTTTGTGTCGCGACTCTTGAGTAAAATATCTTGCTACTCTGTGAGGAACGTCACTGAATGAAGAACAAACTTGTTTTAACCAAAAACTAAGTTCTTTAAAAACTTTTTAAAAACTTAGTTTTTAGATGAAAACTTAGCTTTGCAAATTGCTTTTGCAAAGCACTGCAGTGCAAAAATACAAAATCTTACAATGTAATTTGTGGGATAGTTTCTAATGCAAATATCTTAGTACATTTAAAATAACACAAAACTAACTTTTCAGCAAGATAAAAGCTGGTTTTAAGTCTATAATTCCTTATTATTGATGAAAAAGTACTAGCTCCATTGGCAAATTAGTTCACTTATGACACAGGAATATTGCCTTGTTACAAGCGAATTTATCTTCCAATAGAACTAGTACTTTTTCATCAATAATAAGGAATTATAGACGTAAAACCAGTTTCTATCTTGCTGTAAAGGTTGTTGCAGTGTGTAGAAGCTGGCCCTGTCAACTTATCTGTCTTCACTGCAAAAACACAACATCTCACCAAGCATTTTTGACCAGTTTCCAGTGCAAACATCTTAATACACTTGAATTAAGACAAAAGTAACTCCAAAGTAACTTTTCAACAGGAAACAAGAGCTTGTGTGATGCAATCGGTCCATAATATTGATAAAAAAATAAAATAAAGTACCAGTTAAACTGGTAGATTATTTCACTGATAAGACATTTTCCCAAAGTTTTAAGAGAAATAGTCTTTCAAGTGACCTGGTACTTTTTACTAGTAGTTTCCTGAGTGGAAAGTTTCCTTTTAAAGCCACTCAGACTCTGCACCTCCCACTCGGCCCCCCTCCCCGGCCCCCCTCCCTGGCCCCGTCGCCCTCAGAGGGTTCAGGAGCGTCGCCCTCTTTCGCTGGGCAGAGCGCAGGAGAGAAGAAACTTCTCTTGTTTTCAACCACGCCTCTGTGCTCCGACGTTCCTGCAGCCTCTCCATCCCACCACCAGCAAAAAGAAAAATATTAATCAAACACAAAGTTGAAAATTATTTGGATTACTGAAAAGTGAAGTTTTGCAACAGATTTTTATTTTATTTTATTTTTTATTTGGATCCAACACGTCGTTGCTACCTGCGCCTTCAGCATCATCCAGAGCATCATCCTTTTTGCATCTCTCAAGGTGAGTTCATCTGTTTTACTTCATCAAAAACGCAAAATCTGAGTTAACCTTAAACGCAGCGTTGTGGAGAATGCAGAGAAATACCTTTACAGCTTTGAATAAATGACTCTTTCAAGTCAAGTTAGTTTCTGTTCAACAAATGACATCCATCGCTTTGCAGAGCACTGCTGATAGATTATAGAGCAGGGATTATAGTTCAGTTCTCTTCCAGCCTGCAATCTTTAATTGCTGTGAACGGAGCCGGAAAAACCGAAAAGAAAGCAGTTTGTTTTTTGACGTCACCCAGAGCCTGCGGGGCCTGGGGCCCAACAAGCCCGTCATTGTCCTCGGGGAATGACGGAGAGCTTCCAGCGTTTCCGTGAGGCTGGACTGACAGGAACAGTCAGATCTGACGTCCTGAATGTGTTTGGATAATTGAGAAAAATGAATGTGAAGGTTGTTTTAGTTGGGATGTTTGCTTGTTTCCTGCTGTCTTATAATTTTTGACAGTACTTTTAGCTCTCTACATAAAAAGCCTAAATGTCATGTGAATTCCTGCTGCCGTTCACATGAGCATTAATCCTGCTGGTTTCATGTGGCCATTGTTCTTTTAGAGGGCTGCTTTCGTTCTCTTAACTTCACTCTTGATTTTCTGTCGTAATGCCTTTTCCCCGTTTTACTTTTACCTAAGATTCAAACTTTTTCTTCAAAGAAGTTGGAATTGAGACATCGAGAGCTTTGAACTTTTGTCACGTTACATTCACAAACTTCGATGACCTCTGTTTTTATTTCACGCACCAAACGATCACAAAGCTGTTGTGAGTTAAAAGGAAAATGATGCTTGATTTGGGGGAAAAAAAAAAAAAAGTAGCATTGAGATTCAATGGTGGAGTCAGCATCATGCTGTGGGGAGGGAAGCGGCTCAGTCAGATCGAATTGGCAGAATTTACGCAACTGGATTAGACTTTAACTAGACCATTTTCACACGTGAAAATGCTTTGATCTACATCGGTGCTTTACAACCTTTTTTCCTCGTGTGCCACATAAACCCCCCAAAAAACTATAAAATCCCAATGAAAAACAATGAATATGTGAATGAAACAAACAAGGTAGTCAGGTTTGTGACAAAAATAAAAGCATCTAAACGATTGTAGCGATGAAGCAAAGAAGATGTGTAAGACTTTTTAAAAGAAAGGAATGCAGTTTATTAAATGTTTGCGGGTTGGTTGTTTTATTGAGACAAGTTTAATAATTGAGCGCTCCGAAATCTGCCGGCTCTGCATCATCCTGTTCACTGTCTAGATTTCAATTAGCCAATGAAAAACAAAGACAAATATTTTGCGTTGTAGCAACATGTTTAACATTTTCAGAGGAAATGAATTAATCATTAAAAATGTTCCCAGAAGGTTTTATAAAGCGTCTCTCTGCATCATGTTCGTGTTCACGGGTCATTTGTGCCGACACGCCAAAATGTGTCGCTTTTCAGATTTTTATTTGTTGACATTTTTCTGCAGACCAAACCTTCAGTTTCATGAACATGCATTACTTTGCGTTGGGCAACGACACTTTTGCCATGACGAAATGTGGAACAGCTTCAATAAATCGGAGTGCATCAATATTACCAAGATTATCTATAAATGATTCCTGGGACATTGAGTTCTGCTTAGTGCCAAGAAATTAAAATCTAATTGTGGGACTGAAGGGGAATCTTTTCAGGCAGAAACGCTCCCGGCCTTCGTCGTCTTCATTCATGCAGTGGATCACATGACGTCTGGCGGTGAAGCTGCAGCAGTGTAGCACCTGACTGCAGAATCTTCTTACTCCACGAAGCCTTCAGGGCCTCTCCGCATTGTTTCTTGTTATTCTGGTCTGCACTGTTTCTAGTTCAATCACGCAACTCTGTTGGAGTCACTTGAAAAGAGGGCCTGACTGGAGCAGCAATCAGTGGCTTTGTTCTTCTTGGATAAGTCAGTCAGTGTCCTGCAGACTTTATGACAGTATTCATGCGTCACGGCGTTTAAAACATGTTGTTGCATTACAGAATTACACTTCAGTGCTTTTTACTGGGGTTGTAGCGATACACTAATCACATGATACAATACGATATATATCATGATATTCAGCGAACGATATGATTCGATACATTTTAAAGATTGTCTGAAAGATTTCAGAGGGACAGAGTGAGTGTGACTGCTCCATACGCTTGGTTGAATTAATGGAACTGATGGTGTCATACTGCTGTAATAAATGTTGTTTTTGTTATACATTTGTTATACTTTTGCTTTGTTTAAATGCTAATTGTGTGGCTTTGTGTATTTGGTTGTGCAGAAAAGGAACCTTTTTTTGTCTTATTCATTTGCAGTAGACAATGTAATTTATCTATTTCATGTCATCATTGAACTGTAACTGTTTCATTACATGTCATTTTTAATGTACATGTGCAGTTGGGTAAAAATGTAATGTGTGACAGCTGTCATTTGACTGAAAAACTCAAAGTAGGATTTAATGCATCGATACTCGCTGATGAAAAATCGATACTTTCTAAGGGAAAAAAATATATCGATAAATATTGTAGAATTGATCATGTTACACAGCCCTAGTCCTTACTAGGTGAGCTTGTTAGAAACATCTTTAAAAACATTTTTTAAAGATGCCTTGTTTTTCGTTTTTGTCACAAATCTGTTCAACTCTTTTGTTATGACATAACTTCGCCACATCGGCTGATAACCTTACTCTCTTCTCCTCAGGCCTCAGAATGTATCTGGAGAACAAAAGCAACCTGGAGATTGAAATGTCTCAGACGACGGCCGCGGGCCATCAGGGCAGGAGCGGCCTGAGGTCGCCGGAGGCCGTGGCGGGGAACTTTGGGGAGCTGCGTCTGCTGCAGGGGATCTCAGAGAGAGGAGACACCCAGAAGCTGCAGCCTGCAGGACCGTGCGTCATCCATGCTGAGGACCTGGTTCCGGTTCGGCAAGAGAACGGGTACGTGGCTGTACCACTTTCTGCACACTGACCACTGAAGTGGACAGCAGTGCATTGTACTATACCGGCCATCTACTGGCCGTCCACTGAAATTACAAGAATATATTTTGCTAAATCCAATATGGCCGACAGATGAAAAAGCAACTCAAGAATATCCAGTTCCTCTTTCCACATCAAGTATCCCCTAAAACCAGTGATGTATTTTCCAAATAACAACTTTGTATTTGGAGAAAATTACAACTGATCACCAAGAAAAAAAACTTTTTTTTACAATTTTTTCCCCCTACCTTTTTTATGCCTCTAGAAAATAAGAAACACTTTGAAAAAAAAAAAAAAATGCTGACATAAAGGATCATAATCAATGCATGAAAGGGCTAATATAACACTTCAGATTGGAGTCAAACCTGGCTCTCTTATTTGTGGTACTTGTGGGCATCCGAGAGAGATTCCCAGTTTTTTGTTTTCTTTTTCTTTTCTCAGCTGAAAGGAATGCGTTCATTTTTAAAGTCCCGTCACTCTCAAGGCTCGGCCATGTTGACCGTTTTTACAGATTTCATCACAGATCCCTGTTTAAGGTAGAACCCTCTAGTCGAAATTGTACAAGTTTAAGTTGCACAATCCCCTTAAATGTTTAAGGGGATGATCAAATATTCCAGAAATCTTTTGAAACAGTGAAGAAAACCCTTTAGTTTAATTAAATCAAATCTTTTTCGATTCAATGACAATCTTAGTGCCACACTTTATTTTCCTAAAGCATACAACACGAGAGGCCACAATCCCCACTGATGCTAACAATAAAATATTTTTTTGTTTTCTGGAACCCCACAGCCACTCCATGATGGAGGGACACCCTGAGTGGAGAGCCGTATTATCAAAATAACTCATCAGTCTCAGTAGTCAATGGCAGGTATATATATATATATATATATGTACGTATATATATATATATATATATATATATATATATATGGTTACATGACCCCAGTAACAGGAGGATTTATTATCCTGATGTTATTGTGTTTTCTGTGGGATTCAAAATAGAATAACTGCAAAAAAAATAAAAAATTGTTTATTTTTTGTTTGTCTATTCTAACACAACTAAGTTAGAATATTCCCCCTCACAGTTGCCGGGCTCAGTGTAGATATTTGGAGCAAAATGAGAAAACTTTGTATTAAAAACCCTGAGCTGAGCCCCTCTCTCGAGGAGCATGTTTCCTGCTCTCATTTGCTTCATTTCTTGGAGAAAAAAGCTAACAAGATTAGCGGCCTCTCTTTCTTCTCACTGGATTAGAGACATAACAAGATTTCAAATCACACATGCAGAAAGACATTGCAGTTCACCTCCTACTAGGCCAAATGTAAATCTTTAAATCCCGTGGGGATGAGTGAACATAAAAAAAAGACAAAAATTTTTTATTTTTTTTTAAATATTCCTTGAGATCTACGAACAATCACACAGACCGAAATGTGTGTGAAGGTGGGTTTCTATCCCAGGAAAAGTCTCCGGGCGGAAAAGAACTAATCTCAAGCCCGTGGCCGTGACGTCATCGGAATTATACCGAGGAATTTGTGAACTAATTCGAAGCACAAATGATACCAGAGTCGTCTCGACAGACAGGTGCATTTGAATCATTATTATTTCAAATAATCAGGTGCACTGGGAAGTGCTTCAACCATCATGTAAGAGGATAAAAAAAGGCAAAAAGTTAAATGACATCAGAATGCAGAAGCCTTTTTTGTGTTGAGTACCCAAAGTTTCCTGTTTGAGGTGTAAAAGCAACAAAGGATAGTGCTGGAAAATAATTGCTTCTGAAAAAGATGTCGGGTTATGGGTCAGGAAAGCACGACAGGAAAGACAGGAAAAAAAAAATCCTAAGGCTCAGAAATGAGTAAGAGTGAACAGTGGTTGCAACTTTATATGGTCAAATTCACCATGTTACACCAAACATCTATTTTAACCAACTCAGTTTATGTACAAAAACTGCCCAACAAGGAAAACAGGCAATTAACACTTGGTGAACTTACAAGTTTATTCTCAGTAACAATAGAAATATTCCTTCCCATGTGAAGATTTTGAAATTTTGACTAAATATAACACAACAGGAGCCAGAGCTTGATGATGGCTGGCAAACAAACAGAACTCTGACAATCCACTGGTATCATTCCCACAGTCAGACAAGGTGATGGCAGCATCATGCTTTGGGTTTGGGAGATAAACTAGTGCAGACGGAAACATCTGGTGCATCATGTGACCTTGAAACAAAGAAATACTGAACAACTCAGGACAGCAGGAGACGTGATGAAGTTAGCCTCCCTCCTGATCTTCATCGTCAGCACCGTCTTCTTCACCTTTCTTGTTCACTTCTTGTTGCTTTGAATGCTCTCGTTAAACTTGCCCACCGTCAGCACATCGACTCTCGACAACTTCAGTGTTCCGCTTTCCTTTTCTTCAATCACAAACTTCAATCACATCTTGCCTTCACAGACGTCCATTTGTGTTTTTCTCTAAACCAAACATCCGTCGCTCCGGATTCTCCTCCAAATGTTCCTCACAGGTCCACTAGAGGTCACGTTATTGTCTAATTTCACCAAACAGGGTGTAAGAAACTTCCAAAGAAGGAGTCAGACAAAAAAAAAAAAACAGTTTTCAAAATGAAACGCAACACTTAGTTTGTCCACAGCAAAGAATTCAGCCAATCAAGAAAATAGCAAAACACACAGAACCCTGAAAGCGCTGTGAACGATGTCAGCCGGCGCTCCTCTGGCAGCAGTTGTTCAATCAGACTCGCTTGGCAGGAAGCAGTTGCTTGACTGCATGTTTGTTTCTGTCTCCTGTCCAGTGTTTGCTGCGCTTTTAGCTCCTGCTGGCGATTTGCTGTCGTCTTCTGGCTCCCGATTTGTTTCGGTGGAGCTCTGTAGAGGGACGCAGTACTAACCTGAAATCCTCTGATGTCGGTGGAACAAGCAGACATCACCAGACCCACTGTCATTAACGTGAACCTGAAATCAGGAAGTTTTGCAGAGGAAGACCTGCTGTTGTCTGTCACGGGACTTCAATGAGGTCATAGCTTTAAGAAACATTCAAAAACTGACCAAGATGTCATTCTTTCACAAATGTTGTTTTTGAAGCAGTCTTCGTGGTTGGGTGTTGGATTTATCTGAGGAGGACTCAATAGGTTCGGTATATCTATGAGAAGTCATTTCCCCCAAACGAGGCGGATGATTCTTTTCAATTTCCCTCTCCTGTTCTTCTGTCCGGCCACAATCTGCTCTTAAACTCTTCACTAAAGCTCAGCCTCTCTGCTGAGACGCACTTTGCCAGAGTTGGACTGGGACGTCCGAGGGGAGGAAACATTTGTAAACTTTTGCTAAATCTCTCTGTGGTTGTGTAAGCGTGTCGGCGGGAGATTAATGGGGCAGACCTAGCCAAAGGTAATCTAGTTCTCTAACCCACAACCTTCAAACACAAAGGACCGTAGTGTCTGCGGGGCAGTCGGTGACGCCTACCAGAGTGGACGCCAACGACATAAGCAGGGCGGATAAATGTAACTAAATGTCAGGTTTATGCTTCCTGTTGTAGCGCCAAACAATCACCAACTAAAATAAAAATACAGCAGAAAATGTTTAGAGGCTAGAATAAGTGGATGTTAACCAACGAACATTGTCCTGATTCCTGACATTCAGCTGTTGTCGTTTAATAAGAAGAGTTGGATAAAAACTTGACATACTTTTGACAGCTAATGCCTGTTTGTTTTAGGGTTATTTAAAAAACTGAACACTTTAACAATTTCAAAAATTTGTGAACGTGTAAATTTTAACTTTGCACAATTGAACACCTTACAATTTAGTATCAATGAATCTAGTTTGAGGCAAATATGAGTAGACTGGTCAAAGCAGCTGTTACTGGGTCGGATATGTTAGACAACAAAGGAGCACCTGCAGTGAGGATAAGAGGCTCATAGACGCATATGAATCATACGTGTATAATGTGTTTTTATGTTTGGTAAGTTTACATATGCCATCCCAATCAATCCATCAGCTGATCTATTGTGGATCAGACTGGATCGGAATCGGCTTTATTCACCAAGCTTGTGAAGACGAACGAAGGATTTGAGTTTATTTCCACTTTGCTCTCAGTGAAGAAAGTTTGGAAACATTTTATTTGACGGGCTGTGAATAAGACAGTCATGACATAGTCATAAACATGACATAACATGTCGTGAACATGAGTAAGTCTTTATGAATATTTATGACTGTTGTCATAAAGTGTCATTCGGTAAATCATGACACTTTTAATACAAAGTTGACATTATTCAAAATGTCTTTGTTATGACAACTTGACATTAACCAAGAAATCATGAACTGACATAAATTTGTTACAAAAGTATCCCAGATTACACTTTAAAAATGATGTAGCTTTATGTTATTAAAGCTAAAGTTTAATCAGCAATACTTTTATAACAAATTTAAATCTTCCATTTACCAAGATGTTACATCTTTTTAAGCACTGTTGTACCAGGCAACTGCCAGCATCTCCAACACACAATTTAAGTGTTGAGATTATTAGGCAGGTCCAAACACGCATTTCACATAATCCTATTAAACAAATAGTAGATATTGTAATAGTGTGTGAGGTTGTGATCGTCCACCAGGTTAAGAAGCAACTGTTTCCTGATCTAACAAGGTGTTTGTTTGGCGTTAAGCCACCAGCTGACAACCAGTTTGTTTCTTGTCGTTCATGTCAGCTCAGCTGTATTTCAACTCACAGCTGAGCCCTTTTGCTTGATTAGTTTCAGGAACAACTTCAACGCCGTCAACTTTCTCAGAGGAAAAGCCAATTCAGCCAACCTTACAGAGCGGTCGCCTCTGCTGCGATTCTCCCAAGATGACAGGTGAGCGGTTCATCTGCCTCTTGTTTTTGGATGTTTACCTGAGGGTTAAGATTTCTGTATATTAACTCTACATGCATTTTTATATGGCATCAGTAGCAGCGGGTCATCTGTAGTAAATTAAGAAATCCCACAGGGAGAGCATGCATAATCCAAACTTCTTGTGAAAGATTCAGCAACTCCAACTTTTACTGTGCCAGCAAGCTGACTTATTAGGACACAGCTTTGTTTTTTTCCACTTACCACCATCAGGATGCAGCGTTATAAGCCTGGGGAAATGTTGAGAGTTGAGGCACAGCTTTAACCATGAAGACAACAGACAAGGTTTTGACCAAAGCCTTATTTTTTTAACAGAGAGATAGTCCAAGCTCGTATCCAAGTCAACCGTTGAATTCCTTTACCAAAAAATGTCTCCAGACCTAAATCAGACATTAAATGTGTGGCTCTGTGGACAGGAGATGTCAAATTGTGAGGAAGAGTCCAAACTGCGCAGGTTGAATGCAGAAAATGAATCAAAAAGCACAATTATGCAACCAGGTTCTCGCAGCATTTTGTTTTAAATGACAAATGCTTGGCATTTCAACAAATGTGACTGCATTAAAAAAGT
Source organism: Poeciliopsis retropinna (assembly GCA_010277075.1). Classification (NCBI taxonomy): domain Eukaryota; kingdom Metazoa; phylum Chordata; class Actinopteri; order Cyprinodontiformes; family Poeciliidae; genus Poeciliopsis; species Poeciliopsis retropinna. The sequence goes on from VMRM01000003.1 coordinate 24,110,867, forward strand.
TCTATCCTTGGATTTCTGATCTGAAAACTGTCCTTTCCTTGTCTCTGGGACTGAACGTTTGGTGACTCATAGTGACCGGTGTGGGCTTATTGTTCTTTAAGCATCACGTACATGACGGTACATGAGCCCAGCTTCGTTGGAGCCGAGGAGCCGTGGGACAACTGCTGCATGGACACGGAGAGACGTTACCGCCTGGGCAGCGAGGTGGCCAGTCTGTCGCGCTCCAACTCCTCAGAAAAGTACGAGACGCTGGAAAACCTCAACCGTGGCTTCAGACTCGCCAGCAGTATAAAGTGCGACTCCCCGTCTCGTCTTTCATCATTCCTTATTCTGACACATCATACATGTACAGTACAAAGTCAAATTGACTTCGTAATGTAAATTTGAAGTAAATTTACATGTACTTCAATGTAAAAATTTCAGTGTAAATTTGCATTGAAATTTACTTCAATGTAAATTTCAATGTAAAATTTACATAATAATTTAGCATTTCAATGTAATGTAAAATTGATGTACAGGTCAGGCTTCAAACCTGACCTGTACATCAGGTTTGAAGCCGCTGACGTACAGCAGGCTTGCCGATCATTTATTTCTGCATCCCGTCTTTGTTTTCCCTCCAGATGCTGCCTCAGAGTGTCCAAGGTCGTGGCCATGTTTGCGATTGTTGTTCTCTCCAGTGTAAGTTAGCTACAAAAAAAAAAAAAAAAAACATTTCAAGGAGACAACAGCGGTGAACTGTAAACAAATGTTCTGTAATCCTTTGAGACATTCAGCTCTTGTTTGCTTGTATTTTTCAAAGTTTCATTGGAATCATCCCATCGCTTGAGAGCTACAGCTAATTAGCCTAGCATAGCACGATCACTGAAAGCCACCGATTCGAATCTCTTCACAAACACTTTGGTTTTTAGAAAGGCCGTTCGATTGAGTCAAAGCACCCAAGCAATTGAAAAAACTCTTGCTTTCAATAAACTTCTTGCTTCTCTTACAACACATCCTTTGTAGTTTTGCTTGACAGTGTCACAAATACGAGTCAGAAGTGTCAGCTTGACACTTCCTATTTGTGGAAAATGAGAAATTTGCCATGATCCCTGTTGCCATGTTGTAAGAAGGCTGAGACCTTATCAAACTGTTTAAAATCCACCAGAGTTTTGGGGCTGGGGATCTTTTGGGGGCAGCACCAAGAAGGCAGTGATGTTCGCTCCATTACAAATGACGGAGCAAAACAAGTGTGTGTGTCTCGGCTGCAGTGTGGAGGAGTCCGGTCGCAGTGCAATCCCATCAACTTGTCATGACAAGTGCATGTTTTACATCCGGTTTCTAGAGCGAAGGTCTATGACTTCAGTCCTCAATGGACCTTTAGACGTGTCTTTGGTTCAACACAGCTGAGTCAAATAACCAGGTCACCAGCAGGACTCTGGAGGACTGTACTGCAAATAAAAAACTGAGGAGGGGATTCAGCCGTTTTATTCAGGTGTGCTGGACTGGAGGCACTTCTAAAAGTTAACAGGAGTTAAAGATCCCTTAGATATTTGGTGTGAGTGGTCACATTTAACTCAGTCGAAACAACTTGCAATTTGCAACAATTTTTTGTGACTGTCTCATGCGACTGATGGTTTCCATCTGGTCTCAGCTGTTCTTCAGCATGTACCCGGATCGGGACGACCCCTGGAGGATGCTGGCAGTCTCTCCGGCAGACAGCTTCTGTATCCTTCCTGCTGTTCAGTAGACGCTTTTTATTATTATTATTATTATTATTAAAGTTAACAGATCGAATTCCCACCCACCCCTCACCCTGACCGGCACATCATAAAGCACTTACAAAGTCAAAATAACATAAGTACATCACAAAGTGAATACAGGATCTTAAGCTGTGGCTGGTCTGTCATTAACAGTTTTTCATTGAAGGGATTTTAATACAGGATTCCATACCTTCTCAAACATACTGACATATGTTTGAGAAGGTATGGAACATACATCAAACATATCTTCTTTGTAATATCTCAGTCTTTCCAGATGCAGAGTATTTACTCTGTGCCCACGTATTCGATCAAACATGGGCACAGAGTCCTTTAGTAGACGCTTTTTTAAAGGATGTTTTTGGCTATAGTGATCTTTATCAGACAGTGAATTGACAGGAAGTTGGGTTGTGAGAGAAGGGGGACGACAATAGGGGCAGGAGTTGAACTTGTGGCGGCCACATAGAAGACCGAGGCCTCCGTACATCAGCCACACGATCCACCATCACCGTGGCCGTATGTGCTGTAGGCGCTTCTTCAGTCAGAAAGAAATAAGCTTGTCAAATACCGAACAGAACTTCATAAAACCCCCGGTGAAGAGGACAAGCGTGGCACTCAGCACACGGGCATGGTGGATATTTTCATCCTGCAAAGGATTTACTGTCAGCAAAGTGTCTGCATTTTTCTCTTGACGGTGCCCATCTCTCAGCCATGAACGTGACAGACTTTCGGGACAACGCCTTGCTGAAGTTACAAGTGGCGGGGCCTTTCGCAGGAAGGGCTGCGGACTCCGCCTCCCAGGAGTTCATCCTGATCCAGGTGGAGCAGGCGGAGGAGCCGGGGCAGCGGAGGAGGACTCAACAGGTCAGAGTGGCCATATTGGCAATATTCATCTACTAAACTTTGGTTTCATCACTGTCTGAACTTGTCCAGTTCATTTAAATCAACACAAAACTCCCATCTGTTTAGAGTTGATGAGTAGCAGGTGAAACGTTCATCAATTTGATGCGTATTTGTGATTTTGATGACGACATTTGACAAAATGTGATATTTATTGTTGGTTTCATAGTTGGTTACCGTATGACGTTTTTATTATGTGAAGCACTTTGAACTGTGCTGCTGAAATGTCCCGTACAAATAATCTTGACTTGTGATTTATGTTCTGTCTTGGTCTCAGTTATGGTTATGAGCCGTGCGTAATGTCATATTGGTCTTGTAAATATTACTATGCTTTTATCCTTGATCCTGACAACTGTCTGCTCTCGTTTCCCAATTAACCCCACTGAGAGGTTTTCACCTTAACAGTTCTTGGATAAATCTAAATGTCTCCACAACATTTATGATCATGATTTGTTACCAGGTGACTCATAACTGGACCATTCCCCTTCATCCTGAACGGCGCGACCAGAAAGTGTCAACAAGAACCTTTGAGATGCTCAGCAGGTAAGCAGATAATTTAATGTGGACTGAAAAAGCTTTCACAAAACCCCGCAATAGAAAGCAAACTACACGCTGTCCCCATATGGACTTATTTGCTTTCCCAGATGAGCCAATATTAGTCTCTCTAACCTTATGCGAGACGTCTACAGTCGTATAAATAGAGAAAACCTGTGCAGAACCTTCTGTTGTACTGCTGATGGGAAGACGGATGCTGTTCTGACCTTAATCTGAAGTTACTAATATGTGGGAAGACGAGAAAAATGATATTTGTGGCCATCCTCCTTTCACTCTGATAGAACTTGACCTGCTTTGTAGAAGAAGAATTGGCGAGAATTTGGTTACATAAAATGTATAAAGTATGTTTTATGCAGTATTGACTCAAAGGAGCTGGACACTCGTTACACTTTTCAGATTTTATTTGTGAGAAATTCCACAGACGTGTCACATTTTCTCTCGGAAACGATGCGCTGCTTTGTGTCGGCCTATTACATAAAATTCAAATAAAACTCACTGACATTTTCAGAGCACTATATTCTAACATTTTAATGCTCCTCTTTCCAGGGAGGCTTTCTTTAACATGACAATAACCACTTTTATGTCCCTTTTAAGAAATCGCTGTATATTTTCCACCCGACCTTGAAGAACAGCCTGCAGCCACATTTATGGAAACATGCAGTGAAAGAAAATAATCCTCCATTTTCTTTGCTCCTGTGCCGTTTCATTTTCCGCACCTAGTGACCCCATCGTCATCACGATTCAGGCCTTCCTGCAGGATAACGACGTCGTGCCTCTGTCCATGACCCACCAATCGCTCTACGTTACGAAGGAGACGCAGGTGGCTATTGCAGGAATCATCCTGGCCGGGGTCTATGTTCTCATCATCTTTGAGGTAAATGGCCTGCTCTGCTGCCGGTGATGAACGGGTTTCTGTCCTCTGTCTGTGGCACAGTTCGCAGAATGACATCCTAAAGTATTTAGAACACACAAAACGTCGTTACAGGAGCGGCAGGAACACAGCCGTGCTTCTGTCTGGAGACATTTACTGTGTTTTTATGTGTCCCTAATATATATATATATAGTTTTTGTTTTTTTTTTTCTCCACAGTTTTGGCTTAATTACGGCTTTGAATATGTTGTTTTATTTCTGCAAAAGTCCTTTTTCTGAGTCTGTATACTCCAGTTGACAATTTATCGATTACTAAAATAATTGGTTAATCACAATTAATCCAATTAAAATCACTTCAGCCCTAAACAGTTGCATTATGTTTATGTGAAGATTTAACTTTACTAAGTAATGATACACAACAAAGTAGCAAAATAATAAAAAATAAAAAAATCTCGGGCATTTTGTTCCGTTAGGCGGGAAAACGAGTTTGGTTTTACGGAAAAGTCTGGCTTCAGCTTTAAATGACATGGACTAAAATAAAATAATAATAATAATAAAAAAAAATACCAGCTGAGGGAGAAGGCGGAGGAGACGGACCTTTTCACAGATTATCTGCCTCATAGCAAACTGTTACGACATGGTGACAGTTTTAACAAATATGTAAAAAATAAAGTTTGAATGAAAGTTTCATACTGCAGCTTTGAATGGGTCAAAACTCAACTCAATTACGCTGCACTAAGCAGAGACTCTAATCAAAATTTCAGATTTTTCAAATCTTTTACTTGTAAAAACAGAAACATTTTCAATACTTTCAGTGAAAACAAAACACACTCACAAGGCTATCATACAGTTATCAGAGTTAATGCTTCCCATAAATTACAAATTGGCGGCAAAATAATGTTTTTATTTTAGCAGGACATGCTTAGCAGGCATGCATGTCCGTATGTTGGGAAAGAGAAGATAGCCTCTCGTTCAGTTGCTTCGTCCCACCCACAGACACTTTGATTTTCCCACATTTTTCTTTCCCCCTCCCCATTGTCAGTCCGCTTTTGGATTTAATTAAAACAAGGCCGTCTCCCTGATCCCGGCAGGGCGTGAACTCACACAGCTGTTCCGGGGAGAGCAGGAAGAGGGGACGATGACAGCGCAGTCACGATCTGCACAGACGCCATCGGTGTCATTGAAAGTCTCCGCCTTTGTGCCGAGCCTCTGCTTCATTATCCCCCTCAGGTCTCAGGTTTTGTCTTGGCCTGACAGGAACGTCTTAATGAGAGCGCCTGCGCTGCTGCGTCATTCGGGACATCACAAAAGGAATCCGCCAGTGTTGGTAATTGGAGACTAACTGGGTTCTCTATTAAGACATTCATGGCAGACCGACGTAAAGAGACACATTTCCATTTTATCTGACGTGACAAGAGAAAGAGAGGAGCTTTTGTTCTTCTTCTCCTCATTCATTATTTCAACAGATCCGTCCAGACAGACAGTTTTCAGACTGTCTATAGATTTTTATCATTCTTAAAGCCTAATAAGGTTCATTTTTAATTTGGAGTATTCAGGAGGATTGGGATTGAAGACTGTGAATATTACAGTAAAGATATTTAAAGTTTTCACAGAGGCAGTAATATCAATGTTAAGACATGTGCTATATTGATTTAAACTAAAATGGCTTTTTTTTTAATGATGTGTATGATAAAAGACACATTTTTTTTGCTGTTTTTACGTTGCGTTTATTTTGTGTCTTGAGATTTTATTTTAGGTCAACACAACAACTTAAAAACAATCTGTTAGAAACCAGACATGGGGAACATTTTTCACCACTGTGCAAGTAAAAAAAACAAGAAACCAGGAAGCAAAGCGGCGGATCTGTGCTTTTGAAAACTTGATGGGGATTTTGTGTCGACGGTAAATAAACGGGTGGTTTAGTTTACCGCCGTCCAGCCGTTCTTCACCAGCTGCCTGCTTCATCGTCTGGCGCATCCTGACGCCGTCAGAGGAAGACGACTTTGACAAGTGATCTCCTGCTGCTGTTTGTAGTCGATAGCCACAAAATGGCTGACTTTGATTAGATCCTGAAACTGAACAGGATTTCCTCGGTGAGAGCTTCCAAAATGATCCTGAAGTAAATCAGTTCCTTTATTGAGGATGTCTAAAACACTGACGTAAAACATGCATGCAGTTTAATCCAGAGGTAACTTTGGGAACCGTTCCCCAAACACCCAACTGGTACCCAGCCCAATACAAATTACAAGATATTGCAAAACAAAAACCAACAAAACAAAACAGCAACATTAAATGTATCAGTAGCAGTTCTTAACCAAAACAGTTTCTCCTATGGAAATTTATTCTGGAAAAGACACTAACTGGTGTCCTACAACTTTACCAGAACAATTAAGAAATCATTTTTGACATGAATGTTTTTGAAGATAAGAAGCCGTGTTTTCATGGCCTGACTCATTAATCAGTTATTATTTTCATAAATTCAATAAAGGCTTCATAAATCTCAAATAATCTTTAAAACATGTTGCTGTGGACCAACGTGTAACCTAAACCTTACTTAACCTAACCATGTAACTCTATCAATAATCAGTTTACGTTTAATCTGTTGTTTTAGGTTTCGATCTAGTAAGGTCCAAAAAAGAAAAAAAAAACTTCAACAACTCTTTAATTAACCCTCAAATATGAAACTATGACACGTCCATTAAGATGCCAACTTCAGCATAATTCACCAAACATGGTTTAAGACTTTAGTTCCTGAAACTGATTAATCTGTTCAGATCATAGAGGAGAAGCCCATCACCCCACTGACTGAAATATTTCTGCAAACACACAATATAAAACTTTTATTTTTAGCAATAAACATTGATTAGCAACTGCTCATTAAACCAAGCAACATTTGTGGGTAAGAAAGGTAAATTACCACTGTTTGAAACACACATGCTGCTAAACCGTTAACGCTGTGCACGTCTTAAGGTGCGCGTCTTTTCAATTTTCAGATTGTGCATCGCGCTCTGGCTGCCATGTTGGGATCCTTAGCAGCTTTAGCCGCCCTGGCTATCATTGGTGACGTAAGTCTCTTAAAAGTCTTCAGATCAGCCGCCTTGTTGAGGTAAAACGCAGCGAAACCTAAGATCTGCAACTGCTGGTCACTGAATGGTTGTAAAGTAAAAATATTTCCCACTTTGTCATTGGAAGCAGAAATACAGAAGAGCTCCAGCTTTTTTTATTGACACTCTGTGATGCTGATTGGTGAGAAAGCCAGTCCAACACCGGATCAGACTGAATGATGTTTAGTGTGTTTCATTCACAGAGACCCAGCCTGGTCACTGTGGTGGAGTGGATCGACTACGAGACGCTGGCTCTGCTGTTTGGCATGGTGAGATTCATTAAATACATCAAAACGGGTTTTTTTGTTGTTTTTTTTTGTGGAGAGTTTAAAGGTTGTCACAATTCAGCTCAGAAGGAAAATAGGTATTAAAAAATAAATAAATAAAAATGCTCTTTTTAGACATATTGGGATTTTATTTAAATCCATTCCAGCTCCCACATAGCTAACCTTTTCCTGACTACATTGTTTTTCAGCACTTATTAAGCTGGCATCAATTTATCATCCATGGTGACTGCATTAAAAAAAAATGAAGGTGACGTTGTTGTTGTTGTTGTTGTTTTGAGGGGTGTGACCTTTTTCTTCACAGATGGTGCTGGTGGCCATTTTTTCAGAGACAGGCTTCTTTGACTATTGTGCGGTGAAGGTGAGTTCATGGAATAATGAGGACAATTAGAAATGGTTATTCTGTTAATGAAGATAACCAACACAATCAATCAAAATGGAGTCCATTCAGAGTTGCTGACATTTAAGTGCATCAGTGTTTTTTTGCATTTTTTTCCCTATTTTTTTCTTACTTTTGACCGTGGCATGGTGTTGTCTTTAAAAACAGCTGTAAAACAAAAAGCTGCTGTGAAAAAGTTTCTTCTGCTTTTTGTTTTCCTTTTTACACTCACAAGCCAGCAGCTGGGGTTCAGGTTTTAGTCGGGGTTTGGTTTGGAGACTTGTTCCCTTTTAGAAATGAAATCATCATCATTTATTTTCTCTTGTATTTTTCTTTAAAAAAAAAACGATTTTTTTATTTAATCATATTTTATGGTTCAAACTTTGTTTTTGTGATTCTCATATGTGAAGTGCCACGAATAAACACACCTGGACACTAGTCATAGCAGAATAATCCATTATTAGTTAACTAATAACCTAATAATATCACAATACCTCATTGCGATATTTCTTCAGGCCTACCAGTTATCCAGAGGGAGGGTTTGGCCTATGATCATCATCCTGTGTCTGATTGCTGCCATTCTGTCTGCCTTCCTGGACAATGTGACCACCATGATGCTTTTCACCCCTGTCACCATCAGGTAGAAACAAGTTTCACAAGAAAAAGCTTTTGTCTTCATGCCTGAAGTTTTAAATGGTCTCTTACAATGAAAACATGTCCTGCCACAACAAATAAGCCTTAACCACCCAGGGGAGAAACGATTTAATTGGATAAATCTCGATAAATCGATTATTGAAATTATTGTTGCCTGATTTAGTAATCGATGAATCGTAAACTGAAAAATGCAAAAAAAAAAAAAAAAAAAAAAAAGAAAGGCTGTTTGATGAAAAACTTAAAACCGTACTCAGAGCAGTAACTATATAAACGTTTTACATTTACAATAAAAAACCTTCTTTTTTTTTAGCCTCACCTGGTTCAAACTTTGTAAAAATAAATACATAAATCTCTTCTTAAGCACCTGTTGCTACCCATTTATCAACCCAAAAAATACTCAAAAGATTATAATATTTTTTTAGCTGCAGATGCATTTCTTGCTTCAAATGATCGAGCGTACACTAAATCATGTTTTTCTTCAAAAAAAGCAATTGCCTTTTTTTTTTTTAATGAGTCTTTCTAGTGATTAAATCAACAGTTTTCAGAATGCGCCAGTTTATTTTTTTTATCCGATTAATATTCAGAATACTCGATAGAACAATCGATTACTAAAAAAATCGTCAGTTGCGGCTCTGAATTAGACGCCGGCCGCCTCAGCAGGGGGTTTTTCAGAATGAGCTGAACGCAGAGGGTCACAACATAAACAACGCTCAAATATCTGTGTCCCGGTTCAACAGCTTTGAAGCAGTGAGAACATGAAGGACATAACACTTTCATCTTTACGTTTCCTTTTTTTTAATTCCTGCTCTGCCGTCCGCTGCTCTATGCAATCTAATCAAGAGCCATTCTGTGGTGATTTTGCAGGTTGTGTGAGGTGCTTAATCTAGACCCCAGACATGTCCTGATTGCAGAAGTAATCTTCACCAACATCGGAGGGGCTGCCACAGCTGTCGGAGATCCACCCAACGTGATTATCGTGTCCAACCAGGGCCTGCGCAGAGAAGTAGGCACTTTCACAGCTCTGTGAGCTTAAACACCAAACACTGAAACAACCCAGCAGCTCGGCGCAGCGTAATCTGACACATAAACCAAACACCCTGGGAGAACTGCTTTATGTCTTGTGTCTGTGTGTGTGACACGGTGAAAGGGAAATTGCTGATTTATCCGTGCAGATGGTTCAGGGTTGGAGAATGACGAAGCCGTTCAGTGTAAATGTGACACTTTCGTGTCATGTTTTTAATCAGGCCTGTGACGCTTTCAGTTTCCGTTGACTGAGTTAAATGAACGAGTCCCCGTCGTTTCGGAGGCCGGTTCAAACACCGACACGGGGGACGTTAGAGGACAGTGCGGTGAGGTCGAGTCGAACCGAAACATGGCTGAAAATGAGCAGACAAGAGTCGCAGACCGGATGTGATCAGGAGGCAGGAAGCTGAACAAACCGGGAACTGTAACTGAGGTTTGCAACTGTACAGAATAAAAATGCAGAAACTAAATCCTGTAGACTCGGTTTCATTGGGAACCAAAATTACAACATCTGTTAAATTTTCAGCTGGTGCGGTTCGTTTTCACATCAACAAAATCCAAATCTGTGCTAACTTAACCAGTTAGTAACCAGAGCCCACGTTTTAGGTCGTAAGCAACCTAAAACGTTTTCACTATAACTCTCTTTATTGTTTATTACACAACGGTCAAATAAAATCAAACCAAGGGAAATCATCATGATAAACATAGTGGTGGCAGCGTCATGCTGTGGGTATGCTTTTCCTTAGCAGAGGACAGGAAGCTGGTCAGAGCTGACAGGAAGATGGGTGGTGGAGCTAAACACAGGGCAGTGTTGGAAGGAAACCTGCACTAGACTTTAGGCTGGGTGAGAATGTCCTAGTCTAAGTTAGGATCCAAATCAAAACGAGAATGTGTGACGAGACTCGAATTGATGTTTGGAGACGCTCTCCATTCAGTCCGACTCAACTGGAACGTTTTGCAAAGAAGAATGGGCAAAAGTTTCAGTCTTTAAATTGGTTTACAGAGCAGGAGGAAGAAACTGCTTCTATAAAAGCACCGACTCCGAGAGGGGAAATACAAAATGGATGCCACGCTTTTTTTGCTTTCCGCTCCGTACAATAAAATTAAAATAAAACCCACGATAGCAGATCGAGGTCGATACTCTCCCGCTGGCGGTTTCCGTCCCTCTACGTGGCGACGCCTCGAAGCGAATTGCTTTCCTCTGACGAACTCCGTGGCTGACGCTCAGCGAGGCTTGGAGTGGCCTGTGAGTGGCACCTCCTCAGGACTCGCCTCTGATTACTGGAGACGCTGTCACTTCTGGTGCTAAACCTAAGCGTAAATCAGAGCGTAATCTGCTCATTTGTTACACTGATTGAGAGCAGAGTGCTTGTAGTGACTCTGAGAGGAAAAGTTGTTTTTAAAACCGCACCAGAAAGTCCCTAAACTACTATTTTTTTGGGAGGAGGGGGCATGCCATCATGTCTATGTGTGTAACACACCTACCATTATTAGCATCATTTGTAATTAGCATGCGTTATACCGGTGCCATTATGCCTGTTGATTTTAACCTCAAAGGAGTAATGAAGTAAAAAAAAAAAATTTAGATTTTGAAATGAAACAGTTGTATTTAAGTGTGCCATTTTGTGTTAACTTCTAACATCAGCTGATAAACCCTAAATTTAATATTTTATGTTTCCCCAACAGTGGCAGCAGCCGTCAACAGGAAGAGATGAATCCTTATTATTAATAAAAACAATGCAAGAATTGTTTTCCCATTTAGTTTGCAATATTCAATGTTATTTCAAATGTATGTATATTTATCTATCATGGTAGCTTGGTGCTCCTGGGGGCCCCCTGCTGGTGTGGGGGGGCTCTAGGTAGGTGCTTACCTTGCATCTGCCTTGGGCCGGCCCTGCGTTGGGAGAAACGCAAATGCAGGATACATGGGCTCATTAGTGTTTTTTACTTTCATATCAAAACAAAAAATCCTCACACAGGAAAAACCTTAAATTTTACAGTTAACATCTAATTTCTACTGCAAATATCTTAGTGCAATTGAAACAAGACAAAACTAACCCACGACAACGGTAACTCTTCAGCAAGAAATAAATAGTTTTTAAGTCAACAATGTCTTAGTATTGATGAAAACGTAGTGGTTATAAGTGAAATTCACTGCCAATGGAACAAGACATTTTTTCCATATTATAAGCTAAAAGTGTTTCGTTCCACTGGCAGATTCTGTCGCTCTGAACTGGTGCTTTTTCATCAGTACTAAAACGATTAACGGACTGAACTTATATAGCGCTTTTGCAATCATTTTGACCTCTCAAAGCGCTTTACACTACAGTCACATCCATCCACTCGCATTCACAAACATGCACACGGTTACAGACTGATACGCAGATCGGTGGGCAGTTTGAGGTTAAGCGCGTTGCCCAGGGGCACTTCAGCATGTGGCAGGAGGAAGCTGGAACCGAACATGCAACCTTCTGACGACTGCTCTACCCACAGAGCCCCAGCTCCTACGTCGTGCTGAAAAGTTACTTGTAAGTTAGTTTTGTCTTATTGCAAGTGTACTAAGATATTTGCACTAGAAACAAAAAGCAAAAAATACTAATTAGTGTTTTGCACTTTCTGATCTCAACAGACAGAGAGGAGCTTTTTTTGTCACAGCAGTGAAGCAACAAGGTGACAGTGAGAGGCTGTGACACACCATCATGAGTCTCATGCGAGAGGGCTGGCAGATCCTCACATACGTTGCATTTGATTTATGCCTGATGGTCTCATTTTCCACTTTGTCTGTGGATCCTGCAGGTGTCACTATTAACCAGTTTGAAATATTTTAAGTATTCAGAGTAGACCAAATAAAAACAGCAGGTTTCCTGTTTTGCTTTTATAAGGATGAACTTGACCCGACCTGGACATATTGATGGCTAAAATCTTCTCTGAGCTTTACTCTGGACTCTCATCTCATACATCATCAGTATTTTTTTTCTTTATGTGCTAAAACTGATTGCAGGATTCAGTTCGTGGCACCAGAACACGAGCAGGAAAGATTTGTGAAATCCTAACCGTTTTTTTTTTTCTTGTTGGGTTGCAGGGAATAGACTTTGCCAGCTTCACAGGCTACATGTTTCTTGGAATATGCCTTGTCCTCCTCACCTCATTCCCTTTCCTCAGGATGCTCTACTGGAACAAAAAACTTTACAACAAAGAGTCCATTGAAATAGTTGGTGAGTCACTCATTTGGACCACAGAGATAGTTTGATGGGCACCGAGCTGAGGGCATTAACCTCAAAGGAACGCTGCTGCCTCTGTGTTTCCGCAGCAGTTTTAACTGTAAAACTGTAAAAAAACAAAGAAAAAACCAAAAAGCTATTAGTCTGGTTTAGGTTTGTTTTTTTTTTAGCATTTGTGACAAACTACTGGATGTTAATATGACAGGTATGCATAAGAGAAGGTATTTTTTATGCTACAGGCAGCAGATAATTATTTTATTTATTTTATTTTTTTAAATAAATAAATACCTTCTAAAGCAACTGAGCTTTAGAAGGTATTTACAAATCAGAGGCGGTGCTACTCTGATTTGAGTACAGTTTTGGGTATTTTAAAAGTAAAAAGTACAGTTTAGTAAATCTACTCCTAAAAGTAACTTTTTTTTCCCAAAGCGTTATTCAAGTAAACACAATTAATTAAACTAGTCACTACCCAAAATAAGATATAATTTGTCATTGCAGTGCGACGAACTTTGAAAAACGTCCCAGATGTAATTAAAAAAAAAAAACATTTTCAAACCTCATGAAAACGAAGTGGCTGTACATCATTCCCATTAGCTGGCGGTGACAAACGATTCACTCGTCCACCGTGCGGCCTGAGATCAGCAAGTAACTCGCCTCTCTTATTGTCCTGCTGTCTGAACAACAACTCCTCTAATGCGCCGCGCCGCGCTTGTTTTTATGTGTCCTTTTAATTATCCAGCAGCGGCGAAGAAAGATGCGCTCGCCCATCCCTGAAGTCCGGAGTCAGAGGAAGCTCATTTAAAGGGAATTAGGAGCACAGAGTATATTTGCTTTGGAGAATGATTTTGTCTTCCATCCAGGAATCTATATTTTCTTGTGCCGTAATCCTCTTCACTCAAGGCCCTGTGGACTTACATAATGGGGACACTAATAAAACAGACATTTGTGGGGGATTCTTTTTTTCTTTCAATTCTCTCTTGTTTTGAGAAAATCCCACCAGGGGATCATTAAAGCGGAGACCACCAGGCTTTCCTGAGGTCACATCAGCTCTCTCATTAAAGGAGAAGCGGGCCAAATGTTTGCTGCCACACTGAGCTAAAAGAAGCCATTCCCACTCATGAGGGGCCCGTCCCTTTCGGACCCGATGACCCATATGTGAATCCCAACCCCGTGGACTCTCCCGCCTCTCAGCCAGCTTGACGTACAGCATGTGGGTAAATCATCTCCGGCCCCCCTGCCACTCCTGGTAATTGTGTGGATTTGCTTACAGGAAAGTTTTTTTTTTTTTTTTCTTTTAACTCCTCCATTTAGATCCTCTTTAGGTCACCTAGCAACCTTCTAAAAAAAGATGGCTCCCACTGATGTTCGCATGAGAGTCCAGCACCCTCGGGCTGTATCTCTGTTTCAGCACTGGCTGTCCCTGGGCTGGTCAATATGCTGCATTAGTCCCTCTATGGGGGACAGTGTAGCATATTGACCACCAGTGTCTTCTCATTCAGCCTCAGCTGTCGGCCGTTTTGCCCTGTGAATGTACTGAACTTTATGGTTGTGCTGCTGTGGAGGCCCAGCAGAAACGCAAGCCGTGAAAAATTCAACTCAGTGCAAGCTCTGGTGAAGACAGAATCCTGGTCCTAAAAGATGAATCATTACATATTTAATGCGTTATTTAATCACAGTTCAAGCTGAATAAAGCTTTTAAACAAGTACAGAGCCTTCATGATGTGCTGCAATAGGAGTCAGGAAACAAGGAATTGGATTGTATGTAGAATTTCAGTGACGGTTTTAAGTCTTCCACACAAAGAGTTAGAGACAAAGTACTTCACTTTTTATGTTTTGTCTTTTAAGTTTAACTTACTAGTAAATAGGGGTATAAACATACAGAAGTTTTTTTCTTACTCAAGTAAGCTACGTTGTGTCAAAAAAAAATTACATATTTAATTTATTACAAAGCACATTACTAAGGACACACATAAATAGTTACTCCATTTACATGGAGTAAAATGTGAAAGTTACATTTACCTTTGGCATATATATCATTATTTATACAACTTTCTCTTAAGTCATATGGTTTTACTTTCCATTTGTCAAAAAAAGACTGCATTGAAAGCATAATAAACAGAAGAAACATCCAACAATTTCGACAGACTAAGATAACATGTAGAGCAGATTTCATTGCCACTACAGAGTGTTAATATGACTTGCAGTCAGAACAAACAAATTGGAAATTTATTTACATTTTATACCTTCAAGATAGTCGGATATATGTAATCTAATATTGACTGCGTCTTTAACTTATTGATTTTTGGTACTTTTGGTCCTCCATATATGATGTAAATAAATAAGAATACCCTTTTGCTGTTCTTATTTATTTTCATTTTACAGTTCAAGATAGTCAGATATATTTAATCTAATATTGAATGCATTTTTGGTGCTTTTGGTCCTCCGTACTTCTCTGCAGGTGTTGTGCATTGATGCCTTTGTGTGTTTTGCCTCCCCCTAAACATGTCTGTTTGTCCTTTAACTCCAGAGCTGAAGCATGAGATCCTGGTCTGGAGGCAAACGGCTCAGCGCATTAACCCGGCCAGCCGGGAGGAGACAGCTGTGAAATGCCTTCTGATGCAAAAAGTGCTCAACCTGGAAAGTCTGCTGCGCAAGATGATGAAAACCTTCCAGAGGTTAAACGAAAAGCCCACACTGCTCTCCTGCGTCACTCTCAAAACTGCATATATCGCATATCACAGAATTTGTTTTTTTTTTGTCTGTACTTCCAAAAACAAATCCAAACACGTCTCATTTTAAAGTTTCACACATCCAAATATATGTTCTGTCAGTACAGCATTCAGTTATTTTAATTTTTCTCTCTAGATTAACTTCTGTTATGTTTTTCAAACAGACAAATTTCTCAGGAGGATAAAAACTGGGAGCAAAACATTCAGGAGCTGCAGAAGAAGGTGGCGTTTTGATTTTTCCTTTCAGAAATATTTCTCTCTCTGTAGGAGATGCTATCTGAGTAATGAAGTGGGCTGAGTCTTTGAGAGTTCACTTGAGACAAATACCATGAGATCTGTGATAAAAATCAGCTTTTCAAAAGCCAAGGAAAATATGCATTATATATATATATATATCTTTTATTTTTTACTCCACAGCACAGAATAACAGACACGGTTCTGTTGGTGAAGTGTGCCTCCGTCCTTGGTGTGGTGATCTTCATGTTCTTTCTCAACTCCTTTGTTCCCAGCATCCATCTAGAGCTGGGTAAGTGCTGCTGCTCTGTCTTCATCAGGCCTCGTCTCGTCGTTACTGACAAGTTCTACCGAAATGTGAACTCGGTTATGTTTTACTTTTCAAACCATAATCTTGACAAAAACCCTCTGCGGAGCGGGATTCTCAACATGCTTCAGGAGGTGACGTTACAAAAGGCTACTTTGAAATATAATTTCACGCTGAACCCTCTGTGTATTCAGTCTGAAACACTTCCTCTCTTACCTCTTTAATTTATATAAGAAGCGGTGCTGCTAGTCGCAGACATCAGAAAATCCACATTGTTAAATTTAAATAGCCGAAACCTGGTTTCTTAAACATGACGGTGAATTTTTACTTTTACTTTACTTCAATGAATTGAATTGCATATGACACCTTTGACAGCTGACAGAGACCCATAGAAACTATCGTGTCAATAAGAACTAACATTTTTGAGCAGCGTTTCTTGAATCTGTTCCATAAACAATTAAACTGCGATATCCAAACCCCACACAAACAAGTCGTACCTAATAAAGTGGCTGCAAATGTCATCACAATGATCAGATAATAACATCACTTCAGCTCATGCTATGCTATGCAGGCGCTCAGTTTGCGCTGACGAACATTCACTCACTTCACCTCGACATGCTGAACCCTTGGAGTGCCTTCAGCTGAAAGCAGCTTTGCACACTGTCTGATCAATTCAGCTTAAAATGATTTGACTAAATTGGGAGAATCGGTACAGCACAGATAATTCACCTTCAGTCAGATTAGAGGCTGATGAAAGCTTAAAATACACCAAACAGATGTCATCAAAATGAACTCATGTACTGTATAAACATACAAGGAGTTGATACTTTCCCCCCGACATCTAAACTAAAGTAACACAAGTTTTGATACAGAGGATAACGCAGTGTGAGAGAGGAAACAGTCGTTTTGATAGAAGCTTCAACATACTTGAATAAATCTATATTTGTTTTTCCTTTTTAAACGTTTTTTTCTTATATTAGTGGCCCTGTGTCTCGTTCGGGTGTTAAAAATGTCCCCAGAGATTAGAAAGGCAGTTTAAAATAGTTACATTTCAAAATCATTTGAAATAAAATATGTAGCCCACTAAGCGTATTTTTTCTAAACTGCACTCAAATTAGAAACGGGCTAAACGGGTCGACTGGATGGGGTTTGGCAGATTCTTCAGCACCTTTCTGAGTCAGGCCTTCACCAATAAGCCTCTTTTAATGAGTTTATCAAAGGCAGGTTTTCATCATAAACACCTGAAAAGATTAAAGCCTAATGAGTCAAAGTGGCTCCTGTAGGTTTTACTTCTGTTTGACATGCGCATGATTGTGATCACCAGGGTTTTGGGTCTTTATTGGAGCTAAAGCAGAGCTTAGAGTTTGCAACACGCCTGTCGGGTTCTAAGGTTGAGTAAGGAAATGACTCATCATTCAGCCAAAAATCAGCCTTCGTAGTTTCCATGAAGTTGATGAAACTGTATGTTGGTGGCATAGAAAGTGGAAATCGTCCATAAAAATGAACATCAATATGTATATTTTGTTTTAATTACAGCTGCAAGTCTTATAAAGTATGTCTCTGTGGACTTTTCTTTTTTTTATTAACTCTTTAACGTTGCTCGTCTAGAGAGTAAAATTTTGCCCACACCAGTCACACCCAGACTCTGTTTGATTTAGCTCTGAACTTTCCCACCATTCCCACCTAAACCAGTCTCAAATTGGCACGACTGCATATTAAGGACTGTTGCACTACTGGAGAGGTGAACTTCCACCCCAGTCTTAAGTCTGTTTCAGCCACAAAAAGGTGAGCAGTTCCTGTTTGTTGTTGAAAAACCTCCCCACACCATGACGCTGCCGCCACCATGCTTCCCTCTGCGAATGAGCAAGAAAAAACAATGTGTGCGGTGCTACTAAAGAAAACTAGATTCAAAATTTATTTTGACTTATATTAATGTTAATATTATTGATCAGTTTCACTCATGGTCCAGCAAACATCATCCAAGTCAAAGATGAACTCTGTGTTCTCTATTAAACAAACACAAATATATGTAGTGACACGCGGTTTTCTGCGCGATGCTGCTGTGTTTACCGTCAGGTGTGAGTGTCTGTCTCAGCGGCCGCGCCGAGTTAATTACAGCCGCCGTTTGGGTGACATCCATCAAACCGGAGCGACCCCGGCGCACTGCGTGTCCTGTTGCACTCGGAGGGGGGCCGGAGCCCGTTCAAACACACATCGCTCATTGCAGGCGCGCCGCCGGTCGGAGTCAGGGTTGACTGCAGCTGCAGGTCGGCCCGGCCTGATCGTTCACACTCTCCTTCAGAATTAAGTCTCATTAAAACGTCATTAGCTTGACATGTTAGGATTTAATTGCTGCTTGATTGTTCACCAAGTGATCCGACTCCCGTGTGGGGAGTCGGATCTACTGTCGTTGGGGAGAAAAAAAGCAACTTCTTATCTTTACGTCTGTAGACGACACTCTGGTTTTTTTGTTAAAGGTAAAGTGTTATGGAAAATCGACTTTTCTGATTGTTAAATTATGTCAGAATGTTATTCTTTTGTCAAAAACAGAGCTGGAGTGTTGCCTTGATTCTTTCATGCATGTTTGAGAAATCCTTTCATCTCCATGGCAACCATTCACCTGTTCAAAAACGCCTTGGAGGATTTAGCTCCGCCTTCGAGACGCAGATCCTCCTCCGAGTTGCAGTTTCCAAGCTTCCACCTCACACCTAAGTCTTTTAATAATCATGCTTTTTGCATTCTCTACAGACAGATAGATTTTAC
Source organism: Poeciliopsis retropinna (assembly GCA_010277075.1). Taxonomy (NCBI): domain Eukaryota; kingdom Metazoa; phylum Chordata; class Actinopteri; order Cyprinodontiformes; family Poeciliidae; genus Poeciliopsis; species Poeciliopsis retropinna. The sequence goes on from VMRM01000003.1 coordinate 24,129,626, forward strand.
TACAGACTCATTGTCCAAGTCACATATAATTTCATAGTAAAAAGGCCTCAAATATCCACCTGTCTTTATGTAAATGCTGGGTGCGCTTAAATTTGTGTTTAATTTAATTACAAAACTTTGCTCAATCAAGTGAGCATTTTTGAAGAAAAATGACCCAAATTCTGATGTCTATTCCTCTGCTAAGGTACAGACTTCTTTCATAAAACAAAAGTAATTTGACCTTTCCCACAAAAACAAGGCTGTTGGTTTCATAAAATTATTGCATGTTCAGTTTGTTGTTGAGCAGAAAAAAAAATCACAAAATGTTTTGCAGTACTAATAATAATTAAAAAAAATTCTATTTGTTGTGAACCACAAATACTTTTATTTGATGACTTTTTCCAAAAAATTGGACAGCACTGGGTGAGGCAGTGTAAAAATCTGTCAAAATGCACTCGCAATATTTTCTTCTTTTTCCAGACAGTCGCTCAGACTTGAGGGGTTTGGGTCAATCCTAATCTCTAATCTTAATCCAGAACCTTTCCACATAGGAAGACGGTTACTGGCACACTGCCAGCTACTCCTGTTTTCCATCTAAATGATCACAGTTTACATACAAATAAACTGTCTATTGTAAATATGACAGGATCTTGACAAGTTAATAAATTGTGGTGTGTAGATAATCTGTCCTTGGATTATATGCCTTGTGTTGCTGTGGTTCAAGAAAGGATTGTTAAAGTGATGATTAAAAAAAAATAGATTATATAATTTTGACTAAGCTTTCCATCATATTTTGTTGACTAGTTTTAGATTTAAACTGTGGTTTGCAGCTTCGCTGACTGGGTCGGCCTCCAGCCGCAATGGGCAACTGGTCCAGGCCGCCTGCCCAGCATTAGATGGCAGGTGGACAATGCTACCGCTGGTTGCTGGATGTGACATTTAGCTGCTATTAGGAGTTAATGGGAGACGAAAACAGCGGCGGTGTTTCAGGTAAACAGTGGTCGTCAGGATAATTCATTCAATCATTTGCCATTACACAATTTTCTCTGACATTTTCACTGGAACGCTCCGCCTTTGCGAGACATTTGGAGTCAAAAGAAAGACATTTTCTCCCTTATGCCGTTGAACTGAGGCGGTGACTAACAGCTCTGGTTAGTCAAGGCTGATTCTTGTTAAAATGCCTCAAAGTACCACTGAGTTTTTACATTCCAGTCTGTACAGTATTAACTACATCCCCTCTATCATCGCTCTGTCACTTTCTTAGTTTGCCCTCCTCCTCTCTTCGTCCCTTCAGTTGTGAAAGCCGTTCCCAAAGGTTTGAGCTAGGCCAATTATTGCTGCTCGCCTGTTTAATCAAATTTTCTCCGAGTGGATGCACATCCGTTCCTCTTTCTCTATCGGCAACCAGCTCATGTGCTCCAGCTTAGAAAATGTTTTTTTTTTAATCGGAACGCGTTAGCTTTGTATGAAGGAAGTAATTTGTCGCGTAACTTGCAAGAATGTCAAAACTATGGCGACATTCTGGTTTGCTTTCGGTGCGCTTTCTGTAAAACCTTTTATTATCTCTGGAAAAGTGTGAATACACGTCATAAACCAAAAGGCAGACGCATGTGTACGTTTAAAACAATTTGCTTTAAAAGCAACATTTCTCTTGTGATCAGTTTTTTTACGTTTCATTGTACAAACCACAAACTTTATTGGTTTTAAGATTTCTTGATTTCAACCTACAACTTCAACCTAATTCTCTCATTTTTCCAAGAAAAATGAGAGAATTAGATGCTTGAAAATGTAGATTTCCAAACGCTCTCTGTCTGAACTAACTGAGCTGGGATTGTTTTGCAAAGATGAACTGGCGACTGCTTCCGTCTGGAGACCAACTCAGTAGTTCAAGGAAGACCACAAAATATATTCAGTAGCAAAATGTGGTTCTGCAAAGAGCAGGGCTTTCAGACTGCAGGGCTTTCAGGGCCTTCTGAAGGGCTGAATGCAGAGCATCTCACTTCATGTTGGTTCGCTAACTAAAATTAAATACCCTGATGTTGGAGATTATAGATGGAAAAAGTCTTAAGAGGCATGAATATATTTAGACTCTTCTCTCTTATCATGAATTCAAAGCCAAAATTGGTCTCAGATGGAGATTTTTCAGAGTTACAGATGATCATCAGGTGATGTTTCCTCTCTCTCTCTCTCAGGTTGGATCGCCATCCTGGGGGCCCTCTGGCTCCTAGTTCTGGCCGACATCCAGGACTTTGAGATCATCCTGCACCGGGTGGAGTGGGCTACTCTGCTGTTCTTCGCGGGCCTTTTTGTTTTGATGGAGGTGGTGACCACTCAGTCCTTATGTGTGACATTTGATAAATAGAGAGTGTTTTTGTTTATCCCTGCTAAAATCCAGAGAGGGGATCAAACATTAATACCTAAGAAAAAACAAAATGATAGAAGAAAGCGCCTCATAAGTTAGCTTAGCCACACTGACAGCCTGCTTGGGTGTGACCTAAATGCAGTTTGGCAGTGAACTCACATTGTGAAAAGTAATTACAATTTCTTCACCGACTAGCCGCACTGTGTAGGGAAAGGAAAAGGTTGTCGACACAACGGGATCTTTGTGGGGTTTTTTTTCTTTTTCTTTTCTGTCTTTTCGGCTCTTGGGCACGAATGTGGCCAAAACTATTTGTTGGAATCATTGAAGTCTGTATAGTGTTAGACAACCATCTCCCACAGGGACTACCTTCCATATGTGGATATATATATACATTTAGTTCTCAGTGTCAGGTATGGTAACAAGAATGCATTTATCTCCGTATGGTTAATGACTGCTAAATAGAAGCCAAATTGCTTTTCTTCTCTTTCTTCTCACCTCTTAAGTAATTTTCTTCTGATTTTTTTTTTTATCTCTCTCCCCTCCTTATTATTGATCCCCTTTTCATTTTTCAGGCTTTAGCCCAGTTGCAGCTTATCGACTATATTGGAGAGCAGACGGCGCTGCTGATAAAAGTGAGTTCCTTCCTTCTCGATTCGCAGCCTCGGCCATCGTGGCTCAGGTATCTGTTCGGCTGCCATAACCGATAATTGGGCGCAGGTGACTTGATATTGCATTTTTATGCATATTGATCCTTTGGCTCCCCACGAGCTCCGAATTCAATTATTTTGTTTACGTCTCTCCCGCTCCTGCCGGCGGTTGACCGAGCTCGCTGGTCATTTTCACCCATATTCTTGCCGCAGCGCGAGGCGCGAGCGAGGTGTCTCTTAGCGGTGAATTGAACCAGTAATGGGGACGTCAGCCCACGTTTAGACACTGGTCCTGTCTGAGGCCAATAATCACACATGACAGGCGGTGTGCGGTTGTGGGTACTTAAGTTGGTGAGTTTCCCCTGACAGCGTGCCAGGTCTCTCTGTCATGGCCCAACTGGAGGCAAAGGGAAAAAGAGAAATAGTTTCTTTTTGTCCGGTTGACGGTGGGAGAGAAAAGAGAAGCTCTAGAGGATCCAAACCAGAGACCTTCTCAGACTTGAACATCAAGTCCTAAACGTACGGGGCGGGCGACATAGACTTAAAGTTTTATCACAATATCTTGTAGTAGTACTGTGATAGAGATAAAAGTGACCATAAAAACTATTTATTGCTTCTCCTTTATGCAATTGCACGGCGGTGATGACATGTCACAAATAACGCTCTTTAAAACATTCCTATTCGTGCTACTTACCTCAGAGCAGCATTCAGCTTCTACGCACCACAAATCTGGAACAACGATTGTAAAACAGCCGAAACACCGACTTCCTCTAGACCTGGACTAAACACCCACCGGTTTAGAGCTGCTTCTGTACAACAATAAAAGAAACACTTACCAACATTTTGATGTTTAATGACGGCACTTTGAAAAATGTAATGTTCCAGTCGTTTGTGTTTTTTATTATGCAAAGCACTTTGAACTTTGATTTGATTCAAACACAAAAGGGAGTGGGATGTGCATCACCAAATTGTACACAGTAACTGCGTTTAGTGATTTTTTTCTTTTTAATTAATAAAATATTTTTAATCATTATTGATATGCTCATTGGACAAACAGTGGAGAAAATAGTAAAACTAACAACCCTGTCAATACGGACAGTTTTGGAAGGTTTTAAGCATCCTTTTTTAAAACGATTATATTGTGATTACAATAAATCTGAATTCCTATCATACCAAGAAATGTATCGTGATAAATGATAAACAATGTGATAAATGCCTTCCACTACCTGGATGTTATCTGGATTTTTCATCCCTCCCATTGTCCATAGGAGTTTTGTTTGTTTTCAAAGTTTTCTTGCAAAGTTTTTCCTTGGACTTTTGCTGCTTTTTTGCTTATTCTTGTTGTCCTGCTTTCACAAAAGCAATATTCTTAAATGTATTATTTTTTTTTAAATACCAAACATACTTAACTCAAAGCCAAAATACTAGAAAAGTTCATGCTTCAGTAAATGTATTTACATTGTGTCTCAAAGCTTCAGGATGTTTTTTTTTTGTTTGTTTTTTTTTAACATGTATTAGCATAACTACTAACGATCTAAAATTGATTAGTGTACTCAATTGAGTTTATTTTACATGGGAAAATCCCAGAATTTGCAGCTGGCATTGTAATATTCAGCTGCTGTCCAATGAAAAAATGTTTCAGGGCTAATTCGCTGCCGTTTCAGGATCCAAACATTAAATAACATCAAGTTAAATGCAGACAACTGGAAGAGCCTATTTGGTTTATTTAGTTCCCAGACTGGCTGATGTGGGAACACCATGAACTGTACCCTCTGATTGTTTCCCCTCCCAGGCGGTGCCAGAGGACCAGCGCCTGGCCGTGGCCATCATCTTAGTGATGTGGGTCTCCGCTCTGGCTTCTTCTCTCATCGACAACATTCCCTTCACTGCCACCATGGTAGGCCCGGTCAGATTCACTCCTCGCCCGATCGGCTAAAAACAGTAACCGTTTCAATTTAAAGATACGCTTTTGTAGGTTGAAATGAAGAAATCTTAAGTTTAAAATTGTAAGAAATATCAAATCAAGTTAGTTTTATCATACAGATGTTTTTTTTTTTTTGCTTTTCTGAAAACTGAAACTAAATCACAAAAGACGTCTCTGCTTTTGCTCTCGTATCACCTCGTGCTTTGCTGCAACGTAAAAAGTAAAAGTCGGAGCAGTTTTGAAAGATACTGCAGAACATTTCCAAGGACACCTGGTAGAACACAATAAAAGATTATGAAAGCTTTCATGTGAACACCGTCCTTCAATGTCCCTCAATACGTTAAGATCACCAACTGGAATCAAGAAAACCTTTTATGTTACCGTTTAACTTTGTTGATGAATTTCTGCTAAAGGAAAAATATTTTACGTCATTTAAACTTTGAACTTTTTCTGGAAACACCTGATTTCTACTAGAAATAAACTGATTTGCATAAAAATACTCACAAATATATATTAATCTTCATTCATCTGCAAGTAAATAAATATGTCAATAGAAACGTTATCAAGAACCTTTTTAACTTAAAGGGGGAGTATTATGTAAAAAGAACTTTTCTGAACTTCACATCATGTTGTGATGTTATTCTCTCATCAAAAACATGCCTTGGGTGTTGCCCTGATATTTTTCATGCATCTTTGAGGAATCCTTTAATCTCCTGTGTCAACAACTCATCTGTGCAAAACCCTGGGTGAAACCGAGCCCTGACTTTGATGACTCCTCCTTGGAGCTGCAGTTTCTAAGCTTCCGCCCCCCCGAGCTCCTTCAGACTAGCCAGCAGCAATTAGCAAACACCTGGTGGTATGCATCATACGAACTACTGCTCAGTGAAAATCTTTTTAAAGGGTTGATAGAGGAGCCATGTTGTGATGGCTTTCCGAAGGTGGAGTTTCAGAAAGAGCATGAGGTTTTAAAGAGACAGAGGCCCAATTTCAAGGTGTTAAATCAGGAAGTCAAACTTTAGTCATATTTAATATATATTACATTTTTATAACAACGGAAGGTAACATAAATACTTTATTGTCCTGAGAAAGAGCACTATGTGCCAGGAAAATATATAATGCAGCTTCTTTAAACACAGTATTAGCTTCTTATTTCAGAAAAAAAAAACCAGATGTCTGTTTTATTAATTATGTATATTTTAGTGATTTTAAATGTACGTCTGATTCTCCCAGATCCCAGTTCTCATCAACCTGAGTCAGGATGCGGACGTCAACCTCCCTGTGAAGCCTCTCATCTTTGCCTTGGCGATGGGGGCCTGCCTCGGTGGTGAGTTATCAATCTTTAATAGGAATGGAGCGCATGTGGTTCGGGGTGACACGCCACCCAGACAGCGGGGGACTTCACAGTTTGAGCCCCTTCCTCAAAGGTGTGGATCTATGAGCTCGGCCTCTGGCATCAGACGCTTTAGGCGACAGCCACAGTTTCAGCAGCTGTGCCTTTATCCCAAGAAGGCAGGGTTGTTTTTTTTTTTTTTTTTTTTTTTTTTTTTATTATTATTTTCATTTTTCAGAGAGAGGCTTCAAGGTCCTCAAAGTACAGCTGCTTCAGGCTCTGCTACGCCTGGCGTTGGGCCCTCGGTCGCAGTGGCGCTCTGTTAGGGTGGGAAGGACAAACAGAAGGAGCTGTCAGAGTGTTTGAGTTTAATCAACTGCAGGATGACAGGTTTTGATGGAGCTGCTGTCCACTTCCACTCCAGCACCGTTTGGACACACTGGAGACACACACTGACTGAGTCAATTAAGAGAACGTCAGTTTTTAACATCAATGAATTTTAAAAACGGTAATTATTGAACTATTGAAGGTTCTTTTTCGCAGAGACGGTGGAAAACTTAACCAGAACTGCAAGCAGTTATCAACGGGTTCCAAGTCCTTCCCAGCAAGTCAACAGGATATTTGAGATGCACATAGTTTATTTAAATTGTTTTGTTTCCTGGTGTTAAACAGAAATAGAATCTGGTACAAAAAAAATGGGAGATTAAATTTTTTCATGTCGTATTGTCCAGCCCTATGCCTGGACAATTTGTCAGATTTATGTTGGAGGTTCGTTGGAAACACCAGCTGTGGTTGAGGTTCAGTTTTTGCTCAAATGTTTGCATGAATGAAGGCAAAATATTCTAACATTTAATGTATAACTCTGCTTAATTTGGACAAAGAATGCTACAAAATTTAAACTTATGCATCCGAATGTTGTCATAGTAGAATCACCTCATCTTGAGAAAAAGGGACGTTTAGGAAGGTTTTAAATGACGACTGGAAAAGCTCTGATGTTCCTGGCTGTATGAAAGCGTCTGACCGGAGCGGCGCATCGTTTCAATATCCTTTTTCAGACAACGTAATTGTTGTAATTGTCTAACCAGAGCAGAAAAAGCCAAAAGCTTCTTTGGTTCCTGTCCATCTATTTTAATGACAGACATGAGCACCACTGAATGATCGCTACAGGAGAAGCTAAATATGGACGTGTAGATGAAGCTGGACATCATCGTGTCCTCTTGAAATCTGTGACATTTAAAGGACGCACGACACATTATGTTATTGACGAACTGAAAATGTTTTCATAATCTTATCCCACTTCCAGCAGACTTAAAAGCGGCAGGTTGAGCCCAAACAACAGGAAGATTTTGCCTCGGAGCCACGTGTCATTACTGAATGACATTTAATTGATGAGGGCCCCTGAAAGAGGATGCATCATTTCCTTTAATAAAAACGCAACCTGAGAGACGCCCGTCCTGTTTTCTTGCTTTGCCCTTTAACTTTTGAATGGAATGAATTGTGCTTTGACTTTTTCCAGCTTTTTATGCTTATGGAGCACAGTATGCTTGTTAACAAGGAGGAATATGTTAAATGTACCTTTGATTTACTTATTTAGTTTTGACGTTCCTTTCAGGAAACGGCACGTTGATCGGGGCGTCAGCCAACGTCGTGTGTGCAGGCATCGCCGAGCAGCATGGATATGGCTTTTCCTTTGTGGAGTTCTTCAAGTAAGCTTTCCTCCTTTGACAACCTGATCTTGTGCATGAAAAGTTGCTTTTTTTAAATTTTTATCTATTTGGGAACGCTGTGCCACGGGCCACTCTCCCTGAAGGGGTACTTACATATTGATATCTGTCATATGTCGGAGTGCGAAGTGCCAGCAATGTGCAGAAGCTGCAGTTTTTTCAAAACGTGATGTTTTGATCACTGAGCCTGCCGAGAGTCATCCCATTTCCTACGTTTTACAAAATAACTTCCAATTTTTTTCACATTGTAATTCCAAACTTCAAGGCAATGTGTTGGTATTTTATTTGATCGAACCACAGCAAACAAAAACAAGCAGCTGCACCTTCTGCACAATGATTCCTCTGCATGCAGCAAACACTCTTTCTCGTTGCGTAATTTGACGTTTTAAAAATAAATTTGCCTCATGAAAATACACCGATTTTGAAAAACGGTTTTTTTTTTCTGATAAAATGTTTTGGCGCTACTAGGTTGAGGTTATTGTTTTTTGTGGCTGTGTAAAAATTGGTTTATTTTGCAAAACTGCAACGGAAAATCTTTTTCTGCATAACACAGAAAAAAGCGGACGTTCCCACTGCGCAAACCACGAAGAAGAACATGACAGGAAGTAGCTGGAGAATCATGGGCATGTTTTTTTTTACAGACTTACTGCATGAACAAGCTGATTCACGTGTGATATTAACGTCTTGTTTAAAGGAAACACCACAAGTGTGAAATTGCGTCTTTTTAACGTACTTCTTCAGAGCAGAGTGTACAGAGATATCTGCTGGGTTCTTTACTGTACTTCAGGGAGTTTATGAAACGGCAGTATTGTTCAGAAAGGAAGTCCACAAAACGTGAAGCCAGACTCGCTGAAGGCTTGATGTGAGAGCTCGATGATGGTTGCAATAAAAAAACAAAATGCCATTATATCCGAAGCAGGCTGCCTTCCCAGTTTCCACCTGCTCACTAATAATTTCCACTCCACTGATGTAACAGCCAGACATACCTGCAGTTTGCCTGTTAGAGAAACAGAGGCGGTCAGCAATGATGAAAGGTTGATAAATACGAGTCTGATTAGGCCTAACATGCAACCATTTGAAATACTTTAAAAGTTTGACTTATGGGACCACAAAACGCTCGGTGCAATAATCAGAAGTGACAGACAGTGATGTAGTGGCTGGAGTGAGACTTTTCAAAATTGTAATGTTTCCATTAAGGAATTTCTTCAAAATTTGTGCAATTTTACAGATGATAAAAACACAGCTACTGTTGCCCAAAGTAACCCAGATCATTTCATGCTGAACATGTTTACACTTTGTTTTACTTCCTGTTCATTTAGTTTTTCAGTGGCAGTAAAACCAATTATATCACAAATGCTACACATGCCACCTCTGTTTTAGGTGCACTGTTTGCATCCATTCCCCCATCCCCACTCCCTTACTGGAGGCACATAGGAACAGCCATCTGCTTTGAATCTCATTGATAGTGATAAAAACATGGGAGCTGTCAGTTCGTCTTCCCCCTCTGTCGCAGTCGTGTTTGCAGTGGCCAGATAGAAGCATTGCCCTTGGCTGCAGCGCTGCCTGTAATTGGCCGACTGCAGTGAGGGTCACAGCTGCTTGGGTTCGGGGTGGGGGTAGGGGGGAGAAGTGTGGGACTAACTAGTGCTGTATCAGGTGTCTGAGCCGAGGGGCCAGATGAGCCCACGGGGATGAGGATGCCTCTTTCATCACAAAGGAAACTGAACGACTCAGTAGCTCAGATCCTCTTTTAGTTGCTTATTTCATGCTTTTGTTGTTATTCTTCATCTCCATCAAAACTACGAAACACGGTAAAATCATCAGCTGTGTGTGCAGCTTATCCTCCAGTTGGAAGGGAAGACTAGATAGACTAGACCAGATAGTTAGCACATGTTTTGCTCTAGTCCTTCTTTTCGTATTACACCAGTACAGTTTGTCTAATAGCGCCCTCTGGTGATCAGAAACTAAAAACAGGTCAGCAAGTGTGTTTTGGGAGGTGTTGTACCAGTTCATTTGAGAAGGACTTCGCAGCAGCAAACAGAACGGGGCGGGACGAACCACTGCCAGTCTCATACCTTATTTGGAAATGGGACCGTTGCATTCCGGAAGTGAAGGGGGCGCTATTTCCTATGTTATACACGGTCTCCCGTCTTTATTTTCTTTTGAAATCTGTGACATATTTCCGCCTTTAGGAAGGATTTTCACTCTCAGCATGTATTTGAACTTTTCTCCTTTATTTACATCAGCGCAGCTCACAGTTTTTAACAAATTCTGTAGCTTTTGGTTACTCAACTAAGTGAAATTAAGGCTGCAGTATGGAACTTTTGTGAAAATAAATATATTTTTCCACATATTTGCCAAAACTGTCATTATGTTGTGACAATATGGTATGAGAAATAATCTGTGACAAATCTATTTCCTCTGCTTTCTCAAAGTGCTGGAAACAACCGTCAGTGACAGGAGAGTTTTAATGCTGTCAATCACAATCTCATGTGGTGCTGCTCATCCTGCCTCCCCCTCGCTCTGTGCTTTGCTGCCGCTAGCATATCCTGTTGTAAATGCTTAGTCTAGCTCACATGACAGCAGATAAAAGATTTTCCTGTAATATGAGGTTTTCTACCTGAGTGTAGCTTTATTTTCATACTTTGACTTTATTCTTGTAATATTATGATTTTATTATATTATTACGACAATCCTCATATGAATTCAACTTTATTCATGTAATATTATGACTTTATTCTTAGAATGTTATGACTTTATTCCCATAATTTTATTTTTTTCTTGTATTGCTGAGATACTCCGTCATGTATACACCTGTGCTGAAAGCGGTGCAAAAAGTGGAATTAAAACAAACGCCTAAAACGCTCCATTCTCATCATCTGGACGTGTTTGCTAGTGTTTTCAGTCCAGTCTGGGGCCGTTCTTCTGCCAGAAGCGGCTCCTGAGCAGAGCATGTCGGCCATTATCTTCGGGAAGCAGCGCCGCTCTTGTTTCTTCCCCGTCACGCAGCCTCCACGGTGAGAGCGAGCGCATCCCTCGGGTTTATCTGAAGAGAGTCTTTGAGATTGCATCAGGACTTTCAAAGAGCTCCCATCAAATGCAATTAAGTCAGCATGTGAGTACGCAAGGCAGAAAGGAGAGTTTTCAGACAAGGTGAACCAGGTTCCTCTCTGTGCCTGTATTGTGGCAACTGTCAACTCCCCCCCCCCTCTCCCTCTGTCCCTTCATGCTGTGCCTGTGATGAGGAAATGGCGATTGCTCAGCAGAAAAGGATCCAGTGTGCAGAGGTGACCCTTGTGTGTCTGACAGTGATACCAGCTTAGATTTCCTTCTCCATCCATCTTAACTGGACACTCGTTCCACAACCGGTGAGCTTTGACCTTGTGATATATATATATATATATATATATATATATATATATATATATATATATATATATATATATATATATATATATATATATATATATATATCCTGTTGGAAGGAAGCAACAAGTTGCGCAGAAGGACATATGTTATGGATCAATAAACACATTGCAGACTCTCCTGCAACAGAGGCCAGTTGCTCCTTAAAGCTACCCAACAGACCCAGTGGGAACGTGGCTCAGGAACCAGCTAAAATGGCATCATAAACTAATAAAAACAACCAAATATTTTGTGAAATGTTTCTCCCTCTTTTTTTTGGAGAAAACTCTTAAAGAGATCAGAATTTTCAGAACAACTTCTGAATCCATCAAAAGTTGATCGACACAGCATAGTTCTATAAATAGTGGCACATATTTGTATAACTATGCTACCTCAGTTCTTCAGATGCCGAAACAATTAACATTCACTAATTTTGCCAGACTTATGAGAAAGTTTGCCCTCCTTTTTCTATTTAAATGAACCTCCAGCTGCTACAGTCGGTGCTAATATGCCCGAGAGCCTCGCCCGCTTTCAATTCAGGAGATAACTTGACATTTCCATGTGCATATTAAAAAGGGAAATCCATATCCGTATTAATTTAAAAATAGCCATAGCAATAGGGCGATATTACTAAATTTAATTAACTTTTTTTTTCTTTTCAAATCTTCTGTTGCCTCTGCAGTTTGTTTGACGAGCTAGCAGGACGTATTCAAATAAAAAATACACACAATTTCTAAAACCTCCAACTTTTCTAAGCAATTTTAATATATTGTATCTTAAATGTAGGCAGACAGCAAGAAAATACACTTCCATACATTCCACAGGTCTAATTCAGCTGATTAATTTCAACCACAGCAGACATTAAGGCCAGTAGATAACATGTAATTCCAAATAATCAGCTACATGTAAAAATATAAAAAAATAAATATTGCCTTGAGACATTACTTCCCATCATCCTGAATAAGCACAGGGGGGAGTGTTGAGGAAGAACTCCAGTAAAATCAGGTTCAGGATGCCTTTACCAGCAGAAGCTTGAAAGCTTTCAGACATTTAAAGGGACAGCACGTTATGTAAGTTTTATTTTTTTTAGCTTTAGATCATGTTGTAATGTTATTCCCTCTTCCAAAACATACATGGAGTGTTGTCTTGCTTCTTCCATGTATGTTTGAGGAATCCTTCAGTCTCCCATGGCAACCATTCAAACTCCTGCGTGGACCTACCTCTGTCTTTGAGGAGGAAATTCCTCCTCTGAGCTGCAGCTTCCGAGCTTCTGCCTGACAGAGCAGCCCTCTGACAATCAGCTCCTTCAGACTAGCCAGCAGCAATTAGCAAACACCTGGTGGAACTGAACATCCGCTGAGCTCATTATAGGAGCTGCTTCTCAGTGAAACGCTGGCAAAAACACTGTTAAAGGATTAATAGAGGAGAGATGCTGTGATGACTTCCTGAAGGCGGAGTTTCAGAAAGAGCAGAAGCTTCTTAAAGAGACAGAGGCCCAATTACAAGGCGTTAAATTATAAAGTAAGTCATTTTTGATGTATATAGCATTTTTATAACAACTGAAGGTAACGGTTAATTGATTGTGTTATAAAAGGTCACAATTTGCCTGGAAAACACATAATACTGATCCTTTCAAACGTTAGCATGTGGAGTTAAGATCATATGCTAAAACTCAAACATATTTATATTAGCATCTCTGCCAAAGTTTGGACAATAGGCATTTCTTACTAAACTTTTATATTAATACACAAACAAATGAATATCACTGCTTCTCATTGCTGGTAAAACATTTCTACTATTTCTATTTAATCCAAGGATATCTCTGTTTTGTTGTTAGCATACTCAGCCAATCAGATGAGCATGCATAGATGCTTCCTGCCATTTCCATAACCTCAAATAAGCCAAAACTAAGTGGGCTGCAGGTAAAGATTTTAATTGACTAAAATCTGCATAAGCATTATGCACGTCTTCTACTATTCATGCTGTTCTAACCACTCGCAGGACAAATGGAATACGAAGTTGTGTTAGTGTTGATAGGCGGTTCATGTGAGAAATATTCCTCATCAGAATAATTAGGGATGCATTTTTTTAACATCAATCAGACATCATAAATTTACCAAGCTCAATAGAAATAGCAACAGAGCAGCAATGCTACATCGTCTTCCTGCTTCCTACACTGTCTTTGAAAAGTTTTCACACCCTTTTAGGGTTCTATTTTTTTTGTTGTTACATTACAAACACAAACGTGAAAGTATTTTCTGGGCATTCTAAGTAACAGAGCAAACCCCAAGGTTTGCTCTGTTACCTTTGGGTTTTAAGGGAAAGGAAAATGATATGAGTCATAAAATGTTCACCATCAAAATCAACATAAAACCCAGAGACTGCACCTCATCTGACGTCGCATCAGTTTGGATAGGGAGACTGGCAACATGGCTGCTTTCGTTTAAAGTCACGACGTTTAATCATTGACATAAAATGCAAGTTTGTGAGGTTTCTTTGTTTTTTTTTGTTTTGTTTTTTTTTCTCCTGTCCTCCAATACTGATCTGTGTCAGAGGCTGGAGGCAACCAGACTCCTGGCCCTGAGAGCAGCCATGTGTTCATCTAGGACATGGTCCACATCCAAACGAGAAACCATCTGCAGCGCTGCAGCCGCGTCAGGGAGCGCGTGAGAGCGAGGATGCTAATTCAGGAATAAAAACTGACACCAGCTTCAGTTGGGCAATAATATAACTGCAAGTTATCCTACTGCGTGGATTAAACAGGATTGTTTTTTTTTAAAGATGTGGTTTGTGTTTAACAAGATGGTGGAGAGCAGAGCAGCGCTGAGACTGCTTTCACACTTTCCACTCTGACGGGATTATGTTTAGCGATCAAAAGCACCATTGAAGGCTAAAACAAGACTGAACGTGACACAGTCTGGCACTCGGCCCGTCTCTTTTAATCAGCAGCTTTTACATTCCTGAGGCCTTTGATGACTTTGGTTATTCTGCCTTTTTGCCTATCAAATAACTTGCAACGCAAAATTATTTGCCACCCTACAGATGTTTTGTTTTGTTTTTGCTGTTTTGGCACAGAAAAAGAAATAACAGACACGGATCCTTCACGAATGCAAATTACAGTTCCTAAATGAGGCTTTTCTTTATTAATAGTAATAATGGTAATCTAGAATAAACCCAAAGTTGTATAAAAATGAACAATATTTTAAAATGTTTTTTAATCATGTGAACAAACAAACTCACACGTGATTTTACTTGCACTTTTTATTTAATGGAAACTTTTTCAACTGTGGAATTGCATTTTTTCGACGTTAGCCGACGTTAATGGAAACACAGCGACTGACAGGTTCAGAATATGGCACAGTGTTGCTGCATGATTGCTTATTTGTGTTGTTTTTTGTTTTTTTATTATTATTAAAAGAAATGACATACATTTTAACCATTTTTTTTAACCACTGTACTTCCTGTCGCGTCCTCCAGGCTGGGCTTCCCCATGATGGTGATGACGTGCCTGGTCGCCATGTGCTACCTGCTGGCCACACACATCGGCCTGGGATGGAACATGTAAACCGCGCCGGCCAAAGAGACGGAGTGCGTTGGCACACATGCATGTACGTTTACGTACGTGTGTGGGTGTGTCGCCACTCCTCTAGGAGTTGCAGCTCACTGTAAATGTGATGTGTAAGCTGACCGACCAATCAGATTACAAGCAGAACATGAAGCACTGCAGCTATGGTTATTTTATTTTATTTTTTTGTTTGGTTGTTTTGCTCTTTAAAGCGTGGGGGATGTGTGGACCATCAGAGACAGATTTACATGAGTTCTGAACAAAAGCCGACTCTGAGAGAAGCGTTTCTTGGCTGCACTTCATATCTGTGTTCGTGGTGCTACGGCGTCAGAGGGAACAGCAGCTGCCCGTCTGCCATCTCTCCTTTGGAAATCTGTTTACAAAAGACGTCAAATGATTTCTTCAATCACTTATTGTAACCCTTTAATGAAAGATACAGCTAGAGACTGCTGGTTGATTGTTTTTACCAATCGAAACATCTGAAAAAAAGGCCCAGTGAAAGGGATTTTATACCAGTTTATGTTTGTATTTCACTGTTACGATCCCCAAATTTTCAAAGCAATAATTTGTTTTTCTGATTTTGACACATTCTCTGATTGTGTCTGGTCATTTTAGCTGTACTGATTGGTCCCAGACTGGGTCTGTCACCCCGTCAAGCTCTGGTTGTTTTCTGTATTTATTGTACGGCTCAACAACACAAACGTCTTCTGTGTTCTCCGAATAAATGTTTCAGAAGACGAATAATAAAAATCTCTGGATTTTATTTCACTCAATGTGTTTTCCTTAAGTGGACGGAGGATGATGATGCTGCATGGACAAACTAATTAACGTATGAATTTAATTGTGTTTCTTATTTAATGGAAATGTCACAATTGCAAAATTCTGGGGAGTTTTTTCTTGACATTTGTGGAATATTATCAAAGTTTTGCTCACGTTTGTAATGGAAATGCAACCAGAGACTTCCCAAAAAGTCCTGTTTATTTAATTAACTAATTGATCAATTCTGGATATATCTTCTTTCTTCAAACTCTGATTATTCAATACCAGAAACAACACCAATACTAAAGGCAGAATAATATGTTTGGCATTAGCAGAGAGAGTTTGCCAAGTTTTAAGCCACATACTGAAGTGAGCTGCTCAACCGACCCAAAAATGAATACATGAATTTTTATTTCAAACATGGCACCATTTAATGAACTGGCTGTCTAATTTCACAGGAATCCCTGCCAAGAAACATTATTTGACCAAACCAAATTGTCCTACTTACGGTGCAAAAATATAGTTTAAAAAATGTGTTTAAGAAAACAGAAGCATCTCCTTGGATGACAAACTGACTTTTTAAATAAATCTGACAAATATGCACTGAGGAGCGATTCAGTTTTTAAAAAATTAAATAAAAAATAAAGCCGTTCACGCCAACTTGGAATAAGTCAAGCTAGCGACTGGTTGAGGCAACAGATGCTGTTGAGGGTTAAATAAAAACCTGAAGTGAGGAACCACAGAAAGTCACTCAGCAACATTCTGCTTTTTATTTCAAAAGGAACGAATCAGTGAAAACATTTCAACCAAATTTACTGTCAGAAACTTTTCTTAAAAAAAACCAAACCAAAATGGTTCCTTCGTTTAGCCAAATGTCTTACATGAACAAACCCTCCCCAAATCCCTAACAATACAGCGCCAGCTTGTTGGCGCCACTATTTCCTGTAAACTAAATAAGCCACTCGATTTATGGTGGCCAAAATAAATAGATGCCCCATTAGTTAAACAATGCAGGCGGAACTAACTGTATGGCAAACAATTTGTGGACATGTTGTAATGTCTTACTTTTATGGGTGCAGAAGCGGGTGCAGACACGGAAAGGTTGGGCAACGCAAAATACAAATCTTCAATAGATGGGAACAATTATTTCAGGGAGACGGAACATTATTCATGAAGACATTTGCAGGTAGAGCTGTATTTTAAATATAATTTTAGAGTAACAGAATAAAAACGAGCTACATAAAAATGTGCACCACATTCTTTTAAAAGTTTTGAAAAACACGTAAAGTGTCCCGTCCAAGGTTATTATAGTTGACACGAGATACCAAAAAATGATAGAAATAAAAGCGGTACTTGATGGGGGCAAACTATAACTGGAACTATGTCGCACATTTATAAATGTAAGACATACTAAAATTTAGGGGTGTAATTTTAGTGATCCCACAATATTTATTGATATTTCCTTCCTCAGAAAGTATCGCTTTTTCATCCACGATACATTCAATCGTAATTTGAGTTTTATGTCAGATCCACATGAATTAAATGGCAGCTATCACACATGACATTTTTTACCCAGTTGCACATGTACATTGAAAATGACGTGTAATGAAACAACCAGTTACTATTAATTAAATAATGAAATAGCTCAATTACATTATCTAATGTAAGTAAATAAGACAAAAAAAGGTTCCTTTTCTGCAAAACCAAATACACAAAGCCACACAATTAACCTTTAAACAAAGCAAATGTATAACAAACAACATTTATTTCACCATCAGTTCAGTTTAATCCAAGTCTATTGGAACAGTCACACTCACTTTGTCTTTCTAAAATCTTTCAGAAAATCTTACAAATGAATCGAATCATATCGTTTGTTGAATATTGTGATGTATATCGTATCGTGCTAATTTAGCTGCATAATTAAAAAAGGTCAAAGTATAAAAAAACAAAAACTAAGACTACAACAAATTAAACTAAACAATATAAAAACTAGCATTCTGCAAACTACAACTGACTGAATCACAATGTAGAAACATAATCCTGATCCCTTCCTCTTCATAATCACGCATGACTTTGTGTTGGTGTATCAAATTAAGTCCCAAATTTGTGCTTGTAGTGTGACAAAGTGATGAAAACTTAAAAGGTTAGGAATACACTGTGTGTGTGTGATATTGAACTACTTAGAAAACCAGACTAATCTGATTAATCTGCGTGCAGAAAATGTGGAATTTTGATGACTGGCTGATAATCTGACTGAACGAATTTATTCAAAACTGGTTCAATGGGAAAATTCTCTGGGTTTTCCTCAAACAAGTGTCTTCTTAAGACTCCTGTTCATTAAGTAGGGATTAAACGTGTTCTGGCCTCTGTAATTAAGACAAGGAGTGAAGGAGCTTAGTGGGATTCACTTTAAAGGTTATTTTTAAAAAAGCCTCACCTTACACACACACACACACACTCTCACAATGGGGAACATTTGTGTCTTTTTTCGTCGAGGTTGTAGTGAAACTACACCGTGTGTAGTGATCGCAACAATAAAGTTGTCTTCAGAGTGTCGTTAGGGGCGGAAAGTGTCACAGCTGTGGAAAACATAACAGAAACAGCGAGCGTACAGAGAGGCCGCAAATGAGAAAAATTAACGACTGCACTCTGCGGTCCAGATATTAGAACACCTCAGGCTATTCTTAGACAGCATAACTCTCACAGACAAACTACACGAACAAGCTCCACTGGAGGAAAACAGCAGACAGATTCCTCGTTGTTTTGTGTATGAAACACTTAAATATGTACTTTATTATTCACCTGTAAAGGGACTTGAGCATTTTTAATTACATCCAAGTGGATCTCTGTTTTGAACCTGCCTAATCACGTCTTCAGTTTTTTATTTTTTATTTTTCAGGGAATAATGCCCAATCCAGCACAGTGACAAACCACGTCGACTTGGCGCCTTATCTGCCTGATCTCCCACTATTTCTCCCCAGTCAAGATTTGGTTCCATCTGTCTGCTGCACTTTTCATTTCCTCTGCTCCTCCCGTCCACCTCCCTTTCTTCAGAAGCAGCTCGTAAAAAAAATAAATAAAAAATGTTGCAATCGCATGCCAGCCAAAGTTTAATTAAATCTTTTAATTCTTTTTTTTTTTTTTTTTTTTTTGTCTGGTGAGTATGCCAGATCATAACATGACATTCATTGACTGATGTTTTTCTTTTCTTTTCTGTGCTCAGACATGGTACAGCTGGTAAGCTTTAAGATGAGATGTACTGTCATTATTTCCACCTTTTCCAACACTATAATTGTTTTTTCGTCTTCTTATTGCAACATTGCTTACTGTGGCTTTACGGTCCTGCTCTTGTTGAAAGGTTAGGAGTTCACCTTGAGTTTTTAGAAGCGGTATCTATGTCTCTTTCCATCAGAGGTCTGCAGCTCGTTAAAACATCACGGGTTGGTAATATTTCTGATTTTTGTTTTTGATTCGTGTCTAATATCTAAGTTACTCTCAACATTTAAAGTTGAAACTACATTTGGTCATTGACCACATTTTGACCTTTTAAGTAATGCATCCAACCATTTGAATTAAACGAAATTAAATCATCGGAGCCAAGAAAACCTGACATAGTAATATATCACGACTGTAAAAAGAGAAACTACCATGTCATAGATGAAAAACATTACTTTATAAATATAATGTGGAGATTAAGAAAAAAGAAAAAAAAAACAACATAATATCCCTCCTTAGTTTTAAAAGTGCACATAATGAGCTATGATAGTCATAAGCTGAAAATAGTCAATATTTTTACATAATACCCTTTTAAAAGTCTCTTTAAGCAACACTGTTCCTACTTGGTGTCGAATCCAGACCACACTATTACAGTATCACCCACCACTACTTTTGGGCCTACCTGCAAATCACCAAGCAGTGGAGAACTTACACTGCGCATGCCCCTGAACGCACCATCTCCATGGTGAAACATGGTGGTGGCAGCAGCATGCTGAGATCGATGGGAAGATGGATGGAGGTTCGTACAAGACGATCCCAGAGGACGACGTCTTAGAATCTCCAAAAGACTTGAGGTTGGAATGTTTTTAGTCAAAGGGAGCAAAGATGGAGCTTCATGTGAATTCAAATGGCATCTCAAGACTTCAGTCCGATTAGCAGGTTCAACCAGACAGGAGGACGAAATCTGACGCAACACCTCATCATGACGCCTCTAAGAACGGAAACTCTTAACGGCTGCTGCTCCACTCAGCTCAGAAACTTAGCAGAGCTGTTTGTGATAATTATGTTGCCATTCAGGCAGCATTCCCTCATTGTTTCCATTTCAACGCACCAGACAAGACGTTTCACAGCTAATAGCTGCTGTGCCTCTTCGTGGTCGGACCACGGTCGCGATCGACGCCGATCAAAACCGCAGGCATTGTGCTGTTGCATTCCGTAATAACGCGCCATTTGCATATCTGTGACAGAAATGTATTAAAGTCTTTATGCCCTATTGTTTGTAAGAATGTATGAGGTGATGGGAAGTAAAGCTGCCTGGCATCGACTTAATTGGATTTCTTATCTCAGCATTGTGTGCTTGATGAAACAGTCCACGGGTGTGAGCACAGAAGTCACGAGTCAAGCGGGGTTTAACTTCTCGAAACTGTTTTCCTCGTACTTGTGGTCAACGGTCGTTCGGGCAGGTTGATGTAATTTATCTGCCGATTAGGGAGCACTCACAGGCTTCCTGCACGGGTCAGTTTGAACTTTAAAATGTTTCTACAAGATGGCTGATGAGACACTAAGTCAAGCTACTAATTGAGTCGACATTCAAAATCTGTTTTTGCAGCATTTGTTCTGCGGTACGGAGGTGTGAAAAACTTTGGGGTTTCCTCCATTTTTGCGAGTTTGTCCTCCTGCTGAGTTCAGCACATCGAACCGGTGTAAATATCAGTGACAGACAACAGATGTAAACACAAAGTGTAGTTTCTAAATGAAGTGCTTGTCGTTAAGGAGAAAATCCAGCAAAGAGCAATGAAAAGCGATGAGCTTAAACCGTGAGGCAGCGGTGGAAAACGACTGAAGAACTGATGAACTGAACAGAGGAGATGTGGAGCAGCTGTGACCGGGAGAAAACGGGGAAATTAATTCACACAAAGGAAGCTGAGGAGCTACAAACTTAAAGAGGCCAAAATTTGTGCTTCCATTGCGAATGTGCTCAAAAGTTTGTCAAAAAGTTTTGAGAAACTGACATTTTCAAAAATTGTGTACACCTCGAAATTGAGTCCAAAACACAGAATTTTGCAGCTGCGTCGTTTCCATTCAATAAGAAATGAAATTAAAATCACACATGAATAACCTCACACAGCAAGTCATTCAAAAAATGTGTCGTTTTTCTCCTACCACTTCCTGTTGTCTTCGTCTTTTTCGCCGGTGGTGACATTTGGTTTTTGATCACGACTTGTGTGATACAAAAAAATGTTTTGCAAAATAAAAAAATTGGATATGTCCAAATAAAACATCTGATCCTACCGCCCAAGTATTTTATCAAAATACAAGATTTTTTTTTCTTTTTTTGTAATTCATATTTGATATATTGAATTGTGCAATTATACAAATGGAAGCACAACTACAGAGAAATGAACAGAATGTGGTAAAATCTCTACAACAAAATTAACAAGGAAATGATGAAAACAAACACAATTTCTTCATCAGCCTGGAAATTCATCCTGCTGGTTTTATCTTGCCAAACTCAGCCAAAATCTGAAAAAGTTAACCAAAGTGCTAATTTTTCTTGACATGAAATAAGTCACACAATAAAGTCCTGTGGTAATCAGAAAGTTGTGAGTTTGAGTCCAGCTTCCCATCGGTGCATGATGTGTATTTGTGGACGCCACAGGATAAATGTAGGAACCAAAAAAAAAACTGCGTAAATTCAGTCAATTTACCGTTTATGATGTTTGCTTTAATGGCTCGTTCCACGGAGACACGCTGTGATAAATACCCATTTACTGTCACTCTGCAGTGCGTTCAAAATGGAGGCATCCTGTTGTCAGGAAAAGCGAAGCACTTTGAATGATGAGCTCGAGGCAACGGCGGTTTTCATCCAGGTCTTGACACACTCCATCTCCACCTGAGCCCCTCGGAAGAAGGCTTCACGTCTTTATTTCTGACGTATAAGTGTAATTCTGAAAAATTGACCTTTAGATGCAATAAACTGTTGTGTTAATGCCTTGTGTGGCTGCAAAACTCAAAGCTGGGACTCGTATTTTGACCTGCGGGAAAAGCAGTAAGAGAAAACAATTTGTTGATTTACTTATGGGTGTTTTCCGAGGGACAGCCAATCATGCTGCTGCTCTGTACTTCTGGATTGAAAAGCCTTATTGGATTTCAGACACAGAGAATTAAGTTTAAAGGCAGGCTTGGCAACACTTTGTTTCAATTTAAGACAGAAAGAACGACCTTTAATAAATATTTTTCTTTCACTATTATGATTGTTTTGCTGAGAAGCAGAGATAGAAGATGACAGCCACTGCATTATTTTTTGACACATGTTGTAAACGCTGAGTCGTAAAGATGATGGTTAACTTTTAAATCTGTTTTATGAATTGATTGTCAGCGCTGCTGTTTTCGCAACGAGGCGCAGAGGGAAGAAATTCTCAGAAAAGTGGAAGGGAGACGGCCGACAGCAGCCTCCTGTCCAGAGCAAATAAATGAGAAAAAGTCCTGAGATAAAGGAGCAAACGTCTCCTGCTCATCTCATGTCTTCTGGAAACTAAGTGCTGAAAGTAAATGCTGCAAATTTACCTTGAATAATTGTAAACAATTGATTTCACTCCTTTATGTTTCTAAAAAAAAAAACTTTAATTCATTTTTTTTTTTAAATCATCATTCCAGACATGAAAAGCTTAAGACAGAAGAGCGACATGTTAAAAAAAACAAAACACACACACTCACGGGACACTCTTACACTTGTACTCCAGCATACCACTGGATATGGCACATCTACTGTACTGCATGTTACACTGATGTCACAGGTATGAGCGGATTGAAGCAGCGAAGTATCAGAAGAGAAAACGTGTAGACAAAAGAAAGACAGAAGTTGAAGATGTGTACACCTTTTCAGAAGTCTTAGAGGCCAAAGATTGTCCATCGTTACACACATGGTGTTGGGTTACGATTGGGGTTAGGATTAGGGTTAACCCTATCCCTAACACCTTCAAGAGTATCAGACATTAATATTTGTGATGCTGTAAGTTTCTGCTCCAGTGGTATCTACTGCAACATTACGGCATACAGAAAACAGGGTCCCAGTATGGCAGAGTGAACTGAACAGAAGAGTCTTTGGCTTATTTGTTCCGACAACACTCACCGAAAGCGGAGCAGTGTTTGCAATTAGTTTGTTGAACTAAGTTAACAAAAAAATCCCCCCCAAAAACGCTCTAATACGCCGAAGAGCGTGTCCACTTAAGGGCCATAACACGGCGAATCACGAAAACACGCAATGTTCGTTTTAGAGATGTTGACAGGGAACATCAGCAACAGAGGAACGAGTTTACCGCCTCATCAGCAGCTCAGTGTCATGGACGCCCCAGACCTGCATAAGTCGCGGTTGTCCTCGGATGACGCGGCGCCCAGAGCCGGTTGCCAGGCTCAGCCTTGGAGCGACAAACATGCAAATACTGAGCTGGGACCCGATCCCAGACCCAATCCCTCTCTTTGCTTCCCCAATGTTTGCGGGAATAATATTGCATTGTGTGCTGCGTTTGGTCGAGGGACACGTTGGAAAAACCATCAAGAAACATAATCAGAAAACAAATGTTGGTCATGGAGAAGCGGCGAATGCCAGAGGAGAATTATTTTGCCAGTTTGACCAACACAACTTTGTCAAAAATTTCATATTTCACCTTAAAAGGTAATGCATTTTTATTTGCAAAAGACAAATACTACAAAAGAATAATTGTTTTAGCATTCTGTGCTTATTGGTGCAAGTACAGGTCTGCTGGAGAGATTTAATCTGACATACACTGCAAAAACATTCAATCTAAGTATTTTTGGTCTAGATTTTAACATTTTAATAAGCTTGAAAGAAGAGAAAACTCACTTACAAGTAACGTTTCAGCAAGAAATTGGAGTTTGTTTAAAGTCAATAAATCCTTAATGTTGATTCAAAGGTACTGGATGCAGTGGCAGAATTTTTCTCTAATAAAATATTCTTTTCCACGTTACACGTGAAATTATCTGCCTTTTGAAATAGTACATTGTATCAATATGAAATAATTATCTTGTTGATAGATTACTTCTACGTTAGTTTTGTCTTCATTCAAGTGTACATAGTCTCATTGGAAATTAGACAAAAATACTCGGTAAGGTTTTGTGTTTTTGCAGTCATATATTTTATATCCTCTTTATTTCACACTTAGTTTATAAGTAAATTTAAAAAAAAAGAAGATTTTTCTTTTTTGTTTTCTCTTTTTAGGAACATCGATTTCAAATCTGCCTTAGGGATGTTTCATATGCTTTAAGAACAACAACTCAATTCATCATTTGGTTGTTCTAGTTTGATTAAGAATCCTAATCCTAATCTAGATGAGCTCCAACCTAACCGAGCAGCACCAGAACCCAAATTACAAGATTTGATCAATATGAGCATTTATGATTTTCTTCATAACTTGTAATACTTTGCTACAAAGGAAAACATATTGATATGCACTGCAAAAAAAACAACAACAAACAAACAAAATCTTACCAAATATTATAGGTCTAGTTTCTCGTGCAAATATCTTAGTAAACGTGAAATAAGATAAAACTGACAAACAAGTGACTTTTCAGCACATTATAGAAGCTTGTTTTCAGTCAATAATTGCTTAATATTGAAGAAAAAGTTATTTTTTTCCCAATAATATTATACAATATTATCTATTGTTATAAGTGAATTAATCAGTCAACGGTCTGTACTTTTTCATCAATATTAAGGAATTATGGACTTAAAGTAAGCTTCTATATCTTGCTGCAAAGTTAATTGTAAGTCAGTTTTGCCTTATTTCAAGTGTACAAAGATATTTGCACTAGAACCTAAACCAATAATACCCGGTACGATTTTGTGTTTTTGCAGCGTAGGAAGGTCTTTAGGTGATGTAAAAGTTTGATTGCAGTCACAAAATCAAAGTAGGAAGAGACCATATACAGGTACAGAGCTGAAGAGATTAAAATGATTCAAGTTTTATCTACAATATTGACAGAGAATCTAATGTGTATGTCACGCCCAACCTCCACTTCCTGTGTGGATAATCATTGGCTGCTGTGTAAATGACCAACCAATGAAATTAAATGTCAACAAAGTAGTGTTAGCATAAATTATTTTTAAAGACTGGAGTTGTTTTCAGTGGTAGGAGTCTGCTGTGGTTATCAGACGAGCCGCTAGCAACGACCTCCGGGTCCAATTAATCATGACTTATATTCTGTATAACGAAGATAAGATACTGCAGACACCTTTTAACCTCATTTCAGAGTTTCCTTTTTTTAACTCTCTCTCTAATGACAAGCGTAGCACCTCGACGGGCCTCTTATTGCACAAATCCTCGTCCTCCAAACAGTTTGAAGACTAACATCTGGATGGTTGTTAAAGACAGAGTCTGACTGACAAAGCAAAACACATTAAAAGCACAGTCTTGCATTCAAATAACAGCCGTGTAAATGCCTAATGTGACAGGTTATGCAATCTGTTTGTCAGCCTGAATGCCAAACAAAGGAACAAAACAGAAGCGCTGCTGTCAGGCTGAGTGAGCAATCACACTTTTCAGCATCTTGTTGATCAGCAGCCGCCCAGCCCTCCTCTGCCGGTACGGCGATTTCCTCCAGTCACATAATAGTGACCACTCAGTTTCACATGGACTGCATAATGCTGCAGTTTGATTAGTTCATCAGTCTTCGTACAGTGACGCTCGCTCTAGGAGTAAAAAGAGAGGCAGCTTTAAATTTGCCGCTGCGCAGTACGTCCTGTAGTGCCTGGTTCTCTTTGAGTTCAGAACCTGGCAGACGTCAGGGTTTTAAGATTTTCTTCTACCAGCGCGGACAAATAATGACACGGCCCTTGTGAGAAATAACTGACAGGAAAACAAAAACATCTGGAAACGTCTGAAACAAAGTCAAAAAAACACAAAATTCTACAAAGTATTGTGGATCTGGTTTCTAGCACATAAATGTTAGAACACTTTAAACACACGTGTCAAACTCGAGACCCGTGGGTCAAATCTGGCCCGCCACAGCTTCTTATGTGGCCCTCTAGATTCTAGACTAAACACAAAGTGTGATTAATTGTTACGTTATCAATCAAATTAATGCAGTTTTTTTATCTGTTTACTGCCAAATCATATCAGTCAGTCCCTCCAATTTCTTGAGAATAATCGTGGAAATTCACACAAAAACAACAAATCCCCACGATGGTTTTTGTGTGAACAAATAATTGGGAGTTTATTGCAGATTTTGCTCAAAAATTGTCAAAAACTTTCTGACGTGTACTAAAGTGCTGCCTCAGCCTTAATTGATGTCAGATTATAGTCCATGATCTAAAAAGTCGTATTTACCGTCATAAATAAGCAGAAATATCGCAAATATTTCCAAATTAGTATCACAAACGTTTTGATTTGTATTTTTTTTAAAAAAGAAGAAAGAATCACAAAATCCTGGAAAGACTGACAAGATGTTCAATAATATTATTTAATTTTAAGAATTCATTGACATGTCAACAGTTTGGGAACAGGTTTTATCGATACATTATGGCACAACCGGCCAAGATTGTAAAGAACATTTACAATCTTGATTTGGCCCAAAACTAAAATGAGTCCGACACACCTGACTTAAAATTAGACAAAACTAACTTAAAGGACATTTTCATCAAGACATAGGAGCTCATTTTAGGTCAATATTTCCTTACTATTTATTTATAATAAGGTATTAGTTCCACTGGCAGATTATTTCACTTATAACATGGAAAAAATGTCTTAACAGTAAAATAATCTGCCAGTGAAACTAGTACTTTGTCATCAATATTTAAACAAGCTGTAAATTTACTTGTAAGTTAGTTTTGTCTTATTTTAAATGTTCTGAGATTTTTGCTCTAGAACCTTGATCCAAAATACTGAGCAAGATTTTGTGATTTTGCAGTGTGAAGTTTTCTGCCTGTAGCAAAAAGTATGATTTGTTAAAAAAAAAAAAAGAAGGAAGAAAACTCGACTCCCTACGGTTATTTTCAGAGGTAAATCAGGTGTTACTCTAATGTTGTCAGTGTCGAGTGAGAACATCGGAAAATTAAATTACTATATAACCAGCTTATATTAAAACAATCATTCAATCTCCGAATGTGGCAAAACCTCATCAGGATAATTGTCAGTTGTTTGCAAGTCAGGAGGCAACAACGATGAGGCCCAATAAATGTGATCGGGCCCCCAGATAACATGTAACCCTATTAGATTTAACCCATGATCCTTAACAGATTTACACAATTCCTTACTTATTCGTTCAAGTGTGTGTGAGTCTGTGTGTGTGTGTTTTTGTGTTGCATGAGTTACAATTGGTATGCAAGGAAAACACAATGTGAGGCGGTTTCCTCTAGTAAAAAATAAATACTGAAAGTGGGTCAAAGTCATAAGTGTGTTTTTATACTTCTTGGTCACATTTGATGAGTGGAACTGAGTGACATCAAACCATTTTCAAACTAAACATTTACATATATATATATATATATATATATATATATATATATATTTGTTTTAAGGCAAGTTATCTGTTTGCGCCAAATACAAATCTGAAACGGACTAAACTAAATAAAACGATCCCTGTAAGGAAACAACCTAGAAAGAAACGTTACAAACCTAAATACACTGAAAACCTACATCAACGCCTCACAGAATGAAATATGGAGTCGACACTAGCATGGTGTCCTTCCATCTGCCTTAAATTAACACGTTTAAAACAATATGCTTTAAAAATTCTAATAATTTTAACCAGAGCTACTAGCATGGATTATAACCGAGAGTAAAAATGGTAAAAAGCGTCATTCATCTTTGTAGGAAGGTATAAATAAATATAAAACTTGACATAACTGCTTGTGTGTAAATGGAAAAGCAACGACTATCTATACTTCTGCTGAAGCAGCATACTTATAATTACGATTATTGTTTATAGAATAAACACCCAATAAATATATCAAGTCTAACAGTTGAGATGCTTTAATTGGACCATCTGCGTTAATTTAATGGGACGCTGAGCAGATCATATGGTGTTGGGTGTTTTTCAAGTCCACTAATATTTCTACATGGTCGAGTTTCTTACTTGTAGGCAAAAGCAAAATAGTGGCAGCCTCCGTTCAACCAGCTGCAGTGTGCAGTAACAGGTGGGGGAGGGGACAAGTTGCATTTTTCTATGATCCACACCATCAGAGAAAACATACATGACTCTGGAACTTCCTCTGGCATCTTATCATAAGTCCTAAACGGAGCGCCGGTGATCCAGCCAAACTTGCAGTACCGTAATTCTGCCACACGTGGCGCTATCTGAAAAATTCCAACGGTTTCTGAAAGGGGAGACGTTGCGCTTTCCAGCCAATATCGCGTTATTACGGTAATTTATTTTAGTCACAGGACATTTAGAGAACTGTGTAGAATTAAAATAAGTAAAAATATCCAGGTGGACTTTTTAAATTTAGGACACAAAGGGTTTTAAAATGACTGTAAAACCAAATATAGCTACAAAAATGTAAAACCTTGATACGGGTAACACCTCATAGCTCGTCCCAGCAAATATCTGAAATTAACGGTAGAGATATTCCAGTAATAAGTGTGTTTATTGTACCACGTGACTACTTCATAAACCTATTGATAATCAGTCAAAGCCAGGCTCTTCCGATCTACTCCATAAATGATAACTCCCTGATTATTGTTACGGATAGTATCTACCCCTCCAAAGGAAGGCACTAGGAATGGTTTGTGTGTCCTTGGATTTTCATCGGCTCGACTCGACCGACGGCCGGAGAACAGTATTCCTACAACACAGAGCTGTCTACCTGCCAGAGCAGACTGGAGTCCCGGTGTGCAGCTCGCTGCCCTTTTGTCCTCACCGTCCTTTCCGAGTCGACACAGAAACTCTGCTGTGTTGGATTCTCACGCCTAAAGTCCCCACAGCAGAAACAGGCCGGATGTTGCTCTCTTACCCAGGTAGCTCCTTCCAAAGAGCTTATTTGCTGTCACAGTACCTTACATCACTACTAAAGCCCATTACTTTCTGACGTTTGATTCCAGTACTAAAGGTAGAGATATCCGACCCAGTACACAATGTTGAACAGCAAGAAGGACGTGGGGAAAAACACACGCGAGTACGCGTCCAGTTCCAGGAGGTCTATGTGGACTCTTCCTCTTCTCCAGGCGCCTCCTTTGCATTCTTCAAAGCAGCAGAAGAAGCTCTGGCAGTCTTTCCCGTCCAGACACTCGTAGACGCAGGCGTCCTCGAACTCCTGCCAGTACATGGCGTTGTTCAGAGCGATGACAGTGTGCGGAGGAGGCCTCACATCCAGCACAGAGAAGTTCTGAAACACAAGATGTTGTAAAATTAGACTGAATGTTCCAGAGCCAAAAAAAATCCATTGAATTTCCGGGAAAATGAACTGTGCTGTTATACGCAGTGCCAAGCCAGGAAATTTAAAAATATCACTTAATAATTAGGTGTCATTAAAAGATTGGACGATTAATACCAACTATAAAGTCTTTAAAAAAATGCAAACATTTAAGAAAAATGTAATAAATAAGCTATGCTTAGCCTGGTGACCCGCCAGGCTTATAATACATTGAGGGAAACCCTGAGATGGGAAGAACTAAAATCATAGAAACCATTTCTGGGAATGCACAACTGCAGAATGATGAGCAAAACAGGAATATTTACATTAAACGAACAACAAACGAAACAATATATTATTTACAAACCAGGACAGACGGAGTATATTTTAATTTAATCCCTTTAGTTACTCACAAAGGTAACAACAAAAAAGTACCCACATTTTTGAAGAACACCTGGTGTGGTGCAGTCCCAGAACTAATAAAAATTTTATATGGACAGAACAACAACACGATTCCGTAGCTTCCAGAATTGACATTTGTTTACTCGTGTTGGAAAAACTCAACGACGGCTGAATGCTACAGTCTGCAGTGAATCCCTAAAGGACGAGTCTGTACAGTCCGGACCCTGACACCGACAACATGATGAAACACTACATGCACTAATGGCATGAAGCGCTACGGCGTAGACTGTGTGTCTCCTAAGTGGGTGGGGGGGTTCATTGTTGTAGAAGTGGGGCTGTCTGGGTGGATGACGGAGTAACTTGTGTTGTGTGATGTTACAAGTGGAAGAAGTCTGAGGTAAAAAGTAAATGTCTAAATGAAATGTACATTCTACTGGGAATTTAGACTCGTGTTCTCCTTTACTTTAAGATGTTCTGATCTTTGCAGAAATATAGACTTTAACCTGAATAAATTTGCCCCAAATTAATTGAGCTTAATGACGTTACTTTAAATTATAAACCCGACACTTGCCGTTGATCCAAAAACGAATGTTGAATGTTTTTGTTTCAACTTTAGATCTCACTTTACGTAACACATCAATTTATCCAATCGGTGAATATTTAGTTATTCATCATATTTTTTGATCATATTTTGTTGAAAGCAGTTTTGACTTTGACAGTTTTCCCAATGGTTTCTTAGAGTTAATCTCAACAAGTCAAACGGTGTGAATTTGAAGGATGGAATCAAACTCCACATACACACCAATCATCTCATGATCTCGAGAAAACAAACTTTTTTTTTTGGTCATCTCGAGAAAATCAGCTAAACCAATGGAAAAAAGCATTTTTTTAGCTTCTGTATTAAAGGGGATTTTGGATTAAAGCCAAATTTTGTCGATTGATTTTCTAAGCAATACATAGGTAGCACATCCAAGGGGGTTACTACTTTTCATAGACACTGCAGATCTTTGATAGAATTAAATAAATGGATTTTTGTTTCGGCTAAGTGTCTACGCTAACATCTGGGGCTTGCGATATGCTGTAGTTCTTCCATATTATATATAAAATCCCACCGAGTCAAATTAAAGGACGGATGCGCAAATCACAAAGTAGTTTTAGTCCTACTTGGAAACCATGGAATAAAAGCTCGACTGACACGCATGAAGAATCTCACTCAGTCCAAACGCACCAGCCTTTTAGGCTCCATGTAGCTCGGCCTCCGAATGCTGTATGAGTAGTAATTCAACGTTGCGTACTCCATCAAGGCAGCAAAGACAAACAGGAAGCAAACGGTGACGAAAAGGTCCATGGCGGTGACGTAAGACACTCTGGGCAACGACGTCCTGGCCACGCTGCTCAGAGTGGTCATGGTGAGGACTGTGGTTATCCCTGAGGGCAAAAAGGGTGAAAAAATGCATTCAGCTGGAGCAAAATAACTTTTTTTATTATTATTATTTAACAAAATCAGTGTCCAAAGAGCCGAGTGCCTTTTAAATGTACACTTTTTCAGGTGCATCTGAGTTTCGGGGTGCGGTTCTGATTAACGAGCTGAAAACGTTATAAAACTCGATGAGTTGGTATCGACGCACTTAATGAGAACATCTTTGAGTTTCTTATAATCCAGTTTTCCCCTTCATGAGTTTTAACGCCAGTGAGGATGGGGGAAAAAAAAGAATAAATAAAACATTTGTTACTGTTTCATTGATGTTCCCATGGTAACCAGCTGGCATCTCACACTTTTCCTTTATCCCTAGGCTGCCGCTGTGATTGCCCTCATCCTGCTGTGGCAAGCGCTCTGAAGGTGTTGCCATAGCAGCAGGTAAACACCTGCAGAGCGTCCATGTTGACTGATAGCTTACAGGAAATGAAACCTGTTGACTTTGGTCATTTCATGCATTCATTATCTTCTCCTGCACCGTTGATGAACATCCTTTAAAGAGATTAGGTTTTTGTTTTCAACTACAATCAAGATTGTCAGAAGAGTTCGATAAAAACTAAATAAGACATCGATTTAACAGTTTAGCTGCTTTCAGAC
The DNA here is from genome assembly GCA_010277075.1 of Poeciliopsis retropinna. Taxonomy (NCBI): domain Eukaryota; kingdom Metazoa; phylum Chordata; class Actinopteri; order Cyprinodontiformes; family Poeciliidae; genus Poeciliopsis; species Poeciliopsis retropinna. Next base: position 24,161,382 of record VMRM01000003.1, read on the forward strand.
TCAATATTAACGGCCACAACTCAAACCTTAAATCAGTCTTAGATGCGAGATATTGGTGGCCAACATTGTGATTAGTTTGAATTTTCCTTATTTCTGTGACGCAGTGAATTGAGTTAAATTGTGAAGGAATTTTCCCTCTCTAATTTATAGCAGCGCTTCAGTTTGAACGGCTTCAATGTTTATGTCAGCAGTTAGAGGTCTGGACTTGGCGCCTCTCTTATTTTGTTGTTCAGGCACTGAGCGGACCGTAGACCGCTCCAGAAGCAGGAAGCGGACTGCAGCACAGGGCATTCTGGGTAAATACAACCAAAACAAACGCTAAGAGTCTAGAAAAAAAGACAAATCCTAAAAACACTAAAACCTGACACCGCTCAGTTTATGGCTATAATTTGTGTAGAAGGAAGTTGCACTCATGTCTTTTTCAGAGGTTTCCGTGTCGTTACAATCAGGCGTCCGTGTTGCAGCGCCACCACAGGCGAGGAGGTGGAACAGCTTTCTCAATTTCTTTAGGTTATTTCACACAGCGCAGCAGATGGAAATGTAGCAAATGTTGCAACTTTGGTCCCCAACTCAAATGAATTGACCAGAATATCAGGTGTGAAAACGCCGTCAGGCGCAACTTCTCACACCTGAGCTGTGATGCCACATTTGAGATTTTCTCCTGGCAACTCTTCTAAGCAAACCGTGATATTTCAGTCTTTATCTGATGTAGACGTCAGGAACTTAAACGTTTATCATGCAAACTAAGTCCTATGATGTCAGAGATGGAGCTCTTCCATCTACAACCTCTAGACGTACGCAGTCTGATCTGCGGGGAATTTACCAAAAAGATTGACAGCCGGCTATCTTAAATGTTTTCCACTTAAATATTTCCTCAGCGTCCAACGATAGACATCAAATAGATTGAAGAATGTCTTCTAACCCTTCCAGGATTGATGGGCAGCAACAATTTCGTCTCCAAGCCGTTTTGCTAATGTTTTTCCTGCTGGCATTTTGTCAGCACACACCTGTGTGCTGTGCGCTGCAGAAACTCCTGCTGCTATGAAGTCGGTCACACTTGCTGATGATTATTTAATTGAGTGCATTCGATTAGCAGCACCTGGATGCTAATTTGTCTCTTACATCCCAGGATGGCATCCAGGTTCCCCCTCCGGTTTCCCCCAGTTTTTCCAGTGTGATAATGATGGAGCGCAGTGACAGACGCCACACCGTCACAAACACAGACGCTGGTACTGGCTGATGGCTCAAACGACAGAGATCAAATTCAATTCAAAAATACTTTAATGACCCCAAACGGAAATAAAATGTTGTTGGAGCTCGTATTAATTCAAGTCCCTTAAAGCGTTTTCGCAGATGGTGGCAGGACAGATCTCTTGTATTACAGCGGGTAAATAAATATGATCACATACTCACTCGTCTGTTGAAAACGCACTGAAAAAAGCAAACAGACGATTCAGCTTAAAAAATGCTGTTAACTGGTCACAAGTAATCAAATTAAGAAGTAAATTTATTATGTTGTTTAGATTGTTATGTTAAACAAAGACAAATAAAGTAACTTTGACAGAGTTACTTTGATTTTATGTCAGAAATGAAGATAATTTTTTTTACAGTTGGAGCTCGGTTCGCTTTTCTCAGTGCAGTTGCAGATGAGCTTAGGAATTAATTATATGATTAATAAAGTCAATGGTGAGAAAAAGTAAAATCATTTACCTTTATAAATGCCGGTGGTCTGCACAACAACAGAAAGGACATGCACAAAAATAAAAAACGGCACACCAAGACACCAGCAGCACTGGTGAACACGGACAAAACTAACTGATTGGGAAAAAAAAAAAAAAGTGATATGAGATGATGAGCAAAATGTAAATCAACAAAACGTAGAAATTTTTGCAATTTTGCTCTGAAATGTAAATGACCTAGAGCTGTTCTGGCCGGAGTGGCGTCCTTTTTGATCCAGAAGGAAACCCAGGAGAGAACCACGGTGAGAATGCAGGGGATGTAGGTCTGGATGGTGAAGTAGCCCATCCTTCTGCTCAGGTCAAAGTACACCGTCATCACCACGTAGTCACCTGCGGTTACAGATATTACAGCAGTTACCACATACGTGTAAAAATGAGCAAACTGCACAGGTTGAAAGTCGAGCAGCAGAGTTGAGCATGTGAGTCGCACCTGGAAAACTTTCCCGGTAACAAACCAAACACAAATTTTCTTACTGTTTGTGTCAATCTAAACCATTTATATGAATCTTGTCATTTCCATTCTACATGCTGCTGCTGCTGGTTCCAGACGTGTCGTTCTGATCGTGCAGATTGCTCGTGTTTCCTCATGGAAAACGTGAGCTGTATCCTTTGTTGCGTCCACAAATGCGGCGCCCGAATAGAAAAGCGTATCGCGTCCGGTGTGTTGGGTCAGACTTTACCCGCCGTCGTCTTGATGACGTCCGTTGTGTTTCTGAGGCCCATGAAGTCGAACTGGTACAGACGCCAGGACTTCTGGTCGGCCGCCTCCACCGAGTTCTTCCTCCACTTGTAAATCATCTCGTCTTGCGAGTATCCGTCTAGAATTACACAGAGAGTGTGTGTGTTTGTGACACATCCTAATGATCGATCCCCCACAAACACACACACAAACACACACACACAGAACTGGGGTCACCCAGAGCTACATTTGTCTTGAGATGGAGGTCGTCTTAATGAAAAGTCCAGCCTGGAATGAAGACAAAAAGGAGAAGAAAAGTGAGTTAAATGAAAGCTTTGGCTCAGTAATGTGGCCAGTCAGTCTTGCTGTGGGGCTCAAACTTCGCACGACGCCAACCGAGCCTTGGGAGGGTTTTCACAATCAGTCATCGCAGGTTAATGTTGGGGTTTCTTTGCCAAACTCCTGCTGGAGACATTACCATCTCCAGTAGAAACACTGACTGAATTATAGTCCTGCTGGATAGTGATTTGACGTAACCAATTTTAAATAAACAATGTGAATTGTTGGGAAATTATTCCCCTAATCCATCGTAATCAGCTAATCCCCATTTAACGCGACCTATTTGATTAAATCAAGCACAACTTCATCGTCACACTCACTGCATGATTGGTTTGGATATTCAGCAGATGATAATGATCAGTTCATGAGAATACTCCTGATTTACAAGTGAAAAAAATTCAGACGACATAATCATCAGGACCAAACGTCTCGTCTCGTTTGATTTACCTCTCTGGAATCAGAGAGAGTTGATAAGACGATCAAACTGGGTCACAGAAAACACACACTACCCTAGACTGGCACTCAAAGGTGTATACACACCTGTTAAAAATTACAGGCTATTAAGAAAGATGAAATGTTCACCTACATATATTATTTCAAAGCCTTTTTCCTCCAGTAATGCAGGATATATCTGAAACTGAACAAAAACAACAAAAAAGAGGGAAGAAATCTAAAAAAAATAAAAGAGCCGGCTGGATAAAATGTGCACAAATGAACACTTTGAATACCTAGATTCATTCTTAATCAGTTTTAATCTGCCATCAATTATACTGGATCCAATTAATTTGTCAGTCCAGTTGGATCCTTTTGCTGAGACCATGGCTTGTGGTGCGTTCACACCAAACGCGTTCTGAGTGTCAGGCGCGTCTGGTTTCTGTTCACTCTATGCGTAGGTGCGTCCAAGGCCGCCCCGCGGTGAGATTTGAACTGTTTGGAGCGTTTGAAGCATCAAGAGCGTCCAGTGGAAAACAACGGCTAGAGCTGACGCGCCTCCAAGTGGACTTTGAACGTAAACCAGACACACAAAACGCTGGATGTGGAAAAAGAGGTCAAGCTTTTTCACGCCTGTCGAACCTGAAGCGTCGGACGTGTTTGGTGTGAACGCACCATTACAGTGAGGTTACACTGGATCAAAGGGATCTCATATTATTAAATAAAAAGATCAAAATGCATGACATATTTATACCGTGGCTCAACACACAGAGTCATCTGTAACTGGAGAAATTACGGGACAATAGCGACATTTCGAAGAACCACTGAAATACAGCCTGGCAGCACCAAGTAAACAAAAAGACCTGAAATCTTTCACTGATCTAAAGAAACTCAAGAACAGATGGACAACAAAGTCACTGACATCTACCAGCTTTGACAGCTAAAAATCCGTTTCAGGCTCAGTTCAAGAGTTTTATCCCTTTAAACATCTGTGAGACATCTGTAAACCATTTATTTTTAATAGTAAATAATTAGTTGAGATAAGGTATCAATTTATAAAACCTGGATCTCGAGTAGTTTTTGCTTTAGGTGTGATTTTAAACATGTCTTCGTCTCTTTTCTCTCCACATTAACATGAAGTGACTGATTGTTCCAGAGCCCAACGGGTACGGCAGCTCGGAAAATAAATAAAACTTTTTCCAAATGAGTAGAGACATCGCCATGGAAACATGCCGACTGATCTTCGGGTAAGGAAATGCGTCTAATGGATCTCAGCGGGATGTTTCCGCAGACGAGGCCGTCCAGCAGGCAGGTTTTAAGCCCTAATAGTCTGCATGGGGCGCAATCACACCCAATGGCTCTCCGATGCCACAAGATGACACATTATCCACGCCTCACGCCTCATTTTCAGGCCCGCGCTCCTTCCTTCAAAGCAGCGCTGAGATCGCCGTCAGATGGACGGGAGAGCCTTTAAAAAGCTGAGCAACAAAACACAGGAAGGAACCAGTCATGTCGCAAAAGGCATCAGAATGATTGACAATCACAGAGCCGCTGGAAAGTAGGGACACCGAATCAAAGTCTGTGTTTTGAAGACACATTTAAATGCGTAGGTGCTTTAAAAAACACTAAATACTGAAGACAATTTTTTTTAATTACATTTTGTATTCTTGTAAGGAAAAAATAAAAATCTTCAGACAAAAGAAGGAAAGAAAAGAGAAAAAGATTTTTTTTAAATTAATTCCAAGTCTGTCTGTCCAAGCAAGTTCAGTCTGAAAGCAAAAAACAAGATGGTGAAAAATGAAACCTGAAAATGTCCACATGGGACATTTTAGGAAGTTCTTGCTATTTGTTATTTCTGAATCTAATAAATATGCACATGTTCCTACATGGTAATGATGATAATAATGATATTCAGATTGATAGCAGCAACTGATACTGGAATCAAATCCAACTTTCTAACTCAAAGATTACTTAGGCTGCATTCACACTGCCGCCTGAAGTGAGCCAATTCAGATTTATTTTTTTTGCTGTAATGTGACCTGTATCTGATCTCTTAATGACAGTCTGAACAGCACAGGTCGGATTCTTTTCAAATGGGTAAGTTGTATGTCCGATACGTATCCGATTCAAATACGACCCAACGTCCAGGTGGGATGAATGTCACTATTCTGCATCCTGATAGTGGGAAGAAAAACAACAACCATGATGGGCTATTATTGGGATGAAGTTAATATTCTTCTCCGGCCGGACAGTAACTTTAAATGTGCAAGCTATTCTCCACCATTAGCATCCTTGCTTACTTCCGCAAACACTGAGCACTTCTTCCTTTTATGGCGGTTGGCAGAACACTGAGAACGCTGACGCTATTGCGCCCTCTACTGCACATGTGGGACACTTTCAGGTCGTTTGCAGTTCATACTGGAGATTGCGTAGCGGTCGCGTATATTTAGATGTGTGAACACCAAAAAAAATAAGATTTGACAAATTGGAATTGGGTCACTTTGGGCTGCAGTGTGAGCGCAGCCTTAGATCCCCTCTGAGCCACAATCGCCCCTAAAATGACTTTAAGTTTGCCTGATATGAAGAATCAGCTTCTTGTCTGATGTGTTTTTATAAAAGTACAAACAAAACCTACAGATAAGAGTTTACATTAACTCCCCATGGAACATGAATATAATTTTTTTTTACCTTTCTTTCTGGGTTGCAATGATTTATTGAATTTGTTTTTTCTGGGTGACAGGACTTCAATTAATTCCAAAACAAGAATTCAGCAAATAGCTTTGAATACATTGTAGATTGTCTGAAGCGGGTCAAAATTAAACATACGGGCTTAACATAACCCAACATTTGAACGATTGTTCCTTACTGAGCTGCAGCTAAACTACTTTTTGCAGCAATCAACAAGATCCAGGCATAATCCTGGCTGATATTTTACCAGCCTTTGTGTCCAAAATGGTTCGTTTTAAATTGGTTGGTTTCCTGCCACAGATTTGGCTTTTCATCATGACCCATAAATTTTGAAAAAGGGGTTGAAAAGGCAATTCCAGAATTTTAATGTAGTCCTGCTTTATTCATTACAACCTCAGGACAGCAGCCAAATGAGATGAACTCTACCAATTCTGATTGTAGGAATGAAAAAAAGTAAATTATGTATATATATCCACATCTGGCCAAAATGATGCATACACAAAAGAAAATCAATTCAATCCTGTTTTTTAAAACCGTTAAAGCTGCTTGTTGTATTATTGTTCTACTTCCCAAAAAATAACAGATTTTAAAAATCATTAACAAATCTAAAAGTGCTGCCAGAGAAATGGCATTTATACTCCTGTAGCTTTTAACTGGGAGAGCGGTTCTAAATACTCTTTATAAATACTGAACACATTGCAGCAGGTACTTATATAATTCAGTTATATTGAATCTAAATCCACTTTGTGTTTAGTTCAATACATATTTCCTGTTAGGTTATAGATAAATAAATGCTATATATGTTATCCGAGCATTCATAAAGTATCCCAGTTCTGGCTTGCAGATAAAGCACCTCCTGTGCTGCTTTTGACAAATGAACAGTAGTCGCTGTGGATCTCCACAGTGGCTGGCAGCACAGTGATCCATCTCATTCTGCCAGGTGGGTGAAAGCATCTGTTCTCTGGAAGATTTAAAGGGCCGGTGTTATCTTTTCCAAGCACACAGTGCCAATTTATAGGAAAATCAACTAACTGTTGATTTCAGTGGTTATAAAAATGCTATATATTGAATATGACTTAAAAGAAATTTGACTTTGCAATTTAATGACTTGAAATTGGGTCTCTGTCTCCTGTTCTTTCTGAAACTCCGCCTTCAGGAAGTCATCACAACATGGCTCCTCTGTTAACCCTTTACATTTATCACCAGCATTTCTCCGAGAAGTAACTCCTGTAATGAGCTCAACAGATGCTCAGTTAAAGCAGGTCTTTGCTAATTGCTGCTAGCTAGTCTGAAGGAGCTGAGAGAGGCAAAAGCTCAACAGATGGGAAACGGCAGCTCTGAGGACGAGTTTCGTCTTGAAAGCGGCACTAGGTCCCACCAGGAGTTTTGTACAGCTGAATGGTTGCCAGGGTAGATTTCTCAAACATGCACAAAATAATCAAGGCAACACTTCTGGTGTGTTTGAGGGGATGACATCATAAAGCTCAAAAAAGTCGATTTCACATAATACAGCTGAAGAAGTGGGAACAATTTTTATGAAAGAGTGTTAGTTTGTACACACACAACACATCCAAAATTTATGCAGCCTTTTGTCATACAAAACGTCAAATCAAGGTTGTTGTTTGTTTACAATGGCAAAATATCAAAGTTTAGAAAGAATATTGTCACCTCACCAAAATAATGGCTGAAGTAATTTATTTTTTTTTTTGCCAAAAGAGATTTTGGCAAAACAAAAAAGCAGTCATCACATCTATCTTGTTCAAAGACGATTTAGGCAACAAAAACAAAACAAAACAAAAAATCACTTTTGGCAAAAACTGATTTAAGCCATAATTATTTAAGCAATCTGGACTGTGTGTCACATGCAGTGACACACAGACTGGTTTTAAAGAGCATTGAGTCCTTGCAGCTGGAAGTAAACATTAAGTTATTGAAGTGTCACCTAACGAGGTTTACTCACAGCTGGAGAAGATGAGCGGACACGAGTGTTCATCCATTGGAAAGTTGTGTAGCTGCAGCTGGCACTCAGCATTAATAGTTAACCTGAAATAGAAAGAAAAAACAAACAACAGGGAAAACAGAACCTCAGTTCATTAGAAACTTTTCTTAATAATAACATAAATAATAATAATAACACTGTCACTTTTGATTCTCTCCAGCTATTTTTGGAACATTTTTGTGCTTCGGAGAGTTCGCCCATCTCCTCCGGCCGACGTTTGGTGAAGTGTTTTTGCTTTTCCCGCAACTCTGAGTCCAGCAACCTGAGTGTAGCGCAGCAGGAAACATGCAGAGGTCTGTCAGGAGCCCCGCTCACTTTTTATACACCGATTACAAGAAAACAAGTGACAGAAAAAGGCAAGCGATGCAAAGTAGCTTGTGGTGTACGTTTTGAAGTGTCAAAGGTCTTTTGAAAGTGAAATATTTCCCCCAAAATAACAAAACAAGCAAAAAAAAAATTCAACAAATAAAAATGGGTTCCTTGGTGGCCATTTAAATCCATATTAATCTATTTTGCAGTTTTTACAGAAAATCTTCCAGGACATGTAAACCTTTGGTTAGAGTCATTTGTAACCCCAATCAAATAACCTTGCTTGAAAGACATTTTTCTCTGTCATTCATATTCCCTTAATTATGGGTGAAACAAAGATAACAAAATAAAACACTGGACAATAACAATAATGGAAAACAATTTATGACAAAATGATAAAAAATGATAATGCGTGGTGGCAATGAAGCGCAAACAATCATTGGCATGATTTACTTCTATAGCAGACAGGAAGTATCAGACATTACTGTCTAAAAACACAGTTTGTGGCATAAAGCTAGCACGCTACTGACCTTCGATCACGCTGGTCAGCTGCCAAAAAATTCTCTGTCAACTGTTTTAGGGTCATTTTGATGATCTGAATCCAAAAGTCACTTTGGTTTTGCTCAATCAGGTCGACTTTCTGAGCTACAGAGAAAGTAGCTCAGAAAGCTACTTTTGATGAGCATCAAAAGTTCTCACATCTGGATCAGTTTGATCAATGAGTGATGAGCAGGAGGAGAGACTCCGTCAGGACAGAAAAGAGATGGAGAAATTTATACAATGAAGATGTAATGATCAATTCACATTTACTACTTACCCTTATCAGTGGTTATTATTCAATTTACAGAAATCCAAGTTTGTAACATTTAATTAATGTTACAAATTTAATTAAAGTTGTAATTTAATTAATTAATAATTAATTTAATTAATTAATTTACAATTTTTTCTAACAGAAAATTTGTTTTCTGCCAGAAAACAATTTTTTTCCCCTAAGACCCTGTTTTGGATGAGAAATATTAATGGAAATGAACTGATAATGTCACGAAAATGTAATCGGATTTCTCTAAATCAAGTTAGAATAAAAACCTGACCTGTTGGAGAAAAATGGATGTCATTTTTTTGGATTCACCAGTGCAAAATAGTCCTAATACATCTGAAAAAACAAAGACAACTTCCAAAAAATATATATTTTTTGTAACCCAGTGTTATAAGCCAGCCTTATCTCAGTGTGGCTGCACTCAGTCCGGATTGTCTGGACCTCCTTATGGTCATGATAGCAGCCTGCCTCCTCTTTCACATCAAACAGAACCAGAATCAGCCAGGACAGCATGAAAGGAAGTAAGTAGATTCTCAAGCATGAGGTGTGTTTCCCTGATGTGGCTTTCTCCACTTTGTTAGGAAGGATGCAGGATAAAAGCAGCAAAGGTAATGTTAATGGAAGGACATACTGGAGTGAGGAGAGGAGGTAGGAGTTGGATAAAATAAGTTTCTTCTTCTACTTTTGTTTCTACGCCACAGCGAATCATCCGTCTCCATTTAGTCCCATCCTCTGCATCCTTTACCCTCACACCATCTACCTTTATCTTGTCTTTCACTACATCCGTAAATCTCCTCTCTGGTCTTCTGCTGTGTGGCTCCAACCTCAGCATCTTTCTACTGATATAATCACAGTCTGTCCTCTGAACATGCCCAAACCGTCTCACTCCGGCCTCTATGACTTTATCTCCAAAACATTGGACATGAGCTGTCCCTCTGATGAACTCGTTCCCTGAGCTTATCCGCTATATCCACATCGCTCCCAAAGAGAACCTGAACATCCTGAAATCTGGCATTGCCGCCATCTCCAAGTCAGACAAAATCTCTGGTTTCAAGTCTACAGTTTTATGCAAACTTAGCAACAATAACTTGTCATTTGCCAACCGTACAATTTGTCAGTGAAAACATCAGAGAAGCATCCTGGTATGTTAGCAAAATCCTCCCTTTCAAAGAATAAATGTGTGAAATGTGTTCACAGATCAATCAGGCTGAGGATGGATTCAGTTAGCATCAAAATACGTAAATGACAATTAATGATCTGCTGGTGTTGGATCAACGTTCCGGACCTCTCGGGTCTCCTGGTTCTGGTTCTGCATCCACAGAACCAGAGACAAACATCGAGAAGCAGCACTCAGCTTCCATGCACCACAAATCTGGAACAAACTTCCAGAAAACTGCAAAACTGACCGGAAGGAGTGTCGACGACCGTAATTCCGCCACATGTTACGCTGTCTGGAAAATTTCAACGGTTTCTGAAAGGGGAGCCGTTGCGCTCTCCAGCTGATATCAGGTTATTACGGTAAATTTCCTCCTGCCATAGCAGGAAGTGAAGTTAATCTGATGGTCACTCTTTTAAGAGACTGTAAATTGTGAAAACAACTTGCTAGATACTGAAAGATATGGATAAATGGGCACATTTATTTACTCACAGGACATTTAAAGAACCGCGTCCAATTAAAATAACCAAAAATATCCAATAGCTACTTGTTTTACCTTAGGTTAATTTAAATTTGTTTTTCAAGTTGCATGAGCAAAATTTCCGATCTGACATCAAATTTTTATTAAACATCACGTTGCATTCTGCTCAGAAACATTCAGTGTGAACAGGACATTATCATTAAAATAAACATTCTCCTTAATAACACCAGAGTCAGATCAATGCAACGCACTTCCTTCTCAGGATTCAAAAACATGCTGCTAAGCACTCTGGGTAATAGTTCTCACTCCCGTTTCTTTTTAAGTGCTAACCTAAAAACTCTAGTTTATTCAACTCTTGGAGGATTGACAAAATGTATAAGTTAATACAACTTACTACTGTAAGTTTATCTTTCACCATCTGACACAACTAGGTTTAAAATGTAAAACTCACAAAAGTCATTTGACTTAAAGAGTAGCAGATAGTAGATGGTTTTATTTTTGTCCTGGACGATCAGTTCAAAGCCTTCATCTCTGAGCGGAAATTTGAACTTGGTGATCATCAGTCCATGTGATGCTAACATGATGGCTCACATCTCACATGTTTTAGTTACTAGTAGAGATAAGACATGATGTTGGAAAAAACAAAAGCCATGTCAACCACAAACTACCAAGCAGGTGTGTAGTAAACACAAATTCATGCCTGGAGTAGAAACCACTTTCTCCCCCTCTTGACTTTTCCAGAGTTAGCCATGCGATTTAATTTTTCAACATCAAAGTTTTCAACAGAGACACAAACAACCAGGAGCAAACATTTCCTCGTAGAAGTCTTCCTCACTCTGACAGCGGAGGTTTACCTTGAGGAAAACTACGAGGCAAGCAACCAAGTCAACAACAGAATATTTCCTCACGCAGCTCGTCAATCGCCGAGACTGAAATCCATTAAAGCGTCACCTGATGGTATCTGAGGACGGCAGCTCAGATGCTTTCAGTCCCATCTGATGATTTGACATAAAAAATGGCTGGAGCATCAAAACAGACCTGTGTCAAGCTTCTCCCAACATGACCCAAAGCTTTACCCGCTGCCAAAGGCGCTTGAATCACTCACCAGTCCGACTCTGTACGTCCGTCTCCACAAAAATTGCAATCAATTATTAAATGTTCAGAAAAGCATTGTAAGCACTAAAGTTCAATTTCAGAGTTTGAGTTCAACAATCATTTTCTTTTCGTATAACACAGCAGGTATATATGTATCTTTTTCGGCCGGATTAGTGTCATTACCTTAAGGTGTAAAGTATTTTTCCGTCGTTCCATATCCTGAGCAGCTGGTTTGGCATTGTGATCCAATGGGAGTCTGCGGTCTTGGAGTTTCTAAAGATGGTGTCCGGCAGCCAAATGAGTCCAACCATGTTGCTGTTCAAGGTCAGTATTTTCATTGTGCTGTTGTATCTGAGGCGGGTGTCTGTCCACGTCTGGGCGAAGATGATGTCAATTTGGTACTCCTGTCAAAATAAAAGAAGAAGAGGAAGAGGAAAGGAGCACATAAAAATCTATTCTTTCTTAAATGTTTTGTCTTTGCGACACAGAACGCAAGACACCTTCCAATTACAATATTGTGTGTTTGAGAAATATTTCTCTATGTGATCCATCAATCGCAGCTTTGACTGGTCAAAGTGTTTATCATTTTCCTTGTTGGTTTCTCTTTCTGTCAATAAGTGTAGCCGATTCAGGTCCAGGGATCTTTTCAGTCCGTTTGTTTGTTTTTTTGCTGACAGAAATGATAAAAGGCTGAACAAAAAAGGAAGTAAAATGTGAGAAACACGCCACAATTAATCATTCATGCTAGATTTGCCTGTTAGCCTAGGAGATTGTAAGAAGAGTGCATCAGATGGATGATGATTGATGCCTTGTAGGAGTCGCAAAAGTATTCATAACTCTTGAACTTTTGTTTCTCTACAACAACAAACTTCAATGTGCTTTGCTGGCATTGTATTTTACAGATCAACACCAAACAGTGGATAAAAAAACAATCAGTAATTTGAGAAGTATGGCTTTTGGATCCAGACCCCAGAGTCAAAAGTTTCTGGAAATACGATTTTATTGTAAGGCCTTTCAGGTAAATCTTTGCTGACTTTGTTCAGCTGGAGACAGAAAATGTTACCTGTTTTTTCTTTTCTTTTTTTTTTTTTCTTTCAAACTCGGTCAGATTGGATGGACCAAACCCGTGAATGCACAGTTTTTGTGCCAACATATGAATATGTTCGATTCTGAACGACTCCATTGTAGCTCCGGCTGCATGCTCTTTGTCCTGCTAAATTAAAAAAATAAAATAAAAATCTCTGCCCAAGAGTTTTGCAGCATCCATCAAGTTTTCATCCAGGATAGTATTTAGTTCCATCCATCTTTATGTCAACTTTCACCAACTTTCCCATCCCCAAGAAGAGTGTCTGCAATCACCAGGCTTCACTCTCATAAGGGTTTCTTTAAGGTAATCATTAATTATTTTTTCTTAAATGAAAAACAAGGTGAAGAGATTTAAAAAAAGATAGAAACAAGTTGTAAACACTGCTAGAATACCACAACTGCTAATGATACAAAAGATTTGCATCTTCTCCATAACTTTCAGCATAAAACAAAACTTTTTTTTTCACTCTTTTTGAGGCATTTGATCATTTAAAAAACTTAAGAAATTACTTTTTCTTGTCTTATAAATTTAATCTATAAAAATGATGAGGAAACAACTTTGATCATTCTACACTGAGTAGATAGTCTTAGCTTTACTGCATCGTTCAGGGGCGTATCTGAACGATGCTGAGGTACAGTTGTACCTCAGCACCCCTGAATAGGATTACCACTCCTCCGTAAAAACAACAACAACAAAAAACATTAAATGTCACGTCTCGTATTGAACCGATTCGTAATTGTCCGATAGACACGCCTGTCACACACAAATCAACACTAAAAGTAACAATAATGACCAAAATAAAACACAGGAAATATTAAGGTCAGCTAAATTCTCGTGACGGGAGCTAAAGGACCCCAGAACGCTACGGACCGACGCTGACCGTCACGGTTGCCTAGAGACGGACACTACGCAGGTCTGCGAGCTGCTATCAACCCGGTCTTTTTAAATTACCACCCGATTCTCCACCGTCCTTAGAAGCAAAAACTGGCAAAAATACAGACATGAGGAAGAAGACGCACATTCCAGGCTGAACAATGTCATGTTTTATTATTTAATGCACCGTGTCCTGTCCGGGTCGTTACTTCAGTTGAGCAGCGCTCGCACTCCCCCCTGACTAGTTGATGAAGGCTAACAGATCCTATTTTCAAGTTCGGCCTGGGAGGATTTTAATTTTTCATGATAATATCCGGGGTTTTGTCGTTTTTTGGGGGACCAATGAGCATCCTTAAAATGACGGAGCGATGCTTGGTGTACGGCAGTTTTTCTCCTGCCGGAGCTGCTGGTTCAGAGCGACCAGCACGGCGGGGACGAGCCTGCAGGTGTATTTATACAGGTGAGCAGACAGACTGAACACTGCGGGCGGCTGAGCTTTAGATGAGTAGCTTTACGGATGAACCGGAAAATAAATGGGAGGCGATATATACCTGGTAGATGTTTCTGTGTGTGACAAACGAAGGTGTTAAAACCCGTCACAATTATTGCTGAACACAAAGCCACAAATGTCTGGGCAAGGTCAGAGTTCATCTATTAAAATGACTGAAGATGAATACATAAACCAAAAGCAAACTAGTAAGAACTAGTCCTTAACCTGAACTTTCTACCTTGATAATAAACTGGTTTTAGGTTTATTAATCCCATAAATTTGGTAAAATGCTATTTGTTTTGAGTAGATTTTATTTTCATTTCTGGGTGAGCAGACCCACTAGGACTGTGTCACTCCACAGCTGCTCGTGTCTCATTAATGTTAGCAGATGTTGGGAGGTATGATGTAGTCTGATTCTGTTTCATATATATGCAGCTCTGGAAAAAATGATCAGTTCTCTTATTTTACTCTTTATGGGTACATGTTTAAGTAAAATGAAGATTGTTGAACTACTCTGTCTCTGAAATTCCAAGCAAAAGCTTAGTACTTATTTTCAGAAAATGAGAAAAGGTCAAAATAATAAAAAAGATGCAGTGCTTTCAGACCTTGAATAATGCAAATAAAACAAGTTTATATTCATTTAGAAACAACAAGACTAATGTTTTAACTCAGGAAGAGTTCAGAAATCAATATTTTGTGGAATAACCAGGAGGTTTTCAATGGGGTTCAGTGCAGAGATCTCTTCATTTCTTCCAGACCTGTATGTAGTTGTTAACAGTTTTAGTTGGACAAAACTATTTAATTTCTTATGTGAATGAATGTAAATAAGCAGAAAAATGCACCAAAAAATAACTTCTCTTGGTCCTTAGCCTGCGACAGACTGGCGACCTGTCCAGGGTGTACCCCGCCTCTCGCCCGGAACGTTGCTGGAGATCGGCACCAGCAACACCCGACCCCATTAGGGACCAGGGTGAAAGAAAATGGATGGATGGATGGATGGATGGATGGATGGATGGATGGATGGATGGATGGATGGATGGTCCTTAGCCCTGCTGGGGGCTAAGCACCCCTAAAGGTCAGATCCTAGAATCGCCCCTGGCATCATTGCATCCCTAGTAAATATACATTCGTGCATTCACCTGTATTTTCATAACTTTAAACACAATTTGACTTCATTGGAATCCAACAACATGGATGGGAGTCCAGTAGGTCATGGTATATTACTGGGCTAAGTGGAGCTAAGTGGAGCAGCTGCTAGCCACGGCAGCCTTAGCAACGGTTGAGCTGCTTGGGTCATTTCTGGCAACAATTCACAGAAGGATGTGCAGCATAATTAAAATAATGATATCTTCCCGTCTCCTTCCCACCCACGCATTTGAATTCAGCTGCCGCCGCCTGAAATGTTTTGACCTTATGCTCATTCTGCACAGTGGCTGGAACGGCTCACCAATTAGAATGAAGTCTACATTCACAGAGCCCAGTGTGCGGGTCATGACCTTTAATTGTTTCACACTTAAGGGGGGAAAAAAATGTAAGAATTTTATGGTTGTGGTTTTAAATGAGTTTACAGATAAACTAATTTTAAAATAATTTCAGGAGACTATATCGACTCTGACAAGTAAATCTTATCTAAGACCTTTCTTTCGTCTTCTTTTTTTTGCAAAGGTGCTTAATTAATTTCACATTAGAAGGTGTTTTCATTCTAATGAAGCATTATGATCCTTCGCTGCCCTTCCTTTATAGGAGGCATTGCTGTAAATAATCCCAATTGTTCACTTTCAATTATTATGGGGAATGTTTCTGTAAAGTCTGCTGATGTAGAGGTTCTGCTAAACCAAAAGATCCTGCTGTAGATTATAAAAGGACAATTGATTTAAAGATTTATGCTAACAAACGCGACAGTAAAACAACAAAAAAAGGAGGATAATTAACCCAAATAAGAGAGACAAACTATTTTTGACTGCCTTCAAAAAACAAAGCTATTGTTAAACATTAAACACACTTAAAAGTCTCAGGTCAAACAAATTTTAATATCAGATACCAAGAGATTTTAAATGATCACTGCCATTTACTGAGGGGGAAAAAGCTACTAAAACCAATTTGACCCAATATGTGAAAAGCCCTCTTTAACAAATTATGTAATAAATGTGATTAATCAAATTTTACTGGTGAACAGTAAAGCACCAGCCCTAATTACTTTCACACCTCTGAAGTCAGAAAACCATTTAAATAGAACCTGTGGGACAACACGAAGTAGGCTAAAATATCTCAAAAATTATTAAAAGAAATTCAAGAGGACCTGAGCAGTGAAGTCATTTGCATCTGCCAGTCTTAAACAGATTACAAAACCACTTCTAAAGCTTTGGGGCTCCACAGTGAGAGCCGTTATGTGCAACTAGAGAAAACATGGAGCAGCGGAGAGCCTCCCATGAGTGACTGATCTACCAGAAATATTTCTAGAGCACATCAACGACTCAACCAGGGGGCCACAAAAAAAAACCCATAATCTAAAGCACAGCAGGCCTCACTTAGCTCAAAGTCAGACTTTATGATTCAATAATAGGAAAGGGAGGATGAGCAAAAAAATGGCATCAATGGGAGAATCATAAGAAAACCCCACTAGTAATCAAACAGGACTCAACATCTTGTCTCACGTTTGCTATAAAACATCCTGATGACTCCCAAGACCATCAAGGTGTTTTACAGCAAGAGCATAATCTGGAGCTGTTTGGATAAAAACTCTCTAATGAGGCTGGAAAGAACCAATTATGCAAAAAAGTGCACCATAAACAATATTAAAGACTCATTGGCTATTGAAAACGATTGATGGCGGTTGCTGTTGCTAAGGGTGACAAAACTAGTTATAGGTTTGCGGGGTCTTTACATTTTAACACAGGGTCAGATTGGCTTGGATAGATTTTTCTCCCCCTAAATGAATTAAATTATAATCATATATATATAAACATTATATACATATATCTAGGTTTGAAGCATTTTCAGTCTAATCGCGCTGCAGTTACATTTATTTCTCAAACAGCTGACATGAAGGAAACTTTACCACATTGACTCCTAGCATGTAGCAACATTAAGATCAATCAGTCAATCGCTTTGTGTTTAATACCATATTGAAATCCCCTCCCCAGACCAACATTCCCTCTGTTTCCATAATTATTTTATTGAGGAGGTTATTAAGTATGTTAACAGAGCAGGTTTTTCAACGAAATGTGTTGCCACAAGGTTTGTTCGCTGCATTCACTCGTGTGTTTGAAGAGGAAAAAAACAAAGATTTCCACGGCGCTCTGATATAAAGATGCAAACAAAATATTTATTCCACAGTTTTGCATGTTATTCTTTACAAGAGCAGTTAAATCTTAGACAACCTCCACAAACAAACTACGGTTAAAAAACGGTGTGGCTCTGTCGATGTTACTTGCAGCGCTTTTCCTTTCTCCTTCGTTAACGCTCCAGCGCGCACACCTCATTTGCATAAATTGCAAAACAAATACACTTATTCAATGACTAATTAAACAAATATGTTTTAACTCTAGCTGGATATTATTTTACATTAACTTGGCCTCCACAATCACTCAAATCAAACTAAGTTAAAATGGCCGCCCGCGTTGCAACAATGCACTCTATTGACGTTCACGATTTTTAAAGAAGCCTTTATTATCATTTTTTAATCTCTTCTAAAACTTAACAAAAACAACAAATCAGACTTTGTATTGATATGAAAAGTTTGGATGCTTAATCACATACATATAGCGCCCTATAGAGACGGAACGTTAAAATCCAATCTGTTGCTTCCTCTATCGCTGCCCTACTTTTCTGTTGATTCTCTACTGACTTAGCTTGGAAAAATAACTTAGCTAAGGTAAAGTATGTAAATCTATCATTTCTTCCTGTCAGTCTGACTGCTAAGTTGAGTCACAGAAGATTTAGGCTAATGGGGACATGTATCTGCCATTCCAGCTGGAATCATGTGGCCAGATTGGAGTATCAGTCATGAGAGAAAATCTGCTGCTTATGGTTTAATGTCAACTTTGATGTCAGAAGAATTTTTCTTCTGACATGCGACAGTTTTATCCGTTGCTTAAAACGAGCAAAAGATGGATAAAAAAAAAAAGATGGCTGGAAGATGCAGTCAAGTTGTGGAGCAGTCTGGGGGGAAGACCGTCCAGACGGAGGACGCTGCTGCTGGGGGGGCAACTGGGAAACTCAGGGTTTATGAGACAAACAAGCAGACATGGAAACTGTTGACAGACTGGTCCACTAATACAAGTAACTCCTCATTAAGGACATTTCAGATTTAAAAAGGAAAAATACTTAAGCACGTGATCTCACTATACCCTCGCTCTGACCGCGTTTCATCCTCATCACAACCTCCCACTTCGTGACATAAATGGACAGTATTGTGTGTTTTCCGGCCACATAATGCTATGTTAAAGCACAACCCACTAATTTTGTTACCTTCAGTTGATATAAAAATGACTATATATCAAATCTGACTTAAAAGGAATTAGATTATCCAATTTAATGCCTTGAAATTGGGCCTCTGTCTCTTTAAGAAGCTCCTGCTCTGACACTCCGTCTTCCATTATGCTGTTTACAAACGTTCTCAGGAGCTTTGGACTGAGAAGTAGGGCATCCGAAGAGCTCAGGTGCTCAGTTCCACCAGGTGTTTGCTAATTGCTGCTGGCTAGTTTGAAGGAGCTGAGTGGGGGAGTTGCAGGAGAGGCCTGCTCTGTGACGCAGAAGTTCAGCTGGAGACTGAAGGTCCATGGAGGAGCTTTGAGTAAATCGGCGGTGCGTTGTATGAGCAGACGTTTGGGCTCCCCTACAATGGTTGCCAGCAGAGATTCGGGAGTTTCATCAAACATGGATGAAAGAAACAAAGCTTTATCTGTTAGAATTAGCTTGATGATCTTAAACATACACAAATGTTCACACCTGTGTATTGAATATATAGCGGAGACATTCTAGAAAATGTCACATTTATGTTCCCTGGTAAGGCATTGTCATACAATCTCATATATTTATTATCTAAGAACTCAAGACAAGTTGTGCACCACAGAGAATCTTTTGTTGGTTCATTTGCAGCTTTTTCAAATTGTTTTGTGGACAATAAATAGAGAAACTTCACATTCTGAAAAATAGACAAAAAAAATCTAACAAAGGAATTTTTTTAAATCAAATTTAATGTAAAATCTACACTATTAAATCGATTTTGTTGTTGTTTTTCACATGGAGCTCTTTGCCCTGCACCAGGTTCTGTACTGTAAGTGGGGCAGAGCGTACATCTCCTCTGCAGTGAGCTGCCACACTGATTATGCAGGGAGATGTGGGGACACAGTGCATACTGTATTTGTGCCATCCTTTGGGAAATCTTGTCATGCTCCTTTGCTGAATCCAGATCTCTCCTTGAGCCCCGAAAGGTTAGAATGAATGGATAAGAGAGGATGAGAGGGGAAACTTTGTGATTCACATGGTGGGGCCGGCGGATCGGGGCACTCAAGTTTAACAAAGGTTGGAAGTGCTTAGAAACACGTTTCGGTTTTAAAACGACTGACGACTGAAACCGGAAGAAATGGGTAAAATTGTGGAGGATGAACTCGCAGCGGTCAAATGTTTGGTGAGACCTCATCTGTTTGTCGCCTAACTGTAGCTTTGTGATATGACGATTCACATCTGAAAGGTGAGAGAAATAAAAACAGAACAAACGTCCAGTTTTAGCCAAGCTAAAACAGAAAGCAAGGCAAATCCCCACCCTGTAAGAACTCTAAACCTGCTCAACTTTACTTTAGATGTAGAATTCAGCTTCTTTGCACAGCAAATCTGGAACAAACTTCCAGGAAACTGCTAAAACACTGAGTTCCCTTAAGTCGAGCCAGATTAGAGATGGCTTTGATCAATATGTTGGCGCATTGATCAACATATTTGATCTGTGTTTGCTTAAAGATTTCGATGATGGCATTTGACAAAGCGTGGTGTCTATTTGTTTCATAATTCAGGCTTTCCCTCAGTGTATTATCAGCCTGGCGGGTCACCAAGCTTTTCTTGTTCCCCCACCAGACTAAGGATTACTTATTTATTTTAAGTCTATTGAAATGTTTGCATTCTTAAGACTTTATAGTTGGTGTTCAGGTATTAATCTTCCAATCAATAATACATAATTATCCAGTGATATTTTCAAATTGCCTGTCAACTTTAAACATGTTTTAAGTCACAAACATGACGGGCTTATGAATGACTGACTGCCTCAACACGCAGCCACCAGGCTTAGCAAGTTTTCTAGGAAATAGCTTGATAATTCATAACTATATGATGTTTTTATAGTGCAAAGTGTTTTGAACTGCCTTGTTGCTGAAAGATGCAACACAAATAAACTTGACTTTACTGAATGAATCCTTGTAAAATAATTGTCGAAGAGAAGACAAGTTGGCAGGGAGAGATCAGAGAATCAGTCAATAGAAGAAAGCTGTTGTTGACGTGTCCAAATATTTATTTATGACAAAATAAAAGTTAAAACACTGACTCGTTTTCCTTCAACTTCACAATTATACAAGACCGATTGATGGTCTGTCACATAAAATCCCTTTAGAATACATGTAAGATTGTGGCTGTGGTGTTCATCAGCCATTCATACAGGTTCTGATATGAAGATGTGCAAAGATTTGCAGACACTAAATGCGACAGTGGATGTAGAGAACATCGAGTATTTATAGAAAATTATAAGTGGGATTAGAAACCATGTTCTTGCAAAATGAAACAAGAGCCTCTCTGTGTATTCCCCCTACGTTCTGAAGTGTTGGTACTTTAATTATTGTTTGCAGTTTGGGGACGTGATGCTTGCTTCCCTCTGACAGGCAATTTATGAGCTCTAGCTTTTGCCCCACAGAACCAGGAAACATCCAACTCAGCTACTTTACAGACAACTTGGAGAAAGTCCCACTTTGTTACGTTGTGTCTTCATTTTGGATACAAAGAAGTTCCAAATACAACAAGGAGGGCAGGACGCAAGCAGCAAGCAAGAAGAGCTGAACTGAGAGAAATCTCTTAAAGGGAAAGTACCATGTGTGTTCTAGGCAAATGGTACCATTTTATAGCACAATAGAGAAACTATGTTACCTCTCTGGTTGCTATAAAAATGCTATATATCAAATATGGCTTAAAATTTGATATATATCAATTACGTCAATTTCAAGACGTATTTTAACGTCTTGACATTGTGCATCTGTCTCTTTAAGAAACTCCTGCTCTTTCTGAAACTCCGACTTCAGGAAGTCATCACAACATGGCTCCTCTTTAACAACTTGTTCAGCACCGTTCCACTGAGAGGGGCTGTTCTAACAGGTGTTTGCTAATTGCTGCTGGCTTGTCTGGAGGAGCTGAGTGGAAGAGTCGCTGCAAGGGCTGCTCTATGAGGAGGAATCATAAAAACGGCAGCTCTGAGGAGGAGCTGCGCTTCGAAGGAGGGGCTATGTCCACTCAGGCGTCTGAATGGTCGGCATGGGAGATTAAAGGATTTCTCAAGCATGTATGAAAAAAAAAATCTAAGCGAAATTTCAAATACAGGCATGTATTTGATAAGGGAATAACATTATAACATGATGTAAAGCTCAAAACAGTCGATTTGACACAATACTGCCCCTTTAAAACAAAATAAATTCTAAAAACAGACCAACAATAAGGAGTAAAGGAAGTGAGGACACAGGAAGTGCAAGGAGCTCTGACTAGAAATCAGGGGCAAACAAGAGAACCTGACACTGAGCTGAACATACAGAAGGACTGGAGGACGGACGGACAGACGGCAGTAATTTAATTTGAAAAGTTGCTGCTTGTCTCTTTAACTATACCCCTCCAAAGCACTTCAGACAGACCAATAACATTTTCTAATAACCATTACAATTCTCATTTCATTTGGGATTTTTTTCTCATAGATGAATTTATTAAGGCTCTTATTGAAAGCCCTTTTAATGTGAAAATAATTTACTTCAACTTGTGGTGAATCTGTGCAGAAAGGAATGAATCACCATCTGTTGGCCCATGGAGTCATGACACCCTGAATTATCCGACGCATCGCAATTAAAAGCAGTGCAGGAGTGACGACGGAGATTACTGAGAGTGAATTCATCTGCAACAAAGGAGCTCAAAATAGGGCTGAAATTAAAAGGCCTTTTATGTAGTACTACTGAATATGTTTTAGGAAAGTAAATCTACAGGCATGTTGGTGTCACTGCAAACTCTAATTGGTTATAACCACACCGCTCGTCATAATTTGTGGATGCAAAGCAGACTAGAACAGTAGAAATATGATAGGATTATTAGGAAATATTATTATAGATGTAATAGGAATAATCGGACATATAATAGGATTCATGAGGTAAATTATATTATGAATCCATTTGGTTACACATATCACCAAAAATCAACCTCTACATTTTTCAAAAATGATAATGACAGCTGGTGTAAAACAATATTGTAATAAGTAGACACACTAAGACAGGCGATAACTAACAAAATCCAAAACAGCTTTGAAATATGAAAAGCGTGGCGTGTTTCTCATATGTTATTTTGTAAAATAAAAAAAATAAAAAAAATCCAGCACAATTTGGTGTGGATCATAAGAATGATAAAATTTCAAGACACAACAGTGAGTTATTCTCTCGCTCTCTGTCTTTCTCTCGCTTTCATTATTGCGGCTTTTAGCAAACAGAAGCCATTTTGGTTTGCTCTTATCTAACCCTGCGTGTCAATTACTGAGTCGTATCGCATTGGGATCATAACTACGATTCAGTATTTTGTGAACCTCTCCTGGAGATTAAGATTATCTTATATTGAATGGAAAGCTTTCTTTATTTCTACAAGCAGTAAAAAAAATTTGCTAAAATACATTTGAATAAATGACCAAAGTCGGCCCACAGCCACCCAATTCTTCCATTAAAACCTCCAGCATGCCACAAGCTACTGGTAAGTTGGACTTACCATGTTGATTGAAGACACCGGTCCGATGCTGTTCACAAATATGTCCACATCTATCACAGTTGGTTTCACTGAAGGAGAAGAAGAAGAAAAATAACATATTTTAATCATCAAATTGCTCACTGTTGCCTAAGCTTCTACCTGCTTCTATAAATTAAAGTAAAGACAAAAATAAACGTCCTGAATTAAAGACACTTTGCTGTTCAGGAGCCTCTGAAGACGGAGGAGCTGCTGAGCGAAGAGGCCCTCAGGGCCTAATGATCCCACATTAGTCTTCATCGCAAACTGCTGTGATGAAACACCTCCATCAGCGTTTGCTTGAAAGAGACAATTATGCATCGATTATTCCCCGGTGAGTCGAGCCCACAGCTACACTTTTTTGGACCTCACCCCATTAAGACCCGACTCATTCCACGAACTGTCATTTGGCTTTCTTTCTTTAGTTTCCGTCTCTGTAACAATCAAAGCTGTGCATTAGTTTTTTTTAATATTTTTTTTATTGTCTTTAAAGGGAGTATTTCATGGAGAAAAAAAACCAATACACAAAGAATGGATGCTATTGAGGTTTTTCCAAACAAGCTGCAGATTTCAGTTTTTTACATGAAAAAAACAAACAAAAAAACCCCCAAGGGCAAAGCGAGTCAAAAGGCTTTTGCACAAAGGCGAAAAGGCCCAAGCATTGTGGAACAGAGTTATTGTGTTTCCCGTAAATGTTTAGCAACATTTACGGACTCGATACACACGGACAACGAAAAAAACACGACGTTAAACTTGAAGCTTTTGTGATATAGACTCTTTAAAGAGAGATGCTGCGACTTCATATGGTATTAATACACCTTGAACTTTCATGCATTTTATCTCTATACATCCACAAAACGTCAACACGGCAACTAAAAGTATTACAGCACAATTAAGTGCAAAGCAACTAATAAATGATTTTCACATTCTCATTTTCGGATAAAAATCCAAGGCCTCCAAGGTTTAGAGAACATCAGTGAACGAGCAACGTTAAGAAGATCAAGAAACGCATCAGAACATGTCGGGCTTAAAGTTGCAAAGATGCGTAAGGTTTATGCTGAAGGTTTTAAACATCTTGCGGTGCACTGATTATCTGAAAGTGGACAAAAATGTGGCCAAGACCAGTTCATCCAGTAAGAGTTGGTGTACACAGAGCGTTTTAAGAGAAGCAGAAAAAAGATTCGTTTTTACTCTGGGAGGATCAAGCACTCAGGTGGAGCGCTTGATCCAGGTCTACCATAATAAAAAAATACACCATCCTAATTTTTATGATTTACATTCAAAATAAGGTGATAAAACGTACAGAAAATAGACAAAAACACATGGGGGAGTTTAAGAAGCTGGCACAGACGTAGATTCCAATGCCAAAGCTTAGGAAACCAAAGTGGCCGTCAGCAGAGGTTGGGTGGAGGGCCAGGAGGCCACAGCGGTCCAGAAGGACTCTCAGGAGAGGTGCCTGATGAGAGAAGGACTGTAACTAGATGAGACAAATGGTCCTTGAGTGAATTCAAGAACAGCAGCTGAAAGAGGACGTCCTCAACCGCGTCACTAGAAAAGTATCACAACATGACAGACTCAAAGTGAAAGTCGATGGTTGATGACAACATCGGTTGTGAACTCCACAAATCTCCTGTCTGTGGAACAGTGGCAAAGGCAAAGCCGTTGTTGAAAGAAAGTCGTAAGAAGTTCAATTTTCACTACGCCTTAAGACATGTAGATGTGAAAGAAGGTGTTCTGGTCAGATGAGTACACACACACACACGTTTTGACTTGTCTGTGAACATGATAAAACATGTTCACAAGACGTGTGGAGGTCCGATTGAGCGTGATTGCACTGCGCCCTTTCCCTCCTTGCTCTTTCTGATTCCTGTCCATTGTGGATTGCCAATGGGCTCCTCCTCCTGCTCAATAGTGCAGTTAGATAGAAGGTATGAGCCTCCATCCTTCACTGCCAGCCTGCCTCCATCTTGGGCACATGTCTGCTCTGCTGGAGTGCCTGGTGTCTACGGTGTCTGCAGCCTCTAGGAGTTGAGGCAACCTTCCCCTTGCTACTCTTGGGCGCTGAGTGCTGTGTAGTAGTAGCTACTCTTCTCATCATTGCCCTGGAAAATGTAGACAACAATGGGGTATGCCTTAAGTGCCACAACAGGACACAAGAAGAAGAAAGGGTCATTTTCTGAAATAGAAATACATACAACTCTGGAGAAGTCATTCCACTTTTGCCACTTGACTCCAAATGTACAAGAGGCCCTTGCTTATTTCATTTGATCAATCTGGCTCACCATTTTAACTCCAGCTTCCCTCATCTCTGTCTTAAGGTAAGATGGGAATCTGATACCTGTATCCATCTGTGAAGGGAGAAAAATCTCTCCCATCATTTTGAACTTTGTAGTATTTGTGTCTTGAACCAATCAGAGGATCAAAATTTACCCACCTGCCAGTCTCTGCAAGTGCGTTCACCTTCTTTCTAACAGATGGGACTTCAAAGCACGCTTAAGGTGAATCGATGCACAGAGCCGTTTAGTTGTGTGCCACCCACAACTGTTCAGCAGACGGGGAACAAGCAGAGTAGATCATAACACTAAACATTAGAATCATTCTGGGGTCTTTTACGATAATTCACATGTTTCTACACCACTACTGAGCGAACTCCTGTTTTACGCTCAACAACAGACACTTCAAAAAGACTCCTGGCAGGGAACTCGTTGCGTGTAAGCTGTCAGGTAATAATGTCAGCTGCAGAAACAGGATGTGTTTTGCCCTGGAGAGCAGCCACCCAGACAAGCAATTAATTGGAGACAATCAGCCCTGATAGCTGGTTCTCGACGCGGAGCGTCTCCCATCCTCAGCCCTTCCTCTCCTCCACTGACCTGAGCTTCCCTCCCGGACAGAAACCATTCAAACGCTGGTGTGACTCAGTGGAGGGTTGTTATTTTCACAGTCATGAAGAGATTTATAAAGTTTTTCATGAAGTCATTTCAACTTCTGAAGCTACGCAAAACTTGAGGCCCTTGGGCCAAATCTGGCCCGCCATAGCTTTTTATGTGGCTCTCTAAAGTCTAAACTAAATGTTAAATGGGCTTAAATATTATGTTTTCAATCAAATTAACGAAGTTTTTATTTGTTTCCTCCCAAATTATATCAATCAGTCACTCCAGTTTCAACAAATCCCTACACTTTTTGGCACTAATAACTGGGAGCTTATTGCAGATTCTTCTCAAAAATTGTCAAAAACTCTCTTACTTGCACTTAACAGCTACCTCAGCCTCAGTTGATGTCAAATTATAGTCCATGTTCTATACAGCGAGTAACAAAACTATGCATTTCTACATTACTACCACAAACACTTTACTTTTTATTGAAATAAATTACAAAAAAATTTCCAAAACCCTGGAGGAACTGAATAATATTATTCAATTTTAAGAATCCGTTGATATTTTAACAGTTGGTGAATGGGTTTTATCAATACATGCATTCTTGAAGAGCATTCATGACCTTGATTTGCCCCAAAACAAAAATCACTTTTACTTTCAGTATTAAAAGTGTTGTGAAAATGTTACTTTTTTAATGGTCTGTCCTAAATCTGAAGATGTTTTTGAAATCTCAAAGTTAAGGGAAGGCTTTACATTTTTCTGAGTAAACATCAAGAGGAGTAAAACTAGCCTCATTCGTCCCCATGGTTACGAAGATAAAATGGTCAAACAATTTAAAATAACACCTCGTAGTTATTGAATTATTGTTTTAAATTGCTAAATTCTTTTTTGACTGTGACTGCTCTCTTTCATACACACACACACACATACACACACACACACACAACAGGGTGTTGCCTTTGCAAAAAATAATCTTGAGCACCTAAAGCTGAAAGCCTTAAAAAGAGAAATTGCAACTGGCTAAAATCGCAAATTTGAAGTTGACATGAATCAAATCTCCTGGAAGAACCTCCAGGCAAAAAGTATGTGGGAAGCTTTCCCTCACCTTTTTCGCATCCAGAGGTGAGAAAAAGGAGATCCTGGAACCAAGCCTTGTGTAAGATTAATGCGCCATTATGTTGGAAGCTGACTGTGACTCATTAGCTGTTCTCTCTCCAGGCTGACACCAGGAGAGTCTGGTTCTTACAGCTGGAAGCCAGGATGAAACAAACTACGGCTGCAAGTCTCTGTTTGGCACGAGGCTGTTTGTGATAAACATGGTCATATGGCCACACAGCTGGACAGTTTGCTGTTTGAGGGTGAAATATAATTAGAAACACCCTTGTCAGAACAGATTACCAGGTTAGCTTTACTCGGTGAGACTGAGATAGATCCAGCTAACAAAAATAAAAATCAACATCCAAATGAATGTCTCTCTGTGGGGCTCAAACTCATAACCTGGCGCTAAGCTTCTGGTTTTACTCTGAAACAGATTTTGGTGGCAAAAAAAAGATGAAAACCTTTTCCTCTCCTGTTTTTCCTCCATTATGTATTTTTCTTTAACCATATTTTTACTTAAAATTTGAACTTTTATTAGTAGCCTAATCCCACACGTTATCTTGGAGATGATCTAAATGAACATTTCAGATCTACCAGAACTGACTGCCTTTGAAAATTTTGCATTTTAATATTTTGTTTGTTTTATTTTTACTTTAGTCAGATATTATGAATTTTTTTTTAGCTCAGTCTCCCTGAAAAAAAAAGTGTCATTCGTCCGTTTTTCGGGATAAAATCTAGAAATACCTCATCAATTCACAAAGAAAAAAAAGAAGACGTTTTACTACAAGTCTCAATAAACAAATAAAAAAAATAAGTCAGAATGCTGGGATTAAACAGATTTTTTTTCCCAATGATCCTAATTGCTACTTTTCACTGTTGGATGACAACAGCGTTATTCTTTTATTGGCGGTACTCTGTTATCTTTATCCACTAAAAGAACAATGGAGTTTTTGTCATATGTTTTTTTTTTCCTACCTTCCTACATTACTGCATGACTGTGTCTCTGCTGCTGCCATTTCCAGTCATTAATCACATCTGCTCACAGGAACTCCCTGTGACACGGCTTCACGACGGCGACTCGCCACCTATTCTTGGTGGCGATCGGCGCGATGACTGATGGCACCGAGACCTCGGCTTCTGCCGTGCCGGTCTGGGCTCAGCGGCAAAAGGAACGCCAAGGGGCTCTGAAATATTCAAAAAGCAGAACAGATCGCCCACCTTGGGCGATCATCTGTTACCCGGTGAGCAGACAGCAGAGCCGCTGCAAGACGGCTCCTTAATGACCCGACTCAAATAACTGCAACAAAGCCGCAACAAAGGGGACTTTACATTCAGGTGGTTGTGTGTTTGTCCACTTTATGTTGCATAGTTTGACCTTCATGAGATCAAAAAAAAAGATCAACTTAAAGTGAAGCACATTTTCATCAACTTTTGATGCAACCAGAATCTGAAAAATCATCAAGACAAGCTGCTGGTTTGTTTCCAATGTTTCAAGAAAATTTTTTTTTGTTTTTTTGTTTGCTTTCCTCACCCTCACGGCTCTGAGCAATTTCGCCATGTGGAAGAGAAGAAAAACTAAATCAGTCAGTCATTATGATTCCTCTGACAGACGCTGACAGTAACCGGCTTAGTTACTAAGTAACAGTGTGAACAAAAGGTGCAGCGCACTGGTCTCCACACAGGCTCTCTGTCTCGTTTATGTCATCTGATTTTGAGTGGTGTGTCATCGTTTTCAGCAGGTCAAGTCAAAGCGCTGCATACAACGGAGACAAAATGAAGTTGGTAAATTATAAGATGTCATTCTGATCTTCATCTATGCACATTTCTCAGTGGAAGTCGCCGCACTTACTTCTGCGTATCCACGAACTTGAATCATGATCCCGCTAAAGCTAGCGACCGACCGAGCTACTTTTGTCACTTCCGATACCGATCCCGACATCTGAGGTATCGTATCGGCCGATAACCGATCCGATACAGAAAAACAGTGTTGAATTGACTGAAAACGTTTCTGTTTTTTTTTAAAAACGCTGACATATTTCTGAACCATTACAGCACATTTAAATATACCAACAGCTAAACAAGCTTGCTCAAACATGCAAAAAATAACTTCAATTAGGAGAATAACACAAAATGGAAAATAAATAGTAAAGGAAACTGATAAGAACAACATGTTGACTACTTTGGTCAAACTGGTAAAAAAGAAAATGCAGCAAACCTTCTCTCAAATGGTTCAGAAAGAGCAAATAGGAACTCTAATTATAAAGTAATAATCATAAAGCATATAATTAGACTGAACAGATGTGTGCTTATGGATCAGGCATGTTGCCACGATAAATAATATCATTTTTTTCAATATCAGGACCGATACAGTTATTAATATCGAATTGGTGAATCTTTAGTTAAAAACCCAGATGGCGATTCATTTTCAGCGCTTGCTTTTTTTTTTTAAAACAGGCCCCCGTTTTCTGTGTTTTTCATTTTAAATCTCCAAGTAATTGGAGAAAAACTCAATGAGTAATTAAACTCGAGTTTAAAAGTCTGACTCAAAAATGTTTTTCAAGGAATTTTTCCCATCACCCCGTTGGGACGCTGATGGAGTCGAACGGTTATGATGAGCTCCAATGACCTCAGACGCCGCTCTTTGGTGCTAACAATGACCTCCAAAGATTGTTGTTTTTTGTCTTGTTTTTACCATCTTGCTTGACTTCGATCCTTCGTTAGCCTTCAGACTTTGTCATAAATAATTTGAAAACATTTATTTCTTCGTTCTGACTGTAGACATTGACAAGTCGAAGCAGTCAGCTGTTTTCTTGTCCTGATGCATGAGGGTTGACGGCCGTCTGCCTCACTCACATAAGGAGCGTTTTAACAGCCAGAGCTTGGAAATAAATCCAGGATCTCGTTATGACGAAGAACCTTCTCGCTATAGCAAATTGCGAAACGAAAAAAGAGAAATTTAAGGTTATGACAGCAAGTTTTATATCTGGTAACGGTGAGATAGTTCCTAGTTTTAATGATGTAAAAACATGCCCCTCTGATGTATTGCAGCATAAAGAGGCTCTCCTTCTCATAGTGCTGCTTCTATACAACATCTAAAAATCCCAAGAGGTGTTGCTGCTTTACTGCTGCCACCTTTCTTATTTGAAAAGGAAAATATTTTGGATTTAATGAGAGATAAATCTCTCTTTTTTTAAATTAATTAATTAAACTTTTTCTCCTTTGAATGATGCACCGCTCCTGAATTTATTTCCATGTTCTTGCAGTTAATCATTTCAGTACTTAAATTCTCCAGTCTTTCCCATTTTGCACAGTAAAGTCTTAAAGAAAATGAAGCCGTGTGTCACATAATGATTCTGTCCCCGGGAAACAGCAAGTCATAGATTAGCAATTACCAGTACCTAGACGCTCTGATCAACATAACCAGACAAACATTTAGAAAAATGACTTCAGTTACATTTATTTAGTAGTAATTGTTAATGCTGGCAATGACTGCCACCAGTAATTTTTTTTAATGATTTCCATTTCTTAATCATTATATTTGTCCTTCGGTAGAAAACGCAATCCAATTAAAGATGAGATTTTTCCTAAATTACCCATAAAATGTCATGTTGCTGTAATGAAAGATAACGCATATTTTATGTGTTTTAGGACAATTTGCCAGACGACGTGCTAGCAAATACATAAAAAATGTTTTATTTAATTTACTCTTTTTGCAACTCAAGCATTTTGCGCAAATAGAAAAGCAATGCACACGTACAAGGAGGCTGGAGCACAACAACAGCTACTACTTCGCTGTTCTCAGCTGAACGTGTGTCGTATCATCAGCATAGAAATCCATTTGCATTCGAGCAACGTGGTCGGAACGGCCCTCGTTGTTCAAATGCAAGCTCAAAAAGTCACATTCATTAAAGCAGAAAGGACGAGCTCAGATGACTTTAGGCCGCCGTCTCTCATCAAAAGCCCCACGCAACAACAAATGGCTCTCTGATTTACTTATCTGCGGTCGGGGGAATTAAAAAACAAAGGCTAATTGCCTGCGCCGTGTTTCTCATTAGTTCTTTGAAATCACCCACACAAGTTAATTTTGTCCACTTTGGCCAGGCAATCAGCAATGAATACAAATCTGCGACACACTAGAGACTCATAAATTGTGACTGCGTGTGTATGTGTGTAACATAGTTGCAGCTCGGTGAAAAGGTCATTGTTCTTTTTTTTATATGTAAATAGTCGCCATGTAACTGGACAACAACACCTGAACAGTGCAGCTTTGAACGTGTGCAGGTGTAAACGTTCCCTCAGGCTTAAAATACCACCACTCGTTTTCTTTATCTGCTTCATCCATCCCAGGACAAGGTCCCACCGATTACTGGAGACGTGTGTGTGGGTGGATTGGTGGGTTGGATATGGGTTCCTGGTTCCTTAGGGATCCAGGTCATCGCTGAATTACAAGATAAAAAAACCCAAAAAAACCATCCGTTTTTGCACACATAATTTGGACTCACCAATTAAACTAACATATATTCGGACAGGAAGCTGAGTTACCCAGGGGAAATAATTGAACACCCACTCCAGATATGTGAAGAACACAGTGGAAGAGTGGAAGAGTCCACAGCTGTGGCCTTCAGCAGTTAAAGCTGCACTTGGTAACTTTTGTTAAAAAGTTTTTTTTTAAAGTAATTGTTGGAACTGTCAGTGTGAGAGAAAATCTGTGAAAAGAGTGGAGCTCCTCTGACTCCTCCCACTGCTAACAAGAAACAACCAATCAGAGACAGGAGGCGGATCTTATCGCTGTCAATCATGGTCGTGTGTGTCGCTCTTCTGCAATACAGCTTCTCACAGTCAACAGAGCCTGTGAGAAGCTGTGCTTTCCTTCTCATATTGCTAGGGTTATTGTGAGGGCGGATAAGCTGTTTTTCTGTAACGGTACGTTGTTTCTCCACTATTAGTACGTTTACCAGCATTTTTACAAGGTTAATTGACAGCACTAAGGCCCTCCTCCTGGCTCTGATTGGTTGTTTTTGGCAGTTTGATAGTAAATTTTTACTGTCTGTCAGAATTTTACTGGCCGACAGTAAAAATTGAATAACAAAATTCAATCAATAAAACACTGCCTGTCTGTATTAACTACAGCTAACGTTAGTTCAGCTAACATTAGCTAACGTATTCACCAATTCACCTGCAGAAGAGGAACCAAATAAAAATCTGAATTTCATACATAAAACAAGGATAATGACGACAGATATTCAAAATGAATCCGTTTTGGGAAATTAAAGCACAAATCTACGTTTTTTCTTCTTGTATTTCACTGTTTAATTTGTGACCATGTTTTCAACTTCTGTTTTTAAACCCTTTGCATTTTTCTGTAAAGCACTTTGAATTGTACTGTAAACCAAATGTGCTAAACAAATACATTTCCCTTGCCTGTTGTATTTCGATGTAAAGCCGACTTTGTTGAAACACTGATGTAGCATCCTACTGCTACAGTGGAGTTGTTTTTATTTTTATTCTTCACATCTGTCTCAGTTTGTCTTGACTTTGTTTTAATTGTACTCAATGTTAGGCAAAAAAAAAAAAAAGTTAATGACTTAAAGAATATAGTATAAAAAAAAAAAAAAAAACTGGCCACTGCTGCTTTTGGAGAATCTTTATAAGTATTTCTAGTCTAGTTTCTAGTACATATAGTGAAATAAGACAAAAGTAGCTTACAAGTAACTTTTCAACACGATATAGTAGCTCGTTTTGAGTAAATAATTCCTGCATATTGATGAAAAATCTGACATTTTTCCAATTTAACAAGTAAATTAACTCGTTTTCATCAATATTAAAGAATAATTGATTCAAAACGAGCTCCTATTTGACGCTTAAGAGTCACTCGTAAGTTAGTTTAGTCTTATTTCAAGTACAGTGAGAGATTTCCACTAGAAACTAAACCCAAAACGGCACGATTTTGTGTATTTGCTGTGTTAGGAATTCATCCTTTCAGCTCCGTGTTGAATCAAGTGTTTAATGTCCCACTACTTCATGACACGAAACGTTAAAATGATCACGTTATAAAACTGCAGCTCAGTCGTGTCTTTGGCATTGCCGTGTTTCTCTGCATCCAGACTGCTGTGGTTTGCTCCACATTTTGACAGGAAAAGGTCAGGCGGGGCCGATTTACTGACGACTACTTTAGCGCTATGTGTCACTAAATCCTTCACGCTGCTTCTTATCGGTATATTTGGAGGAATCTCTTTTGGCAAAAGCAGATTTCAGTTTAAAGAGGATTTGGGACAGGATTTGGTCTGAAACAATGCATCTTTTTATTTTCCATCCAGTCTTTTGTTCTGTTGAATATGTGCTTTTTGTAATTTTTCTGTAAAAAAAAAAGAAGACCTTCACATCATGTCTGACATGTACATTTTCCTTTAAAACACCTTTTCAGTCCTGGGATTTTATTGTCTGGTCTGATAGACGCATGTAGATGAAAAGTACAAAAGGGACTGCTCAGCATCTGACAAAAACCTGAATGATCTGACAAGAAGTAATAGAAACCGACTGGCTTTTAACGACAGGGGAGAGAATCAGAGAGGATTAATCAGTGCAAGACTGGGGAAGAACCTGAACCAAGAAGCCGAGGCAAAAATGACACATAAAGGAACAAAGATGGCGAAAGAGGACTCAAATGATTGAACTGAGCCAAAAACTAAAGACTTTGATTCAACCCTTCCAGACCGAACGCATCGGCGATGAGACAGCCGAATTTGCAGTACCCTAATTCCGCCACACATGGCGCTATCTGAAAAATTCCTACAGTTTCTGAAAGGCGAGACGTTGCACTTTCCAGCCGATATCGGGGTTATTACGGTGATTTCAGCCTCCCGCCGAACCCCATTTCCGCTT
The DNA here is from genome assembly GCA_010277075.1 of Poeciliopsis retropinna. NCBI lineage: Eukaryota > Metazoa > Chordata > Actinopteri > Cyprinodontiformes > Poeciliidae > Poeciliopsis > Poeciliopsis retropinna. The sequence continues at coordinate 24,195,419 of VMRM01000003.1, forward strand.
AGCAGGAAGTGAAATTAATCAGAGGGGCACTCGGTCTTTTAATTGACTTAAACTTGCCCACTTATCCATAACTTGTTGTCATGGATAAGTGGGCAAATATATTTTACTCACAGGACATTTAAAGAACTGCAGGCTTGACCGGTCATTCACAGCCGGTCAAGTGAATGACCTGCAGCCGGTCATTCAGTTGAGTTGGGCTTCATTGAACGTACGCAGAGCAACTGGCGCCTTCAATACAGCAGCCAGCAAACTGAGAGCTTCCCGTCAACATGCAGAGTTTGCAGGCCTCACAGTCCAGTCAGGCGTTAACGTCTGTTGATTAATGCAATGCTCCATGGTTCAACGCTTAATGTGGGACTGAGCCGTGATGCGGCTTCGCTCATATTCCCACAAAATGTTTTATGTGTTCCAATCTTTACAAACTGAAGAGAATCTATAACAAATTGTTTCTATATTAAAAGACTCTGGCAGTAACCTTTAAAGGTGAACTATTATGCTACCTTAGCAAAGGTCAACAGGCTGCAAAACAACCTTTTTTTTGCACAAAGTCATTTGTAAAAAGCGAGATCTCAGTTTGTTCAGTTCTGCCTATTTCATCTCCTTTCAGATTGAGCTTTTAAGTCCAAGTGAGCTCCGACCACCGACTGCAACTCAACGTGAAAACGGCTGCGAACCGATGCGCAATTGTACAACTGTACATCTTTGAAAAGCAGAAGTGGAGCTGCCTGCACAACCAGCAAAAATGCAGCAGGTGGTTTCTAAATGTTAAGTCAACAACAAAACACTTGTCTTTTCCAGCAGCCATTGTACAGCACATACTGTGGTAAAGCCAGCCTATCAAACGTGCTGGAGGTCTGCCTTGGTTGCTAGGTAACGGGGGAAGGGGACTGAGCTTGGGTTGGGGTTGCTAGGTAACATCGCGGTTGATTGTGACTCAACATTTGGGAGGTTTTTGAAATGGCTCGTTTTCTATAGATACCAAAAAAACCCACATTAACTTATTGCCAAAAACGCCTGGACGTTTTTATTTTTTTATTTTTATTTTTTTTTAAATAATCTTGTTCCTGTTTCTTGCTTTAGATCTTGTTGTTTGGCTTAACCTGTTTTTTTCTAATGGTACAGACTTAGTGTGTTAGAAAACCAGAAAGATTTTGGCACAGGGAAGATAAGACGTCAGAAAACAAAGTCCAACAAGAAAAAAAAAAGTCAAAATGTCTGCCGATGCTGTTTCCTCCTGGATACTTTGATTACGCTACTGCGCAATCGCTTTCAGGAGATACATCAAAACTTGCTTTTACTCAAATAAAAAAATAGAATGTAAAAATAAATTTTACTGTAGACGTTGGACAGACAGTATAACTTACAGTATAACTACAGTTATACCATAGTGTAACCATAACCTTCTTTACTCTTACCGCTTTGGTAACATCCATCTGTTATCTATTATCCAGCTGAAAAAGATACTAAATTATGTGAATGTATTTATGTCTGAGTGAATATTCTGCTGTGTCTTTTTCCAAACTCATCCATTTTTTTTTTTTTTTTTGCTCAACATGTTTTATTTAACCTGGTTGAGAACAGAGATGATTTGAGCTTTCTGTTGCATTACCTCTGTTTGATTATATCATCTACTCTGGGTTTAGGGTCCTAGTCCAAGTATAAACTTGTTGAACAAACGGCAGACAGAAACCTGAAATTCAATTTTTAAAAAACAAAATAGAATATTATGTGAATCGAATGAAACTGAACACTGAAACAGACGTTCGTGCAGCACTCAACAGATGCATCAATAGCTGCTCACGGCTCCTTTTTGCTTAAATTACTGCATCGGCGTGGCAACACATTATCCTTAAGGCACCTTGATTCTGTTTCTAAACAAAATGCACATTGGACTTTAATTAGGAGGTTGGCACATACACACACACACAAACACCCAGATTTTTTTTCCTCAAACACTTTTTTCTTTAGAATCCCCTCACAGCTGCAGTTGTCTGCTGCTTGGTCCTGCCACACTTTGTCCTTCCACTCATCTTTCCGTTGTAGCAGAACAAGTTGTTCTGCAACGACCTTTGGTGAAGTTCATGCCTGCCTCGGGCATAAAACTCTTTATATTAAACATCTTTTTATTATTATTATTATTATTGGTTTCATGTAAAATTCTACTTTTCTAATAAGTAGACATGAGATATTTCAGTAGTAGAATCCATATAATGTAAATGTTCAGTTTTGGAGCTGAGTTTTAGAACTATAATTAACTTCTTTTTTTTTTTTCCCCAAAAAATTATTTTGATGCCCGCGTTTCTGGAAGAAAAAAACAGAAGAAGAAGAAAAAAAGCGAGTCTTACCTCCAATGTCCGGCCTCAGCTTCTTGTCATACTCCTTGAGTAAATTATTGAGGATTTCCGTGGTGTCTGTTTCCTGGGATTTGGGAGCCAGCATTTGGTTCACAGTGACATCCTCGTAGTCATCCTCGTACTGCACCGCGACACAACTGGAGAGAGGCGAGGAAAGAAGCTGGTGTTTAACAGGACGCGCAATGCGCAGAGAGCATGCGTTTGGAGGAACTTAGACACAAAGTTTAATAGAAAATCCCTGCGGCGAGGATATGGGAATCCGTCTCTTTTCTCTTTTTGGAAGAAAACGAAAAGGAAGAATGAAAAGGAAGCAAGGTGCGCCGCTTACCAGGTGAAAAGGACCGACAGAAATCCGACGCCGGTCAGGGAAGCGCGCGTCATGCTTTTCTCGGAGGGAGAACAACAAGTAGAAGGAGACGCGTCAGCGGACGGTGCCTGTGCGCAACGCTGAGCGGAAACAGGAGCAGGAGGAGCGGGGCTTCATAGTAACCAGTCCAGCCGATACGTCTCTCGGTGTGAATAATAATAATGATGAAAACTATTCATATCCTTCCTTGGTGGCCCATTTCCCCCCTACCCTCTACCCCCTCCTCCAGACACAAACTCAGCAGTTTGTCACCGCTGAGGACTGCAGCGCTCCTCCATCCACAGCGGACGGCGTTGCGCCCTTTACGCAGGTGCGCGCGGTGGCTGCGTTCTCTGAGAGGCCAGGATTCATCAGCTGAGAAAAAAAATAATAAAAAAATAGAGAACTCCTCCGTGGCGAAGTCTGCGTCACACAGGAGTTGTTACACCTGCACGGAAATACTTTTTGTTGAACTTTGTGCCTTTGTTCTTCCCTCCCGATGAATCACACAGAATGTCCCCGATTCTGTAGAGTGTCTGCAAAAACACTTGCAGAAGAAAACGAGTCTTTACTGATTCTCTACGAATTCAAAGCCTGGAAAAAAAAAAAAAAAAAAACAGGCCTAAGTACAACATGGGAACACGCAGAGCGCCGTTCAAAACCCACAGCATGATGCTGCCACTACCGTGCTTCATTGTTCTCAACGTTTATTTGTCATATGCGCATTATAAACATTTTCCTTTATACAATAAAAAGTTTACTTTTGTCTGCAGGAATGTCATTAAAAAATTTTTTGTACAAAATGTAAAGTAACCGAACAAATTTTAGTTTAAATGTACATTTTATACAATAAATACCGCTATTAATATAAAATGTCGGTAATGTGAATAAGATATAGAAGTGGATTATTGGTAGCGAATGTAAACATGGGCGCGCCACTGTAAAAACAAAGATGTATATTTAACAGTGATGTACAATAAGACGATGACAGGAAAAAACCCGTAAAATATGAAACAATTTAGAATTTGATGTAGGCTGTTTTCATGTTCATTTTAGAGAAAAACTTTTTTTTTTTAACCTTCAAGTTAAACCATTTTCTTTTACGGTGAATTATTGAATCCAGCTGAATTTTTTCTAACCGTAAAATAAAAAATCACACAGTCATCAAACCAAAAAAGGAAAAAAATAATAAATAATATTCTAGTAATTTTGCATCTTGGCAACCACAGCTGCCGCCGTTTTACCATTGAATCACCATAGTGATGATGATGATTGAGATGATGAGATGATGATGTTGAGATGATGATGATGGAGATGATGATGATGATGATGATGCACCTGTCTCTTTATATTTGAAACACTGAAACCGTGGATTGAGTGGAAAAATAAAAATTAAAACAAAATTGGCCCACGTTGCGAATCAAAGTCGCCTCTTTGAGTTTTCCTCAGTTTGGAGGCGTCTGTGTGAGATGCTACACAAATGCAGCGTCAGCAGCATGAGAGGTCAGAGGGCGCTTTAGCTTTAGCATCTGAGCTGCAGAGCTAATACGTGCGTTAGCCGAGCCTCTGGTCTCGGACTGTGGAGCTCTGCCTGACTTCTGTCACCCTCTAGTGGTTGAAATGAGAACTTCGCACACTTTAAACCAAAAACACATCAACTCTCACTGCTGTTGTGCTGCTTAACATGTAACTTTTTTTCACACACATTTGCATATGTCTTGCCAAATTCTGTACAGTTTTGTGCAACACACATCCAGAGTTTCTTGAGTTTCTGATGTCTGCACATGCATTGTTGCTGATTTTTCCAATGGAGACGCCATTGTAGGGCCTCAGCGTCGCGCTGAAGGACAACTTTGAAAAGCGGTCGAGCTGGGAATGAAACCAGCAATCATTCCCACTTCCCCACTTAGCCACATGATCACCTACTCACAGCCATACATTAGCATAATGCAAAAGATAAAGCCCAACCCGTCGGGCCCAGAAGGAATCAGCAAATGGATTTAATGGGCCGCACTCAGAATAAATATGGGCTTAATGAACTCATAGTTGCTTTTTTAAGTTTTATGGCAGATGAAATCACCCATGAGTCTAATTTGTGCTGCTACCTGCCCTGCATATTTAGCATGTGCACCTATACACTCTGCATGTTAATCTCACAGTCTGCTGAATAAAAAAGCTTGAGAGTGTACGATGCATTCGCTCTCTGAAAAAAATAATATGCTAAATAGTGTGTGACACCCCCTTAAAGAGTAGAGTTGATCATCATCGCTGCATAACTCCAAATGTTTGGACCAAATTCAAATGCCAAAGTGGTGTTTATGGTTTTCAAACTGAATCTGAAAAGTGTAAATTGTGTTTGTATTTTTGCCATCTTTGATGCACTTGAATAAAACATCAGAAGGTCCACAGTTCAGGTAAAGGTTGTGGGCTCCTCAAATTCATACAAAAAGTGCGCAGAAGAGAGAAATTGTTTTTGAATAAAAAACTATGGTCTGGTTCAAATTTCACAACAAGGCAAATATTGGACACGTAAAGTTCTGGAAGAAGAAAGCGCTCTGTTCAGAAGAAAACCAAAAGGACATTTATTGGCATATTTAAAACAAAACAAAAAAAAGGTGTGATATGTGGCAGAAAACCAACAGCACACTTGTCCCTAAACCTACCATCCCCACAGTGGAACATGGTGGTGTCAGTATCATGCTCTGGGGATGTCGTTTCTTTAACCGCGTGTGAACTTCCTTCCACTAAACTTCACCCTGAACAGATCTCCATGATGAAACCTGCTGGTGGCAACATCATAATATCAGCAAGAGCTTTGAATTATGTTAAGATGTCCTTTTTATATTCCAGATCTCGTTAACATATTTGCTTTTGTGCATTTTCATGTTTGTTTCTGTTTAATTACGTTGGATTTTTAAAATATCTTTTCAGTTTTGCTGTAGCTATGTAAAGAAAATCTGTTTTTACACAGCTTCTTTTTTCATTTTTTTCCCCACAATATTAGCCTCATTTTCTTAAAAACATAGCAAATCAACTCAGTGCTCCTTTTCTAATCTTGTTTAGCGACTACCAAACGTGGGCTGTCCCTTTAAAGGAGCAGTTTTATGTAAAATCTACTGTTTTGAGCTCACAGAGCATCCTTCCTTTGCAACGCCCCCACTCAGCTCCTTCAGACTAGCCAGCAGCAATTAGCAAACACCTGGTGGGACTGCGTGTCTGCTGAGCTCATTATAGGAGCTAGTGCTCAGTGCAATGCTGGTAAAAATGTTGTCAAAGGGTAATTGAGGAGCCATGTTGTGATGACTTCCTGGAGGTGGAGTTTCAGAAACAGCAGGAGATTTTAAGACAGCGGCCCAAATTCAAGGCGTTAAATTACAAAGTCAAATTTCTTTGTTTCATATATGAAGCATTTTTTTTACCCACTGAAGGTAACATGGTTTCTTGATTGTGCTATAAAATAACACGATGTGGCTGGAAAACAAACAATACTGCCCCTTTAAATACTCCATCGCTTCTAAAACCTGCAGCATCACCTCCACTTTTTGCGACGTCTCCCAAGATTTGATATTCACTCCCCTCTCTGTGTTTTTCCCTCCGACACTCCAATCTCTGACTGATGTCATTTGGTGCCATCAGCGACGGCTTAATTTGACGTGGACTCCGGCCCAACCGAACGGGAAAAAGCAACTTAAACTGAGTTAAATCCTTGACAAGCAGATGTGAGCCAGATGTCACTTGTAGCAGAAAGACCCCCCTCTCTACCCCCCCCAACAAGACGGGTTTAGCAGTCTAATGACTGCAGAAGAGGCGTTGGTGTAATCAAAGGCCGAGCAGAACGGGCACCCAGTTGTTTCTATCAACTAGGATTACGTTTTGGTTTTGTCACGTCGACTTCCGCAAATCCACAAATTTGCAGGCTCATATGCAATTAAGCACCTTTTTTTTTTTTTCTACATGTTATGGAATAAAAACATTATCTGTCTCCCTCATTATCTAAGAGTTCTTCAGATAGCGTGAAAATTCTTGAATCGATTTTGCTTCACAATCGTCTCAAAGTTGCAGTTACACCAGTTTCCAGTGCGTCTTTCCAGTTACACTTTTTCCTTCCATTCAACTTTCTAAGAAAACACTTGAGCCAGCAATGAGCTTTTGTAGCTTTAACATTTGTCTTCAAAGTCAGTAGTCATATGGTTGGATGGCCATAATGACTCTATAACATTAAAGCAATAATGTTATGTAACATCACAACTTTCTGCAACACAGAACTTTGGGTCGTTTTTGTTATCTGTAAGTCATGGACATCAAAATTACAACAAAAAGTCTTAAAATATTTTACTCTATGTATAATGAATCTATAAAACATACATACAGGTTTCACATCTTTCACTTAGTTCAGTTTGATTTCATGACGCACCATGAGAAAAAGAACAGATTTTCTTATTTTTATTCAGCGCAGACAATCTGGATTCGCCTGTTTACATACTGCTCTTATTTCAGCGTGGAGCGATCCAGAATGAATGACACATCAGTCAGCAGCCTTTCATTAAAGCTTAAATGTCAGCAGCAACATTATTGCTTTATTATGACTGAGCACTAAGAGCCGGAAAACGGTGCGAGTGAAGCTTTATTGGAATCAGGTACAGAACAAAGTGCACGTTTTTGACATTAGCACAGGCCTTGACATTTGTCACATGAAAAATGGGATTTAAAAACCCCAAAAAAACTAAAGCAATGCATTTATTAAAAAAGGCGACTGGCGGATTGATGAAAACCTAATTAAATACAGGTAAAATGTTGACATTTTTAGCATAAACACAAAGAAATTGTCATTCACTTCAGCGTTATTTATTGCTTCAGGTATTTGCTGTTAAAGCACAGACAGTTTCTGTTTACTTCAATGTCATAATACAATATTTCTAAAAACAACAACAACAACAAATAGAAACAGTTGTAAAGCGGGCATTAGGTCACATGATAAAGTTCGGACATTACAGCAAATTCAGCTAAAAATAACGTTTGTATTTTCTGAGATATGGGTGAAAAACCCATTACATTCCATTATTCTGTTAAAGTGATTTTCCTTTTTAGAAAAAAAAAAGAAATATGGGTACAATAAGTATAGCTTTGTTTTTAAATAGACTGAATGAAAACATGGCCACTCATATGTCAAATGCAGGTGTGGAATGAAGAGGCTCAGTTTAAAACAAAATAAAGAAAGCATGGCTGTATTTAAATGTCTGAAAATGCACAAATATGAAAACAAAACTCGAAAATTAAAAATGGAGGTTTTTCAACGTGTCAAAAATCTTAAATTTACTACATTGTCAGAAGTACTGAGACATGCCATCAATGTGCCAATCACCTCCAAAGCTGTTAAAATGCAACCAGTTAGCATCCAACATGAGCTAGCTTGCTATCAAGCTAACAGTTTGTGTTCGTGGGTCACTTGAACTAAAAGTTTTTAAAGTAACTTCAATAAAAAAAAAAAAACGTGACACATGAATGGAATAAAATGAAGCAACAGCAGGCTAGTTGTTTTTCCCCATTGTCTTGTCGTTATGCTAAATAGGGCTAAGCTAAGCTAAACAAAGCTAAAGACATCAGGTAATAGCTTTTTTTTATTAATATTGTTAAATATTTCTATTTAAACCATGGTAATGTGAATTGCTGTGGTCATGACGCTTTTTTCCAGCCAGCACATGTCCGTCTTATTTTCATGCCAAAACAGGATTTTAAATTTATTTTTTTCCTCAAGGCTAATCGTTAAGTATGCTAGCTTTTATAAAGGACCAAAGAAACAAACTTATATCTATGTAAAAAAAAAACGGAATGTTTTTCTAAGCATAAAACCTTTTTAACTTGCCAGGGTTTAAACTACTTGGCTCATTTTCTTATTAAGCACTAAAACTAGCAACTAACAATGCTGTTGTGTAAGCGTTACATCGATATAAGTGCAAACTTTACTGGCCTAGTGGTGCTTTTCTATAAGCAGGGCAAATATACAACTATCTTAAGCCACTCCCGTACTTACTTATATACACGGTTTAACCTCATAGTTTAGAAACACACCACTTTCGCTTTAAACGTTCTCCCGCTTAAGCAAAAACTCAGACTGACTAAACTCAATTGAGAACAAGTCACCGTAAATTGAAAAGCAAAAACAAACGACAAAAAAAAAAAAAAAAACGTGAACAAGTAGAGTCCACTAAATGGACGTTCTGAACCGGGTTTCAGAGTAAGGTTGTTGCAGGAGTGCAGAGTTCAGTGCATTCATAAGGAGTTCTCGCACTCTGAAGGCAACACATTCAGCATGGCTATTCGGCTGCTTTTGACAAGAAAGCAAAGTTACATTTGCCTTGGTCCTGTTTCACATTCGTGGACCTCAAGGTTAACATTTACTGTACAAAGACTTTACAAAGATAAAAAGCGGTTTTGAATAATACAGTACAAATTGTTTACTTTGCATAGCATTTGGCCTTGCTTTTCCATTTCCAACTAAAAACTAAACGACAGAATGCAAATGCCAAATGCTCAAAAAAAAAAAAAAAAAATTATATTAAGTATAACCAAGTTCTGAGTGAGCAATCATAAGTTAATCTTTTAGGTCGGTAATCATACATGTACTAACTCAATGCAAACATGGCAGCACTTACCCGAAGCAACACACATGCAATAACTTGTAAATATCTTAAAAGAACAACAATTATGGTACAAGGACAAAGTGCTTGGCGTTTGTTGATTAAGTTCTCGTCATCACTGGCCCTCAGTCCAGAACTCACTCGGCTCCTTTAATCACCGGCTCCCTGTTGAGGTACGTGGCCCAGTACACCAGGTTGAAGGTCCCAAAAAGCACGGGGAACACAATCCTGGACATCTTGTCGATCTTGCTCACGCTGTTGTAAGTCTTTTTGGGGTCCGGGGCCTTGCTTTCAGACGGTTTGAGCTGAATAGTTGTGCTGTTTGAAATGGTGGAAATGGACGGGTCCTTGGTGAGGTTGGCTGTGTAATTCACACCGGCGGAGCAAGTGTTGTTGGGCTTCATGGACAACGCCAATGGGTCTTTTTTCTGTGGAGAAAGAAACAAGCAGTGGTTCTAGTAAAACTGTGGTGGTAAATATTGGTAATACAAGTTAAGGCGATACATGGAACAAAAGTAAAACCTGAAGGTTTTGCATTTGGTTTGGACTAAAGGTCTACCGGACTAGTCTACCTGACAGTCCACTAGGTTCAATTGGGGACTAAATTGCAGCTTTTTCAGCTGGTGCATTTCTCTTTCACACTGAACTGAACTAAACTCTTTGGAAAAAAAAAGTTCCCCTCCTCACCTGTGGTGGAGCTGCATCAAGAACTACTAAGGAAACAACACAAAGACATGAGTGCAACTTTCTTTCTCTCAAAATGTAAACAAAATGGAGTAGCACAATTTTTTGCTAGAAATGTAGGATTTCTATTGTGTCTTTAGTAAAAGAAAACGAGCCATTTCGCCCGCTAGCGCTAGATGCAAGCGTTTGTTTTGGTTGCGTTTACCCAGGATGCCCACCGCTATTGTTCACTTCCTGCTTTTGGAGCGGTCTCCGGTCCACTTGCATCCACATATGCATTCGAACCGCGCCAGAGTTCACTTCAACCGAACAGAATGCAATGTTTTTAGGCAGAGCAGAGTTGGGGTTTTTGTCCCCAACTGAACCGAACTTTCTAGTTCGATTAAAGCAGACTAAATGGTGCCGGTTAAAAAAAAAGAACATTTTCAAGCATTTTCCACAAATGTTTCTCCTGATGATGCTCATCTCCTAATAGCTCAGCAAATTTTGAATAAACTCTTCAAATGTTTAGCTCTGAAGTTCCTATCTTTGTACTTTGATACCAAACCCAGCGTACGTACCTTGGGCTGTTGGGCCTCCATCGCTTTTTTCCCATCCCAGGCCCAGCTCCTTTTGGTGAAATAATTCACTGTGGCAAATTCAATGAGGGCTGAGAAGACGAAGGCATAGCACACCGCAATGAACCAGTCCATGGCGGTGGCGTAGGCCACTTTGGGCAGGGAGTTTCGAGCGCTGATGCTGAGGGTGGTCATGGTGAGGACCGTGGTCACACCTGGCAGTGAGCAAGAAAACTGGGTCAGTCTTAGATATCAGAGTTGCAGTTCTGTTTCTATTACAGCAGATTAAGGCCTGGAAAACAGCCGGCTGCGTAGGAGAGTATTATAAACAGATCACGCAGTAGTAATAAGAAAAAAAAAAAACCCTACTGAGAAATATTCAGCCTCTAATCGTGGAAAGAACAGCTGAATGTCTCTTTGACATTCAGCTGACAACTGTCAGGAGGCTGACAACCTCCTACGGGTTCTGATGCTGCCGTTCCAGCTAAAACACTTCAACCACCGCGCAGCTCGGCGCGTCTTCCAGACTCACCGAAGACGGTTCTCGCTGGCACCGACTCTCGGTTGAGCCAGAACGAAACCTGGGACAGGATCACAGTCATGAAGCACGGCATGTAGGTCTGGATGACGAAGTAGCCGATCTTCCTCTTCAGGTAAAAGTGGGCCATCATCACCGTGTACTCGCCTGGAGACAACAAAACAGATGGATTGTTATTTCTCCATGTGCTTTTGCTGTTTATTGAAAACAGTACACTCAACCATGAGTCAGGCAGGAGAGCTGATGGGAAGAATATGAGAGCTTTCTCAGTTTGGACAGGAAGTTTGTATTTCAGAACTTTAGAATGAGAAGGATCGACCACATTCATTTTATAGTGAGAAAATGGCAAATGCCTGAAAAGTTATATTTAAACTGTTTGGACATGGTGTCAGGTAGAGCTGCATAACATAACCTTTATTTAAAAAAAATAAAATAAAAACACATGAGTTCCAGTTTGTTTGGCTTTTCAAACGTTTGTTCTTTGTTTTTTTAAGTTCTCACTAAACGATTAATCAGATTAATTGTTGGAATAATCATCAACTAATTTAGCAGTCGATTAATCATTAATTGGAGTATAAAGACTCAAAAAAAAAAAAAACACAATTTGCTGAGAGAACATATTCAGAGCAGTAATTAATCCAGAATTGTACAAAAACATATCCATTTTGCATTTAAGATTAAAAAAACAAAAACAATATATTTCTTTGTCTGCAAATATGTTCTGCCTGGAAATAGTGGTTTTAATTTCACCTGGTTCAAATATCAATAAAAACAAACAAACAAAACAAAAAGTTTTGATATGCAGACATTAATCAGTTAATCCAAAAAAAAAAAATATTCATCTGATCAGCTATAAATTGTACTGACTTGTTAAAGTCAAGCAGAAAAGCCTGAGCTTTTCACATGTTGATGTTTAATCATCATGTGATTAAACATGTTTTTTAGCTGTAGGTTCCTCCTCTGCTACGCAAGATCAAGCGTAAACTATAGGAATGCTATATTATTGCATTAAAGGCAATAAAATGTTCACTTTCTTATATAAAAAGAAATGGAATTATTTGTTTATTCGCATCTTTTGGAGTATTTTCTAAAACTGTTCAATGAAAAATCGGTAGAAAGTTCAAATCTGATTAATCGATTAATTGTCAGAATAATCAATAGGATAATTGATTTCTAAGACAACAATTATTTGCTTAAGTTTTGTCACTAAAGTTTTGTTTCTACTTGGTGAAAAATGTAAAATAAAGACACTGGCTGGTCCGGGCGTTGTTTAAGTCCAAGAAATAACGGTTCTTTGTCATAACATAGAACTACTCCAATATTTGAAACTTTGATCTGATAGCTGATGAAAACCACAACGCTGTGGTTTGTTTGTTTGTTTTAAATGAAGGACATACTCAACCTGTGGCATTTCTTGTCCTTCCTCTCATTAAAGCGTGGCGTGGCGCCGGCCCGCCCTAATAAACCTTCTCTTTCTGGGTCATCCCGCCGGTGAACTCTGGTGACTCAGGCCGCGCACACAGCCTCACGCTGCATCCCCTCTCTGCGCAGTTGCTGCTTTTCCATTCAAATGAAGCCCAGATTAAAAAGGGATTTTGAAAAAAAAATAAATAAATAAAAAAATTGGCAGATTTCAATCCTCATACAAAACCTTCAGTAACTTCCAGTAGAAATAAACATGACTAAGACTACTCTCCCCACACTGCCTGTCTAGGATTTTCTCTGTTTTTAATCATGATATTTTATGGTAATTATCGCGATTTTAGCTGCAACTAACGATTATTGTAGTAACCGATTAATGTAATAATTAAAAAAATGCCACATTGTACAGATTTTTCACTTGACCACTTTTATACATGATTAGAAGATTGCATTTGACACAAAAAGTTCTGCTTTTTATTATTGCCTGAAATGTAACCAAATGAAGTTCAAACTATGACACTTGAGGAGTGGTTGTGATTATAGAGGTGTTTTATCTCAATGCAAATTATATATATATATATATATATATATATATATATATATATATATATATATATATATATATTATATATATATATATATATATTATTATATATATATATATATATATATATATATATATATATATATATATATATATTTTTTTTTTTTTTTTTATACAGTTTTATTAGTAATTACTGCCCTGACTATGCTTTCTTTTTCAGAAAATTACCCCCTTTTTTGTGTCTGTATACTCGAGTTAGCAATTAATCAGATACTAAATTAGCTGACGATTATCGCAATAATCGATTAATCACGATTAATCCGATTAATTATTCCAGCCCTCATTGCAATGAAGGTAAAAGTGATGAGAAAAAATTTTTTGTCAATAGATTGGTAACTGAATCTCATCACATTTTCAAAGGAAGTGATATTTAAAGAAACGCTCATGGTGGATAAATAATAATGATAATAATAATAATAATAATAAATTGCAATGCTGGCTGCACTTGGTGCCATTAAATATCTGCGTTTTCTGCCACATTATCTGACATTGACCAGAGTTCACTCCTTTAAATGATGCATTTATTTTTACAGGGAAAGAAAAAGTAGGTTGTTGGGTGGGGTGGGGGGACATTGTATCCTGTTAATCAAGTGAAGATTGCATTTGAATGATTTCCTTGTTTTGTGAAATCCTGTCGAGCTGCCGAGTCTGATAAACTATAGAAAATCCACAGATGACTGCTGCTTTCTCCTGGCAAAATCGGATTTTTCTGTCTCGCTAATCCCTTGTCACAATCTGCACTCTCTCTCTCTCTCTCTTTATATGTGCATGCGTGTGTGTGTTGTGTGTGTGTGTGTGTGTGAGACACAGTCCATCCCATTCTGTTAGGCCAGGCCACTCTTGATTGGGGACTTTCATCCTTGCCTCGCCTGAGCGAGACCGCCGAATTGGACCTGGACTGAATGCAGGTGCGAAGTGAATTGAGGGTGAAGGAGACCGAGCGAGAAGCGGAGTGGGGTGGGGGGGGGACGCGACGTGACGCAACGGGACGGGAGCAAAGTTTGGACAGTGCGAGCGATGCAACAAGCGGCGTCATGTCTTCGGTGGAAGGGATTCTGGGGTCGCCTTCACTCTGTGGACTGGTAGCCTGCAGACCTGCTCTGTGGGTGGGGGGCCACGGCGTGGGGGTCTCTGCTGATATCTGACCTGACCTGACCTTACTGCTTTCTGGGACTGAGAGTGGATGGAAACCTCCTAAGTGTAAACAAACAAACAGACAAAAAAAAAAATGCGGTTGTGGTGGATTTTACTGTTCGGGTTCTGGAGTGTCTGTGGGGAGCTGCCATTCATAGCGGAGAACAACGCGGCCATGCTGGTCAACTGGTGAGTACAGGTCCATCTGTTGAGCTGTGATCTGGAAGCAATGTCATGCATATAATAATAAAATAAAATAAAAACAAAAAACGTTGGTCTATCACAGCTTCTGCTCCTGCAGCCGTATTTGCATCCAGTCTGGTTAAACCGGTCGCTTCCACCACGTGTGTGTCCAGCTCTGCTGATCTATTCCGGGGCCGCTAAGGAGGGTTTGGACCTCAGATTAGCTCTGCTAATTAAGACCGTGCTGGCTCTGGGTGACCCGCCTTTTCCTTTTTAGATGGCGTTCTGCTATGTGTGCAAACGGACCGCAGTCTGCAGAAGTTCCTCTGATCCAGGGTTTCCCACCCCACTCAGCAGATTTGTCTCATAAAATGTTTCTCTCTCCTACATCATGCGGTGCAAACGGGGCACGGCGCCTCTGTCTGCATCTTTGGGAAGCCCTTCTTCCTCTCCCCTCCTCCTTTGTGACAGAGTAACAACCAAAAACCTAAAGAATTATTCTTTACATAAGGGAATTAAGCAGATGCTGTCCAGCCCCTCCGTCGCTTCCCCAGCAGCCAATCCCTGCGCTGTGATGTCACTCGGTAAAAGCACAACTGATGGGCCTGCATACGGATTAACCCTACAGACCCAGTGGCTAAGACCATGGATAAGTGATTTATTTATTTTTTTTGTCCCCCTCCCCCATTACTCCACCCGCCCCTCCGTGCGTCTGCCACCTCTCCTCCTGACAGCCCCAGAGACAGCTGGCTGTGTGTGGGAGGCCCACTCAAATCCTGGAGATTCATTCATTGCCCCCTCCCCTCCTGCCCCTTATCCAGCTTGATTTGAAAACCAGGTCCAGGCTGGAGCTACGGTATGACTGCTGAGCGACTGAAAATGGGGGAAAGCTGGCTGGCTGCTTTACTTCCTCAAGGTTCTTGAGTGGGCTAAGTAAAGCCTGGTGGCCCGCCAGGCTTATAATACACTGAGGGAAACCCTAAAAAATAACAAATAGCCATCTCTGTATTCAGTGAGTGCTTCTTAAAGTTAAGTATTACTGAACATCTTTTGACAGTGATGTAATGTGGCAATATTTGACTGGTAAAACAACATTTAAGCAGACAACTGTTATCCCGATGGCTCCATTTAGGCAGCCATCTTGGGTTTAGTGGGGCCACATAAATAGGCACGTGGGCCAGATTTGGCCCACATCAATATACCAATAGATAATGCATCTGGTAGAATGTTCAATAATGTCACTGAACTCCGACCCAGAACCGCACAGCATTCTGGGAGATGTACGCAGAGGAAAGGCTTTATCTCCCAAGCACCCAAGTCTTAAAATTCATTGAATTTGTGCATTGTGCCATGACTCCACTCTTGAACTGGAACGCCCCAGTAAACCAGTTACCAGACGTGAGCAGCTCTGAATGATTTTAGCTCACTCCTCCAAAGCAAACAATGAGATGTTTACGGGTCTTTGGGTGTAAAAATGCTCCTTTCAGCTTCTTACGGGAAATTTCTATTAGATTGAGGTCAAAGCTTTGATTTGCCCACATAAGAATATAAACTGTATTCTTTAATCATTCTTTGGCAGATTAAACTGCGTGCTTAGGCTCACTGTCTTACTGCTTGGCCTATTTTCTCCAGACTTGTTCCAGTGTCTCAACATTTTGCTTTAGAGTACAGTAGTATAAACCCAGATGTGCTGCTCCAGCACTCAAGGATATAATTATAAAGACATAATTTTAAAAGTGTTTCCAGAAAAGTGTGGCGTGCGTTTATATTCATTCTTCAGTCTGATCAATGAATCCGTTGGCACCAACAGACTTCCGTAGATGGAGTTCACCTGTGTGCCATTTGATCTCCATGCATGTTCTGTTCAGCGACACGGAGATCGAGGAACGCAGCGGACACACCAGGGAGAGTTGTGGAGAAGTTTAAAGCAAAAAAATATGTTACCAAACAACATCTCACAGAACGCCGATCAATCCATCAGCAGACAGAGAGCGGTATCGGCGACCGACCTACCAAAACATGGCCGTCTACCTAAACTGAGAAAAAGGGGCGAGGAGACCATAAATGCTCCCACACACTTCATCCAACGCGCCGTTCTCGTTAACACAGACGCGTGATGAAAATTTTATTCACAGAGCAGCATGCGCCCTCTGAACCGGACACCAGGCCTGGGTCTCTGCTCTACAGCTGAAGTGAGTTCACGGTCTGTCCGCCGTACCCCGACTGGTGTAGATCTCCTCCGTTCCCGCCGTCTGGCCGATCAGGTGGTACTGGTTGAGCCTGGAGCCTTCCTCTGCCACCACCACAGACTTGGCTGCGTCCTCAGTCCACTTGTAGATCACTTCTGAGACGGGGTAGGCATCTAGGAGAGAGGAGACGACCTTACAGGTTTATAGTCGAATATGTAGATTGCTCAATGCCAAACCCATACAAAAGCATGGAGTCAGTGAAGATTGTGTTTAGACTAACGCTGTCGACGTTAACGCATACGATTGATCTAAAGAGTTTCAAGCGTTAATATTACATAATGAAGATTAATCTTGTTAACTATTTTGACCGAGAAGCTTCTCTACCGCGAAGGGTTACCTGGTTTACAGCAGCGCTGTCTTGTACTGCGGTCAGACTGGTGAGCTCTGCGGCAAAGTTTTCTTTTAAAAACACCTTAATGTACATTTGGATAAAACCACTAACGTGGTGTCATATTTTCCCAGGCTACGATATTATCGCAATAGTTAATCATTATCGGAGTAATAAATTATCCTGCCACCAAAGCACAACAGGTTTATAGTAAACCTGTCACAATAAACAATAAATTAATTCCCAGATTACGTTTGAAACAAAATGGTTTCTTTTAAACCTTCCTGCATATAAAAACATGGAAAAAGTAGATGTTTGGTTTGAGGCAAGAAAAGATTTTTCTTTAACATTTTTAGGACAACGTGTACATTTCAAGCTTCTGAAGTTAAAAATGCTGTTTAATTGTGATTAATCACAACGCTAGAGTGTGACTAATCTGATTAAAATTTTGAATTGACTGACCTCCCTAGCTTAGACCGTCACTTATCAAGATGCAAAATATTTCAGCTGCATTTTACAGCCTTCGTCACATTTATTGGCATCCCTGGTAAAGATTTGTTGAAATTCTTGAAATAATTCACAGTTTTCATTCAGGAGCGTAAACTTCTTTTAAAAACAATGGTTTTTAAAAGAATCACACTTGTTGGTTTTGCTTACCATCAAAGTAAAAACGTGACCGAAGCTTCGTTTATTTCTATTTTATTTCTATTTTACCCTTTTGACCTGATCAGCGTTTCTTGACATTTCTAACAAGCCATAACTTCCTGTGGTGTAAATTTGACAGAAGCGCAGCATCAGAGCAAAAACTAAGAAGTTTTAAAACAACCTGAATTAGGCTCAACGAGAGTACAAGTTGGTTGGAAAGAAGGAAGTAAGGGAGGCAAAAAAAAAAAAACCTTTAAAGTTCATCTGTAGGAAAGAGCGCCATCTTGACACCAACCCTGAGTGGTTTGGTAGGAGGCTGCAAGGCTTCCTCTCTTGGTTCATGAAGATATTTGGCCTCTGTTGAGTTCTGAAGAAACCTTTTGGACTGGAGGCGAGACGTCTTCAAGTAACAAGAAAGGACATCCAGTTGTCTTTTACTTTGGATTATCTTGTCCTGCTTCTCTTCCAAACGTCCTAAACACCTTCTTGGAGAATGTGGCATAATTGACTCTTAAATAAAACATTGAAAACAATTTGCCATCTATTGGTATAGATACTGACAACAATTCTAGATCTGGTGTAGCAATGTTTTATAATTCACTTTGCACCATATTTAAAATTCCTAGTTGCCCTTTCTGAACCATTTGAAAGAAGTTTTGTTGCAGTTTTTTTTACATTTGACCAAAGTAGTCAACTTATTTTTTTTGTCAGTTTCTTTATTGTTTATTTGACACTTTCTGTTCTGCTCCTAATTGCACTGACTGAACAAATTAAAGTTGTTTTTACATGCTTGACCAAACCTGTGAAGCTATCGGTGCATTTATGAGTGCTTTATTGGTGCAGACTTAGCAAATAAATGTGTAATTCAGTACATTTATGCCTCTGTTTAGGAAAGTAAACATCTCAAGTCAATTCAACGCTGTTTTTCTGTATCAGTATCGGCCGATACTAAACCTCAGATATCTGTATCGGTATTGGAAATGGAAAAAAGTGAATCGGTGCATCCCTGGCTGACTTCATATCTTTCAGTAGAATATTAACCCAACAATATTAACAAATGAACCTTCATCCACGCCCAATAAATTAAACACCATAATAATATAAAACAAACAAACAAAAAAAAACCAAACTTGTGGGTTTATCTTATGAGACGATACTCTAGTTATGTTGTGGTGGGCCGTTTTTACAAGTGGATCAATCTTGTAAACTAACAGCATCTAAGATTTAATTCTGGACCCTTCCTCGTGTCAATATTAGCTTCACCTCCTCCACTGATAGACGTTACATAAAAACTGAGCTGCAAATCACCTCTCCAAATGTCACTATATATTTACATGGCCCCTAGAAGCACCCTTGAGGGAAAATAAAGTTTGATGAATGATGTATTACGTGAGTGTCATTATGTAACGGATATGTTTCTCACAATTT
The DNA here is from genome assembly GCA_010277075.1 of Poeciliopsis retropinna. Classification (NCBI taxonomy): domain Eukaryota; kingdom Metazoa; phylum Chordata; class Actinopteri; order Cyprinodontiformes; family Poeciliidae; genus Poeciliopsis; species Poeciliopsis retropinna. The sequence goes on from VMRM01000003.1 coordinate 24,214,529, forward strand.
CCAAATACTACAGGTGCGCTGTAATATTTAATCCTGTGTTCAGCAGATGAATTAATGCCGATCCATCCTTCTGCCACGACGTGGAGCTTAAAACGCACTAAAGACATGGATATTTACTCTCAGCTTCACAGATATACTCATAACCACTGTAGAAAATATCCAGATTTTAATGTAAATAATATTCTTATTTGATGGTAGGAACATTCAGCTGAAATGCTCTGTTAAAATACTCAATTAAGAAAAACAGTTTTTAAAAAAATAAAATAAATATTTTTTTTTAAAAATCACTAATGTTGTCCAACTGCACTACTTACAGAAAACCTTCAAAAACCGAGGAAAACAAAGCAAGAGGCTGTAAGCCTTTACGTCGGAAGGCATCGAATTCAAATAAAACGGTACAAAAGTAAAACAGTCGAGTTTTCCTTCATTTTCCCTCAACTTCATTCAAGATAAATAATCGCAGCACCTGCTATTGCATTTTACATTATAATAACCACTTATTCTCTACGGTTGTACATAATCTGGAAGCCAAAACCTTTTTCCACGCAGCTGAGAAAAACTAAACCAGCCAATTTTGTTACCAGCTGGATTGGCATTGCTTTGGCATGGAGTGCTTTAAATAATGTCTTGAACATTTAATTTCCTGTTGTGGCGGCAAAAACAAATGTTTGTCCCCTCCTCTGAATGAAAGTGCTGATTGTGTCTCGCATTCTTTGTCTTATTGAGCTGAATTGTGACACCATTAATGTGATAAATTACAGCGACTGCACGTACAGTAGCATAGTGTGTCAGCATTGTTGTCCATTTGCTAAGATTTACCATCTTAATGAAAAAGAAGCTGTAGGAGGAAATAACAGAGAAAGTTCCAAACTTACAGGCATTTCCCACAGCTTAACGCCTCATAAGGAAATGTTTTTAGTGAGACAATTGAGAGGCTAAAAGAGTGGATGTATTATCTATCCAAGCCTATTGCTCCTCTAATTAATCAGCTTTTTTTTATCTTGACAAACTCCTAGCAACATCAAGAGCAAACGACACAAACCAGTGATATTAAATATTCAACACAGTAAATAGATTTTTAAAAAATTTCTCCTCAATTTACTGATTGTCTATTCCAAGTTTTGCTTTTTTTTTTTTTTATACTCATTATAAATTTGTCTGACTGCTTCTGACCGAACGATACGTTAATTCTTGATGTTGCTAAATATATTCAGCTAAAAACCAGTTGTGCAAATATAAAACGCCCTGTCCACATTTTAAACATGCTTTTAAATGCAAGCTCTCTCTCTGCATGTGCATCTACAAATCAAGATCAAACTAGTAAAGAAAAGTCAGACATTATGTTAGCAAAGTAATAACTGTTGTAATTTTTTATTTTTTATTTTTTGTATTAAATAAAAGAAAATAGGTCATGTTATATTTTGCAAACGTTAACTGAACGTAGAGACGGCCGAAAACAGTAAGTTGCAAGGGAAAGCCGACCCGGCCATTATGACCTAATAGAAAAATAAATAGCAAAAGAATAATAATAATAATAATAATAATAATAATACCCTTTCACAAAGTTACTTAAGTTCTTCTAATAGTAACATAAAAAGCAGAAAAAATAAACTGAAGAGTTTACAGCCTAATGACTCAAAAAGGCCCTAATAAATTAAAATATGCCTTTCAAAATTTTACTGATTCTGTTGTACATATGCAAAAATATCTAAAGCGCTACATTTAAAAATAGCCGAGCTGCTTTAAGTTCTTCCTTTGGCCTTCATGTAACTATTTCTATATATAACGTTTGGTCAAAGTTATTAATAGCCACTGTGAAGGGGCGGCATTAGAGCTGCAGGTTGTAGACTCCTGGGTTAAGCCGTTACATAATGCGTCTTCGATCTCCACTACAAACAAGACACAGTCTTGACCTATAAAGCATTTGGACCTGTTGAATGGTAGACCAGATAAAAAGAAACGCATGATTTCATTTCCCTAGTTTGTTTGTGTCGGGTGATCGTCACCCAGCCCTAAAACGACACGCTTAGGATGAATCCGTGAAAAGTTTTGATTCGCCACAAATTCTGGACAAGTAGGCTACAGCAAAGTGCTCCTCAGAACTGCCGGGACAGAAGCAGGTCAGCGTGCATAGATCTGGAGCACGTTCACGAGGAAGCGAGTCTCCTTTCGCAGCTTGCATCGCTTGCTATTTTTTGCCGTGAACTTGAGAACAAAAGAGCAGAAGCGCGGCGTCAGCAAAGCGAGGCAGGTGCGGCGGCTCCTTCACAACCAGCCGTAATGACAGAGTCTCTCACAGCCTGCGCTCTACGAGACATCACAGAGAAATGATGGGCAAATTCCTTCATGTTTCGTTTTTTTTTTCTTTGCAGGGATCAGTTAGATACCAGCAGATCACTTTTAACCCTTTTCTTCCAGGTTTAACAATTACTTTACTCACAAACTGTCGTTAAACACACAAAAAATGTAACCATAGCAACTTTCTAACCTCACATCCAGTTGAACGACATGTACAAGTCTCTTTGCAGGCACTGCTTAATTTTTTTGACATTTAGACATGTTTGTGTGTGTTGCGCTGTAATAACAAAAATAGATAATGTAATGCGAGGAACAGTAGTACACTTAAAAACGGCCATTTAGAATCATAAAGGTAAGAGTTTGACACCAAGCAGCAGTTCTTCAAGGCTTAGAATAACAAAAAACATGCCGTCATGCATAATCTATCTATGGTATTGACAGACGTTTTTAAATCAAAGCTACAGTAATTTTGTTAAAAGACAAACAAAAAAACAGCAACATAATTGTTCTTATCCATCTACGCTGTCAATTAAAATATGCGGTTAAGTAAGCGCTTCGTTTTTGCTCAAAAATGGAAATTGCTAGGTTTTAAATTGGAAAAGTGAATCAGAGGTTCATGAGGGATAAATTCCCATCTCGACTCAAAATCTAATATGGCTCCCTTGCATATTAGCACCTGTGTTTGCCTCAGTGTTGAAGAATTACCCTGTGAAATATTTCATTCTGTCAGGTGTTGCTGCAGTGTTTGAAGGCAAAGTTACAAAGAGATAAATTGGTTTTAGCTTGCATCGCTAATAGCACTTAGCATGCTCAATAATCATAGCAAATGACATCATAAAACATATTATATTATGGGAGGTTAAATTAGATTAAGTTAGGCTTGATATGACAACCTGAAAGGTAATTAGTTGCCACCAATACATGCTCCTGGTTAGATTTTGTTCTCAAAATGAACTAAATTTAAATTCTAAGTTAGGTTCAGGAAACCTGTTGCTAAGCTAGCAGGATGCAGCTAGCTCTATTGTTAGCTGTCCCAAATAATGTAAAAAGTTGCCTATTTACCAGATTGATGTTATTTCTAAAAGTTCGAGCCAAAGCTTTAGAGGTGTAACGGCTTGCAGGATAGTTTTACCAGTTCCATTCAGAGCAATGCTGTGGTAATGAGCAGAGCTCATAAAAAGAGTCTCATGTCACTGGGCTACCTAGCATGTTTAAACTACTTTAAACATAGAAAACTGATCTATCATGATTGTTGTCATGTCTTGTAACAAATTCTATATTGGATTTAGGTCAAGACCTTAAACATACAGGCTGATAACATAGAGTCAAGGTCAACCCATGTGCCCTTCAACTCTGACCAGCTTCCCTGCTTCTGTTTAAGAGAAGCTTCCCCCAGTCATGATGCTTTCCCCACCATACTTTGCTGTGGCGGTGATGTGCAAAACACGGCACTTTGTTTGTCGGGTGGATTTTGCTCTCATCTTCTACGCTTTCTTTGCTGTAAATTGGCTTCACGTGGTTTTCTTGAAACAATGGCTTTCTTCTTGCCATTGTGCTGTAAAGGGCAGATGCAAAACATTAAGCCAACAGATGCTCTCACCTGTTTTGTGGATCTCTGATGTGAGCCTGTCTCAATAAGCAATTGATCAATTAATCCCATGATAAATTAAAATGAGCTAGATATTATCGAAGGTCAGTTATGTTTACAGAGATTTCATGATGCGTTTTATTTCTGATTTCGTTTATTTAGTGCTTTTAGTTTCCACTTTACTTATTGTTTTTGGTTGTTGTGTTTTATGTGATATATTTCAAATACCTTCCAGTTCAACTCTTAAGTATGCTTTACAAAATATGTGAAGTTCTTTTTTTTTTTTGTCTTTTGATCAAAAGTCTTTTGGTCTTCGAGAGAAACAACTTGCATCATTGCTCCATATTACTTGAAAATTGTCTCAATACAACAATGTTATTGCTAATGCAATAATTACTGGGACAATTTATCGTCCTAGAGACTAAGGTAACCATGAGTTACTTCCATTACTCTATATTTTAGTTACACTTTTCACTTTTTTTGTGTGTAAGAAAAAAAAAAATAATAATAATAATAATTCTTCTACTTTACCTTTCTGTGTTAGTTTGTGTTCATCTGTAAATAAACTTTATATAAAACATTAAGTCTGTGGTTGTAAACCGACACAATGGTAAAGGACTCCAGGGTGTGAATACTTTTGCGAGGCGCTGTTTTAATGCAGCTTTCAGCTCCCAGCAGATAGAGGCGGATCAGTATTCGAGTTGCCTTTGATGTGTGTTAGATTTATTTTCTTCCCTCAGCTCCCTTCTTATGCGCAGACGAAGAGGGAATAAATAGCGTCGACTCAAACAAACCACGACGGTAAAGTTTGACGTAAATGGAGGTATTCCTCACAATACGTGTGGGGCCAAGCACTTCTATCCCTCTCAAATTCTGCCTTATAAATCACTAAGTAGTTTGACAGACGCAAGTTGCAGCAGGAAGAGAATGAGGCTGATAGAGGCAGAGTTCAGTCCATGAAAGGTGATTAACTCAGCGCCAAAGGACAGGTCTACTTTTGCTTTGAAAGCCCTGAGCTTCTGGGTTAGTGCTGTCCATTAGGTCAAAGGATTAGCTGAGGTTAATGGAGTTTGAGGAAACAGGATATACGGCCAAGCAAATTTTACAGCTACACAACCGCAGACTGCCGAGGTATCGGTGCTCAAAGCGGAGCTGACACGTCGTTTTAAAGCCAACGCGAGACGTCTTGTGACAAGACATGTTGGTCCCCACCTTTAATGTGTCAGAGTGTACACTTATCTGAAAGCTGCAGGGTATAAATGTAGTGAATATTGTTGCGAATGCAGCTTATAGAGTCTTGCAAGTCTATATCTGTCTCGCTCATGAAAATGCCTTAATCCAAGCCTCTACGTTGTGGGTCTGTGTGTAACGTTCAGGGTCTTTTGCAACGACGAACCACTTTCTTCCAGGATTTCTCTTAGTTCCACCAATCGACGCGTTATCTCTGACCTGCTTCATGATGCTGCCACCACCGTGCCACTCTGTGTAGTCTTTAGGGCGATGTACAGTGTTTGATTTCAAGCACACACGAATGCCTTCTTTGAAATGTCTGCAAAATCTTACAACTTGCTTAAGGCGACGACTTTCTTTCCGCTACTCTTTTTAGGGACGTCAGATCTGTGAAACACGGCACTTCTAATTGTCCTTTCAGTTGATCTGTGGATTTCTATACGTCCTCATGGTCATTATCATGGTCCTCTTTGCTGCTTTTCTGACTAATGCTCCTCCACCTGCCAGTTTAGGTCGACCGCCATGTCTTGTTGGGCTTGTACTTGTGTCAAACTCTTCCAGTTTTTGGCTGCCTGCTAGAACATCGTTCTGTGACATTTTCCCTCTGACTTCTTCCTTCAAGCTCCAAAGTCTTTTGGATGCTGCTGGGGAACTTTTGAAGCCTTCACAGAACAGCTGAATTTAGTTTGAAGGCAAATTGTTGAAATGGATGTTACTTATGGGTATCTTGCTTTCAAGAACATCATGCGTAGACTTGAGATGTTATTAAAAACCCGCTGGGTGGAAACGCATTCGGTGAGTTCAGATCGGCTGAAGCGGCACCAAATTACGGTAAAAGTCACCTCAGGGCGACGTACAAAAAAGGGAAACGGGTTTAATTCAAATCCAATTATATACAGTGCAGTTCAGTCCATTTACAATCCAATCCACTTCACACAAATTGAGCAAATTCAATTTTCTAGCTGAGAAGTCTCTTTTACTGTTGTTATCCCGTCTTTCCCTATAAGAACCATAAACCTCCTGGATGAGCTGGAAACAACTGGGATAAAGTGAACTGAATTGACAGTAATCCATCAGAAATTACAGCCAGAGTGACTTTAAAGTCCACCAGGCAAAGCCCTGTGTGCTTAAAGTTAAGAAGAAGCGCAAAGGCGGCGTGATGAGCGGCCTCGCCGGCGGCGTTACAGAGAGAGTGAAAAGGAACCTCGGTTGGCCGCCCCGATTATCCCCGCCTCCGCGTGGCGTCAGCTGTGGGTGGAGGTGACCAAAGTGGGCGTGGAAGGGGGTAAATGTGGTGTGATGCTGTTCCTGGGAGGCCCGGGATCACCCTCCATACAAATGATCGTCTTAAGCCTGCCGGGCAAGAACGTCCCAGATTGTTTTGGAGCTTTGTGAATCGAACCGAGGAGATGTTGTTGCCAAGATGTTGCAAAGTGTACAACTGGAAGCTCTTTATGCTTCCATTTTGCAAGTGCACAAAATGTGTACATGTTTACAGATACAGAGTCTTGGAATTTTTTTTACTTTTATTTATTTATTTATTTTGGAACATGAAAAATAGGTCCGGGAGAAAGACGGAGTTAACTTTAAACTCGTGGTGGAACTCAACTTTAATCAAAAATAATTATTTTATTTAATTTACTTTATTTGGCAGGGACAACACACATTAACTGGCATTTCTGTGAATGTGCCAGAATTTGTCAAAAGGACATTTTGGACAATTTGCTCAGTTTATCTTGTTAAAAACAAAGGCTACGCAAACAAGGTTAAAATGACGTAACTGCGCTAATATTGTCGATTTAAAACATTTTTAAAAATGCAATCACTACAAATAATAAAGACAAAACAAGAACACAAAAACCACATTTATCATGAAACGCATAAGAAGTCATGAAAACTAAATGAATCCATTTAGATGAGAAAACACAGGTGGTAGGCACTAGAAGATGCTTATTTAAAATGTTGAATAATAACAAGCATGGGCCCCATCCTGACACCTGTAATTCATTACATTTTAATCCAGAACCATATTTTGACAAAATAAGCAATATTTTCTATTAAAACCTCTTCTTTTTTTTTTTTTTTGCTGCTAAATGATTGAGTAAACAAGCATATATGTGCTCAACAACAAAGATATTTGTTTTCAATTTGTTATTTAGGTTTTTCAACCATCAGTGTTTGCACAATGCACTGGAAACTCAATCAGCTTCCAGGTGTTTCAGGAACTCCTGATTGTTCCTGGATCTTCTTTAGAAACTCTGACGCTCACATTCGTTGGGGACGTCTGCGCTGCTGCGACGTGTAGCACTGAGATGCTATTTTAGCTCGCAGACTAAACCCTTTCAGTTAAAAAACATGGATAAGAAAAGGCTCGGGCCTAGAATACATCTAAAATGATTTACAGAGTCTAGTGTTTTTTTAAATATTGTGTTTTTACAATCGTTTTTGCATTTTTCATGGCAAAAGAGAAGCTTATCCATGTGTCAGAAAGTCTCAGTCAAAGTCCAACTCTAAATTCAGCTATGAACATTTTCCAGAGTCTCTAATCGGACTGGTTTTGGCCTTTTTGAAAAGAAAAATGTGCATGAATTTCAATTTCTTTAGACGTGGAAGGCTGGTAGAGTCACACCCTATACAACTTGCTGCAGTAATTACAACTCTGAATGCATTCGCTCCTTCGGATTTTATTTGTAAAAAAGAAAAGAAAAAAAAAGAAGCACAATTCCTCTTCCACTTCAAATTCCTTAAACATCGCTTAAAAGTTTGCAGTTCTGACGCAGCAGCGTGCGGGGAAAAGCACGAGGAGTTTTCTGCAGTGAGCAGAGGTGAGGTGGGATAACGAAGGAGGCCGGGCCGCAGCGCTGACATGTTGATTAATGGCTTAATCAGGAGTAGTGTGTCAGAGTCTAAATGGTTGTCTCCTGCGCCACCACAGCAGCTCTGCACCTGAGGGATGAGGGCCGTCAAACACTCTGAGCTGAGCAGCATAAAGACCCCGAAACCAAAGCAATGTCAAATCAGCTCCTGTTCGGGTGTCCCCATGCATCCAGCTGTGGCTTATATTTCTTTTCCTTTCCTTCATCCTGTAAAGAAGCAGTTGCTCACCGTGTGTGTGGGTGCAGCAGGAGGTGTGTTAACTTACAGCTTCCGAACTTCAGGGGGCAGGCGTGGGCATCCATGGGGAAATCCTCCAGCTGCATGGGGCATTCTGCTGAGATGGTGAGCCTGAAAGAGGAAGCCCAGATTCAGAAACTGCGCAGAGATGTGACATGATGGTGTTTTTTGTTTGTTTGTTTTATTTAATAGTAATGACCTTGTTTTTCTCTGAAATATATATATAAACACACTGTGTAAAACTATAGAGAAATAACCCTTATTTTTCTACTCGGTAGCAATAAATAAGCACCAGAGCAACTTTTGTCCAGCTAGAAATACCAGCTTTGGGTGTGTGGAGTTTCACTGGGTGGGAAAAAGGCGCCACCTATCTGTGGAAAGAAAAACAAATGAGCTCCAAGCCTCGTGCAATGCCGCCCTCTGCTGGCTGCGTCGTGAACAGCTGCAGTTTCTGCCGTGCTGGAGACCGAGTCACAAATACAGCGGCTTACAAAAGTATTCACAGCCCTCGAACTTTTCCAGATTTTTGCCACATTACAACTGCAAACATAAATATATGTTAATGTAATTTTATGTGAAAGACCAACACAAAGTGGTATAAAAGGGGGCTGGATCCATAAAAGGACTGATGGATGGATGGATGGATGGGATGGATGGATGGATGGATGGATGGAGGATGGATGGATGGATGGATATGACTGACTTTAACAACAGAGAGAGTAAGAAACTAGATGTTTAGTTAAGGGATTTGATAGATATTCTGGTTATTAATTTATAGGTGAGCTCTGGTCATTTAAAAATATTTCACAACTCCACTGGAAGCATAAAAAAATTTGAAATATATACAGCTGAAATCAGATACTGTTTGATGCCAAACCAGAAGAAAAGTTTGATCTTAAATGTTTGGCCCAGCTAGAATTACAAAACGTATTTCAAATTCCTAAATGCCAGAACGCTGACAGAAAATTCCAGAAGCTTTTTTGCATTGCAAACATTCTGTCAGTAATTGGCAGCATTTTCCTTTAATCCGGATGACTTGGCTTCAACATTCTGGTTTCCTTCAAGCAGCTTCTCACCACAGTTTGCTTGAGTTCTGGCCTATTCCTCCTGACAGAACTTTGTTGGACTTTTTACATTTTTTATAAATCTTTGCTCATGAAGTTTCTTAGCAACTGAGATCATTGATTTTTGATGACCTGTCAAAAACATGGACTTTTGTGTCATTAAGCCACTTTGCAACCATGTAGCAGGATGCTCAGAATCGTCAATCGTTTCAGAAACCCATTTGTGGCTTTGACTTCCTGGTTGATGTGTGCTGTAATATTTCTATATAATGTTCTGTCGTTATGATGAGGTCTGTTTTTGTGAAGAACACCAGTAGCCCAACAACCTGAGTTATCACTTTTCACCACTGGGACTGTGTAAAAACAGGCAAATGGACAAACAATTTAACATCAGCTTCATCAGAGCATCAGGGCTTCTGACAATCAGTTTTACTTCTGAGTGCGTTCTCTAACTGTTTTCTAGCTTTTTATGCTGAGTGACCTTTCGGCTCAACGTCGCCACTGTACGTGAGTCGCTCTTGCGTCTCGGGAACCTGTTGTGTTTACGCTGCAACATTTGACTGTTGGAAGAGATGAACTTTGAGAAATCTGAAAATTATGAACCAAACTTCCTTATTCCTTTTGGATTTTTCTCTGATTTGCCATGAGAGAAGTGCGTGTGTGACAGAAACAGGGCAACAGGTTTTACGTCGGAGAGGTTGTAACCAAATAACATCAGCTTCATCAGCTTCATCAGAGCATCAAACCACGTCGGGTTTTGAACGCCGGACGTGGCGCATGCTTAGAAAGCGACAATAGCTCAGCTGATGTTGGATTATGTATCAGGTAGAACTATAACCATTAATCCCGTTTTGCTGAAATTTAGATAACAGGGATGATTAGAAACTGAGTCTTTGAATGAAGTGGATTAAGGTGAACTTATTGAACTGGTTTAAAAGACATATAAGACTGGATCGGCAGCACGATACAACACGAGACTGAAGTGCTAGCTGCTATGGGAAGCATATGAAAGGAAAATAAATGTTGATCAAGTATCGAGCCTTGGGGAACACCACAGGTTAAACAGAAGAGAAGTTCCAAGCTTTTAAAGTCAAACTTCTAATCTGAAGGACTTTTACAGACTTTATCAATATAGGCACCAACTAGTGTAAAGGGAAGACATTTGAATGCCCTTAACTACCTCATGGTTTGATATTTGTAAGGTAGGGAACTTGGTTGAAATGTGCCAAATTTACTATTTTGTGACCTTAGCAAATAAAGACTTTGAATTTTTCTAAGCACAAACACGGCGCTCTCATCACCTCTAAGGCAGATTGTAAAGTCAAAGTCTGAAGTGAAGATAGAAAGTTGCTGTTTAATTCTGACTTCACTAAGTTAATAGTGCAAAAATGCTATCGTGTCACTTTAAAATGTGCAAAATTGATATTTCAACTCTGAAATATTAATATTATTATAATCAATATTATTATAATCAATATAATCACGACCATCAAGTGTTGGTCTTGATTAGAAAGACTCGGCTTCCATTAGTCATACGTCCAGAACCGGCCTAAAGAAAGCCCATAACCAATCAAAACAGAACACACTACTATGGGAAACAGAATTACAACAAAAGTGCAATTTCTGTTGATATACACACGGTGTGTAGTGGAAGGTGTTGCACAGCATCAACTGGAACTGGATGTTTCCTTAGAGAGGGATTTTCACGCCAGAGCAGCTGCGGCTCTGCAGATGACAGTATTTGCTCTCTGAAGCAGGGAAGAAGAGAGCGATGCATGCGTACGATGTTTCTGTAATAACCTCGTTCCCAGAACACAACCCCTTTGATGGCCCGTCGTGAGATCATTTGTTCTCTGTTGCCTCACTGGCAAAAAGTAGTGAAAATATAAAGAGGTCAGTCGTCATTTTTGACACGCAGCCCATTTCATCTGCTCACGCTTTCCGAAGTTAATGTTTGACTTGGTCGATTTCTGGTTCCGAAAGGACGACGACCCAACATTGAAATGCAAGTGGATCTGAGTGACACTCGTATTAATTTCGCCTCTCCTTCTGTTATTATTGATGCTTATTAAAGCTGGGGGAGGTTGGAGCGCAGCGCTGCGCATGGCGTTGTTGTGTTTAGGCCTGTCGCAACAACAAATCCTGCCGGACGATAAGTTGTCCCAGTAGTTATCACGATAAACGATAATATTGTTGTTTTGAGACCATTTTCAAGTGATGTAATGGTGATGCTGCAATGATGCAAGCACACGTTCTCAAGCTGGAAGATATTTCGAATATCTAAAATGAATGGAGAGAAACAACAAATAAAAGAAGACTTAATAGAATGATGAAGTATCTGTGAGCAAAACTGTCCTTAGAAAAAAAACGGGCAAGTTGAGATCAAAGCACCAAACTGGACACTTTTTTTGGCCAGTTTTTGGTAGAAAGAAAGAAAAGAGAAAAAAAACCTATGAATCACGCAAATGTAAATTATTCAGCTCGTTTTATGACACAATGCGATTCATTCATACTTATTGTGACAGGCTCGCTTGTGTTTGCATAAAGCCTTCATAAATCCAACCACACATTCACAGCGTCTCGCACCCATCAAACCGTCTCACCGCTCGTCACATTGCAACCACAAATCGATACGTTTTATTCTGATTTCTTGCGCTGGACAAACACAAAGTAGAGTGTAACTGTGAAGTGGAAGGAATATCTGGCTTTCTCGGTTTTTGACAAGTAAAATCTGAAAAGTGTGGCGTGGACTTGCTTGGCAAGCTTTGTATGTGTAAACTACTTCTTGTTCACAAATGTCCTCTAACAAACCTCAAAGGCCTTCAGAGGGAAGTCTTTTTATCGAGATTATTTACTAATTGACTTTTGAATTAGGGGTTTACGACACTGTTAAATTTCTTAACCTGATAGCTTAAGATGTTTGGTTTTCATGATAAACTACAAACTAATGATGTTTAAAAAAAAACAATAAAAACAATAGCTGTCCGTATTATTGAAATTGTAAGTTTTACTATTTTCTGTTCAATGAGAGAATCAGTAGATATTAATAAGCTTGAAAGTATGATCAAGTGCGGTTGTTATGTGTCGTTTAGGGATACAAATCACATTTCTTCTATATGTGTGGTTGTTCTAAAGCAGCATTGGTATCTTTCTCAAGAGCAGTATTTGTATTTATGAGGCTATAACTGCTATAAGTAACTTTAAAAAAGTAATAAATAGTTCTTATCATCATTTTTATTGTTATCACACTAGTGCCAAAAAATATTGTGATAAAACTTTCAGTTTTCCCATATTCTGAAGGAAAATTAGTTGGTTTGGACTATCAGAGTCAGGAGGAATAAAGATAAATGCAGATCTTAAGTGTAAGAGTTTTTAAAACCATGCGTTGTTTTCCTCTAGTTTGTGTTGATCTGCTAAATAAATATAAGGATTATATTCCTGACTGCTTCTGAGTTTCCAGAGCAATATGAAGAAGAAAAAAAAATATATCTGTATGTTAAAAAGGTGACTATAGTGGAGCTACGGAGAGTGAGGAGGGTCAAAGCAAAACACTTAAATTTCGCCTCACCCCCCCACCCCCAATTCAGAGTATGGGGACAACCACGATGATGCATCACTGCCGGGTCGGCGAAAACACGTGTGTGGGCTGTTTTCAGTGCAGCGGTGCTCCAAAGTAACCCACTCAATGCAAAGAAGCGGCAGGTAAAGGTTTTAGTCAAGCCTCTGGTGCTAATTGGATTACACAACATGTTTCACTCAGCTCTAACCAATCAATAGCTGCGTTTCCATTATAAACGTGAGAAGCAAACGCTGTCGATTTTCTGCTAATGTCAAAAAAACAACACCGTTTCACGTTTGTGGTGTTGCCGTTTAAATATTAAAGTCACACGTGAATAAGTTCGTCCACATGACATGTCATTAAAAATCCCGCCGTGTCATCAACCTCCATCTGCTTCCTGTTCGTCTTCTTCTTCGTCTTCTTCAGCGGCAACATCCGGTTGTTGGTCGTGTGTCTTGTTCGATGTGAAAAAACAGTCTCCTTTGTGGTTTCGCAAAATAAACCAATTTCAATACGGCCACAAAACCGTTTCATACTGGAGGCTAAACTTTTTATCGAAAAACAAGTTTTCTCCGAAACTGAAGTGTAATTTTCAAATGTGAAATCGTGCGACTTCATGTTGAATGAAAAACGCAGTGTGTGTTGTGAAGTGCAAAGCCTGGTTGAAAAACTAACAGCAGATGCCTTTCCATTGACCATTTAGTTGCGCAATTTGACATTTCAAAAATGTTTTGTTGCAATCTGCTTGATGGCAACAAATCAATTTGAAGAAAAACTCATTTTTCAATAGGTTTTGTTGCTGGGATTCTTGTGAAACTGATAAACTGATCAAATCTGGGGAAACAAACACTTTCTTCGCATCACACAAATCACATGATCAAAAATCAGATGTTCCACTGGTGCAAACCACGAAGAAGACAACAGGAAGTGGTAGGAGGATGACGGCGCATTGTGGTTTTTAACGACTTATTGACTGAACAAACTAATCTACATGGGATTTTAGTTGTGGGTTTTACTCAATGGAATCACTGCGTTTGCGAAATTTTGTTTTTTTTCCTTGTTGTCAGAATATCGACAAACTTCTGAGCACATTTGCAGTCAAATCGCAGGCACTGGTGCGGCGGCGGGCCGGCGGCCTGAGAGCCCACCTCATGGTGTAGAGGAGTGTCCCGTCGTCTTTCAGCCGCAGCAGCTTGTTGGGCGTGGTCATGTTGTGCGCAATGGACTTTTTCCCGTTGAGGAAGAACGTGTCGGGGGTCCAGATGTTGCTGGCCAGCAGGTTGTTCAGGGCCAGCATCTCCATCGGGCCTTTGAAGCAAAGCCTTTCGTCTTTCCAGCTTTGACGGAAGAACACGTCAATGGTGTATTCCTGCGGAGAAAAGCCGCAGTTGCACCGAAATGGAACTTTGTGTGGACATAAACAATGCAGTCTCGCCTCCAATTGGGCAGATTTGTACGGAAGCCGAGAGCAGACTTTTTCCCTGACGTTTTTTATGGAGAAAACAAATTACTCTTGAGAAAACAGAGATTCTTTTCTCAAGATCACGAGACGATTGTGTGTGCAAAACTTGACTCTGATGTCAGGTTCTCCTCGATCTGACATTGTCAGCCTGAGTTTGTTCTTGCCAAGGTTTTAAGGACACTGAGAAATAGATCGTGAGCATTCAGGAACACATTATCGTCTCCTTATCTTGCAAAAATGCTCGTTGTTACTGTGTGATAAAGACACAAATATCTCATAAACTCAAGAACAAATGCGACTGTGCTCAGCTTTTGTACATTTGAGGCATAAATTATATACAGTGAAACGTTTAATGAGAATTACTGTGTAAAAGATTAATAAAAAGAGCTAATCTGAGGGGGAAAATTGCGTACCATTTCTGTGTCGGAGACCGGACCGAAGCTTGTGACAAAGATGTTGGTTTTGATCTCCGTCACCTTCTCTGTTGGAAAACAGAAAATTATTACATTGAAATCTTAATTATTCAAATAATTATTACATATATGAATCTAATTATTAAAGTGATGGTATGTAGATTAATCCTACTGAGGTTAATCTGGATATTTTACCGACTCCACAGGTGTTGTAAGTTGTGGTGTTCCTCAAGGCTCTATCTTGGGGACATTTTGTTTTTGTGTGTGTGTAGTACTACGTATTCCTCAAACACTGCATATGCAGAGAGAATTATTTTTAAACTTTTTAAAATTCCTTGTCTTAAGTAATCCTGGAAAAATACATTTAGAAATTTGGAGTGACCATTTCTACAAAAAAAACTTAAGGACGTGCAGTTCTTAAGTCAAGTCAGATAAATTTTGAACAACATTAAAGAGGAGAAAACATGGTCAGTTTTTAATCTGTGACTGTTGTCAGCTGTTCAAAATGTGACAAACGGATCAAATCTACGTCAAGGATACGTTTCTTACAACTCTGAAGAATGGCAGCCCTAAAATCAAGGCTCAAGATTGAAGACAGATGAGTTTTCCTGTTGTTCCTGTTTGTGTTGGGGTTTTTTTCTAGGAATTCAGCAGCCAGAACTCCTACTGGGACCGGGATCACTGATGTTAGCCTCTTGTTAAGCACAGAATCAATTAAGAAAAACCCTCATAAAAATATATATTTTAAAATGCATTTAAAATTCATTGGGTGAATTTTTTCAATTGTCATAAGTAATAAATGAATAAGTAATCCCAAAGTAGAAGCAAGCGCTAATTAGCCAGACTGAAAGCATACAAACGCATTATGCTCAGTACATGTGTCAAACTGAAGGTCTGGGGCCCTTCAGGCTCCAGGGCCGCATTAAAAGAACTTTAAAGATAAGTTGTGCTCTTAAATGTTATTTTATCAATCAAATCCGAGCATTTTTATCTTCATACAACCCAATTACACGATTGTGAAAAGATTTTTTCTTAATTTCAAAAATCTAAAGCAGAGACAGCTGTTCAATAATACTTTTAGTTTGTTACAGAGTAGATTTATCTATACACTCTGCCACAACCAGCCTTTTCAGGAAATTCATGATATGTATTTTCGTTTTTGTTTTTTTTTTGTCTTGTTTTGGGGTTGGGGGGAATAAAAATATTCAGCATTTAAATCAACTACATTCAAAAAAGAAAACAACCTATGGGATAGTAATGTGTACCAGTATAAGGCGTCCCACATACTGAGACATTGGCTCTTGCTCCAGCTGTCTGGGGCTCAGTTCCCAACCCTGGGTCCTTTGCTGCACGTCTCTCCCCTTTTCCTGTCTTATTTACTGCAAATAAAAGTCACTGGAGACAGAAAAACCTCTACAAATCTAATTTAGTTTGACTGAAGCATGCGGACTTTGATGACACCTAGTGGTCGCAATAAAAAAGACACTTAAACCTGATTATTTGCAGCATATCGTCACGTCCATGAAACAATGGCCCAGGTCATTTTAATGTTTACCAAATGATGATTTAGGCAAACAAAGAAAAAAAAAAAAAAAAAAAAGACTTATGCCGTTATATTAGGAAGGTAAAAAAAATATTAGGAAGGTGGAAAAATTGGAAAACAGACTTTTCCAATTGTATTCAAGGCCTGAAAAAGCCAGTTCTGTTTGTTCCCCAAATGCTACAATGCATAATAGAAAAATGTTTCATTATACAGGAGATTTTTTTGGGGGGATAAAGTTTTAGTTTAAAACTAACAGAAAGGTAAGGATTGTGCCCTGTACACTGAGTTTTACTGAAATAAAACTTAAAAGTGAATCACAGATAAATATGTGGTTTAAAAAAAAGTTAAAGTTCTTAGTTTTATGTATTTAATGACTAGAGGGAAAGAAAGCTGATCTTTCATTCTTTGACCACACTATTCTGCTTCATCACCAGTATAATTAAAGCAAAAATATCATTTTTTTAAAATTTGTTTGCAAAACCAGAGCTGCTTTACAGTCACACTGATGTTAAATCTTATTGACAGAAGGTCTGATCAGATCAGCTGAGTCTCATATCACATTTCTTCATCTGCAGAGATCGAACTGTGGTTTCATCAACACCTCCTCTCCCTTCAGTAATATTCCAGTGCTCCTATAACAAACAGCCGGTAACACAAAGAGTTGTAATGGCTTATCGATCCGCCAGACTCACCTCCCAGACCGGGCCGGAGTCTGTTGTCGTAACCGTCCAGCAGTCCGTCCAGGATGCGGGTGAAGATGGTGATGTTGTCATTTATCTCCGCCTGTTTGGGGGTTCCGGCTAAATCCTGGGAGAGGCTGGATGGGAGACAACCTTTTGTTGTTGTTGCTGTTGTTTTATTTATTTATTTTAATGATAACTCAATGCGCCTCTGCATTACGCAGACACGCCAGAACTCGGTTCCTCACCTCAAACGGCAGGTGATGCTCACAAGCAAGACACAGAAGCGTAGACGTCTCATTGCAACGCTGAAGCACATCCCATCGCCCATTCCTGAGAACACACACACACACACACACACACATATAGTGGCAGCTTCAGCATGAATGGTACAACATAAAGGATTCCCAAAATCAAGTAAAGCAACAAACTGTGTCTTATAATTCAGAATTCAGTGAAGAATAATTCAGGTGACATTCGAGCTGTCCATATATATGGACATTTTTGAAGAAGAAACATGTGGATGAAGTTTAGATCTTCTAAACAATAATAAAAAATTTTTTTTTAAACCCACAGAACTAGCCCTTTAATTTGGCACCGATTTACAAAATCAGACACCAACTTCAGCAGCAGCAGAGTTCACACTGCTAAAGGATTGTCAACAACAAAACATGCCAGTACCAAAGTTCATCTTCCTAAAATAATGACCTAAGTCTTTTTTTTTTTTTTTTTCAAAAATGATTTTGATTTTTTTTTTTTAAATGTAAGTTAATAATTTTCTTTTTTAAAATTACCACTTCCTTTTCGAGACAATGTGATTTAGGTAAAAAGAAAAAAGAAAAAAAAAGGCCATAATTTTAGGAAGTCATAGTTGACAGATCTATGATGTTTGTTGTACACCGTGGCCGCCCCGCACAGCCCATGCCGCTCTGGGCAGAGAGCCATACTGACATGGCCCCCATACATGCTTTTAGCTACAGTAACTGGAAATTTCACCAGCAGCACCGTTCAGTAAGTGTTTCATCTCTAAATCAACTAGATTAGATTTGCAAAATAAAATTTAAAAAAGAAAATAAAATTATCCTGTTTTTTGTTATGCCCAAAAATGTTTTTTGTTTGTTTGTTAATATATATAAATCTAACGGTGTAAAGGATGAAGAAAAAGAGCCAGCATTGCACTGAAATGTCCAGATCAGGTGTGTGCAGGTAGCCAAACACAGTCGCCTTCCTCTCTGCGCAAGAAGACATTCCTTCAAATAATAATAATAAAAAAAATTAAATCAAATAAAACACACAATCAAAAATGCTCAATTCCTCCTTACATCAGAGCACCCCTTCTGTTTTGGACCCACCACCGCCCCCCGAACCCCCCCCCCCCCCACTCAACGCAGCCCACCCGCTTCCTGTCCTCCACCCGTTCATTAAGCTCCTCTCTGCTGAGGCTTTCACGCAGGAAAACACCCTCAACCCCCTGACTGTCTGTCTGCATGTCCTGCACCACAGCTGGAGCTCGGTGAACCCCGAATCATCATCATCACCATCATCATCATCATCATCATCATCATCATCATCATCATCATCATCCACCATCCTCACGCACATTCACGACACATCCCAACTAACCGACGACGAAAATCCGTCACGATCTCGGCAGAAAGCGCCCCTCTCATCTGAAAGCCTAACCGACGCAGCAGCGTCTCCTCCTCCGATCCCCCCTCCAACACACACACGCACACACACACGCGCGCGCGCCTTCCCGCTACATCCCCCTCTCCGCTGGCGGACGACGCCGCGCCGCTCGTGCCGCAGTTCGCCGAATCTCACCGCGGCAGAGGATCAAACTTGTGCTGCCCTGTCAGACTCACTGGCTCATCTACACCCCAGACCCCCCTGCTGTAAAACAAAGACTGCTGCTTTCAATGTCAGCTGCAGCTCTGCCCCGGAACGATTATATCTATGTATATTTAAAAAAGAATAGAAGAAAAAGAAAGTAGGCGGCAGAAACGAATAAGGTCCCCACTCCCTTCCTCCTCCTCCTCCTCCTCCTCCTCTACAGCTGTGCGGACTGACCATCCTTTAGTTGGTCTCCAAGGTGCCGCACGGCGAGCTTTGCACTAAATCCAACAGCGTGTTCGGCGGGAGAGGACGTAGTAAGATCCGGAATCCACTGCGCACTGAGCAGAACTGGGCGAGAGAGCAGGAACAGCAGGAGGATGAGTGAGGAGAGGGAGAGGAGGAGGAGGAGGAACAGGAGGAAGAGGAGGAAGAGGAGGAGGGGTGGATGGATGGATGGATGGATGGAGAGAGGGTGAGAGGGTGAGAGGAAGAGAGAGGAGTCAACAGAGACACGAAGAAAAGATTCAAACCGTCTTTTGAAACGAACGCGCTCATCTGACTCGCCTTTATGTTCTTTGACTGTATTACGCACTTTTATTCCCGCAGCCCTGACAGAGCCAAATGTGTTCTACTGAAAGTTTCACAAATCAGATGAAGGTTTCACAAATCCCACACCTGGTTTTGAATAGTCTCCTATGAGTTGAGCATGACCGAGTGCGGGTTTGGGGGAGTCCAGGTGACGGAGTTCATTTTTAGCTAGAGTAAATTAAAGATGATTTCTTAAAGATTTCCCGAATTGGAAACCAACTTCAGCTTCATCCAAGCAGCAGGGGCCAAAATGCAGATTCCAGTCAGCATTTTCTGCATTTAACAGCTTCGTGTGTGTGTGTGCGTGTACGTTTGTTTCTAATACCTTGTGAGAACCATCTTCCTGACATACTACGTTGTGGGGACCCACTACTCCTTGTGGGGACTGAAGCCTGGTCCCCACAAGGGGAAACCTTTTTTGGGTCAGGGGTCAAATTGTGTGTGAATTGAGATTTGGTTAGGGTTAGGTATATAATGGTTAGGTAGGGTTAGGATAAGGGTAAGGTTTAGGCTACAGAAATGAATGGAAGTCAATGGAAAGTACCCGCAAAGATAGCCGCACAAACATGTGTGCGCGGGTGTGTGTGTGTGTGTGTTTAAACTGTGTGATCACACTTTAGTGACTTGATATTGGGAACTGGCCCAGTCTTATTTATGCTGTCATCATGCTATTTAACGTTCAAGGGCCCAATGAGTGTGAGGGCCGCCCTTTGTCAAACCAAATCAACTCCATGTGGTACCAACGCAGTCTTTATTCTGAAACACGAGTTTCATTCTGCAGTTTATTGGTGTATCTGGTGTTGGTGCAAATGTCATGAGAATTTGTCCGGTAACATAGTGAAACTATAATGGCGTAGCGAAACTATTCTTTATATAGGCGGGATTTTTCATTTTTATTTTTTTCTCAAATCCACATTTTGCTGCAAAGCACGTTCTTAAAAAATAAGATAAATATTGTGGACGTTTTCAAAGCAGTTAAACAAAACTCTTGCTATAAAGTAGTCAATTAAGCGCCACTAAAACAAGTCGGTGAAATAAACTTAAACAATTTGATTTCTAAAAGGCTGCTGTCATCTCTGGGGTTTTTGTTTTTTTCATGGCCTAAGTAGGACACGCAGCTGAAAACTGCTGCTTTTGTTGTCGCTGGTCTAGATTGCAGGAGGCGAAAATATGTCACACAGAACCTCTGCGCGTCTACTTCAGCTGCTCACTGCCTTTCCTCCCAAAAAATGTGGATCGGGTCCCTTCCTCGTGGGTGGGGCGAAAAGACGTCAGGATGCCGCAGAAAGGCAGGAAAGTCGCGGCAAAAAGTGGGCTCGTCTGGAAACAGAGCGCTCTGAAACAAGTCCGAGACAGTCTGAGAGACAGCACTGCAACAACAACAGCAAGAAAAAGAAAAGAAAAGATAAATAATGCTTGCTCTTCTGTTTTTACAGGAACGCCGTGGATGGGAATAAAAAGCTGTATGCCATTTACGACACAAGGTAAGTAAGGGAACTCCTCGCTCTCTGAGGGGAAGCAACAATTGGATGCTTCCCTTCAGCATCCAAGGGACATTTGCAAAAAACATTTGCATTTTTTGCAAATGTTTACTGAAATTGCTGACAAAACTACGTGCTGATCTCATTGCACAAATGAAGAGAAATAGTATCTGAGGGTCCAGTACATTCCAGCTCCTTGCCGCATTATTGAACCTCCCTCTCTTTCTCTATCCCTCTCTCTCAACCACAAACCCATTAGCAAGCTGACAAAAAAAAAAAAAAAAAAAAAAAAAAAGCTTAAAAACATTCTCAGGAAATCCTCACAACTAACTGTAACCACTTGGCTGTTCATTTTCCTTTGGTGTTGTTCCAATAGATCTAGAAGAATTTTGCTCCACTACAAATTAATACAGGTAGGAGAGAGTGGACTCTAAAGCCGCAGGATGCAGGTAATCTGTGAAAAGATTGATCTCCTTGACTCCTCCACCTCGTCCCTAAGCTGCTATTGCCCTCCGAAGAAACGCACGGCTCCCGACCAAATACAGCCAATCAGAGCCAGGGGGCAGGGTCTTACTGCTGTCAGTCATCCTCATGTGCTCACTGGGGAAACAACTTATCGTTACACGAAAACCGTTTATAGACGGCTATGCTAGCTAGCCTTAGCATTCACGACATGCTCTGCTAGCTGCAGCGTAGCTTAGAGGAAATAGGGGTGAATGAGCAACCACAGGAGGGGGATTGACAGTGCTGAGACCCGCCTCCTGTCTCTGATTGGTTGTTTCCGGTTAGCACTGGAAGCAATGGGAGAAGGCAGAATAGCTTGATTTTTGTCTTCTTTTTTTTAGATTATTTGTCTCATACTGTACTGTCAACACATAGTGAGTGTTTCAAAAAATATTTGCATTAGTAGAAATTGTTTCTACCGATGCAAATTAGTAGAAATTTGGAGAAATCTGGAGCCAGATTCGGTAGCGCACCAAATCTTTCTCCAGGCCAGGGGCCCACATCCTCGTAAATACGGCCCCTGGTGCCTGGTCAAAATTCTTCTCCAACTCCAGCTCTCTGTGGGGGTGAAATGTTTAGGATGATTTTCAAGGGTACACTCCCCACCCCCACACACACCACACACACACACACACACACACACACATTGAACTTTGCATAAGTTCTGAAAGAGTTAATGTACTTTACTTCTCTGTTGTGGCCCCTGTGGTTTGTCCAAACTGCACAAGAACGTCAGCTGGCTTTCAACAGCGTTCTACCATAAAGGCAGATTTGTGGCGTGCCTAACTCATAGTTGTCCCGTGTAAAGGTGGTAGAGATATGCAAAAAAAAAGTAAAATAAAATAAAATGCAGATTTTATTGAACCAAGCAAACTGTGGTTCAACAAAGTTTGAACTCAGAATGGCCACGTGCAATACAACACAAGATTTTATTTGTAGAACAATTTGAATGTGCATCGTTTTCCTTTCGTCATCTTTCACAGTCCCAATGAAACACACTGCAGTGTGTGACTGGAATGGGACAAAATGTTGCAAGGTGCGAATTACTTTAGCAAATAAACAGAAGTAGATACTCATGGAGACTTTGCCTTGAAATCAAGACTCCAGCTTTTTATTATTATTACTATTTTTTATTTTATTTATTTATTACCGTCATTTGTTCTGAGCCTGTACATTAAAGGCTTTCACCAGCTCTGGTCCACACCGGGAAGAAACCGCGGCCGTAGATTTCTGAGGTCACGTGCTCTAATAATTAAACATGGTGCTGCTTACGTCATTTTATCAACTCTGGAAACTCCTTTCAGCAGTCGTCCTTTCTTTCTCTCTTTGCTCCTTCCTTTCTTTCTTTCTTTTTTTAACCTTGAATGACGGTAATTAGAGCATTTTGAACGCTAACAGTGAGCACCAGATAAAACTCCCCCGCAGTTGGAGCTCACAGTGTTTGGTAGCTGCTGCCTCCACCGGGGATGACGCTGGTGGCGGCTGCGTGCGGCTCCGCCGTCCACTCGCGCGGGGACGGATCAACCGGGTTGCCGCGCCTCTGTCCTGCTGAAGGCTGGTGAGCACAGACCCC
Source organism: Poeciliopsis retropinna (assembly GCA_010277075.1). Taxonomy (NCBI): domain Eukaryota; kingdom Metazoa; phylum Chordata; class Actinopteri; order Cyprinodontiformes; family Poeciliidae; genus Poeciliopsis; species Poeciliopsis retropinna. The sequence continues at coordinate 24,237,462 of VMRM01000003.1, forward strand.
ACACAGAGGCAGAAGTGATGTGGAGCGACTCCCACCTCAGCCAGAGCTTCATTTCATTTGGTCATTAAAAACAGCCAAACACTCAGGGAGTCCGTAAGGAATGTGGTGGAGTCTGCTGGACGCTGTTTCACTGGTCGCAGCTGTGATGTGCTGCGCCCAGAGGTGAGGGGTCTCTGCGGGGGGGTCCAGCCGGACACCACTGTGTTTCTCCAGGTCTGACTGACTGACTGACTGGGAGCCTTTGTTTGTTGGTTTTCAGCGTCAACGAGCCGGGAAACATGTCGTTTGTCAAAGAAACTGTGGACAAACTGTTGAAAGGATATGACATTCGTCTCCGGCCAGACTTTGGAGGTATGGCTGAGGCTATTTACTGCTGTTCTTACATTTCATATCAACGTTTCTCCATCTGATCTTTTAAATTTGGGACCAATAAGCCACCCTGTTAATTTTTTTCTCCTTTATTTTATTGTATTTTGTGTGTTTTCATTGTAGGTCCACCAGTTGCTGTTGGCATGAGTATTGATGTGGCCAGCATAGACATGGTGTCAGAAGTTAATATGGTGAGTTTAAACTGTTTGTGCTAAACTTTTATCACATTCAGTGACACAGGTCGAGTTGCTGGAACTGAGTTTTAAATGGGCAGCATCATGTAAAATCCACTTATTTGAGCTTTACATCATGTTATCATGTTGTTCCCTCATCAAAAAACATACCGAGAATGTTGCCTTGATTCTTTCACGCGTGTTTGAGAAATCCTTCCCATGGCGATCATTTAGCTTTGCAAATCGCTTGGAAAGTACTGAGTGCCACTTCAAGGATGAAGCTTCTCCTCTGAGGTGCATCTTACAAGCTTCTACCTCGCAGAGCAGTACTCTGCCTCAGATTCCCCGCTCAGATCCTTCAGACTAGCCAGCAGCAATTAGCAAACGCCTGGAGGAACCGCACATCTGCTGAGCTCGTTATAGGAGCTACTTCTCAGTTAAATGGTGGTTAAAAAATAAATAAAAAAGGGAAGTGAAGATGGTCAGTGAAAAGTCTCATGTAGGCTCTGGTTTTCAAACAAATATCCCCCATATCATTGCACCGCCATTATTGATGTAAGCCTAAGGGAGTCCATGTCTTCCTGTTGCTTATGCCAAAATCTGATCATACCATCTAAATATCACTGAAGTTTTGACTCATTAAAGCAGGCAATGTAGAGCAATTTGTCATTGTCTAGGCTGTGTGAGCTGCTGATTCTGTGGTCATTTGGAGAGTAACAACGTGAACAATAACGTGAATTATGATTATTGCAGCTAAACTCATCGTCGTTGTAAATATTACGTTTTGGTCGAAAGAATCAAGAGAGCACAAAACTACTGGTATTTTCGTATGTTCTTGAGACTCTTATTGTGAAGGTTTTCAGGAAGTTCTGTCTTTGTTTATCTGCTGCCTCCTGTTTTCACAGAGTAGACGTTTGATAAACTACAAAAAGTGCATTGTTTTTTCTGGCCGAGTTTAAAAGCAGAGCCTCTACTATGATGCTGACAGTCCAAGAAAAGTTAGAAACAACTTAAATAAAAACTTGGTAATTAAAGTTACTTAGAATTAGCTGTCAGGGTGATATCGAGGCAGAGGATTTGGATTGTGTTGTTGCATGTGGTGAGACAAAAGGAAATCTTCAAGAAACCTCTCATGACAATAAACCAGGTGCATTTAATACTTGGGGCAATTTAATAGCTGCAGGATAATTTCTCTTTTTCAGAGCATTTTCTGTAAACCTGAGAGACGGAAAAAACCCAGTGGAGCTGCAGGTTTTGAGACCGATCACGACACAGCGCATTCGAAACGACTCCAACCTCCTGTTTCCCTCCGAGTTTGAGCCACATTTCATCTTCGGCTGTGTTTAATTGAATTCTGTCCTGCTGCAATCACAATCCCTGAGCCGTTTGTAGCAAGAGCACTACAAAAGTTTGTGAATAATTTAGCAACTATTTACAAGCGCCAACTGCATGTCCTGGCAGAACATGCTAAAACTTGTGCACCACCTGCTGTAAGCGCCAAAAAAATCACCAAGTTCAAGTAGTTAGCACCGCCAAACCTCCTCCACTTCCACTATCTGACCCTCTGGCCTGTTTATTCACTGTAAATGTGCATTAAATTGGATTTGCATGTCATTTGAATGACTACGTTTCTGATATGTCACATAACCAGTTGAGGTGGAATCAGCAGATGGCAAACATCACAAACGGAAAACGTGCATTAAAGGAAAACCAATGAAAACCTCAAAGAGGAATTTAGATAATTAATAGTTTATGTCCTGAAACCCATCATTGACCTCGCTGCCATTTGGCTCACATTAGCATCCGTCAACGTTTCTAGACCAAGAGCCGTATTCTGACTCGAACATTCAAAGATGAATCCCTTTTCTCTGGCTGAGAAAAAGTACATTTTTGCTGTTTTTTTTTTTTTTTAATTATATCTATTCAAACCAACCTCAAAGAACAATTTACTCTTTCTTATATGAACATCATTTAATTTAAGCTATTTGCTCTTTGGTAAATCCTTATCAGACTTCATATTTTCAAGCTTCCACAAAACATTGTGGAAATAGAACAATAATGACTTTTTTTTTTTCTTGCAGGTCAATGCTTTAGATTGCAAATGAATGTTTTAGGTTGTAGTCTTTTTTTGATTAAACAGTACATAATGCTGTACACATAATGTCTGACATTAGGAGGGACAGTGGAGTCGAAGTTGAGATTAGGTCATGTTGCAGTCAAAGTGCTTCATAACCCAATCTGGGAATGGAATGACATCACAAACCGAGTTGAGCAAGTCGGAACATCAGAGGCATTTTATGACAACTTTAATTTGGTGCTGCTGGTTAATCTGATAGAGTTTAACTCTTCTTTTTAATTATTTACTGGAATTATACACACTCTGTTATTATTCTGGTGCATTGTTGGTTAAATGTAGTAGACAGTGCATGCTGACTTGTGGGTGGAATAGAAAACTTAATGGATGTGAGCGGTATTGACTATTGGCACATAGTCAAAAATACTTTATTGATCCCAAAGAAAATTAAATAATTATTAATTCTATACTTTACATTTGATTTGATTTTTTTTTTAAATGTTGACTTCTACCTACAAATTAGTTTTAACAGTAATTAAAGTGCAAAATGTTTGTTTCATGAAGAAAAGAACAGGTAAACGTTACAGTGCTGACTTGCAATAGAAACTGTGACAGAATCGACTCTTCATAGACGATTTAGGATGTTGTGCATTTCCGACACGAGACCAAACGTAATAAAGGCCACCCCCACTTTTAACTTGGCTCTCGCTGTCCGCTGGGTCATGTGAAAGGATGCCTTCTCGTCTGTGGTGATCGGATCAGACTGTCTGTGCTCATGGCTCCAGACGTGCAGATGGGGACCCAGGAAGTGCATCTACCCCTCCAGCCTGAGGAATGGTCTCATCTAGAAGATAACGCTACATACCCTCAAATGGCACTTGAGCATGTGTTAGAAACGATCCGGCCCTGTAGGCAATAATGGAGTTGACTTGTGAGGCAGCTAAAAATAGCCTCAGCATCTTGATGGGCTATACATTATCAAACACACGGGATGACTGACAGCGCTGCTTTAACTCCACCTCAAAACATAAGCTTTTATTTTTAATGCCTGCAGCTATTGTATGTATGATTTTACCATAAGTTTGTTTATAAAGTCAGTCAGAGGACTGTTAGCACACGTGCGAACTCCGGTGTTGCCAACTTAGTCACTTTGTTGAGAAACGTTTCAGACAAAAGAATCAGCCAAAATCGGAATCGGTAGATCAGCAAGCCTATCAAAGTAACAAAGTCTGCCTGACGATAAATTGTCCCAGGAGTTATCGCGATAAACGATAATATTGTTATTTTGAGACCATTTTCAAGCGATATAATGTCAATGGCAAAATAATATAAGAACACGTTCCCACAGATGAGTAAACCTTAGATTCCAATGAATATTTAACACTGGAAGTGGAGGACAGTTTAAATATCTAAAGTAAAGTTACCAAACAACAGAAGCAACAGATGAAATCACTTATAAAATCTCTGTAAACAAAATTGTTCTTCAAAAAATTGGCTAAATTAGACCAAAGCATCAGACTGAAGACTTTTATCATCCAGTTTTTGGTAGAAACAGAGAGAGAAAAGAAAATGATAAATCATGCAAATCAAACTTATTGAGCTCATTTTAATTTATGCAATTAATTTGATTTATTGCTTATTGCAACTGACCCAAAATCCAGGTTATCTTAAAGGGGCAGCATTAAGTATTTTTGAGCTTTACTTTGCGTTATGATGTTATTTCCTCATCAGAATCACATCTGGAGTGTTGCCTTGACTTTTTTATGCAAGTCTGAGAAATCCTTTCATCTCCCATGGCAACCATTCAGCTGTTAAAATATCGTTGAAGGGTTAGTAGAGGATCGATGTGATGAACTCCTGAAGGGGACGTTTCGGAAAGAGCAGGAGCTTCTTTAAGAGACACACACCCAATTTCAAGTTGTTGAATTAAAAACTCAAATTTCTTTGAAGTAATATTATATACATGTATAGCACTTTTATAACAACTCTGCGTGACATGGTAACACTTTATTGTTCTGTAAAATGGCACTATATGCCTGGAAGACGCATAATGCTGCTCCCTAAGGATTGTGGTTAGCCAGAAACACGACTAGCTGCATGTTTCTATACCATGTACAACAATTTACCTGTTTTCTATTAAGGTACCAAAAAAAAAAAAACACTTTCAACTTGCAATATTTGGTACTTATATCTATTCCTACTTCATATTTACTTTGCATAATTAGCAAATAAAACACAAAAGAAATGGGACAGATATAACAATTTTAGACCTTACCCACAGTGCAGAAATGCCTCCCTGTCCATGAAGCTCCTAATCCAGTAAAGCTCCCAGAGGTGTTTTTTTTTACACACAGCCTCAGTATGAGTCAGCTGAAAGACAAATCCATCATGTGCTAAAACGTCCTCATCCATTTTGACACTTTTAACACAAAGCAACTTTCTGCCTGAAGGAAGCGTTACCCTTAGAAACTACAGATGTTCTCCAGGATTTTAATGGAGGGGGTTCAGTTAATAAGTCAGACACACAAAGCGGTAAAAAGCTGCAGGCTCCAACTATTAATAAAGTAAGAAGAACTCAGCTGGTGTAGTTTCTCTGTGAGCGACATGCAGGGTTTCACAATGCTAAGATGTGAGCCAGTAGGAACAGTAACCCCCTTAACTCCACTCTGTCAGGGTGCTTAAAGCTGCAGGATGTAAGTTCAACAAAAATATATATTTTTTTCCCATATTTGTTAAAACTGTCACCATATTTGTGACGGTGTAATATGAGACGGATAATCTGTGAAAAGATCAAACTCCTTCCCAAGCGGTGCTATTACCATCTGAATAAAAGCACCGCTCCCGGTCAAAAGCAACCAATCAGAGCCAGGAGGAGGGTCTTAGCGCTGTCAATCAATGCTAATGGTGAAAAAACAACTTACCGTTACGGGAAAACCAGTTTTACACCGTCATCTGTGGTTGACTAGTTATCTAGTTACCACAGATGACTAGCCACACACGAGCATTTATGGCTGGGTAGTCATAACTAGCTAACTAGCCTTAGCTAGCTTTAGCATTTGTAGTAGTTGCTGCACATGAAGAAAGGAAGGAAAACAGAAAGAAATGAAAGAATAAAGAGGGAAGAAGGAAGGAATAAAACAAAGCTACTAGGAATGAAAGAATTTTGATTTTAACATTTATTTTTCAATGAATATTCATTATGACATCAAATTTTAGACCCAAGAAACATTCACATAAACACAGAGTTAAAAACTAATTGTCCATCAACCACAGAACGCACGATATTGTTAAAATTGTGCGTTTGGTACTTATATTTATAAGTACCAAACTATAGATATAAGTACCAAACGCTATCTTATATCTATCTTATATATATTTGGTACTGGTTAAAACCCACAGTCTGGTTACTCACCATTGAAAGAAACAGAAACTCGGCTTTTAACCATCAAAGTAGACATTTTGCCATTATTTCCCACTCGGTAGCTTCTTTTTTTTTTGTACTGCCTGCACCAAGTATGAAAGCCATTTGAGACCAATGAACTCCACATTTCTTAAAAACGAGTTCCAACAAAATAATCAGTGGTGCAAGTCACTGGCATTTAAGAAATTATCTGAAAAGTAGTTTCTATTTTCTGGCAAGGGAAGAGAGTGTTTTTATTTTAAGACAATTAGTATTCAATTAAAATACACGATGACAGTTTTACACCCTATTCACATAAACATAAGAGTTAAAAACTAACTCTATTCAGGTTATTAACCATTGAAAAAAACCCAGAAAAATCAGCCTTTGCTCTATATTTAACCATGACTTGTCAACTTTTTCCACCTTTTCTACTAATATAAATGGAAAAATGTGCTTCTACTATAGAAAATTAACAATTAGTATCTTTGTTTATTGTATAGCCTGCTCCAAATAAAGAAAGAGGTAGCATGCTGCTGACCTCGATCTGCTCCACGAGACCCTCCAAAGACCCACTTCTATCAGATGTTTAACTTCTGTTTTTATTCAGCGTAATGAGGCTGAATAAAATTATCCAGCTTCACACCGAAAAAGCTAGATTCACTATAAATAGTTAAAGCTTGGACCTCATGTGTCCACTTCATGTAACAGAAAAGAAATTGAATGCATGCAGAGAGAGAAATCATCAAATGCACAAAAAAAAAAGAGAACCATTGTCTTGCACTTGAATCCTACAAGGAAGCTCTGACTGTCTGGTGAAGCGATGATAGACACTCCTTACACAGGGCAGGAACACTGAGTGCTATTCTTGTACTCCCAGCAGATACGGCGGTGTTAAGTCGACATAAACAGTGTTTGACTGGCACGTAGGAACCATGTCTGAGTGTGAGATAGTGAACTCTCCAAACTGAAGATGACGGACTCACCCTCCCACCGGGTCTCATTTAGTCTCTGTTGCTGAAAACAAATGTTTCTCAGTGTCCCCCGTGGCCTGCATAACAAACGGCAGCCCAAAGCAAAGTCCGTCCGCAGGCGTTTTTACGCTCAGCTCTTAGAATGTCTGTTTGCAAGCAATTTTTAGATCGCATGAAGGTTTGTGTTAATGTTGATTTGCAAAGTGAAGGTGATGCCGAAGTATGTGGCAAGTCCTAGGAGTTTTGTTGTCAACACTGCTGCTTTATTTATTGAACACTTAGCTCGTAATGCAAAGGAATACATATTTTACAGAAAGTGCACTTGCATTAGTTTAGGTTTTATGTTCTTTTGGACACATTCACACTAGTTTTGTTTAGTCCGCTCTAATCAAATTCTGGTTCATTTGTCTGGAAAGTCCGATTTGTTTGGGGAAGTGCGAACGCACAATAAAACCAAAGAAGCTAACTCCGGTCTGCCTAAAAGCCTAAGTCTCTCTTTGGTAGAAGTGAATTCTAGTGCAGTTCGAACGTATATGAAGGTATGTGCACATCAAGCGGATCAGAGACCGCTCCAACAGCAGGAAGTGGACTACAGCGGAGGGCATTCTGGGTAAATACAATCAACAGAATTGCTCGCGGGAGAAATGGCTGGTGGTCTTTCGCCAAAGAAGAGAAATCCTTCAACTGACGCTACTCCATTTTTGAATGCATTACATGAAGAAGGAAGTTGCGCTCATGTCTTCTTCAGTGGTTCTTGTTGCAGCACCACCACAGGTGAGGAGGGGAACAGTTTTTTCAAGGGCTTAACCGTTTGAAAGCAAACCAACTGAGAATGTAGCAAATATGTCAAATTTTGGCCCTGAATTAAACCGAGTCCGTCAGACTATCAGGTGTGGAAACACCCCTAATCTCCTTTATGGTTTGGCCTCGTTCATGTTAAGGCTTGACCCTCAGATGGGCGTCTCTGGTGTTTTTTGTCACATTTGAATGTTACAGATTATCAAACTAACATTAATATCAGACGAAGATAATATGAGTAAATTCAAAATGCTGTTTTTAAAATGCAGATGTTTTTTAAGAACAACATTTCAAACTAACTTGGTCCCACTGTATGTGAAAATGTAACAGCCTACCCCTAAGAACCTTTGATATCAACAACTCCAATCCATAGTCAGAAAGTCCTGGTGGTGTTCACCGCTGTTCTCTCTCTATTTGTGGGGAAAGTCTCTCACTGTGGCTTCCCAGAAGTCCCGAAGCCTTAGAGATCACTTTTTTAACTCTTTCCCATGTCAACGTTTATGTTTCTTATCTTTTCGTGAGTTCTGGACATATTGCTTTATTTTTTTCTGCCATGTTTCAGCCGACTTCCTGCTATCGGACAAGTTCTGTTCAAATTTCTCTCGATTCTAGAGGTAAACGGGTAGATTGTAAAATTAAGCTCAAAATAATGTGGGTCATAATTCCAGTTAGATGAAAGTCTGATTTGTGAACGGCATTTAATCAAACCAAGTTTGATGGTAATAAATAAAAAGTTTGTTAATCAGAAGCAGTGAATTTGAACTAAAAAGCAAAAGCAGCAGACATCTGCAGGGCGTAGGTTTGTGTTCATTGCACTGTGTTAACAAGGAGCAGAGGCTTTGTTGCTGCTTGGACTCTTGAAATCTGGTTACACATCAGTTTTAATACAGTTGTTGTCTTTCACAGTCATTAGTTTGTTTTGTTTAATGAAATCCATTTATAGTCATCATTCTCCAATGTTGCTTGAGTTAGAAGTAGAGATGAAATTATGACGGAGTCAAATCTAATTTCCCACCCACTAAGATGTTTCCATTATAGGGGTTTAGCACCTAAATGGGCAATAATGTTTCTTTTACTACTAATAATAATAATAATACAAAATAAGCTAATAAGGATAATCTGAAATGAGGGAACATCAATGTTCATCCCTGCAGCGACTGAGAATACACCATTATTAACAGTGGGGCCGTTGCCTCTTTTGACCCAACTAAAAGGCCTAATTTTAGTGTTTAGCTGTCCTACTTGTGTAGCTGTAAGAAATGCATTGTTGGACCTCCCACTGCGGATCTCTGTCTCAGGTTTTCGCTCCACGTTTCCCTCTAAAATAAAAGCCGAACTTGGTATAAAGATTGCCATCGATGCATTTCGGGGGAGCGCGCCCCATAACTAACCCTTACATAGAGCAATTTTAATAATGCCCGCATGCAGGTAGACGCTGTCTGAAGCTTCTTCTTTTTACAGCATTTTCGAACAAAATCGGTTGATTTTGTCCTGCCAATAGCAGGACAAAAACACAGGAACCAGGAACAACGGGGAACTAACCCCGCACTCAGAAGAGTGAGAGCAGAAGAAGTGTTCGTACTGTGAGGATGAATGCTGGAAAGAAATCAGACTGAGGAGAGAGCGAGGCTGCAGGGGGCGAGGGCGAGCTAATGAGGAAACTCAGAAAAAAGAGTCTAGGAGACACAAGGAAGAAATAAACATTATAAACCAATCGCTAAATAGAAATGAGCTGAAACAGAACCAAGGCTGATTTAATCAAAGGAAGAAACGAAGGAACAAGGAATAATAATGACATCATCAAAACACCTGCTGTAAAATAAAATAGACGTGACTCATCTAGAGACTGAATTGTTCACCTGTGAACATAGATGATCACGTGTTTTTTTCTGAGTTTTCCCAGGATCGTAAAGCTCTGGCAGTGTGTTCAACCAATAACTAATTGACAGATTTTCTTCCATTATTTCCCCGTTTCACACCGTCCACTTTCACTTCAAGTGATGAAAAGCATCATAAAGCCTGACAAATCCTGGTTGGTGTCTTCAGGGTGTCTCGTCTGATCCAACCAGTGCGCCTTGTAGCTCCTGCATACGACGACAGCGCTTACCCTAAAACTTATTTAGGGATGTCAGAGTAGACGAGACTGGATAGAGATGAGAAAACGCTTTTCTGAAGGGAGTTGTGTGGAGAATCATTTCAAACCACACCCAAGTTGGTGAAGTTAGAAAATTACAAATTTTGTACCTTGTGTATTACGGGTGTAAAAAAGTGTTTTCCCCCTTCGTGGATTTCTTTTTTATGAAAAAGAAAAAAGAAAGAAAAACTAAGAATGCATTTTTTAAATGACACTGTTTGGTATCAAGGGAGAAAAAAAATTGCAAGCCTTCATGGCTCCCTGTGAGAAAAAAGTGATTTTCGGTGGTGACTAACCGAGGCCTGCAATGGATCCCACTCGGACTAGATCAGCGAAGAGACACGTTGGAGGTTCTGCTTCGGAGAAGCTAAGGTGTCGTTTTAGGGGAGCTGCTGAAGTGGGATCTGAAGACCTTAAGCTGTTTAAAATAGCCACAACCCAGACGTGGAAGGAGCGTGTTGGTAGAACTTCTTTGCCGGAGCGTAAGAGCTGTTGTGCAACGCTGATTCATCAACCCACATATGCAGAACGGCATCCTGCCTTTACAGAAGCCGTGAGGGAGTCAGGTTAGGGGTGTGTGTGTGGGGGGGGCAGGGGGTGTATCTCTAAATAAGGAGGAAAATCAACTGAATAACCCCATCAGCATGAAACGGGTTACGAGAAAATACGGTGGATCCACTGCACAACCATCATCTAGTCTGACAGATGAAAACGCCTGCTGTGTGGTTTAATAAAACAAATGAATCCCGCGCAGTAAACAGGGACAAGCTTTCAACACACTGGAAGAGACACTTATTGTGCACGGGCTCAATTATTTATAGGACTATATCTGGATCCTATTACATTCTCAGATGGCGGAGTGTAATTCATTCAGTTCAAAACGAGCTGGAAGTTCGTCAGTCCTCCCTGGAGAGAAACGCGCTTTTTATGCCCGGGTCGTTTCGTCCCGACATGCTGCTTCGGTGTGAGATTTGTTTTGCCCGTTTTCGCAACACTACATCCTGTAAATGTGCCACTTCAGCGGGCATTTTGGTGTTTTTATTTATTTGCAGAGACCTGCTTATTTATTTAAGAGCACATTAGTCAGCAGAACAAAACCAAGAGGGCTTGTAAAGAGCTCCATTAAGAGCCAGGAGAAGCTCTTGTGTTTGATGGATCAACGTATGGGAGGTTGCTGCAAATGAAAGCTGAATGAATGATTCATGCCTCTGCAGGTATGGCTGGTAGTATAATAATATATATATAATATATATATATATATATATATATATATATATATATATATAAATATAAACCATTATTGATCAGTTTCAAACTGAATTGGTTGTGTTATTTCAGAGTTTGTCTTCCAGGCTTGTGAATGATTGCTGTGGAGTTTCCCCCAGAAAACTTGTTAAGCCTGGCGGGGCGGTCGTCCACTCTCTTAATAGAGAAATGTCTGTTTTTGAGGTAAAAATGTTTAAAGTTGACTGAAAATTTGGAAATATGACCAGGTAATTATGTGGTATTGCAATACCTAAACACCAACTGTAAAGTCTTAAAGAAACACGCAAACACAAAACAATACAATTAAAATAAGTATACATTGTCCAAAATGTGTTGATCCTTCATCTGTGATTTGTCAGTTTATTTGCTGAAGCAAAAAAAAAAAAACAGGCAGTGGTTGTGGAGTTAGTGGTGTATATAAAGGTGTAATAAATAAATTATCCCTAGCCTGGTGGAAGCGCAATTAAAGCCTGGTGGCCCGCCAGGCTTATAATACACTGGGGGAAACTCCGATTTCTTATTGAAAATATGGTTGCTCCTGGCAGATTGTACTTATTCCCATCAATAACACTTTTGTTTCCTGAGAAAAATAAAAAAAATTAGCACCAAACTACAATCATAATATGCTGAATTTCTGCGATTCAGTTTTTTTTCTAGCAATTTTACTCCTCTTTTATTATTGTCTACAATGGCCCCAATACACCGTCCTGCTGTCTTAAGGTACATGACCGCATTGCTTTATTCTCCACAGGACTACACGCTGACCATGTACTTCCAGCAGTACTGGAGGGATAAGAGGCTGGCCTATGTGGGGATTCCCCTCAACCTGACACTGGACAACAGAGTAGCGGACCAGCTCTGGGTCCCGGACACGTACTTCCTCAACGATAAGAAATCCTTTGTGCACGGTGTTACGGTTAAGAACCGAATGATTCGACTCCACCCGGACGGAACCGTCCTCTACGGACTCAGGTGAGAACGCACGACTCATATTATTTAAAGTCAGCAGTTTTGACACGTTTTATTCAGGATAGGACTCGTGACTGCTTCTCAGTCCACTACTCCCAGCTATGTTGTTAAAGGTTTAATGGAGAAACGCTGTTTTGATGATGTGCTGAAGGTGGAGTTTTGGAAAGAGCGGGAGCTTCTTAAAGAGACAGAGGCCTAATTTTAAGGCATTAATTTTCTAAGTCAACTTTCTCTTAAGTCATGTTTGACATTGCACTTTTATAATAGCTTAAGATGAGGTAGTTTCTTGATTGCACTATAAAATGGCACTATGTGCCTTGAAATACGTAACACTTCCCTTTTAAAAAGATATCAATTAAGAAATGTTTCCACTGCTACATATTTTTCTCTATGTCTGGGTAATAAATTGATATCATTAATAAACTAAATTTTTGGTTCTTTGAATGTTTAATTCTTGGAAAATCTGGATTTTTTTTCACCAATGTGCTTTTAAATGTCAGCGCATTTTGTTTGACGGCCATGTTTTCCTAATTCAGGCTTTAATTTGTTTTCTCAAGTATGAGAATAAAGTCATAAAATTACTAGAATAAAGTTGTAAATTTATGACAACGCCAACACAAAGAGAGTTATACAAATGAAACTTTGGTATGAGTTTTACATATAAGTAAATACTTAACTCTGTGGAAGCATGCTTGTTATTAAAAGCAACTTTTTTTTATCTCTCTCTTAATTTTAAGACATTATCATAAAACTGAGTCTTTATTCTTCCAGTATTATGACTATATTCACCGTAGCCCGGCCCTTCAACTCCTTTGTTCAACTCACAGAAGGAATGACTGTAATAAAAGCCACTTTTGAAAATATTTTCTATAATTTTTAATCTTTTTTTTTTTTTTCTAGAAAAGAAAACAAGGAAAAACTCTTATTAAAATCATAATTTGGATCTGGAATGAAACCCACATGTTCCAGCCTTACTTTTCTGACTTATTTTGTTGCAAACTCAGAACATGTCAGGTCGCACCCCACTCCCTCCTACTTTTGCTTCAGCTGTGGCTGGAGGTCGGATTTTTTTTAATCACTTTCCCCACTTTTCTGTCTTGGCGTCAGAATCACGACAACGGCGGCCTGCATGATGGACCTGAGGCGATACCCGCTGGACGAGCAGAACTGCACTCTGGAAATCGAAAGTTGTACGTCTCGAGCCTCTTTTGCTTAGTAGAAGAAACAGGGGCAGATGGCCTCACTCTCCCATCACTTAAAATTATGAAGAGCGCAGGGAGTCTCATAAAGAAGACTGTTACACTCATCGTCTCGTGCGGGGGGACGGAAACTGCACAGGCAGCTGAATTGCTCTGGATTTATGAACCTGTCGTATCTGGGCGATATTACTAGCTGCAGCCTGCCTAGCTAAACTTTGTCCATGCAGACTGGTTTTAGCCATCTGAGTGGCCATTAAAGTATTGACAGCTATTGATCACATGCAGCCGTTTTCATCTCAGTCAATCAAGAAACATTTTGTCCGTCCACCTCATGAGAATCACACCTCATTCCTGGTTTCTCCTCGCAGACGGGTACACCACCGACGACATAGAGTTCTACTGGAAAGGGGGAGACACGGCTGTTACCGGGGTGACCCGCATCGAGCTGCCTCAGTTCTCTATAGTCGACTACAAGCTCGTCTCCAGGAACGTGGTCTTCTCCACTGGTAGGTGGAAGGGAGTCGGGGCAATGGTGGTCAAAGGTCGCAGATCAGATCTTACATAGTGTCTCTGCCCGAGGCGGGTAGAGAACCCAAACATTGTCCTCGAGTAAGAGCAGAACTACTACAAATTTCTACTCAAGTAAAGGCAAAGAGAGGAAATTTTACTCTAGTAAGACTAGCACTGCCTCATAATAAAGTTGTTTAAGTAAAAAGTACAGCATAGTAGTACTCCTAAAGCTAAATGTAACTCGTTAGTACCCAACTCTAGCGTCTGCGTGGAGCTTGAAGGATTAGAGACGACAAACGGAGGCTGTGTGTGTCCCCGTTTGTCTTGATGAATAATAGAGTATAATGTAATCACACTGCCTTTACCTTAAGCAATAAATTATTTTCTCTTTCTGTTGTTGGAAGGAAAGGAGAGCTTGTTCTGCACAGTTAATTAGAATGTATTATGTACAGAGGGCTATAAAATCCTGCTAGCTCTGTTATGTTTACAGATGCATCTCAATAAATTAAAATATCATCAAAGAGTTTATTTAGTAACACGGGGAAACTTTATTGTGCTATACAGATTCATTACACACAAAGCGATTTATTTTTCCAGTGTTTATTTCTGTTATTTTGGTGGTTATGGTTTGCAGAACATTAGGTTTTCACCCCAAATCTGTGTTTAATAAATCCATATTGTGTATGTTTTCCTGTTTGAGCTGATTTACTCACATGAAAAAACTTTTTTAATGATGTTCATGCCCGTGCAAAACACCACCCAGCTTTCAAACGCTCCTTATTTGGTCAAATCTCCATTTATTAAATCAGAGCATTCAGAACTTTGACACCAGTCCTCAGATCGAACTAAAGTGACAGGCGAATCAAAGTCAGCCGCTTCCTCTTCCGCCTTGTCTTGCAGGTGCCTACCCTCGCTTGTCACTGAGCTTCAAGCTAAAGCGAAACATCGGATACTTCATCCTGCAGACGTACATGCCCTCCATCCTGATCACCATCCTGTCCTGGGTGTCCTTCTGGATCAATTACGACGCCTCAGCTGCCAGAGTGGCTTTAGGTATGATGTGACCCGAGCAGGAAATGTTAACATACTGGTGTTTGTTGGAGAAGAAAATAGATTAAAATGTACAGTAAGCAGAGAAAGGAATGCCGGGCAAAAGCACTCACATACGTTGAAGTTTTTGTGCATTCTATCATGCTGTGACCGCAAGCTGTATTTTATTAGAATTTTATTGCTAGTCCAACACAACATAGATCATCACTGTAAAATTGAAAAATATACAAACAATATTCAATGGTTTTACATATTATATGTGAAATCCGTGTCGCAATACAGTTATCCTTCGTTTGCATTTGTTCCAAGGAGGATTAGGGTCACTAAAAAACAACAATAACAAAACAATTTGTCTCCACATTCTGACTTTTTTCTCAGAAGATCAAAGCCAGAATTCAGAGATCAAAGTCAGAATTCAGAGATCAAAGCCAGAATTCAAAGTAAAAATACTTACAGTTCTGAAATGAATGTGAGAATCCTGAGGAAAAAAAGTCTAAATTCTTTTTTTTATTATTATTATTCAATTGTTTGTTCCCATCAGCCTGTCTGAGGCTGCAGCCTTGTCGTGTAATAAGATACTCATGTAGATCTACTGGCACTGGGAGTAATGGTGCTTTCAGATGGGAAAGCACCATCTTATTATTCCTTTATAATAAGACTCTTATAAAGGAAGAGTCTTTATAACAGTTAGAAAGTTAGAAATTTACCGAAAGCTCAAAGTCCTCCAGTTACGGAGTGAAAATTCAAGCTCAGCTGTTTCCATTTGAAGCAAAGTTCCAGAATCGGTGTCAGCTGTGCTTTCTGAAAACACAATACTCCTCCTAACTCGATTGCCTTAATGGAAACCCTCATTCAGCTTCGCTGCGCTCTAAGTGCTCCCCGTGTTAGGAAGAGCACATTATGGCAAGCGATCATTAAATCTCAGCTATGCGTACAAAGTGACGAGATGATGTGGGGTATTTCAGGAGCTTCTGTGGACAGGCGTGTTGGGAAACTCCTCCTCAGACTTGTAGCTCTGTAGGAAAGCAGACTCCTGCCGATCGTCTCCTCCAGAGCCGTCTCCTGGAGAAGGTCTGAGGCGGCGCAGGATCAATGAAAGTTGGTCACTGAGTCGCCTCAGTTCAGTCACAGTGTGGGTGATGATTCACAAATTCCTTCTTTTCTCCTGCTGTTGGGAACTTCCTGGGTCATACAGATGCTCATCACCAGGATCGTTATCATATTAGGTGTGGGCTTTTAATGATGTATTTGAAAATATCTTTTCCCCCATGTTGGAATAATGACGATATAAGAACTACTTGAACTGAATCGGTCGTACAAGCTTGAATTTTTTTCTCTGCTCCCCATGGATTCAATTATGCAAACATGCAATATGAATATATTATGCATATTTTACACATTTTATACATATATTCAGCTTTATGCAATACACACCCCCAATAAATAGGGCTGGATGTTATGACTTAAATGTAAAATCTAAGACTTTTTTCATACCAAAATTCGATTTCATTTAATTTTTTTATTTATTTCTACACTTTCATAAAAGTATGAAACTTTTGTTAAAAATTGTTTTTCTACGTATTTGGTGAAAACTGTCACCATGTCGACAGTATGGTATGAGACAGGTAATCTGTGAAAACATGGAACTCCTTCAACTCCTCTCTGTGATATTGTCGCTCTCTGAAGAACTGCACCCCATCCAGTCAAAAACACCCACTCAGAGCCAAGAGGAGGATCTTAGCGCTGTCAATCGTCCTTATGTACTTGCTGCTAAATTTTCTAATAGCAGAGATTACAGGAAAAGCGTTTGTCCACCGTCATCGATGGCAATACTGAGCATTTGTGACAGGCTATGCTAACTGCAGTGTAGCACAAAACAAAATGACATCCTGTAGCTTTGAGATAAATTACAACTGACAAAAAATATTTTCAAAAACTGGCTCCTATTTCAATCGTCCCCTTTGCGAGTTGACCAAATTCAAAGTCCAAATAAATTCAAACTGTATATCAAATATTAGGGGGTTTCTTTTTTAAGAAATTGACTTTTTGTATTTAGTTGGATGCTTAAAAGGTGAGGCTCTTTCTTTGTGTTGGCGCTGTCAGTGCTGTGAAAAGGTTTTCAGAAAACATTTGACGGAGCCGGAGGCACAGTGACCAGTGGCAAAAGCCTCCAGCAGGCTGACATCTTTCGTTTGCTTTGGGATTCCTCCCCCCGCTAACCGGACTGCGATTCCCTCCAGGGATCACCACCGTGCTGACCATGACGACCATCAACACCCACTTGAGAGAAACCCTCCCCAAAATCCCCTACGTGAAAGCCATCGACATGTACCTGATGGGCTGCTTCGTGTTCGTTTTCCTGGCGCTGCTGGAGTACGCCTTCGTCAACTACATCTTCTTCGGACGCGGTCCGCAGATGCAGAAGAAGCTGGCTCTGAAGGCGCTGAAGGCAAACAACGAGCGTGGCAGGTTTGACCGACCCAAGGTGAGCGTGACCAAATTGATGACAAAGTGGAAACTGCCACCGTCTTGCTGCTCGTGTTGTTGTTGTTTTTGCACTTTGCGTGGAATCCAATGTTGGCAGCAACAGCGAGACGGAAATGCATTTGAATGTACTTTGTTCTGCTTCAGCCTGGAGTCATTAAAGTTAATAAAGTTACGGCAACTTGCGGTTAGATTAGATGTCATTTTTCCAAAAACAAATGGGCGGAAAAAAATGTAGCGGTAATGATTTGCTTCATTTACAATTTTTTTTAACTTACTGCAGTCTCTGCTGTGGGAGAGTCCTGACTTTTATTCATTTTATGGTGGCAGAGCTTTAGCAGCAAATTATTTAAGCTGCTGATTCAAGCTTTGTCATCACCATTGATTTGTATTTACTGCTGCAGGCAGATAGCCTCCATCTTTACAAGTCAGCATGGAAGCAATAACCTTATCTGAAGGTTAAGGGCCAAAGTGAGAATGGAGACTGCACACACTTAGTTGTAACAGGAGGACGGTCTGTCACACAGTTCTGGTCAGAGGTCAGAGGTTTATCTCCATTGACAACAAATCGTGGGTATGGCCATGAATTCATTTCAGGCTGTTAATTATGCGTTTGTGTCTTTCTTTCTTCCTCCAGTGTGAAACACCAAACTTCTGTACATTTTAAAAACTATGTTTCATTGGTTGAATTTTGTCTCGTATCCTCTGGGTCAAAATTATGCTTTCATGCTTAATATCTACACACACCTTCACCATTATTTGCTTAACTGAATGTTTTTACCCTGTGCTCGTTCTGGTTGGGGGTCGCACTGACCCCGCACGAGCCTCGATGAGGTTTTCTGTGTGTGTGTGTGTGTGTGTGTGTGTGTGTGTGTGTGTGTGTGTGTGTGTGTGTGTGTGGTTTTGAAAATTACGTTCAACCTAATATTATGATGCCTTTGCGTATATTTAATCCTGTATGTATAATTTAGTCAAAATTCACAACTTTTGAAGCCAGTTCTTGTTTCATGAAAGTCGTTTGCTAAAGTGAATCCAGTGGATTGAATTGGATTCATGTCTGTGATGAATCTATTTACATTTCTGTAAAATATCCATGAAGAAGAATTTTAAGGAAAGAGCTTTTAAACATAAGAGCAACAGTGACTCTCGTTCAATCATCCCAGTGTTAATCTTCTATTGCGTGACCTTTCTGACTCCTTTATAAGAGCCTTCAGCGCCGACCTGATGAAAACTCAAAGGACATTATTTCTGTTTCTTTCGTCCGGCTAGTCCATTCTGGAGGGAGTCAACTGGAAGACCTCGTCGTCTCTTAAACAGTCCAATCAGGTTCAGAGTCGCCGTCACTCGCAACAGGTGAGCATCTGCTCCAGCCAGCTGGGTTTTAAAAACCATCCTTTAAAAACATGTTTCAGCTCCAACTTAAAGCTGCATTATGTCACTTTTACCTGCCTTCTCTCAGTGCAAGCTGAGAAACAGCCAGTGAGAGCCAGGGGGCGAGTCTTAGCGCTGTCAATCACAGTCTCGCTTTCTGCTAGGCTACAGCTTCTCCCCGTTTCAGCAGAGCCTGTTGTGAATGCTACGGCTAGTTAGCATGGCCACCAATTATGACGGATGAATGTTTTATTTTTTAAGTTGTTTCTCTGCCATTAGCTCATTTAGCACCGTGTACCTGAGTTGATGGACAGCGCTAAGATCCTCCTCCTGGCTCTTGTTTTCGGATGGGGCGCTGCGTTTCTTCAGATTTCCTCCACTAGGGAAGAGATGGAGGAAATCGATCTTTCCACAGATTATCTGTCTCTCCTTAAACTGTCACTGTCATATTTTAACAAATGTGTAAAAAACATATTCTTAAAATACTAAAGAAAATTCAGCTCTAAGCTAATTTTTTTTTAGTGTTGTCAATCATTAAGTATGTATTTTGTTTAAAGCTGGTTTTTTTTTGTGATTTTTCTTCATTGAATTGAATAAGTTTATGGACCTTTTTACTAACCAAATTGGCCTATGTTAGTTAATACACACTGCTAAATACATTTGTATCATAAACTTGAGTTGTACCAGATTGGACTAGAAAGAGTGTCAGTTTACATTGTCTTATATCGTCACCTTCCTCAAATAATGACCCAAGTCGTTTTTTGCCAAAAAGTTCTTTTTGTCAAAAAAATGTTCTTTCCAAAAGACGTTTTAAGCAAAACAAAAACAACACTTTTGGCCATTATTTGAGGAAGGTGACGGTGTAGAATTTGTTACGTGGCAACGTTGTGCCCTTTGTATTTATCTCGGCTTCCTGTGATTTATCTCTTCCTGTGTGGAAAGCTGCACTCGCCATGACAGTAGGAACAAGGGACACCCAGTGCAACCTTGATCTGATTTGTGTGAAGCGATTTAACTTTGGGACAGAGGGCCCTTCCCTCCGAAGGCCGCTCTGCGTTTTATCCCGTCTGTGATGTCATCGAGGCTGGGTTTTTTTTTTTTTTAAACCCGGCTGCCGTCTGCATTTTCTCCCAGGTCGACTCCCACGGGAACGTTCTGCTGACGTCCTTGGAGATCCACAACGAGGTGGGGAGCAACGAGGTCACCACCGCCCTGAGCGAGACGCACAACTCCACCTCCATGACGTTCGACAACTCGGGGGTCCAGTACAGGAAGCCCAGCGCGCCCAACGAAGCAGGCCGCCACAGCCTGGACAGGAACGCGCAGTTCAAAAAAACCCGCCTGCGGCGACGATCGTCGCAGCTCAAAATCAAAATCCCCGACCTCACTGACGTGAACGCCATCGACAGGTGGTCACGGATTATATTCCCCTCCGCCTTCTCCCTATTCAACATCATCTATTGGCTTTATTACGTCCATTAACACACTGCGGTTTTGTTTTGTTTTTCTTTTTTTTTTGTGTGTTTTTTTTTTTTTTAAACCCATCTTTGTCTCGTTCCGCTTCCGGAATCGGAGAGAACGTTTCGACGCAACGCACCTGACGTGGTAAAAATCCAGAACATTTCTGGGCATAGCGAGTGCAGACCTTGGCCGAGAGAGCCGTCACTCAGACTATGCGACGTCACGTGGGTTTTTACCAGGGAGAAAAGAAAAAAAAGACTCGCATGTACAGACTGCCACCTTCTGCTGCGACCTCTGTCAGCAGAGACGAAACGTCTTTGCACCGCTGGAGATCCGTTGCTAGGACACCGGTGTTTTTTAACGCGATCGCGTTGTCGCAGGTCTCTTTATGACGGTGATGCAGCTTTATTTGTCTACAAGTCTTCGCTTTGGCCAACGAGGACGCCCCTATTTCTACCTGCAGACTAAAATCTGTCTTAATCTTTGGCTGTTTTAGAGAAATATTGTGGTTTGTGGCTCAGTTCAAGTGAAATCACTTACAGTGCCTTGCAAAAGGATTTAAACCCCTTGAATGTTTCCACATTTTATCACATTTTAGCCACAGATTCGAATGCATCAACATTTCTTTTATGTGATAGACCAACACGCACAAAATCGTAACATTTGTGAAGATAAACAATTTTGAAAATCTACATGAATCCATCGTTCCTTGGTGTTCATGACGCTGTTTGTTCTCTCACAAGCCTCTTCAGGGAACAGCTGGATTCGTACTGAAGTTAAATTACACACACACGGTTTCTGTTTACTCACTAAGACTCCCGGTTAAACTATACTCCAATTTCGTTTAGGGCATTAGTGTGTCGATCTATCACATAAAGTCCCAATAAAATCAAACAAAGTTTGAGTTTGGCATGTGATAAAAGGTGAGAAGTTCAGGGACGTTTGAACGCTTCTGCAAGGAAAGGAGAGACAGCAGTTTTGTTGCGTGAAAACTGGGATCGGGTGAGAGCCGGCGACAACGTTGCCAAAGATCCAAACGTATGACGTTGCTTTGCTTTGGAGCTGATGCCACTGAGCGGCTCTCTTGCTCGCTGGAACCTCTGCAAACCTTCTGAAATGCAATGTACCAGGGTAAAGGCATATTCATTGTTACATGTTACTTTACCTTAAGGTTCCTACTGTTGTTACTGCAAGAAAGGGGGACCGCAGCCGGCACATCACTCAATCCTACTTTTCTTATTCTCATCCCGTCAGACAAAGAAAGCTTGGAAATTTGTTTACATAAAAAAAAATAATAATAACTGATGTCTGTGTGTTTGTAAAAAAAAAAAAAAAAAAACCCTTAGGTTTAATTTGGTCTGTCTTACCTGAAACAATTGATGTCATTGTGTATTTGATGCTAACTTACACTATCTAACATGTTTGTTCAACACCTGGCAAAGTATAGCCTAAGCTTTTGCTCTGTGTAACATACAACGTACAGCTGGAAAGTTACAATATTTATTATCGAAAGAATGCCAAGCCAACAACAACCAAAACTAAAATGTCTGGCTAAGCCAACTGGTCTATAGCATTTCCAACATATATATATATATATATATATATATATATATATATATATATATATATATATATTTTTTTTTTTTTTTTTTTTTTTTTTTTTTTTTTTTTTTTTTCAGTAATATTTTTTTCTGACAATCCAGTTAAGTAAACGTGACTCTGTTATGACCTGGACAAAAAGGATAGGCCATGATTCACATTAGATGGATAAAAGTGAAATAAAATTAGTATTATGTTCGTAACACCTTAAAGGTTCATCAGCTAGCCACAGGCTCCGCCCACAAGCATACGAAATAAAACACAACAATTCCCTCTAACTCAAGTAAGCTCTTATCAAAGTTTAAACAACTAAGAAAATAAATAAACAATCACAGGGATGAAAAAGAAACCTGTAAGCAAAATGCAATGCTCAAATTGATAGAAAACAATTAATATACAACCCCTTGATGACGTTACTGTTGCGTCATCACGTGACTCCCTCCCGGCGCCCTTTAATCCAGAAATAGCTTTGTTTGAAAATCTGAACCGGGAAAATGTTTGTCCGTACAGAAAGTAATTTCCAGTGTCAGTCTGTACGGACTTTGCTGTAACACTATGTCCAAGGTCGTGAGGGCTCCTCTGTCACACTGCCAACGAGAATCAAGCAGGAAAGCAAGAAAAAGAAGAAAGAAAAAAAAGACAGCAGGTCCCGATATTTGGCACCGATATGGAAATTTGGGCCAACTTTAATATTCGATATCCTTTCTTGAATATTCGATATTATTTTAGAATATATATTTTACATTCTTTCCGATGCCTTAAAAAAAACCTCAATGCTGACTTCACCTTCTCGGCTTCAGTTAATTTCGAAAAATTTAGTTTTTAAATATACACTATATATATATACATATTGGCTCAGTCATATTAATCTGGCTGTGCCGATAAGTTACATAATAACTTATACCAGCTGATGCCGATATTATTGCCGAAGTATCGTTCAGATCTCAGCTAATAATGGAAGTAAATAAAGACGAGTTTACTCCTTTCTCAAGTCAAACAGAAAAATCCTTTCAATAAAACCTTTATTATCATTTGTACTCTTAACAACTCTGGACAAACAGCTGGCAACACATCAGGCTTTGATTAGACCCTGAAAAAGTTTTGA
The DNA here is from genome assembly GCA_010277075.1 of Poeciliopsis retropinna. NCBI lineage: Eukaryota > Metazoa > Chordata > Actinopteri > Cyprinodontiformes > Poeciliidae > Poeciliopsis > Poeciliopsis retropinna. The sequence goes on from VMRM01000003.1 coordinate 24,260,398, forward strand.
TTACGTGCTAAAGCTCTGACTGTATCTTATATCTGGGCTGAGCTTCCTGTTTTAATGCGAAGCTACATAAACAGACGTCTGGCTGTACATTTTTTTTCTTTTTTTTTTTTTTTTACCAGATGTTGGGTTCATATGAAAACCAAAAACTTGAAATTATTTTCCAGTTTTGTCACCATGCCTTCTGTACCAATCTGTTCTCGGTATTTCTGGTGAAACTAATATTCACAGCGAACTTCACACTGGACTTTTCTTTCTTTTCGTCTAGTCACGTGGCGTCAGAGCAGCGACCGGGGTTGTCGTTTAAAAAAAAACTCTCCATCGAGCTGTTTCCCTTGAAGTCTGGATGTACATACTGTGACAGAACATTTTCTCTCAGCTCAACTTAACTCACACTGGCTATGTTGTCATCATTGTTTTGCTCGGTGATTTCCAGCCTCGCCTCGTTTCGTTTTTGTTAGTCCTCGCGAAATATTACAATTCCCTGGCTGTGATTTCAAAAATATATATGTAAAAAAAAAAAAATTCAAACAGTTTGAGATGATTTTCATTCTTTTCCTGAAGGCCCAGCCAGGACGTGTACTCCCCGCCACCCCCAAATCCTCTCCCTGCAAAGTAAGGAAGAACCTACAAAGTTTTTACAATAACTGGAAAAAAAAAAAAAAGTGGGGTAAAAAAGAAACGAAAAGCTGCTGGCAGACTCAGCTTGTGATGCACCATCTGCACTGTTCGCCTGAGCGGCTCGCGGCGCGTAGGAGTGACACCACCTGTCAGAAGTCCGCCGAGCTCCTGCCTTATGGATCACTAGTCTCTACCAGAAATCAAACAAAAACAGAAGAAGAAAACGCTCATGTGAGTTTGGGAAGGTTCCTAATTATTTAACAAGCGGCTCCTTTTTGAAAACTTGTTCACCACCTGCCTCTACAAATGAAAGTCAGTCATCAGTCGAGCTACACATGGGATCCGCTAGGAGGAGCTAAACTCACTTTTGTGTCAATGACGATTCGTGTAAGAAAAAGTACAGTGAACTATTTGTGAAGCTTAATGTCTGTTTTTTTTTTTTTTTCATTTTTCTATGACGACTAGGATAGTGTTAGCCTGGTGATTGTTGTGCTACTTAACTCCGCTACTTTTAAAATCTGTCTTCAGTTGTCAAATCCAGTAGACTTTCAATCGATCAGCGAACAGAAGGACAAGTTGTGAACAGCGACACGGATTTTCGCCGTTTTCCAAAGGTAGGCCTGCCGAAGAGGATTAGGGCCACCAAAAAAAAAAAAAAAAAAAAGAATTCTGACTTTAATCTCAAAATTCTGACATTAAAGTTGGACCAATAATGCAGTCAGAATTACTGTCAGAATTTTGACTTTAATCTCAGAATTCTGGCTTCTGAGATTAAAGTCAGAACTGTTTTAATTTAAATTTTTTCCAGTGGCCCTAATCCTCGTCCGTATAGGCCCGGTCCCAATACTCACTCTACATTTTGAGCCACTCTGCAAAGAGTGTACTCAACCAAAGTGAACATATGGTGCTCGAAAAAGTTGCAATTTTCGTAAGTTTGACCGAGTTGTCTTTGCGCAAAAGTGGCAGTAGCACAAAAAGTGTCTGACCTTAACGTTCTGGGTTCAGAGTTTGTTTTTGTTTTTTTTTTTTGCAATAAACCGTGTGGACCGGAAACCGTTTCTGTGACGGTGGAAGAACGCAGCCTGCCTGGTAAACGTAGGCGTGCAGTATGTTCAGAGGCGACAACTTCCCTGGGAAATAAAATGAAGCTGAGAATGCGGTACGCTCCACCAAAAAAATAATAAATAAATAAAAAAAACACCCAGCAACTCTGCTTTTAGTATTTGACTGTATAATTAGCGTTTTTAAGGGAAGCTGTCAGATGGGTGGGTGAGAAAATGTCAGGCACACAAAAAAGACAAAATAAATAGCTTGATAATTAGCATTCAGACCAGTGCCCATTCAAAACAGGCGTCCAGAAGTGTTAGAAAGACTAGGTTAGACTGCAATGAATGAAACAAAAATATACATGGAGGTACATTTAACAACTGGGATGAGACAACAACGAGAGACAAAAAGAACATTTACTCCGTGTCTTCATATCTTCTGATAATGGGGCCCAGGATGTGTGTGTGTGTGCAATAAAAACACCAAATGGGAGATTTGATTGAGTTTCTTTGGAAAGCTGAGAAGAAGATAATTAGACCATGGCAATAATACATTTCTTGGTGTAATGAGACAGAGCTGGAGTATCTGCACGCTCGCCCACAATAATGAATCGAAAAGAGCGATATTAAACCTGGAGGCGGATGCAACAACACGAGCTTCCAAGAGTGAACCCCCGCAGCGACTTGGACCAATAATGCAAACAGCGATATTACCAGCAGCCTCCTTTTGCTTGTTTATTGGAGCCTCTTGGCAATAACGCTCGAGAGGAACAGAGGCAGCTGCTCAAAACACCGAGGCCGAAACGCTCCCGAGGAGGATCGAATTACCGTCGGTCTCCACGCTGATTCAACAAACAAAAAAAAAACTTTTTCAGCCACCTGAAAATGCCACATTTAGTTTTTATGCAGGTGTCTCTTCAAATTATGTCGGTAACTGTTCTCTCGGACAGCAGGGTCGCTGAGTCTGATGTTTTTCCGGTACATTCCGGAAAATCTCTTCGAATCACTTGAAAAATCCTCTCTCTCTTTATAACCTCCTCATCTTTTCCGGCATTCTTTGACTTTCAGGTGGTGCATAGTCCAAGTTCAGCAGATAAAGTTGCCCTGAGATCAGTCAAAAGACGACAAAAGTCAAAAAACACAATTACAAAACCCCAGTTTCATGTATTTTTCATTTCATAGCACAATCAGCCGTGCTACCTTCAATTGTTCTAAAAATGCTCTATATTTCAAATATGACTTAGAGGTAATCTATAATTGAACATCTTGAAATTGGACTTGTCTCTTTAAGAAGCTCCTGCTCTTTCTGAAACTCCGCCTCCAGGAAGTCATCTGTTCACCCTATAACAACGTTTTCACCAGCGTTTCATTGGGAAGTAGCTCCTGAGCGAAGCAGGCGCACGCTTCCAACAGGTGTTTGCTAATTGCTGCTGGCTAGTCTGAAGGGGCTGAGTGGGCGGAGGGCTCGGAAACTGCAACTCTGACTGGGTCGGGAGGAACTTTGCCCACGGAGGTGGGGCTAGGTCCACCCAGGCGTTTTGCACAGCTGAATGGTTGCCATGGGAGATTAAAAGATTTCTCAAACAAGCATGAAAGAAAGCAAGACTGTTTTTGATGAGGGAATTACATTATAAATTTTTTTTAAAAACCCTGGCAGATAAAACTCCAAAGGTTAAATAATTACAAGGTAAAAATAATAAAAATAATAATAAAGAAGCTGCACATAAAACCTAAATGTTTTTCCATCTAAGAAAATGTGAAGTATCATTCAGTAACTGCATTTTAAATAGGTAGTTAGAAGTAATTACACAATATTTGTTTTTGGGGTTTTTTTTTTAAATAAGTAAGGGACAAAGGGACTGAATGATTCAGCTTCCTTTGTCTCGCTCACTCTAGTGTTTCCTAAGAGTTTATGTAGAGAGCGTTGACTCCGGTGTGAATCATTCTTCTGAACGGACTTTCAGACCGACTTGCTGAGCTCAGCGTGGCGCTGAAAACCTTTTTTTGACCCAACTGTCCCATTAATGACCTCAATGGCCCAATTAGTGGGATTGTTCTGCCTGCAGCTTGAAAGCATGCTACTTCCAACCATGTTCAGAACCTTTTGGATCAGAGGTGGTCTTAAAAAACAAGGGAAGTCCAGCTGCCTCCACTTAAGCACTTAAAATGATTTTTTTAAATTTTTACTTACTTTCACTGTGAAGGTCTCACTTCAGAGATTCGTTATCTCTTTAAACAGTCGTCCATTTTTTATTCGTCTCAGAACTTTGCACCGATCCTTGTGCTGAGTGCAGAAAGAAATTTTAATCATGGAGTTTAATGCTTTTTGTACCACAGCATCTTCTAAAGAGTAAAAATGTTTCACCACCAAGCAGCAACGTTTTGATTTTAGCAGCAGAAATTGGCGAAACAGTTCTGAAAGCGTGGAAACAAGGTTTAAAACGGTAAAAACAAAATTCTAAAGGGTTGCGGATTTATTGTCATTCGGTTCCAGGACAACCAGTGCCGGTGCGCCACAAGGGTGAGTGTTTGTCCCACTGCTCTTACGCTCCCTAAGTTTTCAAATGACATGTCAGGCATCGTCCCCGATCCAAGATGGAGGTTGGAGGATGGATGGCTTGCATGCTTCTCCTTGGAGCGGAGAGGAGCACCGGCTTCGAAACCCGGACTCCCACCACTTCAGAACTAGCTCAGAGGAGCCGATGTCACTCAGACCTGTTTCACCACAGAACTCTTTGAGTTTTCAGGTTGTGCACAGCAAAAAACACCAAGCCTTAAAAATCCACACGGTCCACAACACAAGCAATTTACGTCAGCTGTTGGCAAATTATGGCACTCCAGACTCCTGACGGCGCAACAGTGATTGACTATATACATTTTTTTTTATTTTATTTGTTGTTGAGGATTCATTGCTAATAAAAACTAGCAAACACTCTCTAAAATGGAATGGATCTAAACTTAACAAAAAGTTACAGCAAAATCAAACTGAGCCCAAACCAAAAACTCCAAACTAAACTTTGTCATTAAACACTTTTTTTTTTTTGTCTTTCAGATTTAAGCTGATAGAGCAAAGCGACATCAGCAACATCGGCTTTCTTTTAACCTCTCGTCGTCCGAAAAAAGAAAGTGAAATGGTGTGGAATTGTAACAAATGCGTGTGTTGCACTTCAGCTGCTTCGCAGGGTTCATTTCGACCATGAAGCTTAAATATCACTGGTTTCCAGGCGGATTTAGCTGAGCGAGTGTTTAGCTGAACAGAAGCGGTCGCTGCTCCAAAAGCGCTCCATGATTGGCTCAAGGTCAGCAACCATCACAGACAGTGGACAAAATGTTTCTTTTTGTTCTTTTTTTTTAAAATAAATATATTCACATTTCTTATCGATAAAGTAAAGCTACATCAGAAAAAAAACAGCTGATTGCTGTTGTCATGTTTAACCTTCCTCTGCTTCCTGGTTGGTCTGAGTCCAAACTGACGTTATCGGCTCTTCAGTTTTTTTTTTCTCTGCAACCCCCCCAGCCGCCCCGCCGCTCCTCGTCTAGTGACCAAGTGTGTTTTCCCTCCATGTTTATGTCGTGTTTCGCTGGCAGGAGGTGAAATGGATGCGATTAGTCAAGTGTGTGAAATGAAGCAAATTAGGCAGCCAGGGAGCTCACCCACATAGCTCACCGAGTTCAATTATCTTCTGTGTACAGTGGGAGCCCCTGCAGCTCAAGGTAATGGAGATTAAAGTGGCCTTTAAGTGTACATTTGTATTTATACATAAAGGTGTTTTTTTTTCTCTTGAACCCGCACATTTTGTCCTGTTAAACGTTTTCCTGTGTGCAGGAGACAGAAAGGCACAGAAGGTGTTTCCGTTCATTAAACCTTTTCACATTTTTTCCACCTTGAAAGCACAAACTCAACTAATATATATATATATATATGTGTGTGTGTGTGTGTGTGTGTTTTTTTTTCTGTCATCAACACAAATCAGAGCATATCTAACTATAATCTGATGGAAATCTATTGCAGCCAAGTAAGCCTCAGAATGTTGTTTACTTAAATTGTAGAAGTTTGCAGAAAGGATTAAATGCAGGTCAAAAGTTTTACTGCGTACCGATTTGATGAAATGTGCTTTACGAATAAACTTGGCTTTACTCGTCTTTAAGAGTTCGTACACATATTTATTAAAGCCACCCTTCATTTTTGACGTCCAGTGAGTTCTAGTAAATGCTATAGAATAATTGTACTTTTCCAGACTCGCATGCTAAAAAGCTCAAGGGTTCAGAAAGTCTCTCAAGTTGAAATGTGACTCCACAGAAGCACAATTTGTTTTAAATCGGCCTAATCAAAGTCATCCTAACCCAGTGCCCTCGACAGAGTCTTTTAGATCTTCATATCGAGATAAAAACTTTCATCCAATCTCTATTTTTATCAGAATCTTTTTTATTATTATTATTATTTTTTTGTAACCAGAGCAGGCCGATCTGTGGTAGAGAACAGATCTTGTGTGCAAGAAGCAGCTGAAGGGGCAGCTTTGAAAACAAAAAGCTGATGGGCCAAAAAAAAAAGAGAGAGAGAGGAGGAGGAGGAGGAGAGGCTGCCAGCTTCAGCAGCAACATCAATACGCTGCTGTATCTCCACAAGAGCACATCAGTGCTACTGTACATTTAAAATGTAGGAACTGTAACACACACACACACACACACACACACGATTCGAATGTAATCAAACTGTTAAATCATAACAGATATGTCAGGGTTACTCCGTCTTTCTTTGTTGTTAAAAAAAAAAAAAAACAATGCTATTTTTATTGTTAAAAGTACAAGACGTCCAGAAAGTCCCTCCGCTGAGATGTGTGAGTCGGAGCTTGTCTCCGTACAGAGGCTACCACATCAGACACTCTGCGCTCACTTTGACGCAGCGCCAGACTTTTTTTTTTTTTTTCCTGCTCTGTTTTTTCTTACTCTGAGAGGTGTGAAGGAGCTGCACTCTGCTGCGAGGAAGCAGAACCCGGGCGACACAGCAGTGGAAACGTATCCTACATGCAATAACTTACATATTGAATGTTAAGTTTATATGAATCAAAAACTGAAACGGAGTCGGGCTTTTATTTTTATTTATTTGTTTTATTTTTTTAACTGCTCCTTCACATCAAACGAAGGGAAACGAGACGAAGAGTGAGCAGGAAAACGTTCATTTTTCCTCCATTTTTTCCTCATTTATTCAGCGAAGAGGCAGTTCAAAGTGCTTTACGTCAGAAAAACACAATGCAGTGAAACAAGCTATTGTTTTTTTGTTTCAAACTTCTTTTTTTTTGTAAATAAGAAAGCATGTAATTGGTAGGACAAGGGAAAACATGTGCAAGAACAAAATAATTAGCTTGGAAAGGAGTAGAAAGAAGCGAACGCTCACTTAACCCGACGCCTTATCTCAGTTTAATGAACTTCATCATTTACAGACTCAACGATTATCAGAAGTTTGTAATTAAAGCCATGTCGTGGTCTTCAGTATGCTGTGCTCAAGAGTCAAGACAAAAGCTGTTGCATGAATAAAGCGATTGCAAACTGACTCATAACGTGACAAGAAAATCTACAAGCACATATTAATAATAAAGGCAATAATGAAAATTGTCAATAACAACCAGATACACAGCATCAGAATGATTACCAACTCCTTTCCACACAAACATTTGCAACTGCTTTTATTTAGAGCATCTGGTCATTAATTGCTTTTGGGCAGGAAAGGTCAAACTAAAGAGCTTTGAAACGCTTCTGTGTTTTGATCCAGACTGTCCCATAATTAGACTGTGATCCCAGCTGCTCTTCCCTTCAGGTTGTCGATCTTCTTCTTCTTCTTCTTAACCTTCTGTCGTCCCTCTCTCTGCCTCAACATGAGCCACTTGAATTTCTACACACTTTCGATGCTCCAGAACGAGCCCAGCCTCGTGTCGGTGTCTACTGGCTGCGAAAGTCTCTTGAGATTTTAGGAAAAAATCAGACGGGACGTTTAGCGACGCGAGCAGCTAAATCACTTGTGTCAAACTTGAGGCCCGGGAGGCTAAATGTGGCCCGCCGTGGCTTTTCGTGTGGCCCTCCAGACTCCCAAGTTCCATCAATAAGTCCCTCCAGTTTTTCACAAATCTGCAAAATTCACACAAAATCAGCAGATGCCCGCTTTTTTTTTTTTTCCTTCCTAATTTTACTGCAAAGTTTTCACAAAATTGGCCAGAAACATTGGGTCTAAGCGACTGCTGTCTCAGCCTTACTTCAAGCTGTAGTCCATGTTTGATACGGCGATTAATAAAAAGCCGCATTAGCGCAAACGCTGTAAAAGTTCCTTACAAATATTTCTAAATTAGCTCAACAAAGTCTGTGATTTTGGTTGCAAAGATACACAAAAACAATCATGAAATCCTGGATGGACTAATCAGTGTGATTAATATTATTTCATCTTAAGAAACACTTATTGAATGCTAATTATTGATGTATTCCAGTTTTAATGGTTTTATCAACACATCGGACTTTTGACACAGCCCAAAATAAAAACGGGTTTTCATTTTGCGCTTCAGGTTATGCACATGATTATCGGCTCGGTTAGATAGGTTTCTTTTTTTTTTTTTTAAATAAAAAAAAACTCATCTTGCAAACTCATCTTGGCGTTTAGTAATTAAAGGTGCTTCACCTTTCAGCCGAATGTGCAAATAGTTCACGCCAGACTTCTCCTCAGGGCGAATTTGCCCCCCCCAGGTCCCCGCCGGGCTGCACGTTTCTGCACACTCGGCAAAACCGTCTCCACTGCGTAGGGAGATTCATCAAATCAATTATTGACTTAATTACTTTGATTTATCGGGGGCCTCGCTGCACGGCTGGCATCCGAGCGCATTGTGCATTCAAGGAGCAGTCGGCTAAATCTTCCCGTGACTGGATGACGATCGTCTGAGAGGGCAAAGCAGAGGCTCTGTGGAGTGATTAGGCGGCGGGTCCACAAAACCAGGGTGATCCAGAGGAGCGCTAGTTAAAAAAAAAAGAAGATAATTACTGTTAATACATGAGACCCTTTTAGAGATTCGTCTGTGGATCTTTTAATGAGGTCGAAGAAAGCGAAGGATTATCCAACTCTGAAAAACTGGGGTTGTTTCACTGCTGCGTAACTTAAAGCACCACAGCAGCAACAATACAAGCAACAGCACAAGCAGTTGTGCTGTTCATTATTTAAATGAACACAGAGTGTTAGTATGAAAAGAGGACACATGAAAAAGACCAGCTTAGGTTATTTAAGTTGTCTCAAAAAGATCAGCTAGTGTTCGTGCTGCTAAATGCACTAATGGCAGAGAAACAACTTAGAGTTACAGGAAAACCGTTTATCCACCATCATCGGTGGCCATGCTAACTAGTCTTAGCATTCATGACGGGCTCTGCTATCTGGAAGAAGCTGTAGGGTAGCAGAGAGCAAGGGGGAGTGTGTGAACAGTGTGTACACAAGGATGATTAACAGCGCTAAGCCCCTCCTCCTGGCTCTGATTGGTTGTTCATGACCCAGGGGTGTGTTTCTGCATTTAGCGCAGGAGGAGGTGGAGGAGCTCAGTTCTTATACGACAAAGTTTTGTGCACGTTCAAAATGTTAAGGGAACTGTTCTCGATGTATTTCCAGAGGAACTTTTCCAAATCCTGAAGCAAATTTTGTGTATTTTCTTTTAACTTCACTGAAAAAGTAACCACCAAGATAATGGAAAACTCTTATCAATGAAACGCCCAAGTCTTTTGCTGGTTGTTCGCAACATGTGTAGAGTCCATCATGACACAGTGGATCTCACGGATATCCATAGAAACATCTTCAAACTTGCTTGGAGCTGAATTAGTCAGAGTTTGAGCGTCGTGGTCCTTCCCTCCCGCTCCGCCGAAAGAGCCTGGCTTTGACTTAAATAACACCTACTTAAAACAAACTCTCAGACGTGTTTACGGTGCGTGTTTGTGTGCTTTTTATTAGCGGAGGTGAGGAGCAACAGCAGTGCGTGCAAAGCACGCAGAGTCCAACTGGGGTTTAATGAGAAAACTAATTGAATGGAGGCTTCTCCCGTGAGTTCACGAAGTGCACACCAGTCTGGTTAATTAAAGGAAAGCATGTCGCCATTCCGACGGAGATGAGTTGAAAATGATGTTCTCCCTGAGCTTCCTTATTATGAGATTCAACGCCGGATGGTTTGACCCAAACGACGACGTTTAGGCGGGAGTAGCCCTCAGGTTTTGTTGTACAGGAGAAAAATTGGCCCGATTTAAATTGTATCCAAAGTATTGTATTGTTGACGTATCCAAAGCCTCATTGGGGTTAATGAGCGAATGCTTGCGCTGTGAATGTTAGACTGTAGTGTAATTCTAGCTTTGCTTGGAGAAAAACGTAACGGGCCGATGTTGTGACACGCACTTGATTCTCTTTACTTGAAAGGCTTTTTGTGGCAAATGCCAAACATTCAACAACCCGATCTCATTGCCACCAGCAATAAACTACACTAAAAAAAAAAAAACATGAACTCAGTCGATTGTTGAACTAATCAGATTGAGCTCTGTCCAAATTAATTAACATACAAGTTGGTAATTTCAAACCTGGTACATTTTAGTAAGTTTAACTTAAAAAAATATGACTTGTTAATGTCACAAAAATTCCCTTTTTTTTTTTTGATGCAACAACATGGCTGAGTGAATCCAACAGCCCAACCTGTTCCTTTGCAGAGTCCTGTCACATGGTGTTAAGCAGCTACAGTGCCCCCTAGGGGACATGGAGAGGGTTTTTTTTCCGGGTTTCCTTGCACTAAATTAGCAAATACGCTAACGTGTATTTTGTATCTGGTCACAGTGACATCAAATGTCAATCTACACTTGCAAATGCCTTCAAAGTCCCTCAGTGAAAATGTGTGTATACATTCTTATCACTTTTGTGCAAAAAAGAGCAGTTTGATAATCGATCTGTTGCTGCATGTTCATGTTTGTTTGCGTGAGACTGAGATGGGACTGCCAACACCAAAACACATAGTAATTGATTTTATTACCCCACGAAAATAACTCCAAAGTAGTCCAAAAAGTTTGAACTCGTTCAACTATCGTTGACCTTTGACAGAAAGTTTCTGTTTGTCTTACAGGGGATGGAAAGAGATGGGAAGCCCATGTTTGACCTGCTTTGCTTTGGCGATTTGCACATAAGTTTGTCAGGCATTTGTATCCCAACGACAAGCATTCACATATCTCACTAATGAGATTAACATGCATGGAAAAGCCTTACAAAATCCCCATATCACAGCATAAAGACTTTAAGTCAACTGGTACATTATTACGAGAGAACGCAAAAGTTGCCCCATATTTTGTTCCGTACAAAAAGATTGACCCTACATGACAGGGAGAAAATCATGTGCACCCAATTCTAGCTTTTTAACAATAACTGAACCTGAAAAAGGTTTAATAAATCATTAAAATGTAGAAATGTACATATATGTGTATATATGATCAGTACAACATAATAAAGTCTGAAATGTCTGTCGATTACTGTTGATTAAACTGGCACTACGGAGCAGACAATTACTGTACACTTTCAGATGAATGAGTGCAAATCCAATGCAACGTGTGCTACAAACGTTGCTGAAATGCAAATGCAGAAAACCTGAGTACGGAACAGCTCAAACAGCGGAAAAAAAGAGCCAACAATCAGCCTCTGAAATGTGCTGCATGAGCAGAGTCCCAATCCTTTCAGGAACGGGTGGGGAAGTACAAGAAAGCGCGTCGAAACGAAACAAACCGGTTGGGACGAATGAGCACGTCCGCAGAACTGAAAGCCTGGCGAAAAGGAAAAAATAACAGTCCTGAGAGCATAATTGCAACAGATCAAACTCGTCGCTCTGGTTTTGCACCGGATCTAAAACAAATCTTTGGTTGTGAGAATCAGAGCTTTTTAGTGTTCAAGGAAAACAGACCTGAAATCAAAGCACTCTATAAGAACACGAAAAGGCTCTTGATGAATTATTTCCTGAGCCATTGCATCTGCAAACTGATCACTTTTGTCACAAAGGCCTCGAGCTACTGTTCATCAAACCTGACAGAGTTATCTGCAGCTTCAACAAAGTCACCAGCTTCACTGGTGACTCACCTAGACAGGAACACACTTTACTATTGCTTATCTAAGTAAAAATAGACCACAAAAAGCATCCATCTTGTGTATTCTTTGTAAGAAAGGGGAGAGGACGGTGTTTCTCAGTCGGTCAGACAGATGCTTTTTCACATTTTCTCTCGCACATCCGTCAAGAGTCGACCTACTTAATCAGAACACGACGATTCCGATGCTGACATGTTACTGACACGCAACCAGTCAAAATGAAGGACCTTTGTTGAGTCACGGCGGCACATATGCTCTGATTTATGAAAACGAGGGCTATGCGATCCATTCTGGTGTGTATATCCTTAAATGCGTTGCATGGAGACTGCAGGAAAAGTAAAGGTAAACACATATTAGCATATCAGCAGTTCTGAGTTTCTGGCAAAACTCAGAACTGCAAAAAAAAAAAAAAAAAAAGTGTTTTCATCACCCGGGAAACATTGGGCTGACAAGAGTAACCTGTAAGCTGGATCAATAAATAAAACAGGGTAAAACTCAAAGGATGGAAAACCTTTCGGTCTCTCGGGAAAAGGTGTGGCGCAAATGCAGCAAATAAAACATTTTGTTTGCTTGACCTTCCTGGCATGGAAATGGTGTAAACTTCCAGTTTCCTAGACATTCCAGTCCAGATACGTTTATCAAAGGGCTATGTAATGAAAATCTGTAGTTAGAGAGAAGAAAAATGATTTATTTTTCTTACAGAGTTACCCATTCTTGCTGTAGTTTAAAGATTACACATGTGGTAGAGTGCCTCATTGGAGTATCATGCCCTCTTCTGGCAGGATGCATGATGTCTGCGTCTGGTGACCTCTTTTCTTCTCTGAGGCATTAAGTCAGCTGCCTTCTAAGCAATGTTATCAACTTTTGTTCACAGAAAAAAAAAATTACATTAAACATGTTGGAGACTGTGTTGTGTCCAAGCAGGATCCAGATGATAGTAATATATATATATATATATATATATATATTTTTTTTTTTTTTTTTTTTTTTTTTTACAATTCTGTGCTGATTACAAAACAGCATCCCAAGCTTTGAACGTCTCAGAAAATTGAGATTATTTCTCAATAGAATGGAGCAATTGTATCGAATAGAAATATAATTTAGTTTACAACGTGTGTAGGTTCACGCAAAAGAGCAAAAAGTGTTCAAAATATATCAACAACAAGATGAAGAATGACGTGTGCCACAAGATTGTCAAATACTGTGCCGTTACCAGAAAAGAAAGTACTGTATGCCGATCCAAAAGATGTTCAATTGAGTAGGAAAACTTTTTTTTTAAAGTACGTAATATGAACCTTGAAAAGACAAATTATTGATATAATGCTGTTTTGTCATGTAAGCAGTATATTTTATGTTATCTGTCATAAAATTCATTCTTGGATCTGAATGGCCCTGTCAAAGTCCAGAATTAAATCCAAATGATAAAATGGAGCAAGAAAAATGTTAATTTGGCAAGTACATTCGGGGCTGTCTGAAAGAGCTTAAACTGCTTTGGAAATAATAATGAGCCACAGCTTCAGTGCAGCAGTCAGAATTGTTTAGTGCGAAACAAAAGCCTCACAGATTCACTTTCACAAGTGGAGTGTTACGGCTTTAGCGCTATTAGAAGTTGCTTTGAGTTCTGCTTTGGGATTTCAAATGCTGTGGACGCAGAAACAAAAACGAAAGGGTGGGGGTAACGGGGTGGGCAGGGGTAAAAAGTTCAAAGCGAAAGTGGGCGAGAAGAATATAGGAGAGAAGGAAGGAAAAAGAGAATTGGAGAAAACACCCCGGACGTCTGCCTCTACAGCTGCAGAAAGCGAGAGAAACAAAAAGAGAACAAAAAGAGAGAAAAAGGTTTCAAAATTACAAGGTTAAATTTATTTGAAGTCATATCTGATATATACATAATTTTTTAATAGCAACTGACGTTAATAATTTGTTGTGCTAGGAAATTGCACCACATGCCTGGAAAATAAATAATACTGCCACTTTAAGAAAAAGGGGGGAAAAGAAAGAGACTTGCACCTATAACTCCAGTGGTTCTGCAATGACTCACAGCGCTAAAATACAAATACACATTTAATACCACTGCAATGCCCAGATAAAATTGTTTCTGTCCTGTCTAAGCTGAAGCAGACAAAGTGTACAAAATCTGTCTCACCCTAGAATTATTTTATTTTTCTTGGGGGAAAAAAAATCATAATCCTTTAGGGGTTTTTTCTGCTGTCTCTTTCTTTCAGTGCAGCAGCTGGGCGTTTGGAGGCCAAACTCAGCCGGTTCTCTTAGCACCAATTTCTCTCTGCTCATTCATCATGTGGAAATTGAATTGTTCTCAACGCCAAGATGCCGCAGTGTACAATCAGCCATTATTTTTTGGCACAACAGCTGGACGGTGCTGTAGCAAATTGCTGGAGACCGCCCGGCAATAGGCCTTTGATTTATCACCTGCAGTGAACCTGCTGGCTGAGAGGCCTGTCAGCCTCAGGAGGTGCTAATATTTCAGCACTTTCCGAGGCCCGTCCTTTGGGCTTGCAGAGGGCGGGATGGGTGACTGGCTCCTTTTGGGGTGTTTTCCCATAACGCAGTAGTTCATGGTATCTGTCAAAGGGGTTTTTTAACACCTGCTGGGAAACAAATTGTCTTTCTGTATTTGGGTTTAAACAAGTTTTTATGTCAGACAAAAACAACCTGGAGTCATACATTTGGAAAAAAAAAAAAAAAAAAGATCCAGTTTTCTAATGGTGTCGGGTTAAAAAGCTGTTCCAAATATTTTGGCCTAATGTGAAAATCTAATTGGCCTCCAATTCTAACGACTGGTTGTGAAAACCGGCGATGAGTCTTTTTACATCTCCGTAGAGAAATGTTGGCCCATTTGGCCCATTTTCTTCATGAGTTGCATGTCTTTGGTCATGTCACAGTATTTCCGTCTAGTTTAAGCCCAGACTTTAACTAACCCACTCCAGAACCTAGCTTTGCTTGTGGGCTTGCAAAGGGGTTCCTAGAGGTTAATGCTGTTCGGCAAGGAAATGTTTGGGAAAAATGTAATCTAAAACATTTAAGTGTGACAAAGAAAAAACAAAAGCAGAAGAAATCAATAACAGGGAACTACTTTCTCTCTTCACTGTTCATCATTCCTACTCTCCATTTCTACGCCTCAACCTTTCTACTCATGTGCTCCTCATTTCTTGCATTAGACACACATGTTTATGTTTGTCAGCCTCTTTTATAACATGTCCAGTAGTATCTTTTTTTTTTTTTTACAGTGAACATTGCATCTTCCTGTTTAGAGACTTGAATCTAGCAAGGTTGGGGTTTTTTTTCCCCAAAGGTGGCACATTTTAAATGTTGTACTTTAAGGCTGGATGTGTACCATCAGTGTATCAAAGGTTTTCCCTATTAAAGATTTCTCTGAATACAGTTTGTAGTAATGTTTCCTTCCTCTGCCAGTCTGAATGGAGCTTCATGGTTGGGTACTTTGAAAGGAAGCGTGGTCAGAAAACATCCAGACACTGTGGTGGCTGTCCCTGCCGAACACGATGTCCTCTGGAAAGAAACATGACATCTTTGAATGCAGCTGAGCTGTGAAAATCTTGTTAGAACAAGTCACGGTGTTTCTTGGGAATGGTGGAGATAATAATGGACTATATGTATTTAGATAAATACATTGGCCACAGTCTATACAAAAACAATATAAAAAATACAATCTAAAGCTAATTTCTTTTATTATTTATAAGGGCAATTTTATGTATTTTTTTGCAAAAATATCTACAGTAAGGGGCAGCTCACAGTGGCATTTTTTTTTTTGCATAATCAAGAAACTGTTACCTACAGTTGTCATAAAAAATGATGTATGCATCAAATATGACTTAAAAGAAATTTGCCATTGTAATTTAACGTTTTGAAAATGGGCCTCTCTCTTTAAGAAAGAAAGTCCCGCTCTTCCTGTAACTTATAATGATAATAAAGGTGAATTTGTATTTTAGCGCTGTGAGTCATTGCATAACAACTGGAGTTACAGATGCAAGTGTTTTGCAGTATCTCTCTCTTTTTCCATTTTTTTTAAGTGGCAATATTACATATTTTCCAGGTATATTGCCGTTTTATATCACAACCCAGTAACTCTGTTACCTTCAGTTGTTATTAAATTGCATGTCAAAAATGACTTAAAAGAAATTTGACCTTGTAATTTCAAAAAAAGTCTTGAATTTGGGCCTCTGTCTCTTTAAGAAGCTCCTGCTTTTTCTGAAACTCTGCCTTGAGGAAGTCATCCCAACATGGCTCCTCTATTAACCCTTTAACAACATTTTCACCAGTGTTGAACTGAGAAGTAGCTCGTATAATGAGCTCAGCAGATGTTCAGTTCCACCTGGTGTTTGCTAATTGCTGCTGGCTAGTCTGAAGGAGCTGAGTGGAGGAGCCGCATATGAAGCAGAGGCTCTGCTTGGAGACTGGAGCTTTAAATGGCTACCGGGGAAGATTAAAGGATTTCTCAAACATGCATGAAAGAATAAAGCAACACTCTACATATGTTTTTGATGAGTGAATAACATTATAACATGATGTAAAGCTAAAGGAGGTCGATTCCACATGATACTATCTCTTTAATTTCTTTCTTTTTTTCTTTTTTTTTGTTGCATTTTGTGCAATACATTTAAAAACCCATAAATTTTATATATTTTTTTATTTTTTATTGGTAGCAGTAGTATGCCAAATTGCACAAAGTTGGTATATTACAAATTGCACATCGTCATTTTACGGCTTTTTAGCTTTTTTATTTTTCATTACTTATCAGATAAAAATGTTGTAAAACCGAAGCGATTTACGCATAAAAACTTCATGACACATTTGACAGGAACAATTCAGTTTTTCACTCTTCCTGCTGGCTGTGTAAACTAAATTATACCGCGTGGCAAAAAAAAAAAAAGAGAGAAAAAAAGGCTGGGTCGAGGAGGGGCCACCGGGTCAGATTTCCACAAGAGTGCGACCCGTAACCCGCTCACAACCATCCCATTATGCTAACCTGCGCGCAGTCGCTGATCTGTAAGCAGCTCGTGAGCTCGCGGCATCTAGCCTGTGACCCATCCATGTGTTTTACAGATCTGTGCTCCAGCCCTCCCTGCTCCCCGAGCATCCTTCCAAACAGGCAGGGGAAAAAAAAAAAAGAAGCCAAACACGCAAAAGTTTTCCTGTCGCCAGAGCAGGAGTCGACATGGATAAAAAGGAGAGGTTTTCGTGACCGAAGCAAACAACTTGGGTTAACTTTTCCCCCCCCTAAAAGAATGATAACATAGCCTCCGGTTTTCGGCGGTGTTTTTGTGCGAAAACAGTGGAAAAGTTTGAGGCGGCGTCAGACGATGGCGCGAGACGGCGAAGACACCGGGATGGCCAAGGCTTCAAAAGCCAAAGGGCAGCGAAAGAAAAGGCCAAAGGAGAACAAAACCAGGACTGTCCACGCCAACATCCACTACGACAACGCAAAGGGAGAGGAAAACCCCAACAGACACTACGCCAGTAACAAAATCAAGACCACCAAGTACACCGTGCTGTCATTCCTGCCGAAGAACCTCTTCGAGCAGTTCCACCGCTTCGCTAATGTTTACTTCGTCTTCATCGCTCTGCTCAACTTCGTCCCGGTTGTCAACGCCTTCCAACCCGAACTTGCTCTGGCTCCGGTGGTTTTCATCCTGTCCGTCACCGCCATTAAGGACCTGTGGGAGGACTACAGGAGGCACAGGTCGGATACAGAAATCAATCACATGGACTGCCTGGTCTACAGCAGGTAAGCCCGGCCTGCAGCACCAGCTGGCTCCTCAACCTGGACGCTTTCTTCTTTGTTTCAGTCCTGCAAGCTGTTCTGCTCTCATGCATCTGGTCCATCAGCTGATGACGGAAACTTGGGGAAGAAACGAAACAGAGCGATGGTCTTTAGGATACTGCCGATTCAGCTGTTTTTCCTGCTTCCTCACTGCCAAAAACACCAAATCCAAATATCTGAATACTCTTGAAATAAGGCAAAACTAACCTACGAGTATCTTTTCAGTGAGATAGAGAGCTTGTTTTAAGGAAGTAATTCCTTAATATTGATGAAAAAGCACTAGTTCCACTGGCAGATAAAGTAATACAATGAAACAATCTGCCAGTGGAACTAGTATTTTATCAATATCAATGAATTATTTACTTTAAACAAGCTTCTACATGTTGCTGATTAGTTACTTTTAAGTTGGCTTTGTCTTAAGTTTAATAAGATATTTGCACTAGAAACTAGACAAAAATACTTTATGGTGTGTTTGCTACCAAAGCTGTCTTGTGCACTTCAGTAGGATGGAAAGTGATGCAGAGGAAGGAAAGCGGTAGGTGGGTTTTCCAAAATAAATGCGTGGAGTAAACTCGAGGCTCAGGCAGATTTAAAACTTGTGAACATCAGATTTCAAGTCGTGCCACAAATTCTCTGTTGAATCTAAACCATTCACTTTCAGCTGACTGGTGCTGAAAGAATATTTACCAGATTTAAACGTGTTAGCTCCGTCTAAGACAAACTTTTGCCCGCTTGTCAAAAGGATCTGGAGGACCAAAAATATTCTTGTACATCCTCTACTACAATAAAGTAAGCATGCATTGCTTTTAATTAAACAACATATATTTATTGTTGGAAGAGACGTATAAATCATTTTAGATAATGTGGTTTAATGGCTTTTACCTAGTAATTTTTATTATTATTATTTCTTGGTATCAGTTGGGGGGGGAAATGGTCTGTTCTGACCTATTAAATCAGGATTTAGGTCGTTTAAAATGTTTTAGCTGAGTTTAATAAATGAATGAAAAGCATATTTGGATGCAACAATGTCAACTTTTAAGTCAAAAGTTGACATTGCTGCATCCAAAGTGTTCCCTGAAAGAGAATGCAAAACGCCAGACTATTTAAAGACAAGTCATTTGGCTTGTTTTCAACATTTTCCATTATGCAGAATATTTTATTTTGTATGTGACAACTTTGCCCTAATCAATAAAAGCGATAAATCGCTAACTCGTAGTTTTTGAAAATGTGATTATTTATTTATTTTTTCTTCACTATTTCAGTCTTTGGGTTTTCATAGTTCAGAGTAATGTCAGCACACCTAAGGCTGCCATCTAGTTTGGAAAGTATTTTAAAGCATCTATGTGTTTGGACATTGAATTATAATAATAATAATAATAATAATAATAATAATGGAGGAACTGGGTTCCGGTCTAAGAAAGGAATTCAAATGATTGATGCTGCAGTATCAGGGCCAGACTAATATTAAAAAAAAAAAAAAAGAATTAGAAGAACAAATTCATAATATTTTAAGGATACAGTCCTATGACCGTAGAGTCGACGTATGATCAGAATAAAGTCATATCGCCAGAATAATGTTGTATTTTTCTGAAAACTTGACATGTCATGAACAACATGAAAAATAGAATCAAAATTAGAGTGCTTATCGTGTCAATTTCTGATCATTTTAAGGTTTATTTATTATTTTTTTTTTTACAATTTTCTTTCTTATAAAATTGTCTTTTTTATTATTATTATTTTGCTAGTAAATATATTCTTGTTGCCTGGCCCTGATACTCCAATCTCAATCAGAGATTGTATTTTGAAGCCCAGCTCTGGTGTGTGCCATGTCGTTTTTGGATCATTGATCTCTGTATGTTCAGAGTTTACCCCTGACCTCTGATGCTGTTTGTTCACTGATTTTCTGTAACAAATCTCCAAGGCCTTCAAAGAAAAGCCGAATTTACTCTGAGATTAAATTACAAACTGGTTAGCTGTTCAGTCTCGGTTTGAGATTTTCATCTGTTTAAAAAAGTTTTGAAAATCAAGTCTTATAGACATTCTACCTCACAAGTTTGCAGTACCTTGTGCTGGTCTATCCATCACATAATATTCTTATGAAATACATTGACATTTGTGGCTTTTAATGTAATCAGCTAGAAAAAAAAAGCATTTCAGTGCTTTCTGTAGCCTGGTATAACACAGGCTGGCCTTTATGCATGTCACCTGAATCCTCACTTCCAGATCCAACTCTTCTGCCCTCCGGGCTAAATCTTAGAAACAATAAAGTCCTCCCCAGATGTCCGTCAAAGAAACATAAAAGATTGTTTCTGCTGATATACTGCCGCATTTGCTTTTGGTTGCAACTCTATTAAGTCTGAATGGCTTTCCAACCTGACGGCCCATTTCTGACCAGTTTCCTGAGTATGTGTGCCCAGACTGTACTTCCCTAATGAAAAGCAGCACTGTCGTCCTCCCTCTATAGAGCATAATTCACAGGCACCAAAAGCCCCTCAGTGTTTGGCGGCTCCAAGGTGTTTGCAGACAGGCTTGACCCTCGTCGTTGTCAAGTTTGGACATAATTGGATTGTCTTTTGTGGCGGCGACAGTGTTATGCTAAACATCCCAACCTATGGAGCTGCTGACCCGACTAAACTCATACAGTACCCTGCACACCTCTGCTCATGCATAAACATGACGGACTACGAATCAGCCTTCATATGTTTGGTATTCTGTAATGCAGCTACATTCCTTTTAATTAGAGGGTTAATCTAATGAAGTTGGACCTTAATTTTTAAGGAATCTAAATGTTAGCTTTTAAAGTTTTGAACCGTGTTGTTGTGCGGCTGCTTAGTACATCGGCGATGGCTCAATCGACCGGTGATCATAATGGGCTGCGACTGAAAAACATGTGTTGTCCCTGTTCACTACAGGGACAACACTGAAAATGTTCAGGGTTTTTTAATTTGGTGTGTGTGAGCAAAATCAGATAAAAGGGATATTCTTTTTCTGCTGCTCCTCCTGAAGAAGGAGCCCAACATTTACAGACCAACCAACGGGAGTTTTCATATGTTGATAAAAAGTTGAAACCAGAAGTTGACATACACCAATTGAAAAGATGCATATTTTTACTTTATTTTATCTTTTTTTCCTTTGTCTGCAGTTAAATTAGACCAAACTTCTCGTTTTCTGTCAGTTGGGATAACCAAAATGATTTGTATTTGCCAAAGGTCTAAAAATCGGCACATTTTCCAAAGATTTATTGTAATTTTCTTCAAATTCAGAACTTTACATACGTTTGGATGGTATCAGGGATAATTTTGCAGCGTTATAAAAATAGCCTGTTGTCATTTTTGGGCAGGTAAACATGATCTATAATACATGGAGAATATTTCATCAAATGAAAAACATCCAGTATTTAAACTTTTTGAAGGCCAGTCACAGGGACAACAAATCCCTGATCAGATCCCAGATCAGCAGTTGCAGCTTGCTTTCTTAGAAGTAGCACAGTATCTGTGTGACGTCACACACCGAGTGTATGTTGTTCCGGCAGAGAGGGCAAACGCTACGTGGAGAAGTACTGGAAAGAGTTGCGAGTCGGGGACTTTATCCGGCTGCGATGTAACGAGATTCTCCCCGCCGACGTCCTGCTGCTGAGCTCCAGTGACCCGGATCGCCTGTGCCACATCGAGACCGCCACGCTGGACGGGGAGACCAACCTGAAGCAGAGGCAGATCGTCCGCAGCTTCTTCGACCTGGTGAGACTGAAACAAATGTTGTTCTCGACCTCATTTCATCATGTGCTTGCTGCTACATTTTGCTGTATCGTACGATGATCCCTTTGATTTTCAAGTGTAGTTTCAGGTTTTATGACTGACAAAAATGTGATCACAAATTGCAGGAAGAATTCACTGCTCACTCCTGTCAGTGAGCTGTGGGCTAAGGTGTAATAGAAATTCTTCTGAAGATATTTACAATCTACAAAAGGCGGTTGTGATAGAAACTCAGGTGAAGAATCTCAGTTATGGACCAAAAAAAAAAAAAAAATTGTTTTCTCCGGTTGATGTTCCTGAGATTCTTTTCAAAACCCACCTGATGAATAAAAAGGAGATAGTTTTCAGCTTTTGAGACGAACAATCAGAATAAAAAAAGAACAAAAATATTAAAATAAATACAGATTAAGGCAAATACTTACATACGCTGTGAAGTTACACACAGTTAAATGAGACTACATTTTTTTATGTCTAGCTCAATTTAATAACGAAACTTATTGTAGTTCAAATAGCAAAATAATGAGCGATAGGTATATATATTATAAACATTCAAATCCAGAAATGTTCACACATTTCCTCCATGATTGAACTGCCTTTTAAAGTGTATGACTTGATAAAATGTTTTGGTTATTTTGGGGATACTTCTAAAAGTTTCACATTTAGAAATGTGGAGGCAGAATTAACCAACTCCCTCCCTGAGGAACTTTGTAAAAAGAAAGATTCAGCTAAAGAGCTGTAATAGTCTCTTTATTCTCCTTTGCAGGTTGCAGATTCCTTCAGAGGTCTATTATTTGTAAAAATTAACAATGACTAATAATGATTTTTTAAAAATATTTTCAAGAGCAGAGGCATTTTGCTGCTCACACCACCACACTCAGCCACTTTCTAATTTGCACTGTGGTGTCGAACTCAACTGCAAGAACAAAATCAGACAAAAGTCAGATTGTTATACTCTGATATGAAGCCAATGTACCCATTATATGAATATAATACATAAATTATATAAAGTGCAACTTTCCCCTCAGAATAGTTGGCTTTTTCACATAAATCTCTTTTAACTTAATTTAACTTAATTTGTCTGCTTAGGTTTAGAAGACCCATTTGTGTCCAACCTTCAGCTTTCTGGCTGAAATCTTGAGATGCTGCATCAATATTTCCACATAATGTTCTTTTCTTTTGAATAGAACATTACGCATCTTAGCATCCATGACCAAAGTGAAGTGAGGGCTCCAAATATTTTCTCATTGGATGTTTTTGTCTTCACAGGACTGTGACTTTGACCCGTTAAAGTACAGCAGCATAATTGAATGTGAAAAGCCCAACAATGACTTGAACCGATTTCGAGGTTACATGTGAGTATTACATTTTTTTTTTTTTGTCTTAATAACTTTTAGAATTTTTGATTTTCAATTGCTCTCATACCTCTTTGCGGCTCTATTCATTTCTATGTCCAAGTCAAGCAATTCACAGAAAATAATCAATATAACCAACATCCGAGAAAAAAGTACTGATAACAACTCCAATTTTCTTTTTAAAGATTTTTTTATCATTTGTCTTGGAGAAGGTGGAAGATATAAAATTTGTCTTTCAGGAAGGAGGTTTGAGATCTAACAAACTGGCACCAAACCCAGGGATTTAAAAGTTACCATAATATATATATATATATATATATATATATATATATATATATATATATATATTATATATATATTTATATATATTATATATATATATATATATCCATTTAATCTGTTTTCAGTGTTTCTCTGTTTGGCTTGTTATTTCAGGTGATTTCTATACATTTCTTAAATTATGAGTCATGGCTTCTTTTTGCAGATTTGTTAACCAGTTGTCTGTACTGTTTTTTTGTTTGTTTGTTTGTTTGTTTTTTTTCATATGTGCAACCCTGTTGGCAGTCTCTCTGCTGTTAAATTTGCTGCGTAATTATCCATACAGTGCATGGTCATGGTGTTTTCTTCTGAAAGAATGACTTAATCTGCTTCGGAAAAAAAAAAAAAAAACACTCAAAGGCACATTGTGATTTATTTGTGTCATACATTCAGTTTTATTTATTCATTTCTGGCACTAAGTTCTAACTTTTGTTTTTCAGTGTCAGAATGCCAACTCTTTGACTTGTTTGCTTTTATTTTCTCTGTAAATGATCTCAGATGGTGGTTTGTGGACAAGTCAAGAGTTTCAAAGTGAAACTTGGGTGGTGCTCAAAACTGAAACAGAATATCTAAGCAAAGGATATAGTCAGCCTTGTTTGGATGTGAGTTATGACTGTGCAAATTGCACAAACCTCAAGGTATGCAACAAAAAATTACATACCTTGATTATGAGCAGCTGTGTGTCCTCAAGTTTCTTGAAGGGTCAAGTTAAAGTTTTGTATCCAGTTTCAGTATTTGTACTGGAAATGATTAGGGTTGTTCTCCTAAGGTATGCTTGCTACAGTAAAAGTAAATTGAGATTTTTCATTTTTCTTTGCTTAGTTCATGACTGGTTTGGATGTCCAGCTCTAATTCAGTCAATATAAATTATTTGTAATGATTTATAGTATAAATCATTACAAATGTAATGTGTCTCATGTTACAAATCATTCAACAATGAGAATACACACAAGAATTTCCTGTTGTGAATTATTTTCTTTCCGCTGTATAATACCACATTTTTTGTTTTCTAGAATTGTGCCCTTAGTGTATGCTTTTGTTTTGTTAGGTGTTTTTTTGTTTTTGTTTGGTTTTTTTGGACAAATTTCCTTTGGTTTTGGATGTTGCACAGCTGAAACTTACAGCTCTGATATTAAAAAAAAAAAAAAAAAAGAAAGAAAAGCGCTCGTCCTTTCCCAGTTTTCAAACATATTTCTGCCTGTTTCATTATTACACACCACTCCGCCTCTGACGGTCTCTCACTTCCTGTGTACGTTTTCATATGAGAACGACTTGACTGGGGTCAAACCAGTGGCTCTGTTGTGATTCCAATCTGTTGAGTATACCAATGATCCCGAATGCATGAATCTTAAGACTGTAATAGCCCAAGAGTTTGGTCATTGAACAGTTGACCGATAACTGTGATCAAACTTTCATCAGCCACCTAGATGTTAGTTGCCCTCTAGTCTAAACCAGCCCTTTTTTTTATTTTTTGAAGGACAGTTTTGATAATTCATTTTACTTCTGTAGTTCATTAGAATTTAAAGTTTAGGGATCTTTCAGAAGGTGCATTTTTACTGTCATATTACTTGAAAATGGACTCAGAACAACAGCACCGTGGTATCTGGGACAAAATATCATCCAGTGCAAATTTGTTAGTGTGACAGGCCTGCCTGGATCCCCACCACTTCTCATGATGTCACCACATTAACACACTGGATTTGCTGAGCTCCCCGTAAAGGATCCATTGCGACTCGTCTTCAAACTATGACACGTATTCTTTGCTTAGAAGCACACCAGATGCTGCAGGTATTCAGTTGCCAGGCTGCAGTGGAGCTCAAGGCTCACCAGTGCTTTATTACATTACGGTCAGTGACACCCATTCTAATCTGGCTTCCCTTTCGGAGAGAGAGCGCGAGCTCAGAGGGGGTTATCTCCTTTTCTAGCTGTGAACTCCATTAAGCTGTGTGTATGAGGAAACTCGTATTAATCTATAGACCAGTAGTGATGTGTCTGTCGGCTTGGTGTCAGAGGTCAGAGCGTGACCTCTGTTGTTGGTAAGCGTTCTGACAGTGTCAGTAATGTTTCAAAGTCCTAAGAGCTACAGGAAACCTTCTGAAACATTTGTTAAAAAATTGATTCAGCTTTTGTCCAAAAATGATTAGCTCTTTGGTTATGCAACCGTAGCACAAATCTGGGGTGTTTTTTTACAGACATATTAAATCTTACACAAAAGCTAACAAAGAATTAAAAAAAATTTTTTTTTTTTTAGTCAAACTTTTCTTTTAATAAGGTAAACATGCAAAGCTTTTTTTTTTTTTTTATAAAATCTTTGGATGTACAATGATTTAGACATCATTTTCTATTAAAATATCTGACAAAATATTTAAAATATTGCATACTTTATTTTAACAAGTAAAAAAAAAATCACAATTTAAGTTAGAATATTTAGTTAGATTCGACTGAATTTACTTATTAGTTGAATTCTGGATATATTATATGTAGTGGCGTCAGATTACAAGTTGATGAATACAAATGCAGACAACACTCAGATATTTAATATGTTGTTTGTGGCTATAAGAATCGGTTAAAAACCTGGAATCTTGTGATTGAGATGGGACATGAACAAGTTAATGGGGTGTGGATACTTCTGTGAGGCCTTGTCTTCGTTCAGGCTTAAAACAGACAAGATGTCGGTGACAACTGGGGGAAAACAGCGAGAAGTGAAAAGCCTCATTGAGTCCAAACTTCAGAGGTTTCATTTAGGATCAGTGGGAATTGTGGCTTAAATCAGGGCCCACTGTAATGGTTCACAGCACCTTGGCAGAATAAATGTATGTAGTCTTTTATCAGGGTTCTTTAAACATCTTTAAAAAAAGTCTAAAAGTTGAAAATCTAAATTTAAAGCCCTAAAAATCTTAAAACACCCAGGTTTTCATCCACGGGCTTAAATTAAATTTGATCAAGTCTTAATATTTAATTTTGAGCATTTGTGATCAGAAGTTGAGTTATGTGTCGTGTTGGTCTTAAAAAGTCTTTAAAATGTCTTAAACCGTACTTGCTGAAACCTGCGAGAACTCCCGTTTAATTATCCAAGAAGGGATGAAATCTATAATTCCCTTTTCACCTGAACAATGATTTTTCTTTCATCTGAGTCGTTTCTTAAATTGAATTTTCCAGAATCCACCGAAGCGGCAGAAGAGACGCACTTCACAAAGAGAACCTCCTCCTGCGCGGCTGCACCGTCCGCAACACGGAGGAAGCCGTGGGCATCGTTATCTATGCGGGTCAGTCTGACCGGCCGGACCGCGTCGCCCTCCCCTTAAGACCTGCGACCAACACGCCTCGCTTCTGTCTGTGCAGGTCACGAGACCAAGGCCATGCTCAACAACAACGGGCCGCGTTACAAACGCAGCAAGCTGGAGAGACAGATGAATGTGGACGTGTTCTGGTGTGTCGTCATCCTGCTGGTGATGTGCCTTTTTGTTGCCGTTGGTATGTAGAACTTTGTTTCATCGGCACAAATTTCACACGTCGCCGTGGAAAACTTTTACCCCACCAGAGGCCAGTTTATTCTTTGCTTCTTTTTTGTCATATTTAAATGTTTTTAGCTCTACAAACAAATGTTTATAAATGGGAAAACAAGACCTGAGGAAAAGTAAATGGAAGACTTCAAATGATGATTTAGTTGTTAAAAAGAAACTCAATGTTTTTCAGCATATTTTTTGATAACTTTCCCCCACACTCATTTTTTTTAAGTGTAATGAAAAAAATTGCTTCGGCTTATTGTCCCCGTCATCTTGTTTGCACCTAAAGTCGCAAACTGCTAGCTGGACATTGTCAGGATTGTCCAGTAAGTAGTAAAATTAATACTTCCATTAAAGCTGCAAAATGTAACTTTTATTTTAAAAAATGTATGTTTTTTACATATTTGTGAGAACTGTCAGTATAGTGTAATGGTATGCTATGAGATAGTGAAAAGATGGAGCTGCTCTCCCTCCCCCCAGAGCTATTACTGCCAGCTGACCAAAAACAACCAATCAGGGCCTCAGCGCTGTCAATCAGCTTCATGTACTCACCGCTCAACATGCTAATGGTGGAGAAACGACTTACAGTTAAAGAAAAACTGTTCATCCCCAGTCACCTGTGGCTGTGCTAACTAGCCTTAGCATTCACTGCAAGCTCTGCTATTAGAAGAAGCTACAGCTAGCAGAGAGGAAAGGAGACGCGGGTATTGACAGCAGTAAGACCCGCCTCCTGGCTCTGATTGGTTGTTTCTAGTTAGCACTGGGAGAAATCAGAGGAGCTCTTTTTTTCCTCTCGGAGTATCTGTCTTACACCATTTTATTACAAATATGTCATGAAATGTTTATATATATATATATCTGCACACACACACACACATAATATTTATTTTTATGCTCTCCGTCTTTCTGCTGACCTTTGCTGTTGCTATTCCAGGTCACGGGCTGTGGATGTTTCAGTACGGAGATAAGAGACCCTTGTTTGACGTTCTTAGTCCTGAAGGGACAAACTTATCACTCTCGATGTCAGTCATTTATCTCTTCCTCACCATGATCATCGTCTTTCAGGTACGAAACTGGGAGAAGGGGGGGCGGACAAAGACCAAGTGAAACCCAGATAACACGAGCAGGGACAAACCGTATCAGTATTTCTAAAAGATTCTCTTCCACTGTACGCAGGCAGCGCTGTAAATCAAATTGTTAGCTGAAATTATTTCAACCTCTTATCATATGACCTCTAAATCTTTATCGCCACTTAAAAAAAAAAAAACTCAGTAAGCAGTGAGGATGCATGCGCTTCATGCCTCACACAACCTCTCTGCTGTGCAAGATCAAGTTGGGGAGGGAACAGTTGTCACGGCGCTCTATTGGTCTGTTTGCTTGTGACCTGGATCATCGGTGAATGTGTCACGCCGCTCCGTGTCATCAGCAGCAGTTCGGTTTTGATCTGCGGGGTTTATGTAGAAAACGGTGAATGAAAGTCGGCGTGGCCAGTAATGTGCTTTAGCTGTGTAATCAGTGGCTGCGTTGGCCATGCGGGGGGAAAGCGTGCAAACTTAACTGCCTTCCCAGATGTTATGACTCAGTCTTCTCAGCAAAAGCGTTAATGGAAATGTCCCATCACGGCTCACGCCAACCTTTTTCTGAAACAATTGAGCAAATGCGGTTTAAAAGACTTTTTAAACAGTCTTCCTCCCAGACCATGCAGTACTTTTCTGTTCGTGTATAAAACTGCACAAAGCTTTTTTTTAGAAATGTTTTTAAACATTCTGACATTTAAAAAAAAAGTTTTTTTGAGGAAAAGTCGACAAAACCCAACCAATTTAAAAGTCTATCAATTTTATGTGAATCCATCAAGCAATGACGAGGCCTTTCTGCTCATTTTTAAAATATTTTCTTCATTCATTCATACGTACATCAATGGCTTAAATAAAATCACACCAGATCTTTTTTTTTTTTTTTCATTTACTCTCGGTTTTCTTTCTTAAAAGTTTTATTGGCTGTGGTGGCCTTTATTTGACAGTAAATTGAGAGAAAGTGGGTAATTAGAGAAGGGGGAAGACAAAAGTCAAAGGTCGCCAGGCTGGGAATCGAACCTGCGACAGCCATGTTGCGGACGAAGACCTCGATATGTGGGTTGTGCTTAACCCCTCCGTCACATTAGCACCCTGGTTTCTTTTCAAAGAAAAAGAGAAAAAGATGTTACAACAAAGTTTCAGGGCCTGGCTACAAGAATATTTATGTGATAATGAGAATATTATCATAACATGCCATTTTACCAGATGAAATATCTTAATATTGCAAGAAAAAAGCTTTGATAAAGTTATCAAGATCTGAAGTGACCAGCTTAATCCGTGCGACTCTTCGAAATGATCTCAGTTGTTTGCACAGTGATATTAATTTGATGCTGATCTGTTAAAAGATTAAATATTTCTATTGAAATATCAGCTGTAAAACTTAACAAGATGCTCAGCATTCTGCACTTTAATATTGTGTTGTTTTTCATGTTTAAGTTCTCATAAACTACAACTTCATTCTCCTAGTATTACAAATTTATTTGTAATATTATTATTTTATTATCCTAATTTTAAAATAAATTATTGTAGCTTGGCCCTAATATTCCAGAAGAGAACTGACCTGAATTTAAAGTAAAAAAAAAAAAAAAAAAAAAATCATAGTTCTTATTTGACGCCACACTTTCGTAAACCTTGCAGCTGACAACCATCTTGGTGGGTATCCGTTGCTAGCTGTCCCGACGGTTGCTATGGAGTTATGTCAACAGTAAACGAGCCGCATTCTCTGTCTCATACAGGTCAATCCTGAAAGCAGTAAAAATGTTGTTTATGTCTTTCTCTAGCACCTTGGTCAGGTCTTGAAGCCACGGTTCATCTATGCTTTACACTGCGTTTGCCTACCAAGATGACGCTTCAGTGGCACAGATCACTTCCGGTTCAGATTTGTAGGAACTGTGCATAGAAGCGGTAAAAGTCACTTGTCAAACAAGATGGCGGCCCGTGGCGTTCTGACATCATTCTGAACTATGGAAACAGAAGGAGTGCGTTAGTGGGGGAATATCGATGGCAGTATTTTAAATGTTAAGCTCTGAGAAGTGGTTCAGACTGTCTGGTCACTTGTGCGTTTTGTGCTCTGAATCCTCTCTGTCACTTTGCTTTCCTCTCCCAGGTGCTGATACCCATCTCGCTCTTCGTGTCGATTGAAATTGTGAAGATCTGCCAAGTGTACTTCATCCATCAGGACATGGATCTGTACGACGAGGAGACGGACTCCCAGCTGCAGTGCAGGGCGCTTAATATCACCGAGGATCTGGGCCAGATGCAATACATCTTCTCTGACAAGACGGGAACGCTGACGGAAAACAAGATGGCGTTCCGGCGCTGCACAGTGGCCGGCGTGGAGTACTCACACGACGCCAACGGTGAGTTCCACCGGCCGACGCGCAACGCTGGTTTCCCCTTCAAGGGCCTTCCTAACGGCTGGGTGTCTTGGCGCGATGCAGCTAGAAGGATTGCCATGTATCAGGAAATCGATTCCGAGGAGGAGGAGTTCATGTCCCACGGAGGCACCCTGCCCAGACGGGACAGCGTCACCAGCCATCAGAGCGGACGTGTCGTGCTGCGCTCCCACAGCACCAAGTCCCACCGCAGGACGGGCAGCAGGGCCGAGGCCAAGCGGGCCAGCATCCTCTCCAAGCACACAGCCTTCAGCAGCCCCATGGTCAGCTCAGCGCTCCGTTCAGCTCCGTTCAGCTCTGTTCAGCGCCGTCCCCGTCCGCTCCAGTCCCCGCTAATGCTTCCCTTCTCTGTCCTGTAGGAGAAGGACGTCACCCCCGATCCTCAGCTCCTGGACAGAGTCAATGAATGCAGCAGTCAGCTGGACTTCATGCGCTTCCACCGCCAGTCCATGTCCCACCTGCCCTCCAGCCTCTCTGATATCATAGATTTCTTCATCGCTCTCACCATCTGTAACACCGTGGTGGTGACCTCACCTAATCAGCCCAGGCATAAGGTAAGGCGTGGCGGCTCCCACAGGCCTGCTGTTTAATTTTGTGATTTTTTTTTGTGTGTCCTATAGTTCTCAACTTAAAAAAAGTCTGTTTTTAGTGGCCCTAATTTTCTTCTTCACATTTCTTATGGTGTATTAAATAAATACAGAATTGAAGATGGGTTACTTCACTGAATGAAGTACAAACATGTTTCAACCAAAAATACATTTGCAGTTTTTGTTAATTTCATAAGTTAGTTTCATCACTTTCTTTCAATAAAAGTATTGAAAGAAAGTGATTTGTAAAATTTTTCTTTTGCCTGATTTTGTTATTTTTTTTATTGTTGCCTATATGAATTATCATATTCATCCTTAAAATATCAAAAAATTTCCACCTAACTTTATATTTTGAGTTGATGGTTGATAATTTGATCATTTACTCAGTACTTAAGTAGACTTTTTACCAAATACTTTTTTACCTTTTCTTGCAGAAGACAGGTGAAGTCAAGTGAATGTGCATAGCCTGTAATTTAGTTTTCTAATTTGCAATTTAATGATTGGTTCAGAAAATTGCTAATACTTGTGGCATAATAATTAAGTTTCTCATCTTTTAAGTAGTCAAAAGAGTTGAAAGTTCTCAGTCGTCCTTCCCAAGCTTCCACCTTCACCAGTTACTCTTTTCCTAAAACTTTCCAAATTAAAGCAAAAATGTCCATGTGCACGTACCTTTCACTGCCATTCTTTGATGTGCTTTGTCCAAACAAAACCGTGTATCCGAGTTTTGTTTTGTCTCTACGTGAGCCTGGGTGTGGTTGTCCTGTTCTGAGGTGATATCCTCCCCCACCCATCACACAGCTTCTTCCCCTCCACCTCCTATTCCCACCCACAGAGATGGAGCTGCAGCGATTAAACTGTACAAAATGGCACATTATTCATGTGAGCGTGTGTTTGTCCTTCAAGGTTATCGCTTCCAGTGAAGAAAAAAATGCAAGCTTTGTGCAAAACAAAATCAGCAGCTTTGATGCAGCCTCCCTCCAGCTTTCGTTTTCTGCGCGTCTTTATTGTTGTGATTTGTTGTTCCCCGTGCCGGTGCGATTGTTCACATTTTATTAAGATGCCCTTGTAGCTAACCCAGCCCATTGAAGGATTTATACTTGTGTATTTGTGAGAGCCGTGACTCCTGCAGTCAGGAGACCGCGGAGTGAGTCACCCTCTGTGTTGTCGTGCAGCACCACCCCGGCATGAAGGACTGGCTGAAGGATTTTTGCCAGGAGAGGCATTTTCATCAGTGCAGGAGTGTGTAGTGATGGAATGATGCTAATTAACAAGACAGGAACACAAAAATTGCTCTGAAAAAGTCCAGAATTTAACCTGCATATAAAATACCTTTAATCAATTTTCTAAAAGTTAAGAAAATCACATTGGTGCTGTTTAATATAATGTAAGTAATACATTGATTGAGAATGTATTGATGCCCGATTTGTTTGACTAAGTGCTTGCAGGACTGGGCCTGTCATGATAACAACGCAGAATTGTCCCAGGCAAACAATAATATTGTTAATTTCTGTTATTATTTTCGGGTAATAGAATGATAATCCAAGTATGCCCTCCCCTCTCAAAGATCAATAAACTTTTATTTCTAATGAACATTTAACTCTGGAAGTGGAAGACATTTTAAATATCCCAAATCCTAAAATTATTGTTCTCGGATAAGGAAGGCAAAACAGGACTGTTTGGAAATATGTTCATTCAAGAAAAACAAAGACCCTTTGCTGCTAATTTATTGAATAACTAGACATGCAAGTGCAAAAACATAGATTTTTTTTAAATTAATCTATTATTTAGATTATTCAATTACTAATTTAGCTTTCAGCAGCTCCTTTGAAAAACATACTTTAGAAATGTGAACTGTGGGGGCTGACATTAGCGTTGCGGACGTCAGTGCTGCTGCGACATGTTTTGCATTTTGGACTTGAATAGCTTTAGTGACAGTCTAACACCTTCTAGCACAACTTGAACACAGCGATATTCTTTTCTAGTGTCAGATCAGATCATTTCTTGGAACAGAAATTAACCCCCATCGACCAAGAGAACCGACTTTTTCATCAGTCGCCATTTGTGGGTGTCACTTGTGCGTCAGAATTATAGACGTACAAGAAACATGTGAATACAAAACTTCCTGCTCATGATTTTTGTATGTGAACAAAATTTAAATAAAAAAAAATCCTGGCCCAACTTTTTATTTTGAAATTGGTTCTTTTAACTTTTGTAACTCTGAATTACTTTCGTACTACCTCAGAGGTACTGAAAATGAATTTGAGTTCTGTTCTTGCAGTAACAACTTCCACATTTGAGGGCTGTTGTGGTTAACGTGACCTTTTTCCAACAAACCATTCTTAGTGCTGCATGGTTTGTTTACTCGTTGGAAAAAGACCCGATTTCTCAGTTCCTGACAATCCAAGCTGGATGAACGGCTACACATGCACTCCTTCTGAGTACCTAAACTGGTAATAACCTTTTGTGAGTGAGTTCAGTTTCAGCATTACAAACATCACCGTTGATTTGTTGGGTCCTTTCACTTTATCACAGGCCATTTGCTGTCGCCTTTTATTTGGTCTCCTGACAAACTGTATGGCATGGTGTTCAAATTTAGGTGGTAAAATGTTGAAACAGACCCAGCAATGCTACTCCACAGGGCAGCAGCTGTTTCCAGGCAGTGTTTACTAGCAGTTGCGTACTTTCAGGCTGAGTGTACCAACCTGATGACCCAGCCTGTTTTCCTTCAGCAAGCCTTCCTCTGCTTAGACTCCTGTCTTTCCCAAAATTAGCTCAATGTTTGCTCTCCTCGCTGATCCTCATAGTTGGGTCACATGGGTGAGAACTGCTTACGATTGACTGCCAGGAAGCTTTCAGAGTTTTTGGGGGGGTTTTTCTGTGTATGTGTGAGAATATAAAAGTGGAAAGTATTTGCCTGCTGTCAGAAACCAGCTGTTTGAGATCCTACAGTTTTGCTTTGTTAAATGTTGCAGCTACAGCTTGGTTTTATTTTAAAACCTTGAAATATTCTCCCTTTCATTGCACTGTTTTGGTACATTTACTTGAGACGCTTTTGATGTGGCCAAGTTTTGGCTCAAACTGCAAATCGCTGAAGATCATCATGTTGCCTGTGTGAAGAGTTTTGTTTTATGTCTTCAACACCTATCAAGTCCAGGTTATCGTGACTTAATTAGTATTTGTAGGTTGCAGGGTAATAGGTTTATTGTAAGTAATGTCGTTGCTATCTGCGTTAAATTAAAGGGTGTTTTATTTTATGCTCTGAAATTTAGAAAACAATACACCAGGCTGTTTTTTGGACAGTGTGTTGCAAAAGTATTCATGTATAAACCTTTTGCCCTTTTTTTTTGTCATGTTGCCACCACAAATTTATTACATCATTTCCAGCGTTTCCCCCAGAAAACCTGCTGAGCCCGGTGGCCGAGGCGCTACAGCAGCCCACCGTGATTTTCTGTTAAGAAATGTTAAAAATTCAGAGGTGCCCCAGTAGATGTCATAATAATTTGGAAATAATAGTGTGAGATCAACAGGCACGGGCACAACTAAACTTTGCTTAATCCGTCTTTACGTCACTGGTGTATTAAAAATCCTGTTTGAATTAAACAAACCTTGCTTACCCTGGTGGCCCACCAGGCTGATGATTCACTGGGAGAAACCTTGAATTCATTGGGCTTTTATGTCATAAAGGTCATTCAAACAAATAAAATGATTGACTGGTCCGATCAAAGTGACTTTGACTGGGCCATTTCTACACATAAACCTGTTTTGATGTAAAACGCCCCATTTGAGCTTTGCCTGTATGATTAGCAGTGCTGTCCTGTCCTTTTAACTGGTTTTTGTCCAGGATTGTCTTCTATTTAATTGAGTTATTAACCATTTGCCAGTGTTATTATTGCAGTATCTATTTAGTGAAAAATCATACAAATGTACATGATTCCTTTTTGCACCAGATAATGTTCCTGAAAACAGTACCCCTGTATATTCCACATACAAAAACTGGACTGTGGAAACGTACAAATTGAGGAGAAACATCAACGCTGCTGTCTGTTGGCGTATTTCATGCAAAAATGCACTGAAACGTCTGACAGCACTTTGAGCTCTTTGGAAATAGTTCGACTGGGGCCTGGTGTCGAGTTTGGGAGGCACTGAAATGGCGCAATTTATGTCATGTGCCTAGGTCAATTATATTTTCAACTATAACACTGTAAACATAAGATAATATGGATAACGGATGGATGTATGGATTAACACACACCTTGCAGTTAAACAATTTAATTTTCAGATGTTGGATTGAACAGTATTCCAATGTCCAGAGGTTTGGGATATTATTCTACAAACTAACCCTGCTTCAACTTCTCCAAAACATTCTCCCTGGCCATGAATGTTTGGGGTTGAAAGGGTTATGAACACGTAACCCTAGTACCGCAGATGTGTATTTATCCTTTAATCTTTGTTTTCAAGGTCCGAACAAGGTTTGAAATGAAGTCTCCGGTTAAGACCATCGAAGATTTCATCAAGCGTTTCACCCCCAGTCGCCTGACCTCAGGCTCTACCAGCAGCAGCTCTTCCAGTCTCAACCGCTCTTTCAACAAGGGCTGCTCCAGCTTGATCTCCTCGACAGAGAGCACGCTAACCAAGCTGAACGAGGAGCGTCTTTCCAGCACCCTGGAGCAAGGCTTCAGCGCCATTTCACCCCGCTATGACGGAAAGCCGCCCGGCAACCCTGAGGAAGGAGAGCTGCGCTACGAGGCGGAGTCGCCCGACGAGGCCGCGTTGGTGTACGCTGCCAGGGCGTACAAGTGCTCCCTGGTTGGACGCCTCCCTGACCAGGTGACGGTGGAGCTGCCTCACCTGGGGAAGCTGACGTTTGAGCTGCTGCACACGCTGGGCTTTGACTCCACCAGGAAGCGCATGTCGGTGGTGGTGAGGCACCCGCTCACCGATCAAATCACAGTATATACCAAAGGAGCGGACTCCGTCATCATGAACCTCATCAAACCCCCTGACGCAGGTAGGGAACTCGGCATGTTCAGTCATTTCAAATTGTTTTCTGGGTTTGTGTAGTTTGAAGAGAAAGTTGGTGGCAATGCAACATTTGTTACATTTTCAGCTGGTGCGGTTCACTTTCACACTTAACTATGTCAAATGATCTAAACCAATTGGCAAAAACTTTTCCCCTCTTCGCCTGTTGTGATGCTGCACAAAGCACTAAACAACACGGAAACTCCAGAAGAAGACACTGAGCGCAACTTTCTTTTTCACGAAATGCAAACAAAAATGGAGTGGCGTCATATTGCTGTTGGATTTGTCTTTTGTTTCTGATAAAACGGCTTGCTATTTCTCCCGCTGGCGCGAGACTCTCACATCTGTTTTGG
Organism: Poeciliopsis retropinna; assembly: GCA_010277075.1. Lineage (NCBI taxonomy): Eukaryota > Metazoa > Chordata > Actinopteri > Cyprinodontiformes > Poeciliidae > Poeciliopsis > Poeciliopsis retropinna. The sequence continues at coordinate 24,296,335 of VMRM01000003.1, forward strand.
TTGTATTTACCAAGAATGCCCTGCGCTACATTCACTTTCCTGCTTTCGGAGCGGTCTCCGGTCCGTTTAGCGCGGTTCGAATACATATGTGGATGCCAGAGTTCACTTCATCCGAACCGAGATCTAAGTTTGTAGGCAGGAGCAGAGTTTGCTGTTTTCAGTGCACATCAGAGCTCAATTGCACATTCACACCTTCCCAAACAAACCAGACTTCATAGAGCTTGATTAAAGTGAACTAAATAGGACTAGTGTGAATGTACCCTAAATGTTTTCACCACATAACCGCTCGTCGTTGACTACTCAGTTCTACGTTTATTAGTTTCTCACTTAACAGTCAAATTTCTGGAGAATAAATCTACCTGAGCTTTTCAGCTGCAGCACATATGTCAGATTCTTTCTTTCTTTCAAAACTAATATTTCCTCATTTCCATTCACTGAGCTTTCCTCAGAATCCCCGCCCCGCTTTGAAAACCTATCTCTTAGAAGATCCACCTCTTAACTAAACGCTGCTCCTTTCCATGTCAACAAACAAGATCGCAGGTTATGTAAGAACTCACTTTGAGTTTAAAGACTGCTTTCTGCTACCTTCCCCAAATAAACTTCCTTTTTTTCTTCATTTTCCTTGTTGCATAATCAAGGCGCTCCTTTATATTCTAATGGTAAAGGCGCAACAGGTTGTTGGTATTCCAGGCACACAAACACACTTACTTATGTTTTCTACTAACTGTATACACAGTAAGGATTCAGTCCACATTAAACTCGATGTTTGCATCTGAAGTCCTGCTTGCTATACCACAAACTCTTTCGTAACTGAGAAACGACATTAATAGTTATTTGACATCATGTGGATATTCAACAGATAAGCCAAGCTTGAAAAAAAAAAAAAAAACCCGGCGTATTGTGTTTTGTTTTAGGAAACGGATCAGAGCGAACGGCAAGTCTGTCGGAGGCATGTTCTTTTGCCTTACTTGGGTTTGGTCACATCCCTCCACAAAGATGTAAGGGTGAGACCTTAGAGTAAGCAAAACACAAAATGGACTTTTTAATGCGACAACAGAGCACACACAAGCTGCATTCATGTCAAACAGAGCATTTTCTCTCCACATAAATACACTTCTTCCCCCTTAAAAAAATTTTAAGAAATAATTTTCTGATTTCTTGTCTTATCCCTTAGAACATTTGCTGAATCATTTTACAGGAAGGTATGTAGTTTCTTTTGGAGTTTAGGAAGTGAAGGTCTTCCTTACTGCCAACATCGTCTGTCCATGTTCAGACAGTACGGCGTTCTGCAAGATGGTTTTGCAGGTAAAAATGTAGAAGAGGCACCTCAATAGTACTTTCAGAAGCCACAAATCATATTTCCTTCAACTCCATCTTGTTACGACAACAGAAACCTTTTCATAACTCTATTTAGCTAAGCTTATGAAAAATTTTCAAGGCGAGCATTAACCTTTCCCGTAAGACATTTTGCAGAATGTAATGAAGAGAAAGGATAGATTAAAGTGACATTGGTTTAAAAACTCTTAATCCCTTTGCTTCAAATGGGACGTATGATTCAAAATCAATGTTTTTGTAATCCACAAATACTTTTTGTTGTGTAGTTTGAATCTGTAGGAGTGCAGAAAAGTTGAATTTAGTCTATCCTGGTTCTTTCTAAACATTATATTCTGTTTGGTTCGTATTTTCCAATCCGTTCAGTTTTCTCTACTGCCATTACATTAAAAAAAAAAAAAAAAGATAAAATAATTTTTGAACGATTGGCATTTCCACGGCAAATACTGAGACGTGAACAAAGTAATGACAGTTAGTTACAAATTTTGTGAATTGGCCTTTTATTTTTTTCTTGACTTTGTAGTTCTAGGATGCCGAAGCTACAAGCGAATAAGTCAAAATGGTTGGTCGTTGCGTGTGCTAATCCACACGCCCCCCAGGAATCAGAACCTCTGCTGAGTAGCAGTTCGTATTGGATCGGTTTAATAACATCGAGTGACCTTGGCATTTGCAAGGTCATTCGATAACTATGAGATAAGAGGCTCATACAGGTAATTATGAGCCTCTTATCTTGCTCATACTTACCTGTATAATAGTCAGAGAAAAGATTTTAAGAGAGAGAGTGTATTGAGTTGCAGTTTAATCCCCCTGCTTGTCTATGTTACACTTGTTAACTCATTTAGAGACTTTCCTCATACTGCAAGGACAGGCACATTAACATAGAACTGAGGCAGAAAAAGAGTGTTGGTGATTAAAGTGTTTACCTTTTAATGTATTTAAACTCAAGTTTAAAGTGAGGGAAGTGTAATTTCAACAACAGATCGTTACAAAAGTAGATGAGAAATTAGTCGTGTAAAATACCATCGACTCTCCTGAACATAAAACAGTCCTGTTCAACTCTGAACGCTGCAGTGAAAGTAGGAGTAGTGTGCTCTGCATTATGGCTGCAAAATATGAATATAACAACAAGACAATAGGTTACATTTATCCAGAGAGCTACAACAATTTAGTGTTGGTTGAATTTTATTGTTTGCTATCTTGTCTCTCAACTCTTGACTAATGTTTGCACACTTTGGCATTTTTCTTTCTATTTTTAGCTATTATGATACATTTGTTTGTCTCCGTTTCTGTTTTTCTTTTAGTCTGTGTTCTTCATCCTAATAATTTAATAGAAAGTAACCCGTGCACCGCTTTTCCTTGGCCTCCTGTTAGGGAATGCCTGCTATCATGTCGTTTTTACATTTGTCTCCTGTTCATCAGTAGCAGGAAGTTTCAGCTTCACAGATATGTGATCCTCCTGTCCCCAGTGCAGATGGACACTCCTATTTTGGTTTCACATGGTTTTAGACTGCCATCCCCACATTCTCTCAGATAAGGCTGGATTACAAAATAATTACTCAACTCAACTTCCATTATGAGAAGAATGCAGCTCTGGAATCCAGGCTATGTGGTTTGTTTACCATTTTAGGGGCATTTATGCCGTTTTCTCTGTGAAATCCAGCACAATGGTGAGATTTTGGCCTCATTCCTCCTCTAACAGATTTAAAGGGAATAGGTGCATGTCATTTAGTGTTGCTCTAATAACATGGCACACGGAGGCGCTGAATCTGGTCTGAAGTCCCTTGAGCCTTTAGAAATTGCAGCACGACTTGTGACGAAACTCCAGTTTCACCACTGCTGCATGGTCTTGTGTAAGAAACTGTATTACTTTCTGTAAGTATTGTGCTTTAAAATGAAAATAAATATGAAAAACAACCTTTAATCTTCATGTCTAGGGCGAACGTGTTATCTGTTGACCTTGGTACACAGTGTTCATACAGACTTTTCTCTCTTTTTTCCACATTATTACTGCATAGTGTGTTTTATTTATATTTTATTCTCTTAACCCCCAAAAAATCCAGTTTGCGTTACTTCCACATGTGGTACTAAATCTATCTGATCGTTTTCAAAGTGTCTGCAGTCTGAACGGTCATATCTAATTTCGTCTAACTTTTTGGTCGTTCTGCACCAAACGTAAACATTGGCTAAACATTACAGATATGAAACTAAGAAAGGAATGTGTGTTGCTGGAGCATCACAGTCCCACCGCTCTTGGTTCTGACCAAACATCCAAACAGACTTTTCTGCAGTCGATGCTCCACAAAAAGCTGTCGGTCGTTATTTCCGTCTATCAGCAACCACACAAATAAAATGGGATTCAGCAAAAATTTAAATATCAAGACGTGCCTTGTGAATGTATCTTTGGTCTTTTTAACCTCTGAGACTTTCACAGAACAAAACCAAATCAAATGTACTATTCCAGCAATTTCTGAAAGCAATATCGTTGCACTGGGTTTTATTTTGGAGTTCTGAATACTAAATGTAAATTGATGCCACACTTGGGTCCTTCATAACAAATTTTACTGGACAATAAATTGTCCAAGAAATTATTGTGAAAAATGGCAATATCGCAGTTATGAGACCATTTTTTAGCACTATGTTGATAACGGCTCAAACATGAGCCATAGCTTTGTATAGGACACTCCTACACAGGAATTGGAAGATATTTTAAACATCCAAAACAACCAAAAGCAAAAGCAAAAAAAAAAACACACACACAACCATAAATAGTATGGATTATGAAATTGTCTATGAGAAAATATGAATCGTCAAGATGTAAATTATCGGGCTCATTTTAATTTGTCCTGCGATTAATTGCTTATTGCGACACTTTTGCTTGTGCAATCTTTTGAAACCCATTGTTTTTCCTTCCACTTCACAGCTGTGGTGCTCGCCGCGATCTGTCTGCGTTCAGACGTGATCACATGCGTTGGTGCACCGGGGTCGTCCTGTGACAAAACGTGAATGTCCTGCAGCTGGTCGCCTAAAAGATCGGTGGTTTTTGTCGACCCGACCCAGCAGAAAGGGAAACGCTTTCCTGGCGTTTGAAGCCTGTTGCCCGCTGCCAGTTTGCAGCTCATTTGTTCCTTTTAGTAAAAAATAATTTGCCGATGCGGTTCGTGCGTGGTCGTTGCGGCCAAGCTGGGCTGTTATTAGTGAGATTACATGGCTGGCAGTCAGAGTGCTGGCTGGTGCATCTGTGTCAGGAGAGCCGTAAAGCCAATCTGTTGGTGTGCCGTTCCCTCTGGCCGAGGTGCGGCGCCGCAGAGTCCCATCGGCAACGCTCTGTTACCAAACATAAGACCCAACATCCTCAGCAAACCTCACATGCTTTTATTAAACCGATTATGTAACGCGGCTGAAATAGGATGGTTTTATTTTTGTGAGATGAAGAACTTCTGCCATCAACCTGCGTCTGCTTGATGAGTACTGTGACGTTTTTGTGAAAAATATTGAGATGCATGGTTACTGTAGGTGTGAGCACAGATGGTGCTCGTGTTTCTGTTAACATCTCTGGCGGTTTTGGTGCTAAATTTTCCCCCAGAGCGAAAAGTATTTGATCTCATCGAACCAATTTTTTCTGTTGGCGTCTTTATTTTTATTTTATTTTTTTATTTTTAAGGCAACACCAAAGGAAAACGTCAGAAAAAGATTTTCTGCCGGACACAGAACTACCTGAACCTGTACGCCGCAGACGGCCTTCGCACACTCTGCATAGCCAAAAAGGTAAGCGTTAGGGTTGTGCGTCTCGCTGGATTCTGGGCAGGCTGCGATCGTAGTCCGGCACAAATGACTGCGCGGGCCAGCCCTTCCAAACGGGACATGCTTCATGACTCAGCTGCAATCTGTGCCTCGTTCCCAGACTGCTAATTTATGCTTTCACAGGCCGTGTATTCCTTGCTTGTGCACAGCCTGTCACCAAAGCCGAGTGATGAAACACCTCGTCAAGGTTTCACATTCTGCTGTGCAGGAATCACAGCAGCAATGTTCCGTTTTCCCACAAGAAACAGAAAGCAGTGATTCTTTAGCTGTGTGTGTGTGTTTGAGTGTAACCTTCTGGTGTGTTTTGTGTGTGTGTGTGTCAGACTTTGAGTAAAGAGGAATACGCCCGCTGGCTGCAGCGCCACCTGGAGGCTGAGACGGCCATCCAGGGAAGAGAGGACTTGCTCTTTGAGTCGGCGTTGAGGCTGGAGACAAACCTCCACCTTTTAGGTTTGTTGGGTCACTTTTCAACTTGCAGAACTTCCTTCATTTTTAGACCAGAAAAAAATGTCTTCTGGACAAGCGTGGAGTTTGGTTTCAGTATTTTCCAGATGTGGAAAAGAAACCCATTGTGTGTCAAAGGGTGTGTCCTTCCCACCTTTTCTTTTCTTTGTGTTTTTTGCGTTATGTCCTACCTTCTAGTCGTCCTTTCTCTTCCTTCCTTTTCATGCTTCTCCATTGTTTCTTCCTTGTGTGCTTCCCTCTATGCTTCCTTCTTTTCTGTAATCTTCCTTATGTTCTTTTCTCTGTTGTGCTCTTCCTGCCCAATGTCTTTCTTTCTTTTCCTACTTCCTAGTTTTCTTTGTTTCATGTCCTTTTACACTCAAAGTTTATCCTTAATTTCCTGAGTCTTTTATGTTTGTCTTCCTTCCTTCCTGCTCCTTTGTATCATTTATTCCTAGGATCCTTCTCTTTCTTCTCTGACCTTTCTTCTGTGTTTGTCATTCCTTCCTACCTTGTCCCTTTTTCATTTTGTATCACAAATCCTTTGTTTTTTCCCTGTGCCTTGTATTCTTTCCTGCCCTTTCTTCCTTGTCATTCTTGTCCTTAATTGTGTGCATCCTCTCTTGATTTCTTTCTCTTAATTTCTTTCTTCCGTTCATTCTTCTTTCCTTCTTACTTCCTCTTCTTTCTAATTTCCTCTTTCCTTCCTTTCTTTCCCTGTTGTTCACACTTTCTTTGTCTCTTTCTCTTTTTCCCTCTTTTGTGTCTTTGTTCCTGTCTGTCAAATAACATAAATGACAGAGAATTGTGGGACGTTGAGCCCGTAAAAGTGTGAAGTACATGGGTGAGAAACGTGTCTGTATAATACTGGCGGTTGGGAAGCATTGTTGCAGACACTGACACGCATCCGTCCACAGGAGCGACTGGCGTTGAGGATCGGCTGCAGGACGGCGTCCCAGAAACGATAGCTACGCTGCGAAAGGCCGGCCTGCAGATCTGGGTCTTGACGGGTGACAAACAGGAAACGGCAGTCAACATTGCCTACGCCTGCAAACTGCTGGACCTGGACGAGGAGCTTATGACGCTGAACGCCGACTCCCAGGTGGGCCGCATCCCACCCAAAAGCTCATCCTGTTTTCCTCATCCAGGCCGTATGCGGAATAATCAATATATTAATCATGTGCAAACCAAACATTAACGTACGCTTCAGGCAATTCAAAGAGTCAAGGTGTACTGTGGTTTTGCACAGCTACGGTTTCAAGACTGCTAAAATTCTCCATCATACCGTTGCTATGGCGTCGAAGCCTTTTCATGAGAAGCCAGAGGAAGTGAGAGCGTTTCCTGCTGCTGACTGAAGCAACAAAAGCACTTATATTTTCCCCTCGCTTCTCGGAAAGGCCCACACCAATCTATCCAGGACTAATCGACCTCATTTTGATGACTCATTAATAAATAATCAACTAATTTAGTAATTGATTAATCATTAACAGGAGTACACAGACTCAAAAGTGTAGTTTTCAGAAAAAAAGGACACAGTCGGAGCAGCGACAGAGACAAAACAAACACATTTTGCATTCAAGACTCTTTGTCAGTAAATATGTTACCCAGAACTCCTCAGGTGGCATTTTTATCTGGTTCATATTCTGTAAATAAAATCCATTAAACACCCTTTTGCTATGTAATTACTTATCAGTTAATCCTACGAATAATCATCTGATCAGCTCTACACTGTATTGATAAGTCATAAAGAAAGGACTATGATTTTCACATGTTGATGTTGGTCGTTTTCTTTGGGGATTTTTTTTAGCTGCAGATGCATCATGCATTCTCTAACAGGATACAGTTGCTGCATTTTGGATAACAAAATGCATCTATTTAACAATAGAATTGAATTATTTGCAACTTTAGAAGGAGGCTTAAATAAAAAATCTGCAGAATGCACCAATTTATCAGATTAATCGTTCAAATAATTGTCTCAAAATTAATTGATTACTAAAATAATCAGGCATAGCATTATGACCGCCTTCCATATGGTGTGTGGGTGCATCCTGGTGCCAGGAGTTTTCCAGAAAAGATGATGTGATTTGTTGCAGTCCGTTGCTCAGGCATGTGGTCTCCAGATGCAAAGCTGCTCAGGCAGTTTAGACATCGTGTTGATGTTGACCTCTCCGTACTTCTGTCTACTCCAGGAGGAGTGCGCTGTGTTGCTGGAGGAAAGTTTACGTTACATCCAGTCCAAATTCCTCTGCAACTCCGGAGACCCGTCCACCAAGACCTTCCCGAATAAAATAGCGGACTTTGAGATATACTCATCGTCATCCCTTTCCTCCTCCCAAACCGCTCACTTCATGGTGCACCGGCTGGGCTTGGTAATTGATGGGCGGACCTTGGCCTACGCCCTGGACAAGAGCCTGGAGGATAAGTTCCTGGCAGTCGCTCGGAGCTGCCGCTCGGTACTGTGCTGCCGGTCCACGCCGCTGCAGAAGAGCATGGTGGTCAAACTGGTGCGGAACAAGCTGAAAGTCATGACTCTGGCCATAGGTGAGTGAATGATGGAGTGTGACAAAAGTTTAGATTTCAGTGTTGCCAGGTTTTGCTTAAATTCGATGGCCCAGCAGTTTTTCTGAAACCTAAAAACGGCTCCAAGTAGAATAGAAGGAAAATGTTTACGGTCTTACTAGGGTGTATTAAACACGGTTCCTAAGAAGTCAAGAATGCAAATATTTTTCCATTTTTCCTCTAAATTTGAGTGGAAAGATGGAGAGATGCATCTTTCTGTCCATCCAGCCATCAAAATAGGAATGTGCGATACATACGGTAAACAGTAGAAACAATAGAAATTGGGCCTACGACAGAGATCTGTAGTCTACCGGCTGACCGCGTTAATGCTTGTTGATGACGTAATCATCTAGCATCAAAACAGAGAAAGCGGGAAGCAGTGTGTCTGAGAGCACAGAGGAAGAGCTCAGTAAAAAGGCAGGTGCAAAACCATCAATTATCCAGATCTGGTTCGGGTTTAACCTCCAGCAGTCTTGGCGCGATGCTCAAACACGCCAAGACTGGCGCGTTTGTCTTGGCGCCAGTCAAGACAAACTGCCAGTCAAGACAAACTGATGTCCTTGAAGGACATCAAGGACATCTTCCTTCAAGATGTCCGACATCGGACATCATTCCTTCAAGATGTCCGACTGTGAAGGAAATGTCACAGTTGGACATCTTGGAAGCGGGATGACACGGTGACGGTCTGACGGTCCGAAACCACACCAAAAAAAACCTTGTAAAAGCGCACAGTGCAACAAATCCAGACTGTACTGATATTAGAGAGATGCTTCCAATGCTTTGGTTTGAAATCTAGTAACTTGAAATCTAACCCTAGTCCAATGACGTACCGTACTGAAAGTTTATTTAGAACCCAAAAAAGTTTTTCTGTAACTTCTCCTGAAGGTACTGTCAGAATAAATCGAGTCATTTCAGTTTTAATGTTTGTAAAGAAATGCAATATATAGTTGCTCTATAAAATTGCTGCATGCTCTACATTTTACATTCAGCTTGCTAATAAAGAAATTGCCCATTCAGATGAATTATTCTCTGCCTTTTATGCCTTTGCTTAAGAAAAAACCTTAAGCATAAGGAGATGCAGTTTCCATCATCACAATATTTGAAAATAATATCACAAATGAACGTCGTCCCAATGCAGCTCTAATCAGAATAGTCATGACCTTTTTGTAATTGGATTGCTTCAGGCTTGTACTTTTTTAAAAATGTTATTTATTAAATTTTTTTTTTTTGCTTTAATCGTCATGAGCTGTGATTATACCTGCCGTGGTATCTGGGTCATTAAAAATAATGACCAACATTATTGAAATGTAGCAGCGTTCCTCGGGTGCGGGTACAGCTTAAAGTCGGAGCAGGAAATGATTCTGTTGAATTTAACATTTTCTTCAGATTGTTGCCTTTTAAAATCTACACTGAGCAGCTCGTTATTTTGGACGCTTGAATAAAAGTGACGTAACCGGCTGTGCTGAGGAGCAGGGGGGATCAGAATCCTGCGTTGCGCCACATGTGGGAAAAGTTTTGGTCTCATAAAAACAAACCCTCCTGGGAGACTCGCTGTAGCCAAACAATCCAAAAACACTCTGGTGCCTGTTTGGCTGGGACTCATCATCAGGTGTTTGTTTTTTTTTCTTCTTCTTACCACTCGTCGAGAAAGTTAAATTGTTAGTGTGTATTTTTACGTCGAGCTTCGATCCTCCAATTCAATAAATCACACCAAACACAGCGACAGATTAATCAATCTGTTTGCGATTGACAAAGAAGATTTGACTGGTTGGATCGATGCTCCGAATTAACACCATATAACTGAAAGGGGGGCGGTTTCTGTGGCATTACTCTGCAAAAACAGAATATTTTACCAAGTAATTTTAGACTTGTTTCTAGTGCAAATACACTTGGAATAAGTAACTTACAAGTATGATATAGGAGCTTATTTTAAGTCAATTATTTCTTAATATTGATAAAAAAGTATTTGTTCCACTGGCAGATTATCTACAAGACATTTTTCCCATGATGTACGTGAAATAAACTCCCAGTGAAACCAGTGCCTTTTATCAACAATAAGGAATTATTGTCTTAAAACAAGCTCCTGTATCTTGCTGAAAAGTTGCCTGTAACTTGTCTTATTTCAAGTGTAGGGAAATATTCGCACTAGAAACCAGACCCAAAACTCTTCTTAAGATTTCATGTTGTTCTGAGACGGCATCAAGCAGCCAACGCAAACATTCATCAGAGATTGGGCCGAAATGTTGTCTCCCTTTACCCACCATCGCTACTCCCACTCCCACTCCCACACCTGAAGGAACAAAAACAAATTGGTTTTTTTTTTCTCAGTAATACAAAGTCAAGGCCTGCTTGTTAAGTTCAGCTACAAAGGGACAGAAGAGAAACTGTTACTCAGCACCAGACTGCAAAACCAACAAAAAAAGAAACTGCACCATCATAAATCTAATCTATCCTTCTCTGTACGCTTGACCATCTGAGCATCATCTTATTTGATGACACAACTTTTTACTGCCTCCGGGCTGTCTGCTTCTCCCTTTAGACCAATTATATTTTCTGCATCTTTCCCGCTCTGAGGGACTGTTTTGTGTCTGTCTCCCAAACTCATTAATCACAGGTGACGGAGCTAATGATGTCAGCATGATCCAGGTAGCGGACGTTGGCGTGGGGATATCCGGACAGGAGGGCATGCAGGTAAGGGCGAAACAAGTCCACGGCAGATGGAGAAAGCAGCAGCGTATGGGAGATCTTGGGTCAGAGGTGTGAAGGCAGGAAGAAAAGCAGGAGTGCTTATTTTTTTGCGTGTAGTTAAGGACGGGGCTATAAATAGAAATGCTTTTGTTGTGCCGAGTCAGGAGACTGAGTCCTGCATCCTGCAGAGAAGCAGCACAGCTTGCGAGAGCCTCTGTGTCAGATTCAGATCTAAGGCCTCAGAGCATCTTTGCAATTGGCAGAGAGGGTTTTAAAAAGAAGGTTATGTCCTTCCTCTTGTGGACTCATTCAGTGTAGCGTCCGGTTCCAGAAGGGTTGACTCTCACTTAGAGTTTAGATCGACCCGGCTTGAGTTTAGGTTGGGGTCAGACCCGGGCCATAAATGTAAACTCTCCTCTCACTGCAGGTTCCCAATTAACTTCCTGCAGAGCCTTCAGCCACATGCTGCTGCACAACGCAGCATCTGTATCCTGACGTTTGCTGAACTTCTAGCTGAACTGGACTTTTATTGAATTAGACCAGTCACTTTAAAGGGTCTAAAACATAAAACCACTGTTTTATGTTTTAGATTTTTAATTGTCATCATTTTCGCAGAAACTAGATCAAACAGCTATATGTTGTTAGTCATGACTGATTTCTAAAAGCAAATTAAATGGTTAAACGTCCAAGCGGATGAATATTTTTATATTTTTAACAGATGCTGTACTTATTCTGCAGCTTCTGATGTACGTCGGCTTCGCTTAGGGAAGTCACAAAGTTCGTGCCTCTTTTCACAAGTCGCAGTAAACTCTGGATATTCCAGCTCGTTTTGAGACACTCTACCATATTTCCTGCATTAAGACTTTATTGAAGTACAACCCAAACCAAACAATGTTTCTGCTGTTAATTCTGCTGCTGACGGATAATCTCGACGGTTTGGCGGTGTCATGAAGCGTTAGCGGTGTCATCTGATGGATGAAACTGACACTTCCCTACTGCTGCAGCAGGGGAATCCCAATAGGTGCACAACTTGTTTAAGTATTATTGCTTTGGAGAGATTGCACCCATTAAAGATTGATTAAAAAGAGGCGGTTGAGTGGAGTAGGTCCAGACACGCTGATGATCGGAGAGTCAATGTGGGCCGCCTCTGGTGTTTTGCAGGCAGTGATGGCGAGCGACTTTGCTCTCCCTCGTTTCCGGTATCTGCAGAAGCTCCTGCTGGTGCACGGACACTGGTGCTACTCTCGGCTGGCGAACATGATCCTGTACTTCTTCTACAAGAACGCCGTAAGCCACTTTGTCCGCTGTGTGTGTGTGTGTTTTTTTTTTTTTTTTTTTATATTTTGAAAAGTTTCTGACACCAGTCCGTCCCGTTGTCGTTTCCATGCAGATGTTTGTAGCCATCATCTTCTGGTATCAGTTCTACTGTGGCTTCTCTGGTTCGTCCATGATCGACCAGTGGTATCTCATCTTCTTCAACATGATGTTCTCCGCCTTCCCTCAACTTGTCACTGGTACTCTGGACAAAGACGTGTCGGAAGAGACGCTCCAGCAACTACCTCAGCTCTACATGAACGGCCAGAACTCTGAGGTCCGCTCTGACGTTACACCACACCAGATCTGAGTTATTCACGGCTTCATAAAGGATTTTCAGCCCCAGTTCCCTTAGGTTTTCTGAAAGTTACTTGTAGATTTTTGTATTTTTTAGACAATTTCCAATGTTTTTTGGGGGTTTTTTTTCTTAAATTTTAATGTCCAAGTACAAATAATTCACATCATTAAAACTAATTTTCTATCCTCCCTTAATTATTTGTATTCGGTCAGAAGCGACACACCAATCTGTGTGAGAAGCATCACTACTCATTTTGCACCTGCTGTGTCTCCAATAAATCAGAAACGCAATTAAAACCATGCATTTTAGTCATTAAAAGTCATAGCATCTCCATATAAGCGAGTAGCTTGGTTAGCATTAGTAACTATTAGTGTGAGTGTTGCCTAGCGATGTAGACCCTTACCTTCACTCAGATTATTTCTTTTTTACCATAAATTTAAACTTTGTGAATATCTATGCTAAAACAGAATAACGACAGGAAGGCTGGGTAACGCTACTCCAGAGGCCAACAACTGATCTTTTGAGAATAACCGAGCTGTAAACCAGAAGTCATTTTGTTTTTAAGTTCAGTAATTGACTAGTAATTTTATATCCCATTCACAGTTTTTTTTTTTTTTTTTAATTAAATTGTTTGGCTTCATTTCTGTCACCATGTTTAAACTTTAAGATCTTAAATATCATCTCTCGCTGTTAGCCAATCTGGACAGCCTGGATTAGCAGACAGCGATTGTTTATCCTTTTAGTACTGCAGCTAATGACTTTCTTTTTTTTTTTTGGATTAAATTGATTAGAAATCTATACAAGAACATTGGACATTTTCCTAAAGCAGAAGGCTCCAGTAAAGCTGTCACTTCTGAGAGAGGAGCCAACTAACTGTAAATGCTGGGATTTATCTTGCAGGAATATAAGCCATACATGTTCTGGATGAACATGATCGATGCCTTCTACCAAAGTCTGGTGTGCTTCTTCATCCCTTACTTTGTAAGTTTGGGCTTCATTTCCATCAGCTCGTGTCTCTCAGTGTTTTTGCTTGTTGTTGTTTTTACTCGCTCATGGTTTCCTCTGTCCACACCCTGATCCTCCCGCGAACCGCCCCTCAGGCCTACGCTGACTCAGACGTGGATATGTTTACGTGGGGAACTCCCATCACCGCCATAGTTCTATTCACCATCCTGATGCATTTAGGGATCGAGACCAAAACCTGGGTAAGAGAAATGCCTTCAGCTCCGGTGACTGTCCTTCTTCCGAGTCTTTTCAGCCTTTTGCTCTTAGTCACATCCTTTCTGGCATCCAGGTTTTATGTGAAAACAGATGTGAAACCAGAAATTCAATCAAAAAAACCCAAGAAATCATAATTATTCCTCATCCAAAGTCCTGCCTTTTTTATTCCACCCTCTTTCTGCTTTACCTTTAGCTTAATTCCCTTGGCTTCATGTCAAGCTGTCAGACTACAAGCCCCCCTTAAAGGTATTTTAGGTGACGGCAGACAGCGCTCTTTTCACTTCCCCCCTACAATGGCTGTGAGCCTGTAATTAATGGCCGTTTTTGTACTGGAGTCAAACTTAATGACCTGTTGTAATTACATACTGTCAGATCAGCCAGCGTGTTCAGCTGCGGCTCAGCGGCCGTGTGTCGACCTCCCACCGTGTGCTGCATGGTGACACACACCTACTGACTTTATGTACAGAAAGCCTTTAGCATTCGCTGTTCTTTAGCAGCCATTTTGAATCTGTAAATGAGAAACAATCAGATTAAATTATTGAGACGAGAGAGCATTTTTAAATGTTGGAAAAGAAAAACATCAAAATTTACTTCTGGCTACATTTTCTGTTCAGTTTCTTTAGACATTGTCTGTCTTCATGTAATTTCTGGTGCTGCACAGAGACAAAAGTGACATGCTGCCGCGTAAAAGCAAGAATAGAAACTCTGAATGCACATTTTATTTTAAATAAGCTTGTATTCTGAAAAATTATACTGGGAAACATGTTTCCTCATGAAAATATTTTCCACCAAAAAAAGTCATTTTCAGCATAACATACTCCTTTATCTAGATTATTAACGATGATTAAGAGATGTGTGTTTCTTCTTCTTCTTTTCATTATTATTTTTATCATTAATAACAGTAATTAACAAAACTTGTACTGCATTTCCTGTATCACAGGATGTTCTGCATTGGGTCCATAACCCAGCCTCCACGTGTTTTGTCACTAATGGCATCCCTTATGTAACTGCATTAGAAGCTGTGGCAGCGCTCGCATCACTGTCAGTGACTTCCTGTTCAAAGTAAACCAGTTCTCAGGCCATTGCTGCCAGCTGCACTGCAAAATGTCAGGAAAAGTGACGCAACATTATGATTGTATAGAAAAAAAAAACCTGTTTTGTTACAGTAATACTGCTGCTTTGTTGCATTTTGTTTTTCCCCCCCAACATTGCGCGGGAGTAGCAGCAGCAGAAGAAGAGCTTACAGGAAGTACACTCTTCTTCTACTCTTCACACACAAACAAATTCATCTTTGAACAACCGACGTTACATCTGATTGGGATTTTTAGAGTGTTGCTTCTTTTTTTAACACATCAAGTATCACATCAGAGCCTATCTCCACTTTTAGTTGTCATTACTCCCATTTCAGGTAAAGAATTAAAAATGACGGACCTAAAAGACAATTAGCGTTTCCTTGTTGGCCTCAGTGAATCAGTTCATGTAAGACAAACAACCCCAGCTACCAGCTAACTTATTACCTCAATAAATATTAACTAATTTACAGTTTCAGACACTTCGTCCTGTTTCAGTAAAATATATTTGTTCTATAGATACTGAGTGTTTTTTAGCTTCTTTTTTTTTAAGCCATTGTGTGACTTACACACCCTGTTGGCAATCATACACACTCAATTAGGTCCCTGATGATGTCTGGTCTTAAAATCAATCTTTTAATTTGTCCTACCTTTTTTTTTTTCTAAGGAGTTGTTTTATGTTTTAGTTCTAAATGAAGCTTTTAAAGTATGAATTGATTTTTGTCCTGATGCCTCTCCTCCGCTCTCTTGGGTTCTGATGAGACGATGTGATTTTTTTTTTTCTTTTAATTGAGGCGCATCGATCCCCATTAGATGAGTAATGTTCCTTCTACTTACTCTCTCCCTCCTCTGCAGACCTGGATGAACTGGCTGTCGATAGCGTTCAGTGTGGCGTTATTCTTCACCGCCGCTCTGTTCTACAACGCCTCCTGTCCCGTCTGCTACTCCCCTTCCAACTCCTACTGGACCATCCAGAGGCTGCTCCAGGACCCGCTCTTCTACGTGCTGTGCGTCATCACCCCCGTGTTGGCGCTGCTGCCTCGGTACGCTCCGGCTTCCATTTCGCAGACATCTGAAAAACACAAGTAGTCTGAAATATTTATGACGCGTGCCGCAAAAACTATTTCTGCTGCTGATACCAGATGGTTTTGTTTACCCCGGCGTTCATTGCGGGAGCAGAGCCGAAGTATGTCCTGACGTCTTGACTTGATTTTCTCTTCCCAGATATTTCTACAGGGCGTGCCAAGGCACTCTGTTTCCTAGCCCGGTGCAGGCCGGGAGGCAGCTAGATAAGCTCCCTTCTGACACTCGCAGGAACATCCTCAGTCTGAGCGGGTTCAAGATGGGGTCACTGCTGGGTGCCGGACCCGACTTCCTGTCGCTCAGCAAGCCCGAAGTAGGCCAGACGAGCACGCCCAGCGCCAGTCAGGACAAGCAGAGCTCTGTGACTCAAACTCATAAAGAGAATGGTCAAAAAGTCCCCTCAGAGATTCCCCGCCCACATGCTTCGTCACACGCCAGACACAGCCCTCGGCTCCCCGGCAGGCCAAAGCCTCATTTCACCAAACACTCGGATGAGACCTTTCCGTCGCCGGGTCCGAGTTCGCCCGGTCGGGCGGCTTCCGCGCCGCTGGTCACGCAAATGGTCAGCATCCAGCTGAACCTGCCCACCGACGGAGCCTCGCAGTGCGTTACATACACACGCAGCTCAGAGGGGGGACTCTGCTCCGGCCGCGGCGCCGAGCCGGCACACAGGACCGTCCCGGCGGCAGAACGGGCGCCACACACTTCCTTATGATGTCTCACCGTACAACTCCTGGCAAAAACTTAGGGAGCCACTGGTCTGGGGGAGGGAAGCTCAGTCGGTCTGTTTTACTTTGTAAACGCTACAGATGCACCCAAAACTATTTCATCGAACAGCTGAACTCTGGCGAGAAAACTACAAAAACGTTTAAGTTGTGTTTAACGGCGCTTTTTTTTTTTTTTTATCCAGATAAAGTAGAGAAGAAAAAAAAGGATTAAACTCCTCGATTATTAGATGAACCAAAAAAAAAAAATCTCACTTGGAAGAAAATTTATTAATCAACCAAGTTCCAGTATTATATAGAAAAATCAGATCAGCTTCATGGACACTAAAAGCATCTATAGCAGTGTTTCTAGCAAAATTCCCATCTCCATTATTTAGTTAGTTTTTCACTTTTTTAACACATTGGCATTAAAATAAAAATACATTTATTTTAATGCATTTATTTGTTATATCTCTTATTATTCTCATAACGAGTAAGAATAAGAAAAGTATAACAATATATGTTTGGGGTTTTTTTTTTTAGCATTGCTGCCATGAGCCATCATTAGCCATTTATTGTTGATTATTTTAATATTTTTAGGAAGAGAGTCAATGCCATGCTGCAGGTTTGAGAAAAAAAAACATCAATAACGATTTGAATATTTTGAGACAAACTCAGAATTATAACTTGGTTGCTATATTAAGCTGTCTTTAGCATCTTTCGTTAGCATTTAGAATTGCCAAAATGACTAAAATCTCCTTGTGTTTTAGAAACTAGATTCTTAACTTTACATTTTTTTTTAAAAGCTGCCGACATTTCTAAATTCCAAGCTGTCATAAATAATTTTTTATTCTTCATTCTTAGTTTTTAATCACACCTGACACCAAAACTGCTAGCGTCCTCACTCAGTCAGCACTTTCGCAGCAGAGAGTGTTGTCGCTAACTTAGTCTGGTTACACTTAGTTTTTCCATCTTCTTTCTCTTACAAAAAAATAAATAAAAATGTGGTATTATTTATAGCATTTTTCTTAAATTTTTTTAGTCATGTTTTATGACATCATTAAATAATAGCTTTGCTTTATATCTGTATTTTCTTCTCTTTGTTTGACTGACTGACTGACCGTCCTCACAGAGCAGTACATCCATAGTGTTTTGGCAGGAGTTGTATGACACTCATTCTCCATTTTGCACAATAGGTTTTTTTTTTTTTGGTTTTTTTTTTTATACTATTATTTCTTTAAAACATATGCAGAAAGGTACTTTACTTTGTTTTTCCATGTACAGTTAGTGTAATTTTTGCTTTAAACATTCGGGAGAGGAAAAAACGGGAAAATCTCCTAAAAAAAAAAAAAAAAAAATTCAGCTTTATTCCTGGGAAAGTTGTGACTTCTCAAAGACGCGCATCTCGTTGTCGGATCAGGTTCCGTTGTGCAGGGACAGAACCAAGACGTTCCGCCGTCAGCTCAGCCTGTGGGGGCATTAAACCTGGAACACACACCGCAGTGGCCTTGAATCCTCGCTGCAATGACTTCGGAGGACGGAAGTTTTAAGAGAAATCTCCTGCCTTTGTTTATCCCAGATAGTGGCCACACCGCTGAACCAGTTTGTCCATCTTTATAGCTGCCGTGTTGCACAGTAAATTACACTGAATTGTGATTTTTTTTTTTTTTTTTAATTGTTTTCCTCCTCAGCTGCACATTCAAGATATAATTTTTCTCTTGTGAGAGTTCACAACAGATCTTTCATTTCAGTCTGTGTACATAGACTTTGCCAGGTGTTTGTCTGTGTGTGAGTGTGCGTATATTTTTTTTGGGAGCTGAGAGGTTTTAGTTTAGAGTGAAAAGTCTGAAAGTGTTTTCATGTTGCATTGCAGGAGAATCATTTTCTGGTTTTGTTTTGTTCTTAATCCAACCCTTTTCATTTCAGGACATAAGCAGAGAAATAATCATTCCTTTTCTTTTTGTTTTTCGAAAGACCAAATTTCATCCCGTTTTCAGTGTGCTGGCATCCCATTAGAGTTTAGTAACTACAACTACATCCTCGTCTGTGGCAGACAGATAAACGCGGCTTCTCATCAACCAACTGGCTGTGAAGGAGCGGCCCTCCTTCATGCTGTTAACAGAGAAACAGGAAGTCCTGATTTACCAATTAGACGTTCCTCGACGCTCGAATAAACAATGCCGTCACGGTTCTGGAGCTAATCACAGAACAGCAGCACGAAAGGGAGGTGGATGAGGCCTCCTTCAAAGAGGGCCGCTTGACAGCGCTCGTGTGTTTCAGATGACTCACCTGATTCATGTTTTTTTTTTTGTTTTTTTTTTCCCAACTTCCTGGCTGATTTCAATTAAAAGTAACGTTTTTTTAATGGAGCGTTTATTAACATTCTCGTCAAAAGCTCAGGAATTATGCAACTTTCATAGTTGTCTGTTTTAGTCTGGAGTTTGGATTGAAACTTTTTTTTTTTTTTTTTTGTTCTGCCAAAGAAAAAAAATTTTCACCTTCTCGAACACTCCTTTTCTCCTGGATACAAAAGCGAGAGTCTGTCAGTGAAAATGTCTCTGCAATATTGCCAAGCCGGTAATTTGAATGCAAGACATTGCCAGGATACCGAGGTGCTGTCACGGCCACAAGTAGCCATGTTGTCCGACATCATTTGTTTTACTCTGACTTTACAAATGTAGAGCTTTAAATCCGGTTTAATAAGTTTGTAACATAATGAATTCAGAAGATATTAAAATGAGCAAGTGTCTCATTTTAGCATGCGTTTCACGAGTATTTTGCTGTCATAACGAGAAGTCTTATCGTTTAAATGAGACATTTTCTGTTTTCTACAAAATTAATTTATACAAAGTGAAAGCAATGCTAAACAAAGCAATGTTTGAGGCTGGAGAGATGAAGGCTAACTAACCTTGTTACTAGCTAGCTTGTAGCTAGCATGAAAATTATGTCTCTTAAAGCTAAATTGTTTTTTTTTGTTTTGTTTTTCCTTGGTTTGGTTTTTTGTTATTTTGTTGTTAAAAATCCATGCAACTGTCTGGTCACTCATTTCAGTGTAAAGTAAACTCTGCTAAGTGAACACTTTAGCACATTTATCAAGCTTTGTAAGAGGTAGGAAGCTTTTTGTAGCTCCAAACACAGGTTAGCATCCAGTCTTTAGTGCTAAGCTAGCTGTTTCCTAACTGGTACTCTGCAGGCAAACAGAACGAAGTTCAAGCTACCAATCCGGTTTCTTAGTAAAATGGATATTTTCAAGGGATAGAGAAGTCTTCAAAACTTCAAAGAGAGTTTTGAAGCTGTATTTACTTTTGTTCTGCCCAAAGATAGAGGCCTACGAAGCCACGTTAATGCAAACCAGTAAAACCTCCAATGAGTCACTGCACGTCACCCAAAAATTATCTGGTATTTAACAGCTGGAAAATAGCAAAATGTACTTACTTTTGTTTGTTTTGTTTTTTACCAAATGGGACATATTAATTAGTGGGATTTTGAGCTTTTCTTCCCAGTCTAAGCTAAGCTAAATGGACCTTTGTGGTTCTCAACTTTCTTATCGTTGAAGCAAGTGTGCAGATATAAAACTATTCGCTGGAAGCGCAGCGCAGAGCTGATTTGTTGCTCCTTACTTGAAGGGCGTCATGAGAACTTCTATCACATGCTGTGTTTTTTTTTTGTTGTTTTAGCTAGCCAAGTGTGTTTCTGCCAGTATTTCGCTGTAAACCAAATCCCAGTGCTGAACCATCTTTCCAATTGAGATTCCTTCAACATTTATATTTGCACTTTAAAGCATTTCACCAGGCCTGTCATTGAGAATTTCTGTTGCACATGTTTATTCACACGATGTTGCAATGCAATATGCAAAAAGAAACGGGAGGTATTATTTTGTTCAACTAACACTATTGTTTTTTGTTTTTTTTAAGTGTGTAGAAACCAATGGGAAATTGACCAAACTGAACTTTTTTTTACTGGGAAGCATTGCATTTACCTTTAACTGTGTTCAGTGCATTTGTTTTTTTTTTAAGGCAAACCTAATACCAAAAGTAATTTATATCTACCCTGTTTTAGTTCGTAATAGTAAGTGCCTTGACACTGGATAAGAAATTGCTGGATCTGTTTGATTAAATATGATTGAGCATGTTTTTTTTTTTTGTTTGTTGTTTTTTTTGTATTTTGTACAGATATTTATGAGGATGTGTGGCATCTTTGCCCCTGACTTCCCCCCGCCGCCTCTCTTGTTTTCATTGCCTTTGCACACAAATTCCTTCTCTGGCATGTTGATTAGTTTGAGACTTGTCAGTCTGTTTGCTGTGTTTCATCTGTTCTGTTCGTCCTGTACCCTCTGTGTGCCAGAAAGAAGCTCCATTATGTTCTGCTGCATTCCGTGGTGCTGATTTCCACTTCATACAACATTGAGCTTTTGCACAACATATATCCATGAGTATATGTGACAATTGAGTTTTTTTTTTTTTTGTATGTTTTTTTTTGGGGGGGGGCTCATCCACTTTTTGTCCTTTGTATTAATACCAAGTTCTGGTAAGTAAAACGTTGGCGAGGAATCCTGAATCACTTCAGCTCAGTAAAGAATGTGGAGAACTGCACAAGGTTCAGTTCCACAGTTTCATGTCAGGTTCATGTTGTTTTTAGTTTTTCCAAATGTTCTGTATATGGCTGCTTGTGATCAAAATAAAACTGCAAGAATAAAGTATCATTTTTACAAAATTACTTTTTATTAGACTGTAAATCTTTTTTTCTTTTTTTTTAATAGCAAAATGTAACACCTTCACCAGGCTGCACACTTATTTTAGTGTGTTTCTGTGATGATGATAAATCTGTCAAAATACATACGGAAGTAATTTTTTGTCAAAAGTGACTTTGGGAAAAAAAATGTAAAATTTGTTTTGGCAAAAAAAAAAAGAAAAAAAGCGACTTATTTTAGGACAGTAACAATATTAAAGAACACAATTTTGAATTACGCATTATAGCAGTGGAAAGTAATGTTAAATTATACAATAATATAAAAAAAACCTGCCTTAGTGCAGGTGCATCACAACAAATTCAATCATTTTCTTTTAAAAAGCCTGAGAATCAACCATTCAGCTTTAAATGTATTTTATTAACAGGGCAGTATATCATGTATGTTCAGTTTTGTAGCACAAATAACTACGTTACCTTCAGTTGTTCTACAAATGGTACATATATGTCAAATCTTTTTCTAATTCAAGGCCTTGAAATTGGGCTTCTGTCTCTTTAAAAAATTTCTGCTCATTCTGAGTCTCCGCCTTCAGGAAGTCATCACCACATCTCCCCTTTAACGTTTTTTTTTTGTTTGTTTTTTTTTACCTTTGTTTCCCTGAGAAGCAGCTCCTACAATGAGCTCAGCAGATGCTCAGTTCCACCAGGTGTTTGCTAATTGCTGCTGACTAGTCTGAAGGAGCCGAGCGGTGGAGTCACAGGGTGTTTTTTTTTTTTTTTGTTACACCCCACGAAACAGAAAATCAATAATTTATTAGGAGTTTCTTGACATTTAGTTTAGCAAAAAAAAAATTTTTTTAAAGGTGCCTTATTTTTAAGACGATTGTGATTGGCTAGCAGGGAATTTTTATTTATTTATTTTCTATTTTTTTAATCAGATGGGTCCGGTCAACTTTGGTCCACCCTGCATATCAAAAACAGGCTGCACTGCGAACAAAGCAGACAGGAGTTCAGACTGGCGCAGCTTGACCTTTCACCCCTAATACCACTGCTGGAATTACTGTCAACTTCCTTCCACTGCTGATCTCCATCTCCTTCACAGCCCGATCGCAAACTAAATTAATCATCGTTTCTATTTTTTCACACACTGTTTTTTTTGTGCTCACTCCTGAGCCTGCAGCACATAAAACTCCCAGCAGTGATCTATTTCCAGGGTTCCTTCCTCCCTTCCTCCCGTTTGCAGCACTGCGGAGCAACCAAACGTGCAGTAAAAGTGATTTTATTCGTTGTCACGTCATGAAAAAACATATAAAAGATTGATAGTGATGATTAAAGAGGCTCCGCTGCTGAACGGAGGTATTCTTCACGCTCTCCTGTCATTGTCTCTAATTGCTTTGCAGGCGATCTGCTGTGCTTGCCGACCACCTTAATTTGAATTTTATCAGAGGAAGGGCGTCACCGAGTCAGGCCATTTCAAGCTGCATCGTTTTATCATCGAGCTCACATCAGAGGATAGTTTTAAATAAGACTTGGAGGGGTCCAAATGATGAATCTTTTTTTTTTTAATTTAATTTAATTTTTTTCAGAGCCAGGACCGTCTGTTGGTGGAGAGAGCTTCCATTCTGCTCCCTGCACAAAGCGTCGCTGTGCTTTTTGCAGCCCATCGTCCCACTGGTGCAGGAAGGCGGCCAGCAGAAACAGCAGTGGGAGACGAGCCTTCAGCCGACAACACAAAGACACACAAACACCCACCGATGATCCCAGAAACGACGGGCAACTAACTCCACCTCACACCCCGCTCAGACGTTCGATTTCCTTTGACTTGGCCAAATTTAAATGGCGCGCGTCCGGGCCTGATCGCCGAGGTCAGATGGATTTGTTTCTGGAAAGCACTGAGGAGAATTTGGACTTTTCTTCTTCTACCAACCAGCCCGGTGGGCTGGGAGGCTGACGACTGTTAAGCACTATTCATTTGGGGAATTGGAGTATGAAGTAGTCGTTACATTAATGACTCGTCATCTAGAAGGTCACGGAAGAACCCAGGACCTCATACTGAAGAAAAAAAAAGAGTGGTTGCGTGTGTCTGCAGCGACTTCTAGTGTTCACAATGAAAACTGCAGCCACGGTTTACACATTTGTATGTGCAGACTGAAACCTAGGACAGAGTAGTAATAATAATACAATATTAATGATTAATAACGTAATAATAGCACAGTTATATGAGAATAATCTCATTTTACTTCCACTTTATTCTTGTCCCGTTGAGTTTATTAGGGTAATATTATTTCTTTCCTTAGTGTGGACCTAATAATGAACTAATAACTATGATTATAGACTCTTTTTTTAAAAAAAAAAAACCTCGATTAATCTTATACAGGTACGTGTTTTGTGCATATTGCCACTCCAGCTTCATAACACTCAGGCTCTGTATTCTCTGTAAACGAATCACTTTAAATGGACAAAAATGTAATTTGTTTTTCAAATGCTAAAACAATTTTACGCTAAACCAAGCACACAGAAATGAAATAAACCAAGTAGTCTGACTTTTATAGACAAGAGTTCTTAAGTGCTGCCAGGTTCATCTTACTAAGAGAAAAGTTTGTATTTCTATTTTTTTGTCATTTGTTTTTCTACTTTATTGTCCAGAAAATATCTGTGGTGCACAGGTATTTTCAAGAGCTATTTTAAAATAGCAAGAGCTTTTTTAAAGAAAGCTCTTGCTATATTCACACAAGCCTCTTTTTAAATAATTTAATGGATGGTTTAGTGTCCTGGTTGTTCCTTCTCTCCCTCCTTCAAAACAAATCAAAGCTTTATAAATTAAACTTTTCGTTCCTGGCCCTTTAAATCCATCCACAGGGCCCCGGGTGCGTTCAGCCCTGTTGTTCTTTACCTGCGGGGTTTCCTGTGTTTCCTTCGCTCCCGACCGACAGCCGCCCGTGTTCAATTGTGGCGCGTGGAGGTGAGAGGAGCGAGCGAGCGAGCGTGCGTGACGTTCGACAGCGTCGCGCTGCATGCCGGGATACAGCTCGTTCTTGTTTACAAGATGACAGAGAAAACCCGCTACACCCCGACTTAAACACGGAACATAAGTCCTCTTTGTGACGCTGGCACACCCGAGCCGTGGACACGCGTGTAAAAAAAAAAAAAGACAAACAAAAAAAAAAAACACGGGTGGTTTTTCTGAGACGCGAGCACACGGAGCTGTCAGTCGGTCACACCAGAGATATTTTTATTTTTTTATTTTTTTGCACCGTCACTGACAGGCTGAACTATCTGTCAAATCACAGCAGGTTGGTTGTTACTGAGTTGTGAGGTTCTGCAGGTTCTGACACCGGTTTGGGTCAGAACCTGCAGTCATGTGTTGGTTCCTTCGTTTAGATTAGGATTTGCCTGGAATAGAAGCGAGGCTGTACTTCCTTTTAAAGTGTGCTGAGAAACTTTACTGGTCTCTTCCTCTTCTTTTAGTTGCTGTAATTCTCAACTTTCTTTTGGTTTTAGCCCGGCTGCGGTTCACCGGGTCTAAAGGTTAACAGCTTCATTTATTACACCTGAGTGATTTATACAGCATGTGTGACCTGTTATCTTCACTATGATTGTTTTTGTGTGGTTCAGACCTGTGTAACTTAATAACAAAGGGGATTTTGTCCCTATTAGAGAAAATGCACAATCATTTTTGCTGTGAAATGAACTTGCCAGTTCACAGCCATATTTACACATTTAGTGCTAATGTGATAAATATTCTTGGAGAATCACCCTCAGCTTCAATACCTTCTCTAGTTTCTTCCAATGGCTTCATCCTTCTGACCCAGTCTTATTTTTAATGCTGCCTGAATAGGTTGAGGCTCGCAGGCATTAGTTTGTGCCTCAAACTAATGCCTAAATACTAAATACGCTGTATTTTGATTGACTTTAGGTCTGGACTTAAAGGGAAATATTGCAGCACCTTCTCCTATGGTTCTGCTGCTGTCTTTGGTTCCACGCTCTAGTATTTCACTGGACCGCCTCAGCTTTGATTACGACATTCGCCATTGCGTCATTTTGATTGGCATCTGCAATGTCACAAGATTTATTTCCAGCCAGTGGTGCGTAAACTTTTCACCACCATGTTATGTCGATGCTGGGAAGAAAATAAAAATCCACTGACGGGACAACTTAAGTGATCGCTCAGGGAGCCAGCTGACCTCGCTCTTTGGGCGCACGACGTCGGTGAACCTGAACCTGACCGACTGCAGCCACTCCAGATCACAGCACCGTCATCACAGGCTGATACAGTAGAAACTATGCATGATGGGAGCTTCTCTTCATCTGCCTTTCTTCTTACCCCGAGGCGCCCATCACTCTGGAACAGGCTAGATCTGGACTCATCAGACCACATGACCTTCTTCCATTGAGCCACATTTGCTCCTTGAAGACAAAGGTTCCCCGCTTTCCTTCCAGTTTTTAGCGGTGAACGGGCTAAAATTTCAATCATTTCTCCTTAGATATTTTCTCTGCCATAGATTTAAACCCTCTCCCTTGAACACAGGATGTGCCTTTCGACATGGTTGTTTCAGAAACAAGAAGCTGCTTATTGCGTCAGTCGGGGTTGAATAACGTTTTGCCAGGTGACAGGCAGGAATCGTCCAATAGGAGGCTCCGTACATGTTTGCTAAGTTAAATCCAGGTGGATGTTTTTGGGGGCCAGGCGGTGTCAAAACCAAATAAAGTCGCTGCTGATGTTTTTCCTTGATGCTATGTTAAACACACACAGGTCTACATTATCACTCACATTTATTTAGTGGGACCTGGCTGATGCTTTCTTGTCCTCTTTGGCAGCTGAAACGTTGTCAGGGCAAAACATTTTTTCCCTGCACCTTTAGGCAACATGTAGAATATTAATATGCATCATTAAAGGGTTATGAATCTTCTCACTCTGCTGTAAATATGGCTTGTAGGGCTGCTGCTGATCGACAGAGTAGCAAATTGAATCTTCAGGTTTCAATAGAGAAAAAGTAGTGACCAAAGCCTGGTCAATAAACACAGTTTGGGGGAGGAGTAAATATATTTTTAAATATGCGCATCAAATAATAGGAATTTATACGTTTGCCTGTCATTCTTTCAGCTGACTGTCCTCCGGCCTGCAGAGAGGCGTCTGAATCCAGCCGAATGTAAGTCTTGAATCCACAATTTTTCGTTTGTTTCTAATAGAGATGTTCTCTCGTTTTCTCATGTAATGCTGAATAGACGAGGCATTTGTTTCCAACTGGCATTTCACTTGATTTAATCAAGAAATATTAACTTCCTCTTACGCGTTCTCTTACAGGAAAGTGAGGTATACAATGGTTTTACAGAAATACACATTTGAAACCACAAAAAAGCTTTGTTAAATTTTATTAAGGTAATGCTCTGACCCTTATCTGGTAAGCTGCCGGCTGCAGGCTGGCTGCCTATGCAAATACATACATTAAGACCATAAAAAACAATGCTATATTTATTCCTGGTTTACTATGAGGACGTCATGGTGGCCCCTGCCTACTACAAAACCAGTGTTTTGTGTATTTAAATTATAAGCCTGTCACCATAACACATTTTGCTGGATGATAAATTCTCCCAGAAGTTATTGTGATAAACAGTAATATTGTTTTTCAGAGCATCTTCAAGAAATATAATGGTTATGTCACAATAAAGCAACAACACACTCTCAAATCTAGTTAAACTTTAAATTCTAATGAACGTCTAACACTGGAACTGGAAGACGTTTTAACTATCCATAATAAAAACACAAAACAACAGAAGCAACAAATAAAATGTATTATGAAGTCTCTGTAAACAAAATAGCCTAGAATAGCCTAGTCAAAGTCCAGACCTAATTCAGTTGAAAGTTGTGTTAGAACTTCACTGACGGTCTCCGTTCAGTCTTACGGAGTTTTGAGCTATTTTGCAAAGAAGAACTGGTAAAAATTTCAGACTGAATGCAAATGCAAGTATTTTTTTAAGGTCATCTTTAAAAACAAATTTTTAAAAAACCCAAAATGTCTTATTTTTCTTCATCTTCACGGTCAGTACATGGTGTTCTGTTACAAACAACTCAAATGAAACACACTGAGGTTGTCAAAATGTAGCATATATTCAAGGAGGATGATCATGATCATTGCTTATATTGTAAATAATTATTCCTCGTTTATTTGTTTCTCACAGGAACAGAGCGACTGCAAAGCGGTTAATTGAACGCTACTTTCAACAGTTGACTCAGGGCTGTGGAAATAGCAACTGCACCAATGAGTTTTGTGCCTCTTGTTCTACTTGTCAACCTCTGGGCAACAACGCGGCAGCTGCTAAAGCACTGGAACTGTTCAAGGTTAACGCCAAACTCTGTGACTATTACCCCTCTGTCGAGTCCAGGTCTGACGAAAACTCTCGGCTGGGGCGTGAGATGAGCACCGAGGAATTCTCAGGTACTTTCAAGACGCACTATGGATTGTCGCAGATGTGGGTTTTCAGTCGGTTTTAACGGTTTGGTTTCCGATTGCAGATGTTCACTACCTCACAGAGCACACTGTGTGTACGATACTGAGTGTCTGCGAGGAAGAAGGGAACTACTCTGCTCTCGTCCGCGTCATTGGCAGGATATTCTCCAACGCGGACGCTCTGATGAAGAGTTTCCGGAAGGAAGAACCAAGTGCCGCCGTCAAAACCCTCAATTCTCTTAAATCGAAAGACGAAGAGAAACAGAGCGACCAGTCGTCTGAGAAGAAGCTGCCCTCCTCTGCTTCCTCACCCGATGAAACTCCAAACGGAATCCCCAACTCCTCTGAGCCTTCGGTCGACATCGACGCAGTTCGAAGGGTCTACGACAAACTCCTGTCCGTCGACCAGGTGGAGTCTGCCCTGGTCAACGCCCTCATTTACCTCACTCCAAACGTGGAACTTGACCTGGAATATCTTGACGTGTACGAAGCAAACCCAGATTATCTGAATATTTTCATCATAGTGATGGAGAACAGCAACCTTCACAGCCCGGAGTACCTTGAGGTGGCCTTACCTCTGTTCTGCAAGGCGATGAGCAAGCTGCCGCTCCTGGCCCTCGCTCGCCTGTCCAAGCTGTGGTCAACCTTCGGCCTTCCGCACGTCCGCCGCATGATGGAGACCTTCCAGCAGCTCATCACCTTCACAGTCGTTAGTAACGAATATGGCGCGGAAAACCTGATAAATGACGACGAGACGGTGGTGGCTGCCACCAAGTGCTTGAGGGTCGTCTTCTACGCAAGCATCCTCGGCGGGGAGGTGGACGTCGAGCACAACGAGGAGGACGACGACGAAGACGGCGAGTCAGACGAACTGACGCTGCACGAGCTGCTGGGCGAAGACCGGCTCTACAAGAAGGGCCCGCGGGTCGACCCTCTGGAGAAGGAGCTGAGCGTCCGACCCGTAGACAGCGTCAAACCTCTCATCCCGTTTGAGGAATTTGTCAATGAATCGGTGAACGAAGTGATTGAAATGGACAAAGATTTTACCTTCTTCAAAGTCAACGCGGAAACCAAGTTCTCCTTCCAGAGCTGCCCCTTCATCCTCAGCGTCATCACCAAGAGCCAGGGGCTGTATTACGACAACAGGATCCGGATGTACAGCGAGAGGCGCCTCACCGCCCTCTACAGCATGGTGCAGGGCCAGCAGCCAAACCCCTATCTGAAGCTCAAAGTGCGCCGAGACCACATCATCGACGACGCCCTCGTCAGAGTGAGTCTCGGGGCGTTGGAGGTGTTGGTTTGCGTTGGATGTAACGTGGTTGGAGCGGTCCCGCTGAGTGAATGCATGGTAACATTTTATTTCTTGCAGCTGGAAATGATCTCCATGGAGAACCCGTCAGACCTGAAGAAGCAGCTGTACGTTGAGTTCGAGGGCGAACAAGGCGTAGACGAAGGAGGAGTGTCGAAAGAGTTCTTCCAATTGGTTTTGGAGGAAATCTTTAATCTGGACATAGGTTAGGCTTGAAACAATGTTTTGCATTAAAAGCTTAATGCGTGCGTTTTGCAACTGTTGAGTTTTGTTCACGTTGTAGAAATTGTCAAAAACTTTCATACACTTGCTTGTGAATGACTTTCTTAACAGGGATGTTCACCTACGACAACGACACCAAGCTTTTCTGGTTTAACTCGTCCTCGTTGGAGAACGAAGCACAGTACACACTTATTGGGATCGTTCTGGGGCTCGCCATTTACAACAACTGCATCCTGGATGTTCATTTCCCCATGGTGGTCTACAGGAAGCTGATGGGCAAGAAAGGGACCTTCCTGGATCTGTCGGACTCACATCCAGTACACCAACTTTTTCTATGTGATGCTACATGTTCATGTGGATGTGTTGACATTTTACCGACAGGGTTCCTGTACAGTCTGGAAGTTTCCCTTTCTTCCTTCGTTTTACCCAATATTTATTCTTACTTTATGTTGTGTCCTCCTGCTCTTTCTGTCTTTCCTTTTCTTTGTTTCATATGTCTATACTTTCCTTGTTATCCTTTCTTTCTTTGCTACTTTCTTTTTAACCCTTCATCTTTCCTTCATCCCTGTGTCCTTCCTCTCTCCCTCCCTTTCCTTCCTTCCTTTCTTTCCTTCCATTCTCTTTTCTTCCTTCTATTCTACCTCTTTTCACTCTCTGTCATTCCGTCCTCCCTACCTTCTTTTCGTCCTTGTATCCTACTTCTAGTTTTTCCTTTCGTCCACCTTTCTTTCTTTCCTTACTTCCTTCATTGTTTCCATCCTTCCTTCTTTCTTCCCTACTTCCTTACTTCCTTCCAGTTTCTGTTTTCCCAGGTCTGATATTTGCAGCCTGATTATTTATGTAAGAATATCAGGGAAAGCTAATGTAAAAGTCATGGAAGTCTGGAGTTTGAGTCTGAAAATGTCAGGAATGTTCCGATAAAAAATGTGAATTACCCCTCTGAAGAGAAAATGCAGTTCTTTTCTACTCTCAGATCTACAGTAGCCGTTCAGGTCCCATGTTTCTGCTGTGGCAGGTTCTCTACCAAAGTCTGAAGGAGGTGCTGGAGTACAGCGGCAGCCTGGAGGAGGACATGATGCTCACCTTCCAAATATCGCACACGGATCTCTTTGGAAACCCAGTACTGTATGACCTGAAGGAGAAGGGGGACCAGATCCCCGTTACCAAGGAGAACAGACAGGTGAGCTGTTTTCCAACTTCTCTGTGATTGTGGCCAACACTTTGTTTACATTTTATATGTAAGGTTGTAAGCCTCAGTTTAGAAGATCACATGATGTAAATTTCTAATTTTATGCAGGTTGAATAAATTATTTTTAACTGGGGCATCATTTCCATAGAGTCTGAAAAGGTCAGACTTTAAAGAAATAAATCCTACAGATTCAGTTTGGTCGTAACTTTCTTCCCAGATCTAAATCCTGACTTAAAGCTTTTAGAAAGAAGACACTGGTTTTACGTCTAGTTACACAGATATAGAACATGCTGGTTCCTCCTTTGACTTAGGTGTGTTTCAAAATTACAAAAACAGGAATAAGAACTAAAAGACACACCAGCTCAGCTGAACATCCTGGACAGTATCCACGACAACAACCGCACACCGACTTGTCATTTCAAGAAAGAAAACAACAAAACTAGAATGAAATGTTTGAACTTTTTAAAAATGTTGTTCTTTCTGTGTGTGTGTAATACACAGGAATTTGTTCATCTGTATGCAGACTACATCCTGAACAAAAGTGTGGAGAGCCAATTCAAAGCCTTTAAGAAAGGTTTCCTGATGGTCACAAACGAGTCGCCGCTCAAATACTTGTTTAGACCGGAGGAAGTTGAGCTTCTGATCTGTGGGAGCAGGGTGAGGGGGAAAAAAATCAGCAACCTCCGTCTTTTATTTTGCAATGAATTCAACCCAAGTAGAAAACACAATAACTCATTTTGTGACTAGTTTTATGCAATTTAGAAAATCTAATGCCTAGAATTTAAATCAAAACTTAGTGTGTTTTTTTTTTTCTTCATAAAATTAGGTTTGGAAGCAAATCTTTAATCTCATAGTTTAAGAAAAGATTGAAAAGTATTAAGAACTGATAATATAAGTTCTCTCTTTTTTCTTAGAAACTTGACTTTGAAGCTCTTGAAAAGACAACAGAATATGACGGAGGTTACACTAAAGACAGTCAAATTATCAAGTAAGTCCTTTCACTGTCTTTTACTTTTATCTCAGCTATAAATGTTTTAATATGGTTTTATTGGAGACACTGAAAAAACAAGGAATTATAAAAACTCGATTCATTTTTTTTAATGGGAGCTTTTGAGTAAGAATATAACAATGTTTTCTGATAGCATTCAGATATTGTTTCGTGAACTGACGGTCCGCCTTCCGCGTCATTTGCCGTTGTCCTCCTGAGCGTCACACTAAGACCATGATTTTCTCAACAGATATATATATATATATAAGGTTGCGAGATGTTTTTCAGAGTCAACCTCCAGTGTTAGGCATTGATATTCCTCTCAAGAACAATTGTCTTTGACTTAATGTTTCAGCTGGTAAATTTATTTTATAAAGCAGTGGTTCCCAAAGTGTGGGGCGCAGTCCCCTGCAGGGGGCGCAGTGCCATTGCAGGGGAAGCGTGCCCGCCCTATGGATGAATGAAAAAAGAAATAAAACAGTTACACTAAAGTGTTTCACTGTAAAGATGGTTTGTAGTTTGTTTTGTTGCAACCTGAAGTGTGAAATAAACTTCAGTGGAGTTTGAAAACAAAATATGTGTATAGTTTTATGTCTGGTTGAACGATGTGTGTGCCCAGTTGACTTTGTTTTATTTTTTGGGGGGGGGTGAGGGTGATTGTAATCCATAGGGGGGCCCAGAAAATCTTTGGGAACCACTGTTATAAAGTGAATCCGATTCATATGCAGTATGGAAGTTGCTTTTAGTACTTTGAAGATCTGGATAAGTATGGAGAAATATTTGTATTTCCAGACTTTATTCCATGTGTCGCCAAAATATTGGAACCTTCTACTTCTTCTTCTTCCATTATGTCCTTTGTTTCTTCTGTCCGCTCTAGTGTCCTCCTTTCCTTCTAGTTTCCAATCCCTCCAGGTTCCACATTAAAGTGGAAATAAAGCCATAGTGAAGTTTAGCATTTTAAAGCGCTGAGAACTTTGAAAACTTCAGTCTAAAAATATCTTTTTTGTTTGTTTGTTTTTTACATGCGGAATGCAAAGGAATCCCGAATTAATGTTTATTTCTGGCTGCAGAGACTTCTGGGAAACCATCCACTCTTTCGGAGAGGAGCAGAAGCGACTTTTTCTCCAGTTCACCACAGGAACAGACAGAGCTCCAGTCGGAGGTCTCGGAAAACTAAAGATGATCATCGCGAAGAACGGCTCCGACTCAGACAGGTACAACTGGTCCAGGCGACTTCCTGTTGAATTTGGACACACTCATCTCAAATAAACTTTTTGTTTCTGTTTTTGTTGGGGTTCATTGCAGGCTACCAACCTCCCACACCTGCTTCAACGCCCTGCTGCTCCCTGAATACTCCTCCAAGGACAAACTGAAAGAGAGACTCCTCAAGGCCATCACTTACGCCAAAGGCTTTGGAATGCTGTAACAGATTTCCAAAGAGAGTTTTCTGTCTGCGTGGGAAAGAAACAAACAACAACAAAAAAAGGGAATACCACCAAAAAAACAACAACAAACAAAATGCTGCAATAATAATTCTGTGCCTAATCAGTCTCTCCCAGACAAACTCCACTGTTGGCCTTCCACGCTGAGCCCTCTCTTGCTTTGTAACCTCGTCGCTTGCGTAGGCATTAGAAATCCCTAATAAGTTCAGCCTTCTCCCGTCCCCACATGTCCTGGTTCTGGAAAGGCAAAAAAACCCATTTGTGAAACTGTGAAAGTGCGCTTACGTGTAGCACATAAACTATATTTATGACGTTAGTTTGACTTCTGATGCCTCTGACGTTTTTGGAAATGTAGCAGTATTTAGTCCTCACTGGGCCTGACGGTGCTCCTTGGCTGCGATTGTCAGTTCAGTAGACTGAGGTGAAGAAGCCTTTTATATTACCTGCTCTCTGACCTTCAGTCCATTTTATGATTGAAACCTTTGTGCGGTGCCTCCTGTAGCGGATGTGGACTGAATATCGTTTGCTGTGATCCTGATGTGATGGTGTTGGCGAAGTGTTTTAAAGGGGCAGTGTTATGTAAAATTGGGTTTTTGTTGTAGCTTTACATCATGTTATAATGTTATTCCCTCATCAAAAACACACCTGGAGTGTTGCTTTTTCTTTAATGCTTGTTTGAGTAATCATTGAATCTCCCATGGCAACCGTTGTGGGTGCATAAACACTTGTTCTCACCTCGCGCCTCCTTTCAGCTCCTCCAGACTAGTGGCAATACCAATTAGTAAAACTACTTGCAATGCTCCTAGGGACAGCTCTAAGTGGCTTAATGGAGAAACGTTGTGATGACTTCCTGAAGGCTGAGTTTCAAAAAGAACAGGAGCTTCTTAAAGAGACAGAGGCCCAATATAAGGATTCAATAAAGTAACATTTCTTTCAAGTCATGTTTGATATATACAGCATTTTTATAACAACTGACAGTAACGTAGTTACTCGATTGTGCTATAAAGTGGCACCATGTGCCTGGAAAGTACATAATGCTGCCCCTTTAAGATTGCTTAGCGATTGTTTTAGTGTGTCAGAGCTTTTAAAAACGCGTCTCTTGGCTCGTTTCCTACGAGTTACTGATTTGCACACTTGCCAAATGTGCAAGGCCTGTTTAAGGGAAACGGCCACAATAAGTGTTGTATCTCAGGTATGTAAAGAATTTGCAGAAAATGTGAAAACCCTTCTGTAAACTCTCCAATATGCAAGGTAAATAAATAAAGGTGAAAAATTGTAGTTTTGTTGTAAATTTTTGCATTGGGATGGTATAAAAATAACTGTGGCTAAGTCACAGGTTTCTTTTCTGCGCCAGGACGTCGCGCCAATGCTAACATCTCAGCAGTGTCATGTTACGCTGAAGATTCACATCCTGGAGTCTTCAACTGGCTACAACTGATAACAGCTCAACCTACTTTCTGGTTAATGTGGCTATTAACGATTTGACCACACGGGGCACTCCCCTGCTGGTTAAAAATGGTCAAAATAAATAAATCAAACAAAATGGTCACTTTAACTCTATTGAGTAAATCGTGCACTGTGACAAAGCGTTACACTGTTCAAAAGGTGACATTGAAAGTTACAAAATGTGGTAAGACTTGATGTTTCCTAAAATGCATTTCATTTTCTAATGTTTATACCCATGTAGCATGTTTTTTTTTTTTTTTTTTTCATAGACCAACAATTTTAGCTGCATAGGAACCAGTGTGATATTACTTTCTAGAAACACCAACATTAAAATTCATTTCTCAGGTTGAGTAATAGATGCCATATGAGGAGTTTTAGTGTTCAGCAGTTCCAGCTTGATAATTGAAAAATTATTTTCGATTGCTAGAATAGTTTAAAGAGACTGGAAATGTAAAGTAAGGCAGTGATTGTTATGACAGCAATAGTATTAAGCAGCTAGTTGCCGTCCATCAGAAATTAGTTGAATGTCATCAGTTTCCAAAGTAGTTTTGACCAATTTCTTTCACACAAAGACAAAGAAGTTATTCAATATGAACATTTTATTTGCATAAATAAAATGCAAACTCTTCTTATTTGTAAGAGTACGCTGACAGTAACATATAAACAATACTGGCTTTTTAAAATGTTGACATTTTTATACAGTAAACAGTGCAGCTTAAGAAGAGCAATACATTTACCTGGATAATCTGAATTCTTATCAGGGGTGGGGGGGAAAGTCATCCTAAGGCTATGAAAAGCCAATTTTTGGCATAAACAAGTGCTTCCGCTCAACACACTCAAATTGTTTCAAGACGACAAAAGTAGCGGTTAGTCAGAAAGCACAAAAAGAGACTCTCTGCATTCACTGTACACAGTTTGACACATAATGTGATGGTGATAAACACGAAGTATAAATAGTTAAAAATGTGGGCATTTATATGAAATAAAAGAGAATCATTTTCACAGTTCTCCAGTGATGTTTTCTTTTTTTTTTTCACTGGACCTTTTTGTCTTTGTC
Source organism: Poeciliopsis retropinna (assembly GCA_010277075.1). Lineage (NCBI taxonomy): Eukaryota > Metazoa > Chordata > Actinopteri > Cyprinodontiformes > Poeciliidae > Poeciliopsis > Poeciliopsis retropinna. The sequence continues at coordinate 24,331,637 of VMRM01000003.1, forward strand.
AGCCACCACTTCGTCGAGGTCCTCCGGTTTTACGGATTTCACTTTTTCCTCCATCTGAGTGACTCTCTGCTTCAGCCGTGCCTGGGTGGAGGTAAACTCTGCCACCAGCTGAGCAAACTTGTCTGCATCACATCCAGGTTGCCCTGCAGTTTCACGATCTTCTCGTCCAGATCTTTGGGGTCCGCGCCTGCATTCGCAACCGCCTCGTCGATGAGGTTGTCTTTCATCAGGATGGCTTTGCCCTTTTCTTCCAGAGCTTTCTTGGCCTCCGGATACTCGGTGAGCGCCTCCATCAAGTCGTCTTTGGACAAGGCGAAGAGATCAGAGTAACCCACACTTCGGATGTTGGCCGTTCGTCGGTTACCGGCTTTACTCCCCTTGATGCCTAAGATGCTGATTTCTCCAAAGTATGCCCCGTCGCTGAGCACCACAAACTGAGTGACTCCGTCATCAGCCACCACTGCCAGCTTTCCTTCCTTGATGATGTACATCTCCCTGCCAATATCCCCTTTCTTGCAGATGTAATCTCCAGGACTGAACACCTGTGGCTGCAGCTTGAGCACCAACTCGATCAACAGACCGGCTTCGCAGTCCTGGAAAATCCGCACTTTCTTCAGCGTATCCAAATGGACGTTAATGGCGATCTCCGCCTTAAGCTTGTCCGGGAGAGTTTTCAAAACTTCTTTCTCGTCGCAGGTCTTCTTTTCAGTCCAAAGGTAGTCAAACCATTTGATCACTCTGGCCTCCAAGTCTCTGGTGACTTTTCGAAACTGCATGTACTGCTTTATGGAGTCGATCTTTGCCTGAAACTCGGCACGAGAGGCATTCATGTTGGAGATCATGGCACCAACGTTACCGACGATACTAGCAAAATTAGCACCCCGGTGAGAAAGTCCCCAATGACAAAGAGGAATTCGACGTCTTTTACTGGTGCTGGGGTTTCTCCGATGGTGGTGAGGGTGAGTGTCGACCAGTATAGGGAGTAGATGTACTTTCGTGCCAAGCGACCGTGCTCTGGGTGACTGATGTTGGGATAGACCCACGTGTCAGATCCAAAGCCAATGCTTTTCGAAATGGAAAAGAAAACACAAGCATTCCAGTGGATGATGATGAGGATGTAAAGCACGAGATTGCTGATCCGAAACATGTTCGGGAAGCTGGTTCTCGTCTCAGTGCGCTCAAAGAACTCAAAGAGCCTCTGGATTTTGCAAAGACGGTTGAAGCGAAACTCTGGATTGTCAAACCCATACTGCAGAAAGAGCAGGTCTGTGGGGATCATTGAAATCATGTCATATTTGAACTGAGATGTCGTTCTGTATTTAGCTCTCAGCTTTTTGGCATCTTTTACCAACAGTCCTTGTTCAAGGTAACCTAAGAGAAATAAAGCACAAAATAAGAGACCAGCCCACAACATAGAGTGAAGATTAAGTTGCATTAAAAAAAAACCCATTTCTTTCATTAAACATTTCCAGAATTCGGACCTGTTCTTGATCTGACAAATGTGTCCGTGTAGTAGATGATGTCTGAGATATAGTCCAAGACTATCCAGAGTTTGGTATACGAAGATTGGAGCTCATTGAAAGAGGCCCTAGAAAAAGAGAGAGAAGCAAACATCAGCAAAGAATTTTTGTATTCGGGAAAATAACAGTGGTACTCAAAACAAGACAGTACCTTGTTACAATCATGATCAGGTTATAAAATACTGGGCCTGCAATGACACTCAGCCATTTGTAGTACTGGTCCGCAGATGGATCCATAATCCAGATTTCTTTCCTGAAAACAACTTGGTACTTAATAATGGCAATATGACAAACATTACAGAGAATTTCTTTTCTTCTATAATTCAAATTACAGGCTGGACGAGCATCGGCCTACAGTCTCTTAACGCAATACTCACGGAGGTTCCTCTTTCTTTTTATCGTCTTTCTTATCATCTTTCTTCTCGTCTTTCTTTTCATCTTTCTTCTCGTCTTTCTTTTCATCCTTTTTCTCCTCCTTGTTTTCTTCTTTCTTCTTGTCTCCGTCCTTGTCGTCTTTTTTCTCCTCCTCCTTCTTCTCCTCTTTCTTAATCTCATCTTTTTTGTCCTCTTTTTTGCTAGAGATCACAAGCTCAGTCTTAGCATTGTTGAAAACGGACTCAGGAGAGGGGAGGGACGGGGTGCCAGAGACAGATCTACAGAGAGGGGGGCGACTTCAGGAAGACTGACTCAGAATTGAGGTTTTTGTTGTCAGGTCCGATGTAGGTCATACTTTCAGCCAGCAGATGGCGCAGCACGCTCAAAGATCTAATGGAAGTTAATTTGTTAATTTGCAAACCCACATCCACTTGCAACAGAAAAAGTTAAGAAGTCGAGGGGCAGGTGTCATCATCACCACAATTAGTGTCAGTATTTATTTTTATGATGCTTGTAAAAGGAACAGGAAGAAGGGAAACACGCTTCCTACGGTTTTTGCTCTTGCTACTGGCTAACTGGGTTAGTTACAAGAGGGGAGGCTACAAATACTGCAGTGAATAAATGTATTATATCTATATTTACTTCTGAAAACCTGGGTACACTTACTCATCCGTGTTGTTGCAGTTATTGATGTTGTAAGTAGCAAGAGGCCACTTACTGGAAAGACGTAGGAAAAGAAAAACAGAAAGAAATGTCTTGAGATTTATGCAAAAATGCACATGAGGTCATGTTTTTATTTCGAATTAAAAACTAAATGAAGTTAGTTTTTAATTCCGTTTACACATCTTGATTTAAAAGCATCCTTCTGCTTACTGAGGCCAGCTGAAAGGATGTAAGAAAATAAAAACATTGTGTTGATTAAAAATCCCTCCTGTTGATCTTTCACGTTAAACGGACGTAACTCATTCGACTCATCAAATGTCGAATGAGCTAAATCCAACATTTAATGTTACTCAAATGTGGGAGAAATAAAAAGAAACATATTGTGGGATGATGTCACAATTGATCCGTTGCGTCACCTTGGTGGAGCTGTCCCTATTTTGGAGGAGCTTAATCATGACAGAGTGTAAACCCGGCTCTCGGATCCAATATTCGATTGAAATCTGTGGCTGTCCGGGTCCATTATCTCGCCAAGTGATTTTGTTTAACGTAGCGCCTTTCCCAAAGACACTATACTGTATATGGACGCCGTCCAGTGACTGCAAAACAAAAGCACGCTTACTTTTTCTTTCTGTGTGCTTCGCTGCGGTCCGCGCACATGCCGTCGCTCTCCCCACTGGTTGCGTCTTTAAGGGCCGGGCCTCTGATGCGCTCCAGGAAGGAGTCGCTCCTCTCCTCTACAGGGTTCACTCTGTGAGACACCCAGTCCCGCAGCATGAGGAAGAGGTTAGACAGCCGAAAAGGTCAGCGGGAGGTGAAACGGTACAGAGTGACATCGCTCTGGGCCAGGGATGGATTATTCGTCATGTTGGCTAACAGGAAATACAAGCTGTGACGGAGGTAACTAATATAATGACCAATGTATCAAAAGAAAAGTTCTTAATATTGATTCAGTACTTGTAGGGATGTGTAGGGCCTCCAGATGGCCGTTAGAAGTAAATGTACTAAATGAATTGATATCCATAGAGACTATATAAACTTCCACCTACACTCAAAATGTCCATTGACATCTTTTTATTGGTATTTTCAGTTTTTCCAGTCTTTGTCCTTATTCACCCCAAACACAGCTGAAATTTGAACTTTCTTAGCTCACAAGCTCTGTTTAAATTTGGGTCAAGCAAAGGAAGGCATTGACGGTAAGGATAGGCTGACATGTCAAAGTCCATCCTCACATTTACGTTCACTTTTCACTTTCCGGCTGCACTTCTGTGCTTACAGTCGCTGCGTCTCCATTGATCGTACGATTTAACATTTCTGAAAACAAACTCACTTAATGGAAACACGGCAGTAAAACAAAGTCTTGGCACCGGGATGAGGTGGCCTTTTGGCCCAATTGAAATGGGTTTATTTTGCAAAACTGCAATGGAAATACTTTTATTTTTTGCATCTGATTGTTGATCACTGGTTGCTGGTACATTCACCGCAAAGAAGAAAACGAAAAGGAAGTAGTTGGACGATGGTGGTAGGACGTGTTTTTTAATGACTTATTGCGTGAACAAACTTATTCACCTCAGATTTAATGTAAACACCTCAACTGTGACCTTGCTACTTTTTGACATTAGCGGAGTATTGACGATAGTTTGGTCAATACTCCAACTTTACAACATTTTTTCTGCTAGAAGAGACAAACTAGGCTTTGCGTCTTTACTTCCTGTTAGCGGACCACGAGGCACAAATGAGTCCAAATCATTTCAACCTGCCTTTTTGGTCCAAACAACCATGTGGAGCAAACTCTACTTGCCAAGGAAAATTGTCAGAAGCCTTATTAGATTACGGTGTACCTCTGAAATGACCAGGAAGTCTTGACCTACATCTCTGACTTCTTGTCATCCATTCAATTGATCAGAAACCAATGAAACGCTGATCTGGACCCAAAGGGTCGGCAGATGCAACACAGTTGAGTCCCTGGTGTTATAAATCTAAATCTAGACAGTCAAATAAGTTTTGTTTTTCTTACTCTACTAGCACTCAGAATATAAAAGTGCATAGCCGTTCACCTGGCCAACGGCGCGCCACCTCTGTGTGGACTTCTCCGAGGCCCCGAGGACCAGGCTCTCGCGGAGGCGTCTTCGCGAAGAGAGTGGGCCCTAGGAGACAGCAGATCAGGTAAAAGACGTTCATTTGAAACTGGAATCTGAAAAAATGATGACAGCACTCCCAAGGATCTCCGGTATCAGAACGCAAATGAGTTTATTCCCTATTTCGGCTCTCAGACCTGCTGTCCCCGTTTTCCATGGCGGCGAGTTCATCGTCGGGTGTGTTGGTGGACGGCCGATGTCTTGGTGAAAAGGAACTTCCACTGCACACTTTTGCCATCTTGTTGTAGCCGCCTGTGCGGAACAAACACACACACACACGCACACACACACACGCACACACACACACACACAAGGACTGAAACGTTGATGTGAATTAATGAATTCATTAATGGAAGGTGTAAATGTGTTGACTGGGCGCCACCTAAAAATACATCTTGTTCTGTGAACACCAAACAAGATCAGCGTCGTCTTTTGATGAACCCACCCGGCCGGCTTTTAAACATAAGCTATGGCTTACAGGCAGAATGCAGAGGCCGCGTTTAGTGTTGCATACAGCAGGTTAAGTCTATTACAACGCAGCTTAGAGAACAAGCACAACAGTAAAGTGGCTGAGAGCCGCGGCGGCCTGCAGAGCCTGGCCTGATCTGGAGAAGAAAAAGCTCCAGTCTTTTACATGTTGCACTGAGATTCACACCAGAATCTTAAAACGCACGGTTTCCGCGATCACGTTCATGTTTTTACTGAAACGTGTCGCCTCGTCCCACGTCCAGGTAATGACCCGCTGATCTCTGGGTGAAACCAGTGGTTGTAACACGTGCACTCCTGTAGATTACAAGCTAATGCTGAGGAGTTAAGCTTACCCCCTGGTAAATTCAATCACACTGAGAGCACTGCCAAAAAGCTAAGTGTTTGAAGGGTGACGGGGGGTGAAACCAGCGGCGTCGAGTATGAGCAGCAGCAGCTCATATCCGCGCGGCAGCTCTGCCGGCTTGCTTGTTTACGTTTATGCGCCGCATCGAGACAGAGAGAGCAAAGGTCACTCAGTGTCACTTCGCTGTGACTTGAATATTTTGTCGAGTCAAAGGGTCAAAATCTTGGTGTCAGGAAGTGGCACGGCACTGTCATTTCCCGCACTGTGACGCAAGTTTACGGATTTCTTTAACCAAATTTTGAAGAATGAGACAAAAAAAAAAAAAAAAAAAAAAAAAAAAAAAAGCTTTACTGCACACAGATTTATAATCATGATGATAATGGTAGTACTGGTATCACACTTTTCAAAGCTCTCAGGGACACGTTATAAAGGAATATAAAATCAAACAATGTAAAATAGCAGAAGAACTCACAAAAGGACAAATCAGGCATTAAAAGCTATTTTGAACAGATGGGTTTGGCTTCGTTATTTCCATGCATGATATGCAAATCTAAAGCAAGCAATACTGCTTTACTATTCTGCAGCCATACAAGGATTCAACACTGTCCTTATAAATATATATATAAATATATATATATATATATATATATATATATGTTCACACACACACACTAGTCTAGCACCCATTTTGTTGTGCTGTGACAATAAATCTAACTCTAACCATTAATATTCCATTTTACAGCTAAATAATCACAGTGAACCTTTAACTCACTTGTTTGATGATTTCCTCACGCTGATATTCTCAAACTGGCCCCAGTAAACACAATCCTCTCATTTCTGTGATATAGTTCCATCTTCCCAAATGAAAATGGGATTTCTCTTTTCTTTCTTTCTTTTTTTTTTTTTACTATGTCTTTGCTGGTGATTTGTTTGATCCAAGCGAGGTATTCCGGTAGAGTAGTCCCCCTGGTGCGCAGTCACCACAAAAATAACTGAAGGATGTCCATAATTAGACCCAGGAGCTCTGCAGCCTGCAGACTGAGCTCCTGGCTCCCAGGAACAGACAAAAGGGGGAGGAGTCCTGGACTGCACCTACCATGACCACGGCCTTCTCTGACAACAGGTTAGCAAAAACAAACAAACAAACAAACATCTAGTTGCAAATGTTTACGTGGTAAGATCATATCTTGCAGCTGGATTTGAATCCGTCTTTTTGGGTGTCTGAATCTGCATGATATAAGAAATTGAAATCAGTTATTTTCATATTCAAATAAAAATAAATACTTTATTGACCCAAAGGGGAAATAACATTTTGCTGTAACTCAAATTACTCAAGATTCTTCAGAGTTATTGTGGACGGTGATGGCTGTGGGACAGAAAGCTCTCCTGTAGCAGTCTGTATTGCAGAGAATTTGAAGAAGCCTCTGACTGAAGACTCTGTTTTTCTACAACCGTCTCATTTAATTTCATTATGTGAACTTCTTGTTTGTGTCGTCGTCTCCAGAGGTTCCACAGTAGTGGATTGTTGTACCGCTGCAATGCGTCTGTTTCAGTTTTACACTAATAGCCTCCAATAATATTTAGCTTTTTCTCTTCTGACCCTCATTTATTTAGTAATATTCGGTCCCTCACTAAAATATTTATATCCCTCAAACCTTTTCACATTTCAAGTCTTGGCTTTGACTGGGCCACTTTTTAATGTGCTGTGATGGCGGCTCTCCTCTGACGGTCCACTCTGACGCTTCGCAACATTGTTTTATTTGGATCAGTCCAAATCTAAAACCGGATGTTTTTAATACGTTTTATATACACTGTGTAAAGATTATGACATAAATGACAAAAGTTCAGGGGGCCTTAATTCCCTCACACACCTTTTCAGCTCTTCCCACAAACTCTCCATGGACTTGACGTCGGGGTTTTGTGAAGCCCGCTCCACATCATATGTTAGCATATGATGAGGTGTATCGTGTGAAGTGTAACGATATTTACGGTATTTCTAAAAGAAAACATCACGGGCCTCTTTATAGTTCTGTCGTGCCGTCCAACCGCCTGCTGCTGGCCGGCCCAGGCATAAGGCTAAAGAGAAATCCCTTGGCAATATACGGCGCTGCCAAGCTAATCCCAGATTAGACTTGAGTACCTATTTCAGCCAGCTAATGCCCCCTCGCTTAAAGCAATAGAACGTTTTGCCTTTTGTGTTAATATTGCACTGAGTTCGCCGTCGGACACACGCTGTACGCTCCCTGCTATTGGCGCTTTGATGTTTACAGCTGAGAAACTCCAATAGAGATCGTCTCCTTTATTTTGACTTGATCAATAAATAACTCAATTTGAAAGCTTTTCATATCTACGGTTATCACAAGCTGAATGAAATGGGGACTGTGATATGGTTTAGATTAACCCCTACATAGAGGAGGTTTAAAATAAGTGTGATCTATTTTATTTCAGTCAGGGAGTGAATTGGCCAGTCGCCCTCAGGTACGGTGATCTTATGAGAGCATCTTGGCGTTCCTGCTGAAAGTCAGAGAGCCCTCACGGCATCTTAAATCTTAGCTTTTCCAAAGTACAGTTGTTCCTCCCACTTCAGCTGACATGTGAATTTGCAACGAAAGCTCACCTTTTGGAGTTTTCGTGTTGTCTTTTGCTGCTGAGGACTTTTTTTTTTTTTCTGCTTTATTTTGGTTTTTTCAGTTTCTCTTGCAAGTTACACTTTGCTGTGAAACACCAAATATGTGTGGAAAGAAGGTCAGATAAGCTCGTCGGGAAGGCCAGCTCTGTCCTAGGATGACCCAGCAATTCAGTGCAGATGTTAGGAGACACAAGGACATTACACTGATGAACGTTACGTCCAACTCCGTGCATGAAGCTGTTGCTGAACTACGGAGCTCCTTCAGTGACAAACTGCTGCATCCTAAGTGCACAGATGAGCGATACCACAGATCCTTCCTCCTAGCAGCTATTACTGTGATCATCACTGCTCCAGACACACTCAATAAGTATCTGTTTGCAGCTTTTTTTAATAAATAGTCTGTTTTTGTCTTTATATGCACAAATGTACGCGCACTTTTGTGCATTTTTAAATAGTGTACTCGTGTGTACAGTGCTTTGAGTCGGAGAATACTATTTTTAATAAGTGTTTTGTCATGCTATAAATGACAAAACATTTATAATTGTAACATACTGTACTTATTGTACAGTATGTTAATCTTACTTCCTGTTTATATTTTCATCCTTGTGTGAATCTGCATGTCATTGACTTGCCTGTCAGTTGGTGCACCTGAATTCACCCACAAAAGGTTATTTCTATTCTAAAGTAGCGCGGCGTGACGCAACGCAGCATGGTGCAACATAGCATAGTGCAGCGTAGCGTAGCATCGTTATTATCATTGTACTTTTCATTACAGTACAAGCACAACAAGATCGGGGCACAGTTCTCTCCTTTGTGCAGTAATATCAAACAATAAATAAATAAACCATACACAATCTAGCATGACATCACATAGTGCCATTACTTAAAGCTAGAAGTTTAGTAAAAGAGATCTTTTGTGAGGCAACTAGGTCTTATGAAAAACAAAGAAGGTGGATTCACTGTAGATTTTTGCACCGCTTTCTCAAACAAAACACGAGCTAGCCGCAGGTCCGGCTCCCTTTCTTCTGGTGTGCGAAGAAAAATGTTCACCACAAAGTACTCTGATTCAGTTTGGCTATAATTAAATTAAGTCTTACTCATGTGCTTGAACATAATCTAATCAAGACAAATCAGATTAGATCTGACTAAATCAGACTTCTTGTCATTTTGTTGTGTTCTAGAACGAAACTCGATCGGGCTTCACTGGGATCCCCGACGTAATGGAAACAAGAAAGAAAATTGTGCAATAAAAGTCGTGTACTATAAAGTACAGTTTCCTTACAAGGAGCAATCTTAGCTTGTCTCGTTTCATTGGCTGTTTGACTTCCTCATCCCTAAGAAAGGCTCAAATGTTTTGGATGCCATTGCTAATACATTTTTAGGGTCTATTGTTTTCTGCGGGCCTCTTTATTCCTGCTTGTGAGATTAGTTTTTGATGAAAGCTGACGGAGAACCATCATTGTTGGATTTTGTGTCTTATGGTGTTGAACTTGTTCAGAATAGAAACATTTCAAAGTGCAATACACTATAGATAGAACTTCATATGAAACAAAAAGTAAAAATTACATTTTGTCAAATGCCACCATCAAAATAATCAAAAATGTTGACCAATGTTCCAGTTTCAGCAGAGGAAGTTAGCGCTCAAGTCTCTTATTTATGCCTGCTTTCATATTTTTGATCTCCATCTGATAGCCTTTCCTGCTAACAAGATGTGTGGAAATTACAACTTTCTAATTCCCTATTTAACAATATTCCACTTCTTCAGGTTGTTACTATATTAGTCAAGGTTCCCCCCAGTGTATTATAAGCCTGGCGGGCCACCAGGCTTTACTTGTGCCCCACCAGGCTAAGTATTGTTTGTTTATTTATTTATTTTTTTAAATTGCCTTTTTTTAAGACGTTATAGTTGGAGTTTAGGTAGTAATTTTCCAGTCTTCCAATAATAATTCCAATAATAATTATTAAGTTATATTTTCACATTTCCTGTCAACTATAAATAAAAGAAATTGAACTCAAAAACACAGCAAACCGCTGCATGGCTGCCGTATTACTCATTTAAAAAATATATAAATAACGATTGTAGATTTGGAACAAAAAGCCCTCGTACACTCGAAAAAAAGATGTTTCTTTGAATCAACTTTTAAAAAATGACAAAGTAAAGCTGAAAATAAACTCACATGCAAACATTTTAGAGAAACATTTGATCTTAAAATAACAATTAATCCTAATTATCAACGTTACCATTAATTGTAGATACGTATTTCTCACAATTTCAAGAACATTGAGAATTATTTTTAGCCTGAAGTGAAGCGAAACATTTTTTTGAATCAGATTTAAACTTAAAAAAAAAGGTACTGAGATTAAACATATATAAACATGAAGCAAAGTTTATAAAAAAAAAAAAAGGCAATTTTACATAATACTGGCCCTTTAAAAAGGGCCAGTATTATGTAAAATTGTCGAGGGGGGAGGAGGGGGACATTTTCAAGATGCCACACACGACAAAACGCTCTCAGATTGAACTCTGCAGCTGAAGAGTCCTCAGCGCTGTTGAGAGTCATCTGATGATGCGGACATCGCTCATCAGATGCGAGAGATTGAAGTGCGTCTGCTCTGTTCCGGCAGAGGAAACGACTTATCCCCTGCCAAACACTCGGATGCGGTTACTATAGCAACCACAAGGACATGTTTGGCTTCTTTTGTGGAAGAAGCTCTTCGTTTCTTTCTGCTTTGCAGACACTCTTCGGCTGTCTGCTCTTCTCCCTCCTACAATTGTTGCATGACATTTTTTTAAGGCTCTTTTTATTCTATATGGTACGATAATAGAAAGCCGAAGAAACAAAAAACATCAACAAATGGAGAAATTTTCAAGTGAAAAGTCTGATGCAGGTACATCTTTGTGCTCTGAACCTTGAGATAATGTATCTTTAATCAAACCCATACGCCGCTGTTATCCACACAATAGTATCACTGCAAAAACACAAAATCTTACTTAAATTGATTTATATAAACATTAGATTAAACTCATGGTAGTAAACTAACCAATAGTTTCATATGTACAATGCAAAAACACAAAGTCTGGTCGAGTACTTTTGATCTAGTTTCTTGTGCAAATATTTTTTGTGCACTTGGAAAAAGACAAAACGAACTTACAAGAATCTTTCTAGAAACATACAGGAGCTTATTTTAAGTAAATAATTCCTTAATATTGATTTTAAAAAGGTAGTACTTTTTACAGTACTAGTGTACTAGCACTGGCAGATTATTTCAACCATAACAAGACATTTTTGTCCTAAGTGAAATAATCTGCCAGTGGTAGTATTAGTAGTTTTTAAAAATTAATGTTAAGAAAAAATTGACTTTGAAATAAAATTCTATATTTTGCTGAAAAGCTAATCGTGAGTTTTTTTATTTTTATCTCATTTAAGATGTAACAACATATTTCCACCAGAAACTAGGCTAAACATTTATTTATTTATTTTTTATTTTTTTGCAGTGTTAAGCAGAACTGTGGGACCAAATATATATTTTCCAGAGACTCTACCTTTTGGCCACACTGAACATCGGAAACTATTAGGCGCACTCGAAACTCTACCTTATTTAATATGAATTAATCATAACATAAGAGCTCTAGCCACATTGCTGCAGAACCCGCCTGCAGCAGCTTTCTTATACATGACAACATGCGTACAGGACAAGCTCACGTGCCAGCCCATGTCAGACATCTTTGGGATGCAGCAGAACCGGATCCATGTTGGATTGCTCAAACTCTGCAGCGACTTACAGTATGTGGCGCATCCAGGCCGACTTGAACTAAACCCAAAGGAATGCTCAAGTACTACGGTAGTTCCCTGTTGGGAGTAAAATGAGATATTTTGCTTCCAGGAGGCTCAGAGTAGCTTCATATCTTCGCGTTGTCATTTCAACCCTTACTACTTTCTTTTCATACTTGTAAACAAACCACCTCATCTGAGTTTGCGTATCCCACAGTTTATTTGCCGTTGTGGTGAAGAGTCTTTATGAGTCATGGAAAACAGGAGCCACAAAAAAGGCGAAACAAATGTCATGTTTATTTCAATCGCAGATTATTCGCTGGAAACTTTTTTGTAGTCACACTCTATTTTGGATCTGAACCTGTTTGGGCCACCTGACAGATTATCACTCCTGTTTGACCCAAGATAAGATAAGTGAACTCCTGACCACTAGAGATGAAGCCATAAAAAAATAAAACTCTAGACCACGGTCATTCTGCGGATCAATTTTAGTGCATTTTTTCGGAAAAAACTGAGTAAAACATAAAGTTTATAAGCCAAAAGGTTGGAATTACTCCGCCACAGCTAACACTTTTAAACACACTACTCTCTTGAATGAAATTAAGGAAGCAGTTGGTTTCCTGGAAATGGCAAACATCCAGAAGTTTGTGTGTGAAATGTTTTTCAGAATAAAAGCAAGAAGAAGGTGATCAGAGGAATGAATCCTGGACCAACATGTGCTGACAGTCCTCCAAGCGAGGAAGAAGCAAGAAGGGATGAAATGACCTCCATTTAAGTCAGCATCCATTCCCCAAATTTTCTACAGTCTTTCTCCAGACTTTAGAAAGGGCCTTTGGGGCAGTAGCCCAGGGCACCAAGACTTGGGGGGCACCAAAGATTTTGAATGTTTTCATAAAGAATGCAAGTTTTACATCGTACCTTATTAAAAAAAAAAAAAAAAAGCCCCTAGTACACCTATATATAGTGTATTGTTTTAATATTGTTACATTTTTATTAACGTGTACAATCCTAAAATATTTTAAAATTCTGAACTTCCTGTACGACTTTTTTTGGACCAACATGGAGCCATCTCACTTTGGATGTTTCAAACCTGCTGATGTGTAGGCCTGCCTATTAACGTACTGTAATTAGAATTTTTTTTTTTCCTTTCTTATGTAGGGCACCAAAACTGATTCAAGCCCAGGCTAGAAAGAGCCCCTTTTCCTTCTACATCCGGCCCTTTCTACCGTGTCTGATTTGTAGTGCGAAGCATAATTATCTTTCAAAAAAATGAAGTAAAAACCATGTCTTTGTCATCGTACATTTCCTTACAGTGTACACAAGCATAATGAAATTGGGAAACGGTTCTCTCCTCAGTGCACTTATATTAAGTATAATTAATAAACACATCATCCACAAACATATCATGACATTTAATAGTGTCAAATGTAAGTGTTTACCAGGGCAAAACGGGTAAATCTGTGAAGCAAACACATCAGTACTGTCCTGCTGGTGTGTGTTAAAGGTTGACTCCGTGTTGCAGCTGAAACTTGTCTGCCCCCTATAGGAAGCTAGCAGAATTACACCTTCCAATTGTTTCACACCTTCAGCCATATTTAGCCTTTATTCAAAACAGTGGAGGTAAATACAAAGAGGTATGTACAACATGCTGCTTAGATAGCCATATTGTAAAACATATTTTATCCAAAGAGGTTTTCTTTTTCATTTTAATTCTCACTTACTGCGCTTGTACATTATTGTCTATTGAAGCTTTAGCGACCCAAACCCTGCAGAATGCTTGTGTCGGCTTTTGTGATCTGTGTAATGCCCACAGACCTTATCTAGCTGGCTCAGTGGTGATTAATGCCCCCTTAAGATAACCAGTCCATATTTGATACGGTGGGGTAAAACATTTACTCCGAGGCATTCACATGACTTGCAAAACATCCCATGTGTCTTGCTGGGTACCAAACCCTGAAAAAGCACATTAGGCGCAGTGCGCTCTATTTACAAATGAAACTCGCCGAGTCCCAGAGAGAAAGACAGAAGGCGATGAATCAAGACGGGTAAACATTGAGCGGAGGCAGAATGAGGACGTTCCTGTTTCTTACCTGGAGATTCTTTCCCGTGTTGATGTGAACAATGTTAGGCAGAAAACGGCTGTGGCAGTTTTCACTCTGAACTTTGACCCTGGCAGGGAACTCCTGCCCCCGAGCGTCTCTTTTACCCTCAGTAGATAAAATTTTCATTTGTAAACTGTTGTTGTTTTTTTTAATTCTATCAGTGTATCTTTGCCAGATAGTAAAATTTATTTTATGATGTGGAACAAAACAAAAACAAAACTCTTAGATCATTTAACATTTAACAAAACAGCTTAGATCATTTAAGCTGATCTAATCAGCTTAAATGAGTCAATTGTCTTTTTTTTAATATTTGTTTACACACAAAGACAGACCAGAATGACCTCTGTGACCTCACATGTCACCGTGCCTCAAACATTTCCATGATGGGACAGAACAGGAAAAGTTGAAGGTGGAGCAAACGGGCCTGCACAGGAGTATTTGTTTGCATTTGGCAGAGCTTCTGAGGGCTAGTTTATGTACAATGGATGGTCAATAACATTGATTGTTTCATTACCCATCAACCTGAAAGAGGCAACACTCATGCTTACGATCCTACTGATTCACACGTGTGTGAGAAACGATTGATAATCATGAGTCGCAAAACATTCGATGCAGTTTGAGTTGAGGGTGCGGTTCAACGACGGACACCTTTATGTCTGGAGGTTTTTTTTAAAAAATTTATTTATCAAAGAAACCAAGGCATGACTTATGCGCCATGTTAATTTTCTTTCTATTCTAAATCTAGAGAAACCTGAACAATTTGTCTTAAACTCGGATTTCAATTGATCTCACTGTGAACTAGAATGTGTTTCAGCGTCAAACACAAATAAAACGTGTTTAACTTTAGATGCTGGACAACACTACGTGTGCCAAACATTTAATAACACCACACAGTTCTGACACATAATCATAACCGTCCACGTCTCGGCAACTGGATTCTGAATTCGGGGCTTTTCGGAGAACTTTGACTTTTCCCAGCAACTCAAACATCCTCGAACAAACAGCATATTTTCTCCCCATGTCAGGGTTTTTGGCGTGTATATATATATAATATATATATATATATATATATATATATATATATATATATATGTCTCAACGAGTATAACATTTTAACAACAAAGTAGCTAAACTACAAAAAGACAGTAAAATGCTGCCGTAAATGAGTCGAATGAATTTTACGCAGAAAAAAAAAACGGACCAGCAGCTTTAATTAAAAACAAATCGCTTAGATACATATGAATTTTGCTTGGTGCTTTTGACAAGTCTTGGCCTTTGAGTAAAACATGTACGGTAGCATGTAGGTTTTTAAAAGCGCTGTTCTCTAGTGGTTCAGGAGGGTGATGCGTCGCTGCCTGTAGTAACCGGTGACGCGGCGTGAAGCGGAAGAACAGGAAGAAGCAGAAGAGAGGAGGAGGAGGAGGAGGAGGCAGAAGAAGAAGAGGCCACCGTCCTGTTTGAGTGGTTAGCTGCCGCTCAGTGGAGTCGCAGTGTTTCTTCTCACGGCTATGATTGACAGAGGCAGCAGAGCTTTCCACGGGCATGTCCGCGCACTCGCTCGGTTGTTGTCGTAACAACAGGGAGACCTGCAGCATGGCGAGTCCGGAGAGAGCCCGGAGCTCTCTCACCAGAAGAACAGCGTGTGTCGGAGTCTTCAGGATGTTATTTATTGCTTTTATTCACGCCGCGCGGGCGGATAAACAAGGTTTGTAACTTAGCCGACTGTGTCCGCGTTAGCAGGCGCTAACTTCCGCAGGCATTTTCAGTGAAGTGCGGGTAAAGGTTAGCCTTACCTCCGCGGGCCAACTTCACCGCGGCTAGCCCGCTTACACTGAGTTAGTGGTTTTCCTTCGTTGCCATGAACAAGGTTTAATGGTGGACTGTTTATTAGCACAGTTCAGAATGAAAGAAGTACCGACATGTTGGCCTTTAAACGCGACGCTAGCTTCCTTGGTTCTCTGCTGGTTGTCATAACTCCCATATAAGGCTAAGTTAAGCTAACTCTACATTTTGGAGAAGTGCGAAAAGGTGCGGAGCTGCCTCTTAGCACCACGGCTAACGCCAATATTAGCTTAAACCTGTCACTATGACCTGAAAGCACTGGAATGAAGACATGTCAGGGTGGAGAAATAGTCCTGGTACCGCAGGGAGGTGACTTCCTCATACCGAGTCCTGTCTGAGGTGAGACCGTTTTATTTTGTAAACGTGGCTCCTCGGTTTGACTCTTGACCCTCTCCCGGGTTCGGGTTGGGACGGAGGGACGGCTCGGCCCACTGACTGAATGACAGCCCGGTTGTTGTTTCGCCAGCCGGGTTTCATATCATGTCAGGTCAGAGGCAGGCGGACAGGTGACATCCACTGTCAACATCAGCTGTGGAAACTTTGAAACGTGCCCTATTATTGTTTACACTGCTTCCACAATCCAGAAAAACCGCTCCCAGCCCGTCGATATACTTCAACTTTTTATGCCTTTTATGCTACACTAAAAGTTGTAAATCCACGGTTTTAAACTGTGGCACAAGTACAGCTGGTTGTTGCACTTTGGGAGCCTTTAGAAAGGCTGGCAGTGTAAATGAATTGGCCATGATGTGGAGCTTTCAAGAGGCAAAAAGAGGATTTAAGCAGGCTGAAATTTGCTTCAATTGAAAATGCATTGGAGAGACATTTATTGCAATGCCTCTCTAAAGTTGAAATTTTGGATCTGGGAATAACGTCAAACCTAATGTAACCCTTTGTGCCAGCTCGAAAAGTTTTAGGTAAGTTGTATCACATTTGTTTAACAAATTGCATCTTCAAAACTGCATAGAAACGGTTTTCATGGCCTCTGTTTTGGTGAGGAACCTCCAACAACTCAGGAAGTCCAGCTAAAAGAACCAGCTATTAGCTTTTCCTACTTCACCTAACAACAAACGGACACACTCCACACACTGTTGGGTTAAAATATGTGTCGGAAAGGTGATACCTCACCAACAAAACAGTGAAACTGGTTTTGAGATGAAAAACTATCTTTACATATTTGCTTACACCTTTTGTCTGAAGAGGTGAGGTGTGATTTAAAAAAAATATATAAACACAAAGTCTTCTCTAATCTGAGATGCTGATAAATGCATTTCACCAACTGTCTTCAAACTTTGGTTTGTGCATTTTTATAATCATTATTAATATTTTGTAAATGGGCGTTTTTCATAAAAGCGTTTTATCTTTGCTCTCCTGTGAGTTTGTTGACCTCTGGAGGGTTTCAGCTCGAAGCCACATCGTGTTTCCACTCTGAGCGTAGGCTGGCATGAGGTTCTCACAGTATGTTAACCTTAATTTAAAAATACCACAGTTTCACAATATGAAGACAAATATTTCAACAGAAAGTATTATACTTAGGGCTAATACATTTCTCATTTTATTTGTTACATGGGTTTGGCTCACGGATGACGCCAAATGTAGAAAAAAAGCCACTTTTATTTGCTGCTTTTCCTTTTTTTTTTTTTTAAATACCTGGTCTTAACTTGGTTAAGCTAAGTTAAGCAAATGCCCAGATCATTCACACACACACACACACACACACACACACTTGCTGCACTGTGTGTGTAGCGCAGTTACTAAGAAAAGCCACAACAAATCTTTGGATCAATGGATGAAACCATGTAAACTGAATATTTTTAAATCGTTCAGTGTTAAAAAGTTACAAAAACGTGATGTAACATACTCGGATTAAATGTTGTTTTCTTGTTTGGTAAATTGAATCTTTAGAGGAAGGAAATGTTTCCAGATGCAAGTCAGAAGGTGGACACAGTAAAGACATCTGACCAGCAGAGTTTGGACTTCAGGCTTAATTTGAGGGAATCCCATTGTAGTTGAAATAAAAGATGTCCGCCTCTCTAAAGCCTTGTTGATAGCAGCGCCATTGTAAAGGATTTACTACCTTTTTCACAACCCGACACCTTATGACATCCAGAAATAGAAGCGCGGCTCAGGCCCGTCGTTCGGAGGGGCTGTCCTCAGTTCATAACCTGTGGCTGAAGCCAAACGTTTCCCCCACTGTGAGCAGATATGGAGCATGAATCTTTTAAGAGAGCTTTAAATTACCTTCACAAGAAATTATAACCAGCGGCGCAGGGAGGTAGACGGACTGAGCGGAAAATGTTCTCATTTGTCAATAAGGAAATGCGAGCGGTTTCACAAAGCTATTTTTACATCTAATTCTGCTTTTCTCTAGAATTGTGGCCCAGTTGGCAGCTGTCGCCAGAGTGTGAAATGGGCATTTAAAAGCTGTGTCTTCTTCTATTTATATGTTTGGTTCTTTGCATTGCAAATAAGCTTTTTTTTTTTTTTTTTTTTTTTTTTTTTTAAATATGTCAACTATTGCAGCAGAACAAATGACACCATGTTTTGTACTTTTTTTAATTATGTTTTTTTAAATGTAACATTTGATTTAATTGTTGGTAAATGTACTGAGATGAAAAGCTGCTCTTCTAGCAATGATGGTGGTGTAAATAAAGCTAATCTGTGGTTTTTTTTTTTTTTTTTCTTATGTTTTTACAGCATTCATTCAGTCAGACACAATTCTAGAGGTTCTACATTTTGGTGAGGGAAGCCTTTTACAGGTAAGGCCTTTCGTTTCCGTCCATCATCTGAACGTTAACAGAAGATTATCAACCTGATTAAGAAAAACTAATTTGGCACACAATGCAACTAACAGAGCTTCTGACTAAATAATCATGTTTTTTGATAATTTCTTCCCCTGTGATTTTTGTCTTGCAGGCAGAGTCTGACATTGATTTTAGTTTATATCATCAACAGAGGTATGACATGTTTCCGCTTTTGCTTTCTAATGATGCGTTTAAACTTGAAAACAAGAACTGGTTGCACAAGTTTAACTTTTTTTTTTTTTTTTTTTTAGCTTTTTCTATAATCCAAGCCGTCAGAATACTACAAAGAATGTCAAATATTTACATGCATCCCCTGTAGATCTGGAGTAAATGTGCTTTAGCAAGTTGGACCTGTTGTATCGATTGCAAAACCAGTTCTGTTGTTTGTCTTGTTGGAAAACCTACTTTTCTTTTAAAGTCGTACCTTTTGTTTTGAGGTTAAGTTGATGAATTAGCCGTCGTCCTTTTGTGTTTTATGCTACCGATACAATATCACTGTACACCTGACAGCAAAACAACCCCGCAGCATGATATTGTCACCACCTTACCTGACAGTCGGATCGGTGTAACTTTTAAAAACATTGCCAACTATGCAGGCAATGTTGCCAAGCTGGAAGGAGTCAGCCTTCTGAGGCTCAATGGGCTCTCACATTAGGGTGAAACTGGTTCCCCATTAGTTTAACATTTGAACTGTATTGATATCTTTGATTAAAATGTGACACAATTAGCAAAAAGGCTATTTTACATCAGTTGCTCGTGGACAATAAGTTAGTTGTCTTGCTAAAAACAAAGGTTAAAATGATCTGACACAAATTTGTCAATAAATACAATTAGTACAAACAGTAAATACAAAAATAAAAGAAGCTGTAACACAATTAATATGAACAGTATTTTAAGTTCATGCCAGATTTAATCCTTGTTTGTTCCTGCACTGCTTTTAATCATTCAACTTTTTTTTATTATTTTGTTTTAACAACTGAGAGAGTTCATACAATTAAATTAGTTTGAAACAGATAAAGCAATTTAAGATTCTGGAAGAGGATGAGCTGCTTATGGAAACGTGTGGACGATGCTTGAAAGGTGACAGAAAATCGACCAATTAAAATGAGCTCTGAGTGGAACAGGACGAGTGGTCGGATATCCAGCCAGAAAGATTTTTTCTTTTTGAAAGGGTGTGTGTGCGCGCGTGAGTGAGTGAGAGAGACGCCTGACATACACTTGGCTATTCC
Organism: Poeciliopsis retropinna; assembly: GCA_010277075.1. Lineage (NCBI taxonomy): Eukaryota > Metazoa > Chordata > Actinopteri > Cyprinodontiformes > Poeciliidae > Poeciliopsis > Poeciliopsis retropinna. Next base: position 24,351,538 of record VMRM01000003.1, read on the forward strand.
CCCGTTCTTATAATGCAACCAACATTGGAAAAATAGCTGCTGGTGTAGCTGGGCAGAGACGGGATACTTTTAATAGCGAGGTGCGACGGTATGGGGCAACCGACAAGACAAAATTGCGACATAGAGTGAGCCGCAACCTTTCAGTCACCCGTCTGGCCAAAGCGCAGCGAGGTCTCCTCTCTTCTCCTCTCAGGTCCGGCAGGGTAGAGCTCTGTTCAGCGTGAACTGAACCATACTCAGTGTGTGTACACAAACATGGCAGTCAGTGGACGGCTGTGGGGAAGTTTGCCTTCTCGTCACTGTCCTAACATCCCTCAGTCGTGTGCTGTTTGAACTACAGTGAGTCTCTTTGCAGTTGGACGCTGCACTGATTTTTAGGTTTAGTTTTTTTTTTTTTTTTGCAGTGTGCATCTTCTGGGTGTGATTTGTTATGATGGGTGTGTGTGTGCAACAGATAGAGCGGTGCTCAAACTTGAAAACTGCTCTCCATCATGGCTGGCAGGAAGCTTGTAAAACTTAGCCGACTTGTGGCTTCATGTTTCTGTTTTTGTGGTCTGCAGTCGTTGCAGTTACACGTACCTGACATGCATCATCTACACGTGTGTTTGCTCCATGTGCAGGGAGGGTTTACTGTGTGTAACGATGTTAAAAGTCCATAAAGTTGTTATCTTGTGGAATCATAGCGCGAGTGCTGACAGAGGTTTTGAATTTTTTTTTTTTTTAAGGCTCACACTTCCTCTTTTACTTCACTGTGTTGAGCTCAGGAATCAGTAAAGCAGCATTTTCTCTTCCTCTAGAATCTACTTAACATACAATATGCATGTTTCCTTTTATGGATTTTTTTTACGCACAGGGCTCATCAACCATTCCTTGATGTTATTGGCTAGTGGATGTAATAAACCTGCATCAGTTCAAACCTGCTGATGCGTAGGACTACTGTATATGCATTAGCAAAAGAATCTTTCTTTTGGATCAGGCACCAAAACTGGCTCCAGCCCAGGGGCCCAAACCCTTGCAAGTCCAGCCCTGTTGAAGGTGTATGAACACTTTTGCAAGGCCCTGCAGGTCACAGAGGAAGAGCCTCTGCTCTCTCAGCTCTGAAGCACTGAAAAAAATGTAGCCACTGCAAGCTATTTTTCTTTTTTTTTTTTTTTCCCTTTACTCCAAACATCTTGTCAGCAGTTGTTATATTAGCGGCACAAAGCGGGTACAGGCTCTAGGTGACCGTTCATCCCGCAGGAACATTGAATCTTGGCACATTCTGTCTCCCCGGGGATGTAAACCCATCCCGCCTCGGAATATCCCCACTATTGGAGCGCTGCGCTCCGGCTTTTGTCTGTTCTTGTGAGCAGAGGCTTCGTAGTAAAAGAAGGTGAAACGGATCTCCAGCAAATTGTCCGACTGCAGGGCGGTGTCAACCCAATTACGCGAGTTATATAAAGCGAGCGTGCTCCTTTGTAAGAACAATGTGAGACGGTGTAATTAGGGGAGCACAGTTAGATTAAATATTTGCCTCGAATGGGGAATCTTAGTCACAGATGAATTAGTCATATATGTTGCAAGACAATCACGTGATGTTCAGCGCCTGCTAAATGAGCCGAGGCTCAGCTGACTGCCACATCTGCCATCGCCGAACTTCCTTTTGCATGAGATTTACATAAAGGCTCACGTTTCTGTTGTGTGCTTCTTCCCTCTCTCCCTCCCCGGGGGGAGCCGCCCCTCTGTCTATTGTTTTGATACACCTGTCGCTGGACAAGTTCTGTGAGTTTTACAGCCACAAAGCAATTCTGTTTAGACAAGTACCACAACCTGAAAGTGACCTCTTTCGTTCCCATCCCGCTTCTTTTTTTTTGTTTTTGTTGTCATTTTCCAAGTTTCGAAGACTTTGGACATAGTATTATTGGACGACGTATTATTTACGTCCTAAAAAAAGCAAAAACCAGGAGTTCATTGGACATCTAGTCTCTCTAACTTTTGAACTGAACCCAAAGCATGGATATTGCTGTTGCTTGCCTGCTCTTGCTGCTGTCACATCTTCCCGTCTCTTGCAGCACATCCCCGCACCGAGGGAACTGCCGACCTATACGATTTGAACCTCCTATGCTAGACTTTCATGAACAGTGAGTATTTTTTTTTTTTATCTTTGAAATATTAGACTTGTTAGTTTGGCATAGTTTTTCATTCATGCAGGGTGTCTGTGTGTCCTTTAAATTCATGAATCTAAAATGAAGGGATTAAAATGTCTTGAAATTGATTAAAAAATATTGAAATTGGCCTCAAATACTTTAGTCAGAGGTCTTACATTTTTTATGGCGGAACTATTTAATCTTGCATATGTAAGTTTTGTTTCTCGCTGGATTTTCTGTCTGGCAAAAGTAGCTGCTAATACATCCTTCTAGCTAGCAAGGTAGCTTTTCTTTCCTGTCATGCGTAAGTGCAATTGTATCGCCATTTTGCTGGACAATGCTCGTTTTTGCCACTAGTTCACTTCTGTTGAGGAACTATTCAAGGCTAAACGCATTCTGTACAAAAAATAAAACATTTAGGTTGGAAACTAAGGGGGGTAAAGACTTTAGAGAGTCATAGGCAGTGTGAGAAACACAAACTTGCTGCTAACAGCCATAAACAGACCCCAGAAATGCCAGTTTTTGCTATGCTTGGTTATAATACAGCAAGATCTCCCAACCATTCCTTACATTTATGTATTTTTTTCTGCCTTAGATTTAATTCAAGGTGACATTAAAACCGTTTTAAGGGCTTAAATTTAAATCAACATACTTCTCTAACATGTCCAATGAAATCATGTTTGCTTTGTTGTTAAGATGATCTAAACCATTTTTCTTGTTGATCTCTGGATCGCCCAGAAGAACACAACAAGCTAACTCCACAGCCAATGCATAGCTTCAACTACTCACTAGATCACATTCTTGTCTGATTGTGGAATAGTACATCAGTGTTCTTTAAAATATATATTTCCTTGTTGAGGATTCAGGGAACTTGCTTGGAAAAACTCAGGTTTGGTTTAATTCACACACATATTTCATTCAGTCCATTTATCAAGTCTGAAAGTTTTCATCAAGGCCCAAGAGCAAAGGATGGAAAGATCCTGGAAGTTTGTCCATTTGACCTCCCATAATGACGTTCTGGGCACAGTCAGATTTCTGCTGAAGCTGAAAATGTCCTTGTCCGATTTCTGTGGGAGGGAAAGTGATTAAAACGCCACAAGAGCTGCACTTGATTTTCATACTGAGCCATTTTCATATCAGCCTCTGGCTGCCTGACAGGTTGTAAATCAAAAGAGTCCATGGTGTGCTGTGAACAGTGTTTTAACAATTTGGAGATAGTAACTCTGGTGTCGAATCCTGTCTCCACAAGACGGTTGTGGCTCTTATTTTACACAAAAGACCTCTTAAAGTTCAAACATGCAGACTCTATTTTAGAGTTTCTTTTTTTTTTCAGTTATTCACTACTTTTATTTATTTATTTATTTATTTATTTTTTACAAACGATGCAGTGACAAAAAGACATTTAGCACAATTGGACAACTTTCAGGCTGAACTAAAATAAAAAAATGTAAAAGTAAATAAAATCAGCACTGGTTTGTTAAAACTTTGTAGAAACCAGGGATGTGAAATCTACAGGCGAGTTTCAGTTCTTTTCCGTCTGAGCTTTGTTTGTCTCCACAGTGGTGATTTTTGAAAGCCTGCACTTACACAAACCTTCTCGTCTTCCTTCACAGGCCGGTTGGAATGCCAAAAATGGAGAAAGTTTATTTACATAATCCTAGCTCAGAAGAAATTAGTTTGATATCAATATCAGCAACAACAGCACATTTCCATGCCTCCTTTTTTCAGAACAGGGTAAGTAGTCACCACTTTTTAAATCGATTTTTTTTTTCTTTTTTTTTTGCTGTTGTGAATCTGATAAATGTAACAAGTTATCTGCTAAGGGAAGGAAAATCATCTCTGTTCATCTTCAGTCATGTTGTCTGATCACACTGAAGTGTTACTTAATGCCTGCAGTTCAAAAGCACACAAACGCACACGAACGCTTGGTGAAGCGTTTAATTTCTGTAAATCTTTTGTTTGCCCTGCTTTGTTTTGCTGTAAACTAGTGAGCACCATGTATGTAGAGACACAGAGAAATGTGAGAAATACTAATATGGGTCACTTGTGCTCATCTATGGGAATTGTAGTCCTGAAGGGCCATTTGTGGCCCCTGGCCTGATTTTGTGCAGCCTGCATCTTTTGTTTTCCAACAAAAAAATTGACTGCTTTACTGAAGTATTTGAACTTTATTTATTGTTTGGTAGATTAAGAAAAAGTCTCAGAAGATTAAAGTCAGAAATCTGGGGGAAAAGTACATTTCTTTACTTTCCCTGTTTTTTTTTTCTCTCCCCCCCCTTTATGTTTTGGTGAGGAAAATGGTGAGGAAAATGCTTGGACACCTCTGTCCTGAGATTTTAGTGAAGGCAGGATGACGAGCTGTTTTACACACAATGGATGATTGAATAATGGGTGGAAGAAAGAAAAAGCAGAAGCAAGTGACTCATGATTCAAGCTTTAAAGCTTAGCTAATAGCGATACTCTGTGAATCATTGCAGTTATAAAGCAATTTGTCCTTTTATTGTGTAATTGTTATGAAACAAGAGGATACATCATGTCTCTGGATTTGTCAACAAATCAGTGTGAATTGGTTCAATAGGAACTAGAAATCCAGAAACATGAAGTCCACACTCCAACAGCAGGTCAACGTTTATGATATTTCCAATCCCCTCACTGTCATCTGCAGGGCTGTCAACACAACTTATGGAAAATACTCATAATTCAGATTCCTGCATGGTAAAATGTTGCATATCCACTGCTGCAGCTGCAGCAGAACAATGACTTCACATCTTATTTTTGTCTTTATTGATTTGATTAGCAGCGTCAGCAGCAACACACTTCCTCACTGAGATAACACTGAGATAACAAAGATACTAAGAGGCATTTGTGGAAATCTGTAGTAGGAAGGAAAACTTTTAAATTTCTGGAAGCGTGTTCTCGATGAAGGGAAACGACTGCTTTCTTGTCTCCACTTTGTGTCTTTGTTTTCATTTTATCTCCAGTGACTTCTTCCCTGCAATTGTTTTATTTGTTGCAGTTTCGTCGCCAATAAAAAGGGAAGACATTTGTGGTTGGAACGAGATGTTTTTGAGGGTTTCAAAAGAGAGAAAGAGAGAAGCTGGTTCAGTTTTCAGTGGTTTGCTGCTTGCCTCCCATGCAGTTTTATTCTTAAAATAGTGACATACCAAGCAGATGTTTCATCTAAAATACTCTGGCTGCCAGCAGTCTGTGGCGGTTCAGAAACACTCCCATGCTGGTCGTTTCCTTCCTGCTGCTGTTTTGTTTTTTTTTTGGGGGGGGTGGCGGGGGGGTTGGCAGACGGTGTTAAGAGACAAGTTGATGATGGCACAGATTATGAACACGAGGATTTTTATTGGGCCATGATCAAAAATGGTTTATTTCAAGGGTTTCAAGTGAAAGTCGTGAATGTCGAGTCGGCCAGGTCAGGGGTCAGCAACCTTAACGAGCCAAAGAAATGTTCCTGCCCCGAGTCCAGCTGAATAAAACTCATTTAGAGCCACAAACGTTAAAGGAAGTTTCGAAGAAGAGAATGAGAAAACTTTCGTTCTTAATAAATATTTCCCACAGGAAACCACATTTCTGTTTCTATTTTTAGACTTTAAAACAAATTCAGACTTGAAAAGCTTTGCAGAAAAAAAGAGGATGGATATGTTTTCTTGGAAGTTGTTGATATAACTGTGTTTTTCTTAAAAATAAAAAAAAAAGCTTAGTTTTCAACTGAATGACAAAAATCTATAGAATATACCTGGGACTTTTAGTGGCATTCTGTTATAGAGGTTCAATGCAATTATTCCATGAAAAAAAAAAAAACTACATTAATGTTGGGTTTATTTCGTTTCCCAACCTGCAAGAATCAACCAGAGACACAAACTACTCTTCTGCAGAAGAGGGGAGAGAGCTAGACGCAGAGAACCGCCGTTAAACACTGTCTGGGATCAACTCCGCTGCCTCTCAGTCCCCAACTGCCTTTTATTATGTTAACAAAGAGATTGGCTTTTTCACACAGTCACACAAACAGTTGACCAATAAACATTCCCAGGAGACGTTCTGGAATCGTCTGTCGTCATGCCCTTACGAGGACAGGAGACTGACCATTATCAGTTTCACAGGTAGCTGCTAACACAGACAATGGATGGTCAAAGCAACCAATGACAAAAGCAGTTGGTAACACACACATGTAAAAACATTTCTAAACCCCCAAGAAAACATCTGAAAAACAGTTAAGAGTATAAAACAAAAGAAAGGAGTCAATAGTATAAAACAGCATACAGAATAATATGAAAACATAACCTTTCAAATAAACTCATAAGTAAATGAACTTAGATAATTTTCCTAACAATTAATCTGCAGAAACATTAGTTAGTTATTGAACATTTTTAGTTAAAAATGCATTCACAAACTACAAGTGTTAGTTTGTGAATCACAAGCTCTATAATCTTTTACTACAGTGTTTAGTAAAACTAATTACCATTCAATTGCTTTTTTTTTAAATTATTAAAATAATAGTAACAGGTATGCTGTCGACTTTCGCTAGTCTGGTTTTATATTTGCATATCATCATTCTCACATCTGTGCTGCTAGGATCACATGATCTGGTTGCGTCTGTCGCATCAGACTGCAAATGATCATCCGTGGATCTGAAATGCTTAATTTGTTGTTGCTTATTCTCTAAAACTAAAAATATTTAAGATTCTATTTTGTTACCAGTCAGTTGCTTTTTATTGGTAATGTTAGTTATTCGGAGCACAAGGTTTTTGTGTTGTTTTTGAGAAACTCTTGACACTTTCAAATAATCTGCACTGTTGATAAAATGTATGTCTTAAATGAGGGTAATTTTGGGAAAACATTTTTTTTAAATGTTTTTCCTTTTTAATGCAAGACATAAAATTGAGGAAAAGGGGTTAAAAAAAACAAAACAAAAAAAAAGCACCGCTGCTGTCTGCACACTCCAGAACCAGAGATGTCTCCTTTAAGATGGATTTTGTGCCGTTTGGTGCACCGTGTCTTAACACCATCAAACTTAAACATGAGAGCAGACTTTGTAAATGGCTCATTTTACTATAATTGTATCTTTTCTGGGAAACCTACAGCAGAAACCCACAATCACCATCTGAAACCACGGCCACCACCGGCACGCTAAAGTTAGCATGTAGCTGTAAAGCTTTTACAGCGCCGACCGTTTTCATAGTGAATATTGCTTTGCCTGAGGTTATGATTTTGTGGGTTATTATTTCATCTGATAAATAAAGGATTATTTTTTTTTTTTTTTTTTTAAACAATTGACGAATATCCTTCTGTTCTTCCTGTAGATAATTCCACCAGGAGGAAACACATCTTTTGATGTTGTGTTTCTTGGTCGAGTTGTTGGAAATGTAGAAAACACTTTATTTATTAATACGTCACATCATGGAGTGTTTACATACCAGGTAAAAACAGAACAACCTCTCACTAAGGTTAGTTTTTAGTACGCCACTAATTCTGCCTCTCCGTCTCCTTCAGGTTTTCGGGGTCGGCGTCCCGAACCCCTACAGGCTGCGGCCCTTCATCGGGGCCAGGGTCCCGGTGAACAGCAGCTTCTCCCCTCTAATAAACATTCACAACCCATACAGTGAACCGCTGCAGGTAATTTAAAAGAGATTCTTTCAGACGCTCTGAGCTTTTTCACTTTGTGTCACTTTACACCCACAAACCTCAATGTGATCATCTGATCTATAAACCAAAGTTATTTTCATCTTTTGCATAATACAACTCAAGTGATTTGATTTTTAAGTCGCTTTATATTTCTACTCAAATCAATCTAATCGTAGACCAGAAGTGCACAAGTCCATCATTTGCACTTTTTCCTCTAACGCCACAAGTACGCACTATGTGCTGGTCTCTGGGTAAAAATTCCAATAAAATAACTTAAGGTTTTGTACTTGTGGCGTGACAAAATGTGAAAAGGTTTAACAAGGTCCAAGTTCTTCCTTACATGGTGAATCTGCTCCCACTTTCTGGATCTGTTTGTGACGTTTCCGTACTTTGTTCAGGTGGTGGAGATGTACTCCAGTGGAGGAGATCTGCATTTAGAGCTTCCCACTGGCCAACAAGGAGGCACCGGAAAGCTTTGGGTGAGTCCCTCTTCTGGATACAACCTTTTTATTTTTTTACCAACTTTTTATCTCATTGGTGCCAACCTCCTCCGCCTTCCAGGAGATTCCTCCTTTCGAGACAAAGGGAGTGATGAGAGCCAGCTTCTCTTCGAGAGACGCGGACAACCACACGGCTTTCATCAGGATCAAAACCAACGCTCCAAATGAGGACCAGTTCATCATCCTCCCGGTTGAGGTGGAGGTCACCTCAGGTTCGCTTCTAAATATTTTTTAATCCAGAATTCATCCATCCACCTCTGGCATCACTGTAACTCTTTGATTTTAATCACTATTCGCAGCTCCTGGTATATATTCCTCCACAGAAATGCTTGACTTTGGTACGCTTCGATCACAAGGTACGTAGAGTTACGGGAAAATGCTTTTTGCAATTGCACTGATCCACATTTCTCACTTACGATACCGATATCAGAGGTTAACACTGGCCGACAGCGACGCATTACAGAAAAACAGCTGAACCGACTCAAAAGGTTTCTTCTTTTTTAAACTGAAGACATAAATGTACTGAATTAATAACGTTGCACAAGTACAGCATATTTGAATACAACAACAGCTTCACAAGCTTGGTCAGACATTTAAAAACAAATTTAATTTGTTCATTCAGTGCAATTAAGAGTAAAACAGCCAACGTAACATAAATACCTTGGTCAATCATGTAACAAATAAACTGCAACAAACCTTTCAAATGGTTCAGAAAGAGCAATTAGGATTCCAAATATAATGTAAATTAAATAATAAAGCATGATGTCACTCAGAGCACAAAGCATAGAATTAGACTGAGTAGATTCGCCCTGATGGAATCGGCACATTGTCACCGATACTCGATCTAGAATTTTTTTCAATATCTGTACCGATATTAGTATCAGGATTATTAGTTGTAACGCTGATTGTCTGCTTTCTTTCCCCAACACAGATCGTCCAAAACTCCTGAACCTCCATCTTTTAAATTCAGGAACAAAAGACGTTCCAATCACAGTTCGTATTCCCGTTGCTCCCATAAAATCTTTCTCCTTGAAGACTTGCAGTAAGTGACAGGTTTTTTGTTGTTTCTTCTTCTCCTCAGAGCGTTCGCACAACACCATCAAACGAAGCCGTCACCGTAGATTTTAAAGCGGTGACGCTCAAAGCCAGAGAGAGCAGATACACTAAAGTTGCAACCATTAGTTTTGATGGTGAGTGGGTGTTTTTGTTTGCTTTGAAAGGCGGGAATGAGCTCGTTTTTGAAGGGCTAAGGGAAATGAAATCGCATGCATGACCGATTGTGTGAGGGCTCTTGATTTCTCTCGCCGTCTGCATGCACCAGTTTCACCGATCACTGAAGGAAGTAGAGCGTGATGTCAGTTTGCTGAAAAGTGATCAGAAATGTGTCCGGGTTTGGTTCCTTGTGTTTAAAATGTTTTTTTTGTTGTGTTCTTTTTCATATCCACTTCAAAAAATGGTAATTTATGAAGGCGCCATTTTGAAAATAGTATTTTCAGAGAGTTTTTGGTCCTTTTGGACAATTTTTTTTCAAACTTTGGCTCAGCTAGATTTTTTTTTTTTTTAAATGTATTTGCTATTACACAACTTCCTCTTCTGGGGCCGTGTATCTTCTCACAGCAGGCTTATCCACTCTGTTTATCTTTGTTTTTATTGCAGCCTCAAAAGCAAGAAGACCATATCAGTTTTCTGGTAAAATAACAGTTAAAGCAAAAGAAAAGACTTATTCCAAGCTTGAAATCCCATACCAGGCAGACGTTTTAGAAGGGTGAGTTATTTCTTTAAGAAATATAGTGAACTTTTTTTTTTTTTTTTTTTTTTAACAGCGCTTATTCCCCTTTTTTTTTATCTGTTTATTTTTCCCGTAGCTACCTGGGCTTTGACCACACAGCTACGTTGTTCCATATCAGAGACAGCCCTGTCGACCCAGTGGACAGAGCGATTTTCCTCACAAACGCGTTCAGCTTCGCCATCCGGATACACAACGTGTCTCTGCCCGACGAGGCCAAAATCATGTTTAAAGTGAGTGCCGGCCGAGCTGCGCTTCTCCGGGAGCCGAGGAACAAATTGTCACGAGTTCTCTCTTCTGTGCCGCAGGTGCAAAACTTCAGCACGCCCATCCTCATCCCGCCGCACGAGTCCCGTTACATCTTCTCCCTCCTCTTCCGGGCAGTCCGACCCTCCATTCACATTGACAGCAATATCTTGCTGATCACAAACGCATCCAAGTTTCACCTGCCTGTCCGGGCTTACACAGGCTTCTTAGAGGTAGGAAGCAGAGAGTAGCAGCATTTATTAAATTAAATTAAACCCTGTGGATCTAAGCAGTGTTGAATAAACATTGATGCATTTGTGGTGAAATTGGAGAAACTCCTAGCCTATTTATAGTGCATACAGTATCTAAAGTATTCATGTCTCTTAAGCTTTAAGTTTTGCCACGTTATAACCAAACAGTCTTTTGTTAAGATTTGCATGACAAGACAAGCATTTACTAAGTGTAACAAGGTGAAGGAAAAGATTACGTTGTTTTTTAAATCTTTTACAACTGGAGTTCAGCTGATCAGAGTCGATGGGTAGGTGGATATGGATATGGGTTTTATTTGGAAGAAAAACCTGCTAGAGGCTGCAAAAGAGCGGATACTGGAGATGAAGTCAAGTTTATTTGTGTACCACATTACAGCAGCAAGACAGTTCAAAGTCCTTTATATCATAAAAACATCGTATAGTGTCTAATAGTTACACAACCAAATAAACGTTTCTTTTCGTCAAATGCCATCATCAAGCAAATGTCAAATGTATTGATCAATTTTCCATTTACTACTAATCAAAGGCAATTCTAAACAGACGGGATTTTATAGGAACTCAGGTTGTTTTACAGGAAGTTTATTCCAGAAACAATGTATGTTAAACAAGTCTAAAAAAAGGAGACCTTGCATATCACTCAAATTATCTAAATATGAAAGCAGTAAAATCGTAATTAAAATATGTCGGGTTTGCTTCTGGTTTGGGCCTTTAAAGTTAGTTTGATTGGATCGGGTTTGGACACAATATCTGCGTTTCTATTACAAATGTCAGCAAAACCTTTGTTGATATTCTGCCCATGTCAAAACAGAACAATTTTGCTCTTGCTGTGTTTCTATTAAATAAATTACATTAAGATTACAGGTTAGCAAGTTTGTTCATATGATATGTCATTAGAACATGCATCATCATCCTACCACTTCCTGTCGTTTTCTTCTTAGTTTTGTCGGTGGTCCTTTCCGCTTGTTGATCATGTGAAACGGAAAAATGTTTCCATTGCAGTTTTGCAGAATAAACCAAAACTTTTCAAAATATCTATATATATATTTTCCAAAATTGCCATGCTTTCATTGAGCAAATTTATTTTTGAAATGTCAAATTGCACAATTATACACAGAATGTCTATGGATTTTGTTCAGGCCTGCTCTGCTATAAAGCAGTATGAATACTTTTTCAAAGCACTGTAATGAAATAAAACAAATTGCTAAGACTCTGTTTATTGATCCAGTAAATGCGTAATTAGTTATGAATTTCCCGTGGCCTGTTGTTTTTTCTCTTCCATCATGATCCACATTTGACTTCTGTTTACATTTAAAGGCTCAAAAAATATAGATTTATATTATTATTATATAACTATTTCCACTAATTAGCCTTGTTTGTACCATATAACAAAAATGTTACCAGAGAGCATACAATAGTCCCCACAGTGTGACACTTTTATACAATATTTTAAACTGTTGTGAAGTAAATGTGAAATTGTGAATTTTAATTCATTTATAATTTTTTTCTTGAACAGCCCCTCATCCTGCCCCCCAGTGTGAAGGAGAACTTCTTGGACTTCGGCGTCCGCAGCGCCACCGACACCAGCAGCATCATATTTGTGGTCGTCAACAGCAACCCCATCGAGGTGAGCAGCCTCGTGACCTGCTGACGTAACAATTGTGACATTTTGCGGGTGTTTTTCCAACCAGGTATCCGCCTCCCTCCCTGGGCACACGCTCCCGTTTTTGTGCTGAAGTCCATTGTCCAACGTCCCGTTGTGTAATGTCTACATAAGCCTTTTAGGTTTTCCTGCTTGTGCTTTCCTATACTCTGAGCCCACTGCAATCCGTGTCGCAACACAAGCGTTTGTGCCAACATCCCCACTTCTGCAGTTCTCGCTGATAAGTTGCAAGGAACATGGAGTACAGTTACGCTTTGTTCTGCAAAACAAATCACTGGATCCCTCGTCCAAAATCAGCCAGCTCTGTGAATTGTGTCCCGCAGCTGGAGATAAAGTCCTGGCTGGTCACAGGAGACAGCCTCTTCATGGAGCTGCTGAAGACCGAGAAGGGGAACACGACAGCAGCCCTGAGTCGCCTGCAGGAGCTGCAAAACGCCTCAGCCTCGCATCACAAAACGGTGAGTTCCCCCCCACCTCAAACGTTGCCCCAAACGATACATCTGGAAGCTTGTGGAGGCTTTTCATGCCTTCACAGTGTTTTCTTTGGAATCGGTTTGGTTTGACCTCTTCTATTTGTTTTTTGAGATAAGGCGTTATTGATCCGATCAATAACAATACAATCCCTGCGAATTGCAGGACTTTGCAACAGCAGTTTGACATTGTGACGCATTGCAATCACAGGCGTGAGTGTGTGATGGAGAAACACTAAGCAGTGCAGTACTTGTGAAGTGGAAGGAAGATGTCACGTGGTTTAGAAATCTGTATGCAAAAAAAAAAAAAAAATCTGAAAAGTGTGGTGTGTGCTTGTATTCAGCCTCTACCATCTGTATGAGTCAGGAAACAGCAGTGTTTAAAGCTTGCCACATTTTTTCAGTGGTATTTACTCCTTAATTTTGACAAGGTCATTCTAACATATGATTATGTTGTGACACAAATCACTCAGGTGTAGCACTGATTGCATGTCGTGGTGGTATATTGGAGCCATTTTAGATGGGGGTGGGAAGTAGAGTCCTGTCAAAAAACAGGATTAATCTGAGATTATTAATCTCAGAAAATTTCTAGGAAAAACTCAAATTTCCGAGCTCAAAAAGTCAAAACATGTGAGAAAAAAACGTGGACAATTTGAGCTTAATCTCAGAAATCTTCTGCAGAAAACTTAGAAACTTGTGATTTTTAAAAAGTTGAAAATTTGTGAGAAAAATCTCTGAAATAAACTTTTGAAACAAATCTCAGAAATTTTCTAAAAAAAAAAAAATTAACATCGAAGCTTCAAAAGTCAAAAACATAGAAATGTTTGAGTTTCAAAGCTTTCCACTTTTGAAACATAAAATTCCCAAAAGTTGAAAGTTTTCCACTTTTGAACTTTCCAGGATTTTTCTAGAAAATATTCAAACTATTTCTTGGAAATTTACTCCTTTTTGTTCTATCTAAATGGGCCTAAGAAGCCATTTCTGTCATGTTTGCAGTTTATTTTTAACATGTTTAACCTCATGTTTGAAGTTTTAGGTCTATTCAGGATACAATTTCTGTATCAGCCAATATTAAACCTCAGAGATCTGTATCGGTATCGAAAGTGAACAAAGTGACCGGTGCGACCCCACTCTTTATGCGCAGACTCTTACCTCCGTCCTTCTGAAGCTCCCCCAAATTCTTTAAAGGATTTTGCTTGACAATCCTCTCCAGGCTCCTGGTGTTCATCTTTTCCTGCCATACTTTTGCCTTCCACTCAACTTTCCAATTTTTGGAACCTTTTCATAATGCTCCAATTTTTGGAGACACTAAATTAAGAGGTTTTTATTATCCGTAAGCCATAATCATCAAATTTACAAGATGTGCAGATGAAAAAATGAACTTGTGCTAATTTTTTGAGCTGTACTTTCCATGATTCCAATCTCATACAATGTGAAATATTTCACAGAGTATAAAACCTGTATGAAAACAGTGGAAAAGAAACAAAACAAAACAAGTAAATGAGCTGAAGTACATGTTGCACAGCTGCAGTGGTGAGGCTGTTGTGACGGAGAGACAGCACTGTGTTATCTGATAGCGGTGTTGGTCTGCTTCCTTTTGAGATTAACAACTTGTGGCTGCAGAAGTTCACTTCCACTGAAACTGCTTACTGTCAGCTCTGCAGTTTCTGCTATGCAAGAATTTGACACAACTCAAAGCACTGCTTTACTGGAATAGATTTTTTTTTTTTTTTTCCCCCTCTTAATGATTTGAATGTAACATAATTTAAGCCGGCTGGTTCTACAGCTCAGTTTACAACAGCAGCTTCTGTTCTTGTGTTCAGTTGCCAGTGAGGGAGAGGATTGAAATTAAAAGATGTCAACATATTTCACCTCGATTGACTCTTGGTAAAAGTCCAGATGTATTTACTGCTTTAGTTGCTTTTTTATGCAACAAATGATGTGAAATTACATTTAGTTACATTTATTTTCAATCTCCTGCATCAGTAAAACTACAGATAAGCTTCTAGCCGAGAAATAGTTTAGCCTTCCCAGTAACTGTGGTGTTACTGGGACATGGTCCAGTAGGGATTTTTAACCAAAAGGTACAGCTTGTTCCTGTGGAAGATGAGAAAATAAATGGTTTCAAACCAATAAATTGAATTAAAAAAAAGTTACATGTTTTCTAAAAGTAGCCACGGTTGCGTTCTTGCGGAAAACTACTTCTGAGAAATGCTTCAGAGTGTTATTAGTCTACAGTACTATCATGCACTAATGGAGGGTGATGCATTACATGTACACGTTTATGTGTGAACCATGCTTCATTTCTGTAGATTTCACAATTTTGCACTACTTTTTTGTTGACCTAGTGCATCAAATTTCAGTAAAAATTTCAATAAAATATAATGGAGATATTGGTTTAAGGTGACAAAACGTGAAAAACGAGGTGAAAAAACTTTTGCAAGACAAGATTAAAAACAATGAGTGTCTCTGTTGTTGCAACTCGTAAAAAAGGATTAAGATCACCAAACATTACTGTTCTTAGTGCTGACTAAAGTGATATATAAATATTTTTTCAAATAACTTTTGTTACATCACAAAAAGGAAAGATAACATGGTAAAACGTCATATTCCTACCTCACTTTCCCAGAAAGAAATAATCGTCCCTTCTTGTGTCTTCAGGTGATTCTAGCATCTGGCTATTATGCAGCTTTCAGAGTGACATTAGTTGCCAAGGCGCTTGAGGGCGTGTACGACGGAGCCATTCACATCACAACAGATTATGAGGTTGGTTTGTGTTGTTTTTATTTTAGATTTTTAGGGAGAAAATGGCAGCTGAAGTCATCTCTCATGTCCACTTTATTCTGTTTTTTTTTTTTTTTAATGGTTTCAGATATTGACCATCCCAGTCAAAGCTCTGATCGCAGTGGGGACATTAAACAGCTCACCCAGGCACATCGTGTTGCCGCCTTCGTTTCCAGTGAGTAACAGTCAGGATTTCACACAAGTTTGACTCACAAAAAGGTCCCGCCTGAAACGATTAGTCGGGTTAATCGTGATTAATTGAAATAATCGTCAACTTATTTAGAAAAAGTCCTTTTGTGATATGATTTTCAGTCATGTTGTGCTTGAACTTATTCACAAAAACTGCGAAGTCCTTTTTACGAAAAAATCAAACATTATGTTTGATTTAAGAAAACGGGCTGCAACGATTAATCGGATGAATCGTGATGAAATCGACAAATTAAACAAGAGCAACATTCTCGGAGCAGCAAGTAAACTAAAACCGCACAAAACGTATATGCAATTTGCACTTAAGATTAAAATAAACCCTTCTTTGTCTGTAAATACAATCACGTTTCGCTATGAAATTAATTAGTCTAAAAAACACAAGCAGCTCAGTCCTACACTGTATTGATGAGTCGAGCAGAAAGAACCGAGATTTTCACATGTTGTAATTGTTTTTTTAGCGGCAGATTTATAATTTGCTACGACTAATTAAATGTTCACTAAAGGAGTGCTGTTACTGCATTTTAAGCAATTAAGTGTTCTTTTTTTCTTCTATAAGAAAGGTTTGAATTGTTTACTTGCATATTTTAATGTATTTCTACTATTGTGTAGTAAATGCTCAAGTGGTTAAGTGAAAGACCTGCACAATGTGAGAATTTTAAATCTGATTTATCAATTAATTGTCAGAAGAATCGATCAAATAATCGATTACTAAAATAATTTTTTTCAGCCCTTCGGTGGGTTTTGGCTGTGCGATGCGAGTTCCGTATCTTCCGTTGTCTCCTCAGGGAAAAGTGGTTCACCAAAGCTTCAACATCCAGAGCTCCTTCACACAAAAAGTCCGTCTGCAGCAGATCCAGTCGCTGACGGAGGACATCAGGTTTTATTACAAGCGTCTGCGCAACAACAAAGATGAGCTGGAGCCAGGACGAAAATCCAAGGTAGAAAATCCTCCTCGGGATTTGAAATTGATTCTGTTGTTGTTGCTGCTGTTGTGGACGTAAAACTTATTTTTATTATTATTTTTTTTTTTTTCCCATGTTTTTCAGGTGGCAAATATTTATTTTGACGCCAGCTTGCAGTGTGGTGATCACTGTTATGTGGGCCTGCCATTTGTGCTTAAATGTAAGTTTGGTGTGTTTGTGTGGCATTCAAAAGCTCACACAACTGAAGCTCAGATAGATCGGCTTTCTGTCTCCATGGGGAAGGGGGATCATGTTGGCATCACTCATGCTGCGCAGTGATTTTAAAAAAGAAAGTGTCACTTTATTTTCCTGCTTGTAGTAACTACTGCTGGTAGTGATTTATGGCAAAGCTGTACATCTGGCTAAAATGCACTTAACCTGATCTAAGATGACGCATCGTTGGTGACTGAATGTAAATCAGAGCTCCAGTTTGTTACGTCTGTCCTCTTAGACCTTTCCCAAGCTCTTCATTTATCTTGGGTTTTACACATTCTGTATTTATTTTTATTGAGTTTTCTCCTCCTTTTGCAAACGTTAACTTTTTTCCCAAGTGTAACTGTTTCTCTTCTTTTTTTTTTTTTTTCTCTCTGGCAGCTGAATCCAAGCCTCACGGTCTGGTGTTGCAGGAGGATATCTGGGATGCTGACGTAGACCTTTATCAGAAACTCCTCAAACGATGGAAGGAGATCAAAGAGCGCTCAGGACACAAGTAATCATCTTTTCTGTCCCTCTTGGATGTTGCGAAGTTTGTCGGTGATTGTTGCGACTTAAAATTGCTGATTTTGCGGCCCTGGGTCTTTTGTTTTGTTTTGTTTTTTTGGTTTAGTTGCAATTAAAGTTGCAAATTTTGTTAAGTTTTATTTCTGCCAAAACATTGTTTAAAAAAAAAAAAAAAAAAAAGTAGAAATTGCTGCAAATATTTTTTAACAAAGTAGACAAGACTTTAACATGGTTAATATTTAAAATGAAAATAAAATTTTTACGTTCCTTCTTCAGGGTGTGTGCATGTACTTATACTTTGTTTCCCCCTGAAGAATCGAAGCCATCTTTGAAGTCAACACGGACCTCCAGAAGAACATCGAAGCTAAAGTCACGGCCCATTTGACCTGGCCTTCCCTCGTCAACTCCTCACAGAGAATCATGTTCCCCCTGACCAGCACAAACAGCTCCTCTGTGAGTTGAAGCCCTCCGTTTCATGACACACACGCAGGGTTATCTTTTAGCGTATTCAAACTGAAGGAAGCTTATGTTTCGGTTACGATGCAGGACGAGGAGGTGATCCTGCAGAACCCTACAGACGTCCCCGTCTACGTCCAAGTTCTCCCGCTGGTGCTTCTTCCCAACCCTTCTGTGTTTTCTGGAAAGCTGGCCGACAGGTGACAAATCCTTTCAACTCTACAGGATCTATTCTCTGACCATTTCTCCAACTCATTGTCTGTGCTCTAAACGTTCAGGTTGCCATTGGGAAATTTGTCCAGTATCAACATTGACGCAAGCACATTCGAGTTCCAGGTTCACAGAAACCAAGTGAGCGCTGCATGATCTACTGGCTTCCCTCCTGCTAATCGTAGCACCGCTGAGGCAGCATGTGAAAGCTGTTAGCAGCTAACAGCCTCTCTTGTTTGTGTGGTAGACGTCCCTAATAAAGAGCAGCTCAGGGTTTGTCGAAGGCTCAACCAGACCCTTTGTCTACAACCTCATGCTGCTGCCCGGCGAAGTGAAGTCATTCAGCGTGAGGTTCACGCCCGTCAGAAACCACAGCGTCTCCTCCCTTCTCATAGTCAGGTAACCATATCTACTGAAGCCCAGAGAGCTGTGGCCTCACTAAATACAGTGGCGTGTTTATCCTCTGGATGCTTTGGGAATGCGTTCAGGAACAACCTGACGGTGATCGACACGATCGTGCTCCACGGACGCGGCACGACGGAGAGCCTGAAGGTGGCGGGGAAGCCTCCGGGGCAGGGCAGCTCGCTGAGGTTCAAGATGACGGAGGCGTTGCTGAAAGACTGCACAGAAAGTACGTCTGGGTCTCTGGGAGTGAAACTGAGAGAGAGTTGCATGGAATCTGACACTGTGGAACGATTGATCCTTTGCCTGCCCTGCTGAGTGTGTAATGCAAGTTAAAGGCTTCAAAGTCTCTTGGACTCATTGACAAAAATTCTGAAATATGTTTTCCCCATATTTCACTTTAGTTAAGAAAACTGGGGCTGAAATGATGAATTGATTTAATCATGATGAGTTAATTATTAGGATAATCGTCAATTGATTCTATAATCAATTAGTTGTTTGGTGGAGTACTGAAATGTACATGTTCTACCCAGAATGCTTTCAGTGGCATAATTTTAGCTTCGCCTGGTTCAAATTCTATAAATAAATAAAAAATAAATATTAATCACGTTTTGCTTTCCAATTATTAACCAATTAATCTAAAAAAAAGATCAGCCGTAAACTGTAGAAATGTTTAATCAAGCAGAAAGAGTTTTTCACGTTAGAATTATTTACTTTTCGCTGCAAATGCATCATTAGCTTCAAACAATCAAGTGTTCTCCAGAGTTATTGCATTTAATGAGCAATAAAACTCATTTGTATGTTTTAATGTATTTCTACAACTGTATGCGAAAGGCTTTAGTGATTGTGAACATTTTTTAATTGTTTTTTTAATCCAATTGTCAAAAAAATAGAATAATCGATTACGAAAATAATGATTAGTTGAAAAAAACAAATATTAGTGACGATACGCAATATGACAAGGACTTATTTTTTTCTAAGTTTGTGAAATGCACTTTGTGTATAAATGTGTTGTGCATTTGCCCAAACGAAAGTCCCTTTGAATGAAAATGAGCTCTTGATTTTCATGAATGTTTAAACAAGGTGTTTAAAAAAAGAACTGGTCCGTTGTACATCTACCATGACTTCCGAATGTATTCAAGGCATTCCCACAGCATGATTCTGCCGTCACCTTCTGTTCTTATAACAATATTAGAAATACACTAACTGTGGAACAGGTGGGGGATGCTGCATCCAGGGTGCTTGGTTACTCATGGGTGAAATCTGACAATATGTGCAAAAATTCAAGCGGTAGTGTGAGCAGTTCTGCAGTAACTCAATATAAATGTTGTCATAGCGAAACGGCAGATGGACCGGGAGCGTCAGCAGACATGCATGTCTTTTCACGCACGTTTGATCAAATACAAAGAATGAAAGCAGATAACAATGCTAAAGACACACAATCTCATACTTATGGGTCATTAATATCTCATCTGTGGTGATAAACTAGGGCCGTAACTAAACATTTTTTTAGTCAGTATTATTCTGACGGTTAATATTAATCAGGTTTAAAAAATAAAAAAAAATGTGGCACTTTCTCCAGATTTTTCATCCAGCCTTTCTTACACAGTATTTGAAATACATTCACAGATGCAATTAAACAATTCAATTCCTTCATTACATGACAAAATAAAATGCAATGCATTAACATTCCTTTAATGAATGTTTGATCAAAAATACTTCATCCACATGTCAAAAACCTTTCTGCTCAGGGATCATTTTATTTATTAATTAACCAATTAATAATCAGACAGCGAGAGGTGATTAATGGGAGATTTTTTTTTTTAATAACAGAATTTAAACCAGGTGAAGCTAAAACTACCCCACTGGAGGAGTTTTGGGAAAACATAATTTACAAACACAGATTTTTCATCCTAAATACAAAACTCGTATATGTTTTTGTCCAGTTTTGGTTTACCTACTGCTCTGAGCGTGTTGTTCTTTTAGCAAATATACTTTTTTGGAGTCTGTATCCTGTCCTAAAAATCAATTACTAAATTATCTGATGATTATTTTAATAATTCATTCTGATTATTCGTTTCAGCTCTATTTAAAGTGAAATATGGTTGAAACAATGCATCACAAATGCCCTTTTTAAACTTCCAGTTAACGATCAATCGATTACTAAATTAGTTGACAATCATGTCAGTAATCAATTAATCACGATTAACCGTTTCATTCCTATTATAAAACCAATTAAGCCCAAAGTCAGAGGTTTTTAAATCAACTTTAAATTTGTGGTTTGATTTTAAAAGGGCAACAAAGCTGTTAAAAGCTGTGGCTGCACAACCAGATCTTTGCCTCCGAGATGCATATGTAACTGAACACAGTGAACCTGGAGAGCTTGAGGCGCCTTCATTGTTTTCTCCCTTCACATAAGGAGCCATCTGAGTAGTCTCTGCCGTACGGCGAGTTTGGCAGGTTTTTAACAAAGGGAAAACACCTGACTGGGCCGGCCTCGTTTTTAACCAATCAGAGAAAACTGGGTTGGTTGAAAAACAAACACCAACTTTTGAGTCAGAAAGTGACGGGGAGGAAGGGCAAGCGTGTGATGGAAAAACACAGTTTCTTTAGCTCCTAAAGCAATTAATTAGCCTCGGCTCTTTACCAAACAGAGTTGGAATAAGACATCTTTTTTCTTTGTTTTCGCTTTGTTTGATTTTTATTCACCTTCGATCCGTTCCGTGTTCCAGAAATAAAAGTGAAGGAGCCAAACTTTACTCTCAAGAGAACCTTCAGAGTGGAGAACACTGGCCTGCTCCCGATCACCATCAAATCGGCAGAAATCAACGGCCAAGCCTGCGAAGGATATGGATTCAAAGTTCTCAACTGTCAGGAGTTCGCACTTAAGCCGAATGCTTCAAAAGACATCGTCATACTGTGAGTGACCAAAACTGTTTGTCTTACTCTTACACTGTCAAAAAAGGAAAAAATAATCAGCTTTTTTTTTTAAGTTATTAATATTTTACTTTACATCTTACTCAGCCAGCCATGTTTCAAACAGATTGCATTATATTGGTGAGGCTTTATTCACACTAATGAAATGCAATTGTCTTTTTAACAATCATTTTGACCAATCTATGTGGGTAAACAGGTGTAATGAATATAATGGATGTTTTGTTAAAGTCTCTGCTTCTGGCCTGTTCATCATGTCCTGCACGCCTTGTTTCCAGGAAGTAGTTTCCAAATTAAAGGGCCATATGTACTACACACATAATTTAAAAGCTGTTAAATTAATAATTGCGAGTGTACTGATTTTACCCATGAGGACACATGTATCAAACGCAAGGCGCAGGGGCCAAATCTGGCCCGCAGTATGATTTTTCATGTGGACCTCTACACTCCAGACATCAAATCAGTTTGTCACGATTCCACAATTGTGGAAATTCATGGGAAATCAACAAACCCCCACATTCTTTCACACTAATACGTAACTCTGACTTTATTGCAAATTTTCCGCAAAAAATGACTAACAGCCCATTGAAGTGATCGCTAACTCCCACCTATGGTTGGTGGAATTTCTTACTTTTATTTCACTTTTTCCTCTCCATTACTTGAAGTTACTGTCTGATCGATTCGGTGATTAACGAAGTCTCATTTAAGCCTGTCGCAATCAATTAATCACATGCTAGGTTAGAATGAGCTCAATAATTTCCATATTTTTAAAGGGCAGTTTTGTTAACAGAGACTTCATAATCCATCTTTTTAATGGTTGTGTGTGGTTTCTGTTTCCATTTTATTGTTTTTGCTTGTGTTTTATTTTGGATATTTAAAATATCTGCTCTGTACAAAATTTAAGTTTATTGGTCTTTGAGAGGCTAAAGGTACATTATTATACCTTTTATCAAGATATTATTGGAAAATGCTCTCAAAACAACAATATTTTTGTTTATCGCCATAGTTATTTGGAAAATTTATCATACAGCAAAATTGATCATGTCAAATTTAATGTCAGAAATAAGGACAGATATTGCATATTTTCTTGCAAATATTTCTAAATAAGCTCCACAAAATCAGAGATTTTGTGAAGAAATCACAAAAGCAATCCTGGAGGGACAATGTGAGAAAATGTTTTTAATATTTAATTTTAAGAAAAAGCTCTTAATTAAAAATTTAGCCACTCTCTAATGAGTTTTATCAATCCATTCTGGCACAAGCGGCCCTTTAAGGACATTCATGATCCTGATGAGGCTCAAAATGAAAATGAGTTTGACAGTCAACCAAACCAGTGCATCCAAGCAGTTGCATTATACCATTTGTTGACGTTGCCACGGCGACTCCCATTTCATTCTGAAAGCGAATAAATGTTGATACTTCTGAATAGCCAGGAGTGAGCGACACACGGCTCAGTCGGCCGTCATTCGCAGCCTGAAAGGATGCAGACGGATGAGTTTCGGTTCCGTTTCTGCTTCAGGTTTACACCAGACTTCACCTCGTCCCGAGTGATCCGAGAGCTGAAACTGGTGACGCGGGGCGGCTCGGAGTTCGTGTTTGTCCTGAACGCCTCTCTGCCCTACCACATGCTGGCCGCCTGCGCCGAAACCCTGCCCCGACCCAGCTGGGAGCTCGAGCTCTACATCATCGTGTCCGTCGTCATGAGGTGAGGGCGACTCCGTCTGCGTCAGACGAGTTTTACTTTGGGCCTTTGCAGACGGCTCATGCACGTCTCTTTGCTCATGCACGTCTCTTTTTTTTTTCTTTGCAGCTCCATGTTTCTGTTGGTGATAGTCGCCGCCTACCTGGAGGCGCAGAGCATCTGGGAGCCTTTCAAGAGACGCGTCTCGGTGGAGTCAAACTCCAGCATGGAGACGGGAAAGCCGTTTAGCTTCATGAAAATTGTCCCAATTCAAAGAGATTTAAAGTAAGTGACAGAAAGAAAAAAAAAAAACTCACTATTTTACATTTTATCAATAAATGATACAAATCGTACTCTTGTAACAGCCAATCTCAGCTGCAGCTGCAGGGTTTCATGCATCCAAGCTAGAGCTTTGAAGAGAATATCTCCAGTCATGACTGCTGGGTGATTTAGATGCATATTTCTGTGGGTCAGGCGGTGCAGTATGGCTCCCAAAGAGAAACGGGTGTGTCCCCATGTCTACAAAGAACACTGATTATAGGCTCATTACTGTCCACACCCTCTCAGATGTGGACAATGATGTCCTCCAACACTCAGATATCCTGGCCTGTTACTGCTACAAGCATTAAAATCACTGGAGTCCACAAATTGTATAATGTGTTAAATGCAGTAAAAAATCTGATCTGTACAACGGTGTATTATGACCAGTGTATAGATGGAGCAGAAGGAAAGGGAGTGAATTTCTGCCAAAAAACTCAGAAATTTCCTAGGAACAACTCAGGACATTTCTGAGTTTGAAAATTGACAATTTGCTGGAAAAAAACTCTGAATTTTGAGATTAGTCTCAGAATGTATATAGAAAAAACAAGGACATTTCTGAGTTTCATAAGTCGATAATTTCTCAAACGTAGTTTTTTCCAGCAAATTTTTGACTTTTGAAACCCAGAAGTTTTGTTTCATTATTCTAGAAAATTTCTAAGATCTCAAAATTTCTGTTTTTTGATGTAAATATGCCATTTCTCTTACTCATTCATCTGCTTGTTTGTTTTTTTATTTTATATCTACAATGGCCCTAATACTCTGTTGTAGATCTGTAATTTAGACCTTAAAAAATGTCATAAATTCAATCACAGTTTGTGTTTTAAGGCCTCTTAAACGTAGGGAAAACCTCCTATGGACTCTGGGTTGTGGTTTAGTGCCTAACCACTGTGACCATATCTGGTACTGGTTCCTATCGGCAGCCATTGAGGTGATTTGTATATATTATCACAAAGTAAAGCTTTGCTTGGTCAAATTAAACTTCTTATCTCTATTAATTTGCATTCTGGTCAATGTGTCATGAAGAAGCTTGTTTCATGTGTTCCTTTGGATCGACTTCTGGCCGTTTTCATGTTCAGCTTTTAGACAACTAAAATGTAACCTAATAATTTGGAAGCAATTTTTACTTTAAAACTTTTACGTCGCTTTGTAGAAGTATTGGCATCCCTTAAAACTAAAACCTTTACTGTGTTTTACTGGGATTTTTCTTGTTAGCTTTGTATCATGAATTGCTGTTAACGAAGACGGAGGAGGAGTTTTTTGGGGGTTTTTTATCTAAAATGTTTTGTTTTGGCTTGATTACTTCTTTGAGTGTTTTTTTTTTTTTTTTTTTTTCCAGTAAATCATATGATTTAAAGTGTTTTCTTCTTTACTGGATGATTATTTCAATCATCGATTAAACGTTTCAGCCCCACAACTAATCTGATTTCTCTGTTCCCCTCTGGTTTAGTGACTACAGCGACTCCTCCCAGAACTCCAGGGGGTTTTACCCATCCAGCAACGGCGCGGCGAGGGTCGGAGGTCGACAGAGCGGCCGGAACTTACTGGAACCCGACAGTCAAGACAAGAGGCCTCGGATGCCCTTCAGCCGCCCGTCTGTGCCAGCGGCTCCATCTCAGCTGCCCAAAGCGAGCTCCGCCTCCGGCCAGGACGGCCCATCAGCCGCCTGCCAGCTGGTCAATCGAAAGGCTCGCAACGTCAAACAGCTGGACCTCCAGGGTCAAAGTTCGCCCGGGTCTTCATCGTTGCAGGAGGATCCAGAATACTCCAGCCTCATAGGAGCCATGGACAAT
This sequence comes from Poeciliopsis retropinna, assembly GCA_010277075.1. Lineage (NCBI taxonomy): Eukaryota > Metazoa > Chordata > Actinopteri > Cyprinodontiformes > Poeciliidae > Poeciliopsis > Poeciliopsis retropinna. The sequence continues at coordinate 24,376,693 of VMRM01000003.1, forward strand.
GACCTCGATCGCCCAGATTCGCTGGCCGCCGAGGCTCTACAGGACCAGAGCTCTCGATCCGTTCAAAGCAAAGGTACCGTCTTCTAGATGCGACTCGATGTCAGCCGGCTCGGCTCGGCTGGCGTTTAAAAACCGTGGTTGTTTTGTCTCCAGGGTTAGAATCCAAAGGGAAGCAGCGTTCAAAAACAAAAGCGCCGAGAAAGAAGGAAGAAAAGGAGAAAAAGCCCAGATTAAAGACTCAGGGAGACGAGCTGAAAGACAACCTGGCAGACAACGACGACAGCTCCTCCACCACCACAGAGACCTCAAACCCAGACGTGGAGACAAACCTCAAAGAGGTACATCAGAAAAACACAAACTCTTGACTAGTTTCTACTATAAATATCTTAATAGACTTGAAACAAGACAGAAGACTTACAGGCAACTTTTCAGCAAAATATATGAGCTTGTTTTAAGTAAATAATCCTTTAATATCAATTTTAAGAAGAACTAGTTTCACTGGCAGATTATCTCATATATAACAAGACATTTTTCCATGTACTACAATACAGTCTCAATCTCAGTGTGATATTTTAAATGCATAATTTCTGACAGGAACCAGTGAAAAAGAAAGGGAGGACGACAACTCCTGGGAAGACAAAAGAGGAAACTTCAAATTTCTCAAGCAAACCCAAAGAAAGAAAACAAGAAGCTGCAAAGAAAGAGACTCAAACAGAGAAATCCAGGTTTGATTTGTTTATTTATTTTTACTAAAATGAGTTCGCTTCCGTTGGTTCATGTTTGACAAGTCTTTATCGCTGCAGTTCTCTGGAGCTTCCATACGTAACGCCGTTGGAAAACAAGCAGCGCAGGAGCTTCGCGTCCAAAGCTCTTCACCCCCTCATCTCAAAGACGAGACCGGCGCCGAAACAAAGAAGTGCGTTCCGAGCGTTCGCTTTCTGCTCCCGGTTTCCTTTGGGATTAGTTTGGTGACCCGTTTCCATTTCTTCGACAGTAGACGGAAAGCCGGACGACGGGCGGCCCCTGCTTTTAGCCAAGCTGTCGTCGAGCTCTTCCGTCCCAGAGCTGGGCCACAGCAGCAGCTCAGAGGGAGAGAAGGACTACGCTCCTCCAGAGTGGGACATCCCTCTTCCTATCAACAGCATGCGTGAGCACCCACTATACACCGTCCTGATTGTTCCTGGAGTCGGTCCAAGTTCCAAATCACTCACCGCTTTTCTTGTTTTGTTTTTTTTTTTCCCCCACGTTCAGAAGCAGACAGCCTCCAGCAGATCTCCCTGCAGACGATAAACGCAGATCCTTTCCTGAAGCGGTCGGCCACCGCCGGGACCAGCTCCCCTCCGCCCACCTCGCCCAGCTTACTGTCCCGAGGCACCTACAGCAGCGTGCTGAACAGCACCAGGTCCGTGGCCAGCTGTGTTTCCATTACCAATGTGCAACAAATCTTTATCCATATTCCGCTAATGTGGGGAAAAAAATCATAATTTTGAAATTATGTGGTTTCCAATAATAAGAAATGCAATTAAAATCGCATGTGAATAAGTTTGTTCATGAGATAAGTCATTCCAAATCACGGCGGTGACGAATGTAAACGGTTACATGAGATGTATTGATAATTCAGCGGTGATGCCCGGGGCTCATCATCTGAGGAAACGTTACCGTCTGATTCAAGCATCAAAGCCACAAACCTCATACTTGGTGGCCGCTACATGAAATTATAGCGGATGATTTTTCAGAAGAGCTATGGATTTAACACATTCAAAAGGCACAACTGTTTTTGAGAAAGCTGCACATTATATGAAAACAAAAACATAATCACCCTCCTAGTCCCTGTCGCCGTCTTTGTCATTTCTGCCAGTAGTAACATCCAGTTATAGATCATGTGACTCTTATGTGAATAAGGTGTTTCCGTTGCAGTTTTGCAGATGATGGTTTTTGCAGAAAAAAAACCCATCATCTGCAAAGATGTTAACAAAAAAACGTAAGTTTTTGTTGCCATGTTTCCATTAGGCACGTTTACTTTCACGATTTCAATTTGCTCAATTTTATGGTTAATGGAAATACAATTACTAAAATCATCTAATCATCACACAGAAACTGCATTTAATCACACTTTTGAATTAACTAATCATTATTGATGCGTTCCTAGAAGAAACCTTGGAGAAAATAGCAAAAACTAACATTTCCCACAATATCAAAGGTTTCGTTTTTCATTTACCATCAATGACTGAAATTTATCAAGATCGCAATAAATCAAACTCTTATTATTAGAAATGTCACGATAAATGAAAGCTCCTCGAATGGCCTAGTCAAAGGTCAGACCTAAATAAACAGTGGAGAGTTGGTGGCAAGACGTGTTCAGGGATGTTAAAATCTGACTGAGCTTAAACGGTTTTTGTCAAGAAGAACAAAAAAAAGTCACTGTAGATGTAAAAATAAAGTTTGTGGCAAAATGTCTCCAGGAAAACTTTGTAAGTGACCTAAACAAAACAAACAAACAAACAAACGAAAAGACATCGGAAACAAAGCCCAGCTTTATGTGGCACACAAAGCGGCGTTCTGCAGAAAGACAAACCCACACTAAGCCTCACTGACCACTTCCTGAATTAGCAGACTTGTATTTCTGTGTTGCCACATCCTGATGCTCCTTTTACATCAGTTTAGCTTCTGAAGAAGCCATTTCATCCACTTTGCCCAGTGTGGTTTCAACTCACATTATCTCCTCAGCTTCAGCCCCTTTTACTTGTTGCTTTCTCTGTAATAACTGGTAGTGAGAGGGAGAGCTGAGCGTATTGACTCGGTTCACAGACCGCTAATGGTGGCTGATAACTTTGGTCGTTTCTTAAAGTTTTCTCTCTGTGCCTGGTTGCTTTTTGTGTTTCCCACATGCTGCCTTTTCGCTCGACGCCATCTGCAAATGGCAGATGGCGGTGGTTACTTAGAAAACGTTTGATTCATTCAGATAATCACATTTTCTGCACAATTAAATGTGAATAAAATGGGATGAAACACGTCGATGTGCACGAACAAATGAACCGCATCATAACTCCTTAAAGGGCAGAGACATACTTTTACATTTGAAAATTATTTCATTGCTATTTTCTGATGCATCTAGGCTTTGGAGTATAAAAAAAGTTACACTTTTGCATGTTTGTAATAAGTTATGAAACAAATTTTTAAATATTGTAAGAAATAAATCCACCTTGTTTTTGTATGTTTTGCATTTCAAAATGCAAAACACAAATACCACAAATCGGTGTCAATTCAATTTATGTAGCAACAATTAACTAACTTGAGACATTTGTTAACAAAAATAAATTAATTAAATTGAACCCAGTCATTCTGATTCACCATGCATGTAGTGACAGTGGATTGGTAAAACTCTCCTATAACAGGAAGAAACCTCCAGCAGAAGCAGAACCTGACTCAGTACGAGGATCAATCTTCCTCTACCAATAGAAAATGTGCACCAAAACACCCTCAAAAAACATACATAATACACAATAAAATAAAATAACCTACATTTGAGGGTAAAATAAAGCTTAAGCACTGTTTTAATAGTGATTATCTATAAATTTAATGACTCAAAATAAAGATAAATTTGAGTGTAACTATTCCACTTTTGTATCATTCCAGGATGCAGACATTTCACGCCTTATGTAAGCTGTGTAAATGTAATTCTTTTTTTTTTTTTGAAAATATATATATTAAATTACTCTTAAAGAACAACATTTTACAAAAGCAAGACCTCTCACGTCAGTACGTTTATAAAAAATAACTCCTCATGCCTCACAATGTATGTCTTTGTCCATGCAGTCCGCCATTTTGAACCTTATATACCTGCGTTACTGCACGTGGATTTTCAGTATCCCGCACGATACCAAACCCATTCACGCTGTTGTAGTTTTCTTCAATAACGTTGCTATTAATAGTTTTCACGAGTTGGACCAATTTCTCCGTAACGTTTTTACAAACTGCTTTATGAATAAGCTGGATTAGTTTGATCATTCTTCTAAAGATTTGCCTTTGTTTTGTTTCCCCAGCGAGCTGAACCAGAAAAAGGCCCCGGGAAATAAGCCGTCTGCAGGAGCGCCACTCCCAGGCAAGAACGGCAACCCCACCTTCGCTGCCGTAGCCGCAGGTTACGATAAAAGCCCAGGTGAGTTTGCAGCGAGCGTGGTACCTCAGCCCCGGCAGCAGCTGCGTTTCTGTTACAAATACACGCAGAACTTTCTCCATATTCCGCTGGTGTCGGAAAAACCACAATTTCGCAATTGCGGCGTATCCATGCTGCTGCAATCCCAGTGTTGCTGTATACAAACCAATGTGATGCTAAAAGATTTTTTTGTGTGTGTGAAAAATTTGTCGTTTTTTTTTCTAATTTTGAGTGTTTCCACTAAGTGAATCTATGATTCGGTGAAGGCGTTGCCTCAGCAGTAAGGTTGACTCTGTTCTCTGCAGGCGGCTCCGGCCCGGGAAAAGGCGACAACCAAGCCAAGACTCTGGCCAACATGATGTCAGTGGAAAGCGACAGCTCAGACAGGTACGGAGGAGAAAAAAACTAAAAATAAACACGCATTCAGTCAGAAGCATCTACACGCCATTCCTAATTTTCTTCTTCTCTTTTCCCCCCTTTCCTCCTGAAGCTCTGGATTATGGAGTCCGATCGACACGGCCGGCAGTCCAAACTACAAATCTGACAACTCTTTCTCTGCTTTCGGACCCAACAGCTCCTTCAACCTGACGCAAGGTACGTCACAGGCCTGATGTTGCGCCGGGATGTTGCGTAACATGGTTGGCCAGCCAAAGTCACTCCGTGCATTCTCATGCGTCTGCTTTAGTTTTCAGTGGGATGAATCTCCCAAAGCCTTCGGAGCCGAAGCCGAGCTGGCCCGAGTTCACCCCGGCCATCTGGGACATGCCCAGCAGCGACCCCCTGCACTCCTGGCCCAGCAGCTCCGGCTCGCCCACCGCCCCGACGGCCGTAAGCTCCCCACCCCCACGGCGCTTTCCGTCACCGCCGTGGCTCGCTCTGTTCAGTGACTCCATTGTTTTTGTTTTGTTGTTTCTGCCGCAGTCGTTCCTGGGGAGCACTTGCAGCCCCTGGTCTGCCACCACGCCCTTCAGCAACTCCATCTGGTCGACGGGCGCCGATTCCACGCTGCACCCGTACTCTCCGTCAACCGGTTCACCTGCTCTGACCACTATGGTGAGCGGCGCCGCCCCGTCGCCGTCGCCGACGACTCCCTCGGAGATGAGCAGGACCTTCAACCCCTGGAGCGCGTGGCTTCCCACCCTGACCAGGCGCAGCTCCGAGCCCTGGCCCAGCTCCTCTGATACCGGCAACTAAGCAGCAGCTGGCGAAAGTTACCTGTACGCTAAACGAGTCTTTTACTATAAGAGAAGCCCCGCCCCCTCCTCCAGACAGCAACGTTACGTGGAGCCACGGATGAGCGCCACGTTTATTTCTCTGCAGCTTTTTTATTCCTGAGGGCAGCGATGCTAACTTTTTATTTGGGTTTGTTTTAACAGGAGACCCCTGAAATAAGCGCACTGTAAAAACACAATGTGTTTTTATTCTGGTTTCTATTGCAACGATCTTGGTATACTTGGAATAAGGAAAAAAAAAAACAACAACTTATAAGTAACTTTTCAACAAGATAAAGAAGTTTGTTTTGAGCCAATAATTCCTTATTATTGAATAATAAGGAATTGCTGAGAAGTTGCTTGTAAGTTGTTTTTTTTTCTTATTTCGAGTGTACCGAGATATTTGCACTAGAAAGTAGATCAAAATTACTTGGTGATAATGTGTGTTTTTGCAGTGCGCGGATGGCATAGAAAGGCTATTAATGCTGCATTCCTTCTCAGAAACATGGCAGAACCGCTAAAGGTTTAGTATTAAATAACTTATTTGAAGCCACATCTCAGCTCAGTTCTTATTGGTTTCTTAATTTAAAAAATAAAGAAGAGAAAGCTTTGTTTCAGAGGCCAAAACTTACAGTAATTCACATCGGGATCATTGCACTTTGCTTTTTATTCAGCAGAAGGGATCTTTAAAAAAAAAAATCCAAAATTGGATTTGTATTGGATATTTTGTTTTGGGTTTTTTTGTATACCCATCCCATAAAAGTTTTAGGAACGTTTATGTTGTCCATTTTTAAAGTGGAATTATTTGGTCTAGCGATCAAGTAAAACTAAATTCCTCAGTTTGGGGTTTGAACTCTATTCTTGTCGCCTTTGTTTGTCTGCAAATTTAATTAAAGGATTTCAGCAGAAAATCTGTGTTTTCTTCTTGATTTACTCAGTTTTTTAAAAAATTTTTGTAAAGTGTCTTCATTCATTTGTTGTGAATTGGCACTGAATGGATAAACTAAATTGATTTGTTTGTACAAGTTCTGACAGAAATATACGGGGTAACAGTTTTCTTAGCATAACAAGAATATGTTCATAAAGTGATCATCTGCCTCAAGCATCACAAGTAGAGCTTCTGAAACAGTTTTTAAATCTTTTGCCGATTACAAATCAGACAAATGATCAGCACAAATGATCACACAGCGGATATGAATGAATTAGAAACATTTTTTTTTAAAAAGCTGACAATGGATCAAATTTGCTTCACCTTCATCAGACTTCAGTGGTTACAGGAACACTGTAAGAATGTCTTTGAGAAACCTGACTGCACAGAAAGTCCAAGCAACATGGAACCAGAACCCGGTCTTAACGTAAGTGAAATAAAAAGGAAACATGGTTTTCATGAAAAACATTTTTTGTCTGGCATTTTTGCTTTCCAGAAGATGCGTAGAAGAATGTGCTCTTACCAGTTCACTTTTCTACCCAGAATGAATAAAGTCATTCAGGGCAACTCTATTTTTTTATTTTAGTTTTTTGTAAATTGACGTTTCGACTAGTTTCGCTAATAAATCATTCAAGTTTTGTAATAGTTCTGCCTCAAACCGTGGCTGATCCGATTAGTGACGTCGGACTGCTGTTATTTTGAATAGAACTAGCTAACTTCTCTGCAGACCCCACACATCCTGGACACCTTTTACCTTCAGGTCGGCAGTTATTGCAGAAGCCAGCCAGTTTCTCCCCCCAGTCTGTCTTGTGAACATAATGAACACCTCACAGCCAGAGCAGTTTGTAATTGTGACATATAGTGTTCCTTAGCTGTCTTTTTAAATTGTGTACGTGAAACCAAAGTTAAATTCCTTGTTTATGAACAGAAACAGAAGATTTATCCTCTCAAATAAACAAAATTGGAGCAAAAGTTACATTTCATTTTCCATCATTCCTTTTATGTGCATTTTAATGCATTTAATTGATGATGCATTGAATTCCTGAAGGCATGTCCCATTTCTCTCTGGGATATTTTAATAAGTACTTTAAGCACCCAGGAATAAGGGCAGAGTAACCCGTCAGCCTTGCTCTGGTTATGAGGAAACATCTTTAGAGTTTCTTGTTTATTTTTGCTTATGAAATTCTGTCTGGAATCTGGTCTGGTGGTGCAAGGGTGCAGCTGTTGATTCTCTTCAGAGTGCAGCGGTTCCTCTTCCACAAAAAGATAAAAACATGTCGGCATGATGCAACAATTCATGCTTCGGCTGCACCTCGACCGGGTGTCTGCTGCCCTCTGCTGGACCACTAAGGAAAAACTGTCATATATTACAGAAGATTTTAAAAATCTGAAGCTGATTTTTTTTAATTAATTTTTTTTACATGTGATTCTAATCGTTGTGTTATATTTTAGACACCATTTTTTTTTTTTAATTAAGTGTTCAACACCAAAGCTTTTTAAATGAAATGACTTTAACAAGTAATTCCAATAATAACACACGGAAGATTAAGATTTAAAAACATATTTTTTAGGCTGATATTTTCACTGAAATATCATGTCTTGCTTAACTAGAAATAGGAAACGCAAAGTTTTCTTTCACAATAACCCATCTTTGTTTTCGGTTTACAGCGTGTTTTCCTATATAAAATGTTCCCGCAAATGTCCTGCAATTATTTACAAATCTACAAATATTACACAAAACTATCATTCACTATGGTAATGATTTGGCCTTCATGTGCAGGACTTTGATCGTTGCGTTGATGCGCGAATGTCTCTACAAAGCCGAGGTCGAATGTGACGCCATCTGATGGATGGTTAAAGTTTGGTCCAAACTCTGACCTAGACAATAATAGCACACACACACACACAAAAGTTATCCTTGTAAAGTTTGTCCCTCGTTTGAAGCCGTTGTCAGAAGAAAAATAAAACCTTGCGGCCGAACGGGTTACTTTCTCCAGGGTTGTTTGAGGGACTCCATCAGGAGCCGACCAAACTTCTCCACGTCACATTTCGCCATGACCCTCACAGCGTGGCTCTTCTTCAGAGACTTTGTGCGGTCCAGCACCAACATGCCGCGGCTCATGGAGCCCTGCAGCTCCACGCGCACCGGACACTCGACGCTCTCCAGCACCGCGCTGCCGTCCACGCAGGCCGCCATCGCGTAGGAGTCGTAAGAGACGAAGCCGGGCCCGAAGAACACGTCTCTTTTTTTCTTCATGGCTTCTTTGGAGTAGCCCCAGCACTTCGACGTCACCGTCTTCATGAAGCGGGCCGCCGGGTAGTCCTGGTTGACCAGCTCTTCGAAGAACTCCTGCGAAACAACGGGACAAATGATTTTCCACATGTCGAAAATTTGAGAGAGAAAAAAAAACTCACATTTTTTTATATTAATCACAGGAATATTAATCTGTGATTAATTTCAACATTTGAGTTTCAAAAGTTGATTTTTTCTTCCCTCTTTTCTTGATAAATTTTCTGAGTTTCTTAAGTCAACCATTTTAGACTTAGGCTCTTCTGAGATTAATCTAAAAAAAAAAAAAAAAAAGAGGCGTTTTTGGGGTGGAAATGTATTCCTTTTTAAATCTATCTGCCCATAACATGCCATCATTACATCATCATCCAGTGTAGTTTTCATTTACGATACCTCGCAAATATGCCCCTTGAGCTTTTCTTATTTTTGTCATGGAAACGCTTATGGAGCGTGAAATCGTTTTACAAGACACTCTTTGATCAGCCTACCCAAGTCAGGGCATTCCTGCCAGAGTATTCCCACGTAGCGAGGTAAGTGGGGCAGATGAACTCTTCTAGAACCACGTAAGCCGACTCTGGATCCGTCGCAAAGTTGAACTCTGCACAGACGGTCACGTTCCCCTTTCCTGCAGTAACAGAAAGCGAGCGTTTCGAGGCCAGTCGTCTCACACGTGGCACCGTTTGGACTCCTGCTTCCCTACCCTCCATGTTTCCTCCCATGATGAAGAGCTCTCTGAGTTTTTGGGGAAAACGTGGATCCAGTCTGACGGCCAGCGCCAGGTTGGTGAGCGGGCCCAGGGCCACCAAGGAGACCTGTGGGGGTCAGGGGGTTAAGAAATACCAGAGTCGCCCACACACACATAAAAATAGTAGCACTTCTCACCTGATTCTCATATTTAGACGCCAGTCTGATCATGGCGTCGACAGCGTGCTCCTGTTGAATTTTCTCCATCCACTGAGGATCTTTGTCCTCTATCACATCCCCAAGTCCATCACCTCCAAAGTGGTCACTGAATGGACTACTGACTCCAACAAGAGGACCAGCGCTGCCTTGAAACACCGGAACCTGCAGGAATTACAGCAGAAATCACGGGAAATGGAAAGCCAGGAATAAGGACTATAAACCCTTATTCTAAAATGCTGGAATGTAATTCTTCTTCATGTTCTGCTCCGGCAGACGCACCCCCTGGCGCTCGCAGACAGAGAGAACCCGCAAAACGTTCTGACACACAATCTCCACCGAGGCGTTCCCGAACACGCAGGTCACGGCCAGGACCTCCAGGTTGGGCGCCGCCAAGGCCATCATGATGGCCTGAGCGTCGTCGATGCCGCAGTCTGTGTCGATGATCACCAACTTGTTTGCCATGGTTCACCTTGTTGCGATCCTGGACACGCCAAACATACCGAGAACTAAATCAGTGGGGGCGGGGGTTTGTTGGCTCTAGTGGCCTTTATTTGAAAGTAGTTCGGCAGGAAAGAGGGTAATGAAAGAGGGGCAGCAAATGTCCCCAGGCCGGGAATCAAACCTGCGACTACTGCCCCTGAGGACTAAGGCCTCCAAACATGGATCGTCTTTGCCCCGGCGCCATCATAGCACCCCCAAATTGGTGTTATTTTTCAAAGTTTATCTTAAAGGTGTAAACATAAAGCAAATGTTCATAGAAAGGAAAGAATTCTAGGTTTTATGTAATCGTTGTCAAATTAAGTCTAAACAATTACATAAACATCAGCAGTTGCCCAGGGGGTCAAGATGCTAGGGGCGTATCTTCAACTTTTGTGTCTTCTACAGACGAAGGTACCCGTACTTTAAAAAGTGCTCTGTCATGGGATGCACTACGCCAAGTTCATTTATCATATAACACTGATGGCGCATTCAGACCAGCCATGTTCGTTTGCTAAGAAAGTCCGGTTTGTTTGGGGAGGTGTGAATGCGAAGTGAATTTCTGTCGTGGGCTAAAAATGATTGCCTGAAAATATAAATCTCAGTTCGGTTGAAGTGAACTCTGGTGAGTTTTGAATGCATATGTGGACAGGAGAGCGTCCCACAGACAGGATGCGGATTATAGCAACCTGGGCATTCTGGGTAAATACGATCAAAACAAACATGAGTCAAGTGCTATAGGTCTTTTACCAAAGACAAAAAAAAAAAATCCACTAGATGCTAAAAATCTGATACCACTCCGTTTACCTCTTCTTCTGAGGTTTTTCTTTCGTTTCCTTCAGTGGTTCTTGGTGCAGCGCCACCGCCTGTGAGAAGGTGAACAGGTTTTTCAGGGGATTTGCTCTGTCTGACGCAGTTCAGTGTGTAAGCAAACCGCACCAGCTGAAAACATAACAAATTCTGAGATTTTGGTCCCCAGTCGAACCAAGTCTACTGAGTTATCAGGTGTGAAAACATCCTTAAAGGGAGTAGTTGTTGAATGTTCCTAAGAACTCTGGGTCACTAGTACAATTGGACCAATGATAGTGACCAGATGCTCCAGGTTGCATCAAGCTTTATTTTTAGTCCACTCATGTGTCTCGCCAAAGACGTTTTGACTCAACAGTTTAAGAGCTTATAACTTTCCTAGATCTTTGTGGGTCATTCCTTAAAGGTCACCGAAGAGTGCACTGGTCTGTTCTCTGGTAAAACATTAAATCACAAGTGTCGTCTTTTTGGTTACAAAGCAAATGTTTGATCACAGTATTGCAATCTTTTTCTGTACAGGCTCGCTAAGATGTTACACCAACCAATTTACAATTTCCTGATAAAATCCTTACAGATGAAAGAGAACATGATACACATTGTCGCATATTAGGAATTACGTTTCCTTGCGAAAGTATTCACATCCATTGAAAGGCTTCACATATTAATGCACCCCTAAATATCCACGTATTTTAGATGTAGTCTAGCAAATCAGCACATAACTGAAAGGTGGCAAGAAAATGACTGAATGCATTGTTTCTCACTTTTTGTCTAATAAAAATCAAGCGTTTTGTGTGAAAATATCTATTGCATTTTATTCTGACTAACCTTTAAAAAAAAGAGAGATTTTATTTCAAAGTAAAGTGGAATTTATGCATTGTTTTTCCTTTCAATAACACACATTTCAGTTTATGGTTGTTATGTTAACAAAAATGGGTAAGAAGTCAAGCTGCATAATTCTAAGCAGAACCCAGTCTCTGACAAACTCTAATTTGCTGTGCCGTAGCTTGAAAATGTTAATAAACTTAGCCTTTTGCCAATTTAAAGTTGTTTGAGGAAGTATAATACGTTCTAACCTATACTAACAATGTTTAAAAAGTATTGCCAGTAAACACCAGACTTACCTCAGTGTATGGTCTAAACACCCACTTGAGTTCTGTCTTGTGATTGGTTTAAAAATGTGGAACCGTTGCATCACAAACTGACGGCGGGGGCTGAGATTCGACGACAGTGATGTGCAAATACCACTTATTTTAATTCAACGTTATGAAAAATTCATATTGTTCAAACTAAAAAGCCATGAAATGTTAACTAGATGTGCGTGTATTATTCTTGTCCCGTTTATTATTGATTTTATTTTGAAATATTTGTTTGGCTCCCCCCACCATTTTGTCTGGGGAATGGTACAGTCCTGTGAGCCTGCTTGGGAGGAAGATACGGGTCAGCGGGGCGAACTAACGGGATTCTCAGTGTTAATTGTTTATGGTGGCGGAGTTACTGCTCGGTAAATGTCAATGTAAAGTGGCGAGCGGTTAGCTGACCTCCGGGGTCCCTAGAAACTGCCGAGGGAACAAAAAAAAACCCACCACGCCGACTGGGGGGTATTGTTTTTGCCAGCTAACTCCAGAGTAGGAGGGATGTAGCTGCGCTCGTTCAGCTGCGGCTTCACAGGTGACTTGATGTTTAGTTAATGTTTAATAGCCGCACAGCTACCAGCCGGGCTAGCCGGGCTCTTTCTCTGGTTTCCTAATCCGCGACGACCCTTCTTGGGTTAAAGGTAATGTATTGTTAAATTATTGTCATTATATTGCTTTGCTGTGAGATAAACAGCCGAGTTACTTTCATGTGTTGAAAGTAACCTCCGCGTGAGGAGTCTGTCACATCACCTCCATCTTTCCTCCAGCTCTGCTCTGTTATCCCCAGAGAAGACTCGTTCTCGGCCCCCTCCGTCCTCCACGCAGCGCCCCGATGCCTAACACGTCAGAAAGTCAAGGAGCGAATCTCCCCCGGCCCGCGGAGCGGTCGGAGCTGCAGAGGCCCGCCGATGGAGAGGAGGAGGAGGACCACGGGCTGATCAGCTCTCTCGCCCGGGACGCCGCGAGGCTGAGGCGGGCTTCGAGTGCTGAGCTGCACCTGCAGTGGACCTGCCCGGTCACGCACTCCCGGGAGAAGTTCTACACGGTCTGCTCCGACTACGCTTTGCTCAACCAGGCGGCCTCCGTGTACTGCTGCCCGCCGAAGGTGGCCAGGAACAAGCAGGAGGACGGGGCCCCGCTCGGGAAGCCCAAAGCCTCCTCGGACTTCAGCGGCGGTCACGCTGGAGGGGGCCCCGTGGGCTCGGACGGGGACTGCGACGTGGATGAGGTGTCCTCCGGCCACGCGAAACCTCTTCTGGCCTGGGAGATTGACACAGCGGACTTTAATACTGTATTCACTAGGAAAATAAGAACCAGTAAGCTTACCATCATTATCTCCTTTAATTGGCTGTATGGTAGTTAAGCTACTTAAACAACTTCCATATCAACTCTTCCATATCAACTCTATACTTACTGGACAGTGTGTGATCCAATAATCTTGTGCCCTATTTTTTTCAGGCAATGGGAAGAAATGCAGCTCTAAGAAGATGAGGGCTTCAGACAGACCCAGCAGGAATCTGCAGGATGTCCCTGTTCATGCATCACTGGAGGAGATCAAACAGAGGAAAGTGCTGGACCTCAGAAGATGGTAACATTGATTTCTGTTCTTTTGTCATCTTAGCAAAAAACTTGCAGTTCCCTTTACGTAAAATGTATAATATTGTGCCAATTTATAGGAGAAATATTATGTGAAATCGACTTTTTTTTTCTTAGCTCCACATCATTATAATGTTATTCCTTCATCCAAAACATAACTGGAGTGTTTTCTTGATTCTTTCAAGCATGTGTGAGAAATCCTTTAATTTCCATGACAACCATTCAGTTGTGAAAAACACCTGATTGGGCCTAGCTCTGCCTTTGAGACGCAGTTCCTCCTCCGAGCTGCAGTTTCCTAACTTAGACCCTTCAGACTAGCCAGCAGAGACATGTTGTGATGACTTCCTGAAGGCGAAGCAGAAAGAGCAGCGGTTTTTAAAGTGACAGAGGCCTAATTTCAAAGTATTAACATTTCCTTGAACTCATATTTGATATATACAGCATTTTATAACAACTGCGGTTAACACAGTTACTTGATTGTTCTATGAAATGGCACCATGTGCCTGGAAAGCACACAAAACTTCCTCCTTAAAGCCTCCAATGTTGTGATATTTTGGTGGAATTTAATGCAACAGACCAACAAAAATTGGTGAAGAGGAGAAAATCTGATGCATGGTTCTCAAAAATCGTTTGCGAATAAAACCTCTGAAAAATATCGTATGTATTCAGCTACTCTGAGATGATACATGATGCTGCTGTCGCCACCATGTATCATAATGTGAAAGTATTTTCTTGGTGATATGCACTGTTGATAGTGTTTCACATGTGTTTCAGAAATTTACATTTGGCACAAAAAAGCTGCATTTGCATAATTTCCTAGATACCTTGAAGCAGGTTTATAAGAATTATTAGTGCTGACAGGGGTCAGAGGTGTGAACCACAGGTTAGAATTTGAGCCGTTCTACCTGCTTCGTGTGAGACGACGTTTCTCTGTGACATTAACCCTTTACGTCTCTGTTCCTGCAGGTACTGCATCAGCCGGCCGCAGTACAAGACGTCTTGTGGGATCTCCTCTCTGGTGTCCTGTTGGAACTTCCTGTACAGCACTTTGGGTGCAGGAAGGTGAGCGTCTTGAGTCACTCCGGTCTCGTTTAGTGCGAGACTCCTGAACCCCGCCCATACTTTCAATATCCAATCCAGTGAGCTTTGCATTAAGAAGACCCAAATTAAGCTCAGATGCATTTTTAGAGCCTGGACCTGTCGATTCCAATTTTTCTTGTAGTGAGTGCGCTAAATTTACCGAAAAAGTCGATAATCTGGCCAACAGTGGGGTGACTGCTAACCCAAGACCAAGTCTGTGGGCAGAGACACTGTCACATCTGGACTCAGGAGCCTTGAATCTACGCAAGATTATAATGAAGACTCTGGGCCATCAAGGTGTTAGTCCTGAGTCCAAACAATAAGAAAACAACATCGGGATGTTGTTGTTAAATGCTCCTCCATGAGCCTAGGTCTTTATCCTGTTGAACCAATATGGAGGACATGAAAGCAGGAGCAAGAAGAACCTTGAACAGCTTGAAAACCAAACTGCTTGAAACCAAATCCAGCCGTGTCACCGTGAAGCAGAGATCTCTTTTGGGCAGTGATGATTGACGCTAAACGATAAATTATGGGTGCCTTCTTTCTGGGTTATGACCTTTCCATTGAGTTAACAGTAGGAACTATTCAACGGTATCAATCCAAAGTAAAGCGATTTCGGTTGTATACGAAAAAGAAACAATAGGGGAATCCATTCAAGTAGACACTTTTTAGAATATTTCACGCATTTTTCGTTGGTCCTGGTCAGTATGTAGATGTTGGGTGAATGCCAAGTTTACTTGATCTTGAGAAAGCTGCCCCTCAACAAGCTGCCTGGTTGTGTAATGAGTATGGAGTTGTACTTGCTGAATATGAAAGTTTTATGTGTGAAAACAGTCATCTCCGTTTAACTTCCTGTTGTTATTTGCTTGGCTAGCCTGTCACCCATCTCTCAGGAGGAGGCGCTGCACATCCTGGGCTTCCAGCCGCCTTTCGAAGACATCAAGTTTGGCCCCTTCACTGGCAATGCCACATTGATGCGGTACACAAATGGTTTCCCTCCTAGTTTTTAGCAAAAGAAAAGTATTTATTGCACCTTCTTAAACGGTCCGATCCCTTTTTTTCCCCCCAACCCCTCCTTACAGGTGGTTCAGGCAACTCAACGACAATTTCCGAGTGCGAGGTTGCTCCTACATTTTGTACAAACCTCACGGTAAACACAAGACGGCTGGAGAAACGGGTGAGTGTCCCGTCTGTGAAGACCTGCTGGAGGAGTAGTGTTAGAGGAGTAAGAGCTGCTCTCTGCTCTGCAGCTGAAGGTGCGCTGATGAAGCTGACCCAAGGCTTGAAGGATGAGTCCATGGCCTACATTTACCACTGTCAGAACCATTACTTCTGCCCAGTGGGCTTCGAGGCTACGCCACTGAAAGCAGCGAAGGCCTACAGGTTGGTCATGTGACTCTTCATCATGTAGAAGAATGCCATCACTTACAGCTTCTCTGAGTCCAAGATCCACCCGAAGACCTTCGGTCAACATCGTCATAAGAGACTGACTGCTTGTCTCCTGTGTGAAGGGGTCCTCTGCCCACAAATGAAATGGAGCACTGGATCTTAATCGGCGAGCCCAGTAGGAAACATCCAGCGATCCACTGTAAAAAGTAGGTTTCTCTTCGGTTCAGTAGGGAAATGTAACCGTCTCTGCTGCTGAGCTGCTGATCAGGACCTTCTCTGTGCAGGTGGATGGACATCGTGACCGACCTCAACACGCAGAATCCAGAGTACCTGGACATCCGCCACACAGAGAGGGGACTGCAGCGCCGCAAGACCAAAAAGGTTCCTGTTCTAACGCTTGGCACATTTTCATCAGGGTTCCTACAGTGGCTGGATAAGTCGGGATATTGCGAATGATTTTAGTTATTCATAATATCAGATCTGTATTATTATTGAAAGTATTTTTCTCTCTTTCGTCCTTCCTTCATGACTTTTTCCTGCCTGTTCTTCTTCCTGTTCTACTTCCTTCCTTCATGTCCAACTTGATTCATTCTTCCTTCCTACCTAATTTCCTTCCCCCCTTCCTTCCTTTGTGTGTCTTTCCCTCCTTCTTTCCCTTTTCCCTTTATTTGCTGCTATGCTGCCTTTTTTTTCCTTCCTTTGTCTTTGTTTCTATCCTTCTTTCCTTTCTTGCTTCCTTCCTCTTGCCTTGTCTTCCTTATTTTCTGGTTTACTTTCTTCCTATCCTATTTCCTTCCTTACTTCTTTTTGACCATTTTTTCTGTTACCACTGTTTTGCTTTGTTTTTTTTGTACCATTTATTTTTTGTTGATCTCCCAGTCTTTGAGCATAGAAGGCCTCCTTTTCAGTCACCACAATCTTTTTTTCTTCCTATACTAAAATGAGTTTGCCTATTTTAAATCAAACTTTTAAAATAGCCAATAATAAACGCAGGCATGACGTAGGAGCCCTGCTGCGTTCCACATTGAAGTGACGCCTCTCTGAACACCGTGTGTGACAGGTGGGCGGTAACCTGCACTGCATCATGGCCTTCCAGAGGGTGAACTGGCAGAAGCTCGGCCCCTGGGCTCTAAACCTGGAGAATCTGCGCCACGACTTCCAGCAGCCGGCCCCGGACCGGGCCCACGGCAGCGTGGCCGACGACTCGGAGGAGAGGACGCCGTCCAAGCGTCTGGCCCAGCTGGGACGTTCGCAGAGCATGGGGAGTCAGAAGGACACCTGCAGCTGGAAACGGCTGTCCAACACTACAGAGTACAGACAGAGGAGCTCCCCAGAGAGCGACCTGGAGGAGGACATCACAGACTGAGACGCTTCCCGTGGACATGCAGGGGGCGGGACGTCATGACAACCGACAACAAAACACAGAGCAGATGATTCTAAAGGATAGGCCCCCTAAAAAACCTTGCAAAGTGTTGGTTCAACTCATTGTTTTAGCAGTTTTTATTTGTAGTTTTCGGAAATATTTAAATAGCGTTTAAAGGTCTTTGTTGGTGTTGGGCATTCCTTTGACCTCATCACATCTAAAATCCTTTTTCCTGTCTTTTGTCCCCACAAACGCAAACAATCCCCTAAGCTGTGACTTTATATTTCCGGTTTCAGGAGTGACGCAAAGGCTACAGCAGCTTCAAAATATATGTTTCCACTATTTCATCGTAGCACTGCTTAAGGATTTCCACAAGGAAAACAAGGAAATCCAGGGGAGGAGGTGAACCAAGACTTCTCCAGCCACTGGAATCAGACAAATTCCAGTTCCAATAGAAACCCAACCGGTCGGAAAATCACAGCCGAAGTTTTTATCATCTACATTGACGAGTGTTTGGTAAAGTTTCAGAAGTTAAACACTTGAGTTGCATCAACACTTTTGAAGGTTTAAAAACTTTAAACATCAAAACTCTAGAAGTTTTTTTTTTTTTTGTTCAATCACCCCTGAATGTAGGCAAGTTGCCAACATTCACCACTGCTGCTCTTAGCCAGCATCTCTTTATCGTGGACACATAAAGAGATGCTCCAGGTCCTTCTCTTCACCTCAACCTGTCCGCAGTGGTACTGCGGGCTTCACATTGAGCCAGTTCTGCCTAGAAAACGCACAACAGCATTACCCACAATCCCATTTGGTTCAGAAATGACGCACCTTCAGGGTTTATTGTACAGGTACAGTCAGTGGAAATGTCTCCGGCCTGGTTCGCAGTGGTGTAGTTCAGTGGAAATAGTCAAAAGTGTTGTGAAAACGGCCAGTGTTCTCCTATGATTCTGGAGTGAAATCCTCCAGTAACAGATATGTGGATTGTCATGTTTTTATTTTTGTTTTCTTTTTAAATAGAGCTGTACATACGTGTCACATCTCTTCAAAAATGTGATCCTCATGTTTTCATTTCTGTGAACACGGTTTGGTTTGCAGCTTTGTGACACCGTCTGTGTTTCAGCTAACACAGATGTGATTAAGCAAGCCTGTTCACGTGGGATTCTCGTAGTTATTTTACAATAAAATCAGATTTTTTTTTTTAAATAACACCACGAAGCTGTCCCATTTCTCTCTCTACAAGTGACAGTGCCGTGCAGACGTATTCACACCTTGCTACAACAGTGTATTATATTGAGATTTTATGTTAGACCAATGAATGCAAAACAGTGCAGACTTGTGTAATGGAAAGTAAATAGGAAGATGTCTCAACCAACTTCGTGTGTAAAGAGACTTATACTGTTGTGGAAAACTGAGGTTCTGCAATAGAAATCAACAAAACACGAGCAAGCTCTTGACCAAACATAATTCTGATTTATTTATAATCCTGACGGGTTTAATTTTAAATAAAAGGTTTGTTTCTGATAAAGGAAGAGGTCATCTCTCAATATTTATCTCTGGTGATGAACTCTTAAGTCTTTTGACTCAGAAGGCCTCCTTTCCATCACCCTAATCTTTTCGTCCCCTCCACAGATTCTCTTACTTACAGCCATATTTTGGACAGAGAGACGCTATTAAACAGCTGTACAAGGTGTACAGCTGAAGTTAATCCGACACAATGAAGTTTTTACGGGTTTTGCAGCAGGAGGGGCTCTGACAGGATCATAAACGTTCTTCATGTGTTGCTGTTGGCCAGATGTGACGAAGACGTGCCGCTTCCTTTCAGCTGCTGCCTCAACGCTGCGATGTGAGCCGGGCCGACGCGGCAGCAGCCACCTGCGGCGCACGGAGACAAAGCTCAGAGGAGACGCGGCGAAACGTCACGTGGGAAAGCGACGGACCTCACCTAACAGAGCGGCTCCCTGCTTCAGCCAGGCGCCACTCAGCTCGGGCGTCCATCCTACCGTCCGCTCTGACCTCTGCCATCTTCGTGCGAAAAAGGAAACCCGCACGGTTTCAGTGAGAACAGAAGCTTCGAGCGACAGAAAAGCAGAACCACCAGCAGCAGCAGCAGACTCTCTCACCCCTGCTCGGCGTCCCACTCCTCCCCGCTGTTTGGATACACCACCCAGCTCACGCCAGGGCCCCGGGCCGACCTGGCCGAGTCCAGCAGCGGCTCCACCACCGCCGGATGGCAGCAGTTGACTCCCACGGCGAGCAGCTGGGGCGACCTGCAGGCGAGCCGAACGGCGTCCACGAACGGGCTGCCGTCCGAAATGTGCTTCTCGTCCTGTGGATGTTTTGGTGAGGGGAAAAAAAACAGACAAACATGGAGGTTTTTTGGGGGGATTAAAAGTTAAATCAAGTCAAGTTTATTTGTGTAGCACATTTCAGCAGCAAGAGAGTTCAAAGTCTTGCTATAAAAATATAATGCAGTAAGCAATTATAAAACAAACAGACATTACATTTTGTCACTTGCAGTTTATTCTGATGGGTTTTTTTTTTTTCTCAGAATCAGAAATGTTCAAATATTTTCAAATTGTTTGACCTTTTTTCATCCTGTTACTATGAATCAAAAGCAGCACTGATTATGTTTCAACAGTTTTGCAGTTTTCTGGAAGTTTGCTCCAGGTTTGTGGTGAATAGAAGCTGAATGCTGCTTCTCTATTTTTGTTCCTCTTATCCTGGAAATGTTCTTCCGGTGATGGAAGGCCGACTTTGCAACCGTCTTTGTGCGTCTCTGAAGGTTCAGGTCTGAGTCTTATCACTGCACCCGGCAGATTTTGTGCCTGGTCACCGGTTTCTAACTAATACCTGAAGCGGTGAAAGTGAACGGACTGCGGTCTCCGGCGTTTACCTTACAGGAGAACGACAGCCAGGCGCTGCAGTCTGGGAACTCCCTCAGCAGCTCCACCACGGCCTGGGCCTCTTTGATACTCGGGATGGTCTCAAAAGCAACGAGGTCGGACCCCGCTGCTACCAAGCACTCCACCTGCGCCTTATGCCACACTTTGAGCTCCTGAACGGAGAACAGGTTAGAATTTGTTGACACGTCTCTGATAGTAACGTAAATATCTGCGTTCAACAGTGACTTTTTCACGTTTCCATATGGACTTTTCATTTTATCACAATATTTTGTGGTACTATTGTGATAATGATAAAAATGTTCAAAAATAATAAACAAGATCATAGAAGAAGACAAATACTGCTCTGCAAGAACATTTGAAATGGGATTTATTTCATTGAGCCGCAGATATTCAATTATATTTTTGTATTTATTTATATCTATTGATTCTTTTATGGAACAACATTTCTGATAATACTGGGTTTTGTTTTGTTTTTTTAACACTATTTGGAACTTATTGAGCTGAGCTATTAATAAATAATAATTTATATGATAAATACCCACTCTTACAATAGATGGAGCTAAATTCAAAAATGCTAAAAACTAAATTTCTTTCAGCAGGAAAATGACTAAAAACATAAAGTAAGAGATATGTTCATGAAATAGAGCGGCCCAGTCAAAGTTCAGAACTAAATCTCGATCTAGTTTGTAAGAAATATCAGGTAAAAATCTTTACCTCCAGATGTGCAGACTTAATGGACACACAAACTAGTTTCTACATACATATGATTCAAGGGGACACATACGAAAACACACCACACCTTTCAGATTTTTATTTGCAGATATGTTTCAAAACATTCCGCTCCATTATTAAATTGATCACATGAAATATCACTAAGCTTCATAGAGGAGGTAATGCTTTGTTGTATGTTTTTTTTTTTAATCTTACACCCCGTGACATGTACAGGAAGTCGGTGGGTATGCGGCCAGGAGCCACTCACTTCCACGCTCATCCTCTGCGCGTACACCCCGCTGTACTCTGATCCATCGTGGAGGAAGGCTCCGTAGGGCCCAACGGATCCCGCCACCAGCAGACTTCTGTCCCCTGGCGGAAAAACACCGACACAGCGTCCGAGCGTATGAATAAACACGGCTCACGTTGGATTTTTTTTTTTCCCCGAACAGGGTGCGGTTTGTTACCAGAGGGGAAAGTCTCCACCGTCTCTTTGGCCAGATGAACTCCGGACATCAGCAGCTCTCTGGCCTGGTCACAGCTCACGCCCAGGTGGCTGATGAAGCCCTGGACGCTCGCCTGGTACGTTGCGGTCGTGATGACATCAGCGCCGCTGAGGAGAAACCTGTTGGAGTTTGGTAGCTTTCATTAAGAAATGTGACCAACCAGTTAGAGTTTAGTAATTTGTCGTTTTGAGATAAAGAGGATGGATTATTTAATCTAATTTAACACATCGAACAATGAAATGTGTTCTTTAAAGGGGCAGTGTCATGTAAAATGTACCTTGTTGAGCTTTCCATCACGTTGTAATGTTACTCCCTCATTGAAGATATACGAGGAGTGTTGCCTAGATTCTTTCATTCCTTTAATCTCCATGGAAACAGTTAAGCTGTGGAAAACACCTGGGTGGACCTGGCCCCGCCTTCGAGGACGAAGCTCCTCCTCAGGCAGCTGCAGTTTCCAAGTATCCACCTCACAGAGCTTCCCCCCCACGAATCCCCCCTACACTCTCCCACTCTGCTCCTTCAGACTAGCCAGCACCAATTAGCAAACACCTGGTGGAACTATTCATCTGTTAGGATCATTATACTAGCTACTGCTCAGGGAAATGCCAGTGAAAACGCTGTTAAAGGGTTAACAGAGGAGCCATGTTGTGATGACTTTCTGAGCAACAGGGGCCCAATTTCAAGGCGTTAAATTACAAACTAAAACTCCTCTTCAGTCATTTTTGATACATGTCGCGTTCTTTTAACAGCTGAAGTTAACATAATAATTTGTACTAGAAAATGGCACTATATGCCTGGAAATTGTATAAGACTGTCCCTTTAAATGATTACATTGATTCACAACTCAAACGAACAAAAAGCAGCTCATTTGCAATTAGTTAATTCATTTGGCCCATTAGGGACTCACTGCAGTTCTCCAGTTCTCCATGAACCTACCTGTAATGAGTCTCCTTTATTGCCTGGGGGTTCGTGTGCAAAAGCCTGGCGCTCCATAAAGGATCCCCCTACAGAAAAACAAAAGTTTCAATCCAGCTTTCAAAAATACACCTGTGTTTGGCTGACCTGTTTTCACCCTCATTTACAACATCCAAAGTTAAATCTTGTGATACGTTTCAAATATACTTTTAGTGTTAAAACAGCAATTGAAAATTGTACTAGTTATTTCTCAAGTTTGGTTTCTATGCCTGCAACTGTTTTCATCCAAAACTGGGCATTATTAATGATTTTAAATGCTACTATTATCATTGTTTTTTTCTGTTGCTGTTGAAGAAAAGCACTCCCACAGCATGATACTGCCTCCACCATGTTTCTCTCTGGGATCTACAGCTGATGGGCAGTTCTAATTTTCCATGATGTACCACTCAAAATTTAGGCCTAAATGATAACTCTTGTTCAGATTTTGTTAGAATAATAATAATAATAACATAGATTATGCACAACTTTAATCTTACAAATAAAACATAGTAAAGTTATTTTTTTTAATGAAAAATAGAAAAGTTCAAGAGCTAGAGCAAGGTACTCTGGAGGTAAACAATAATCAATTAGAATATGTTGGGCATAGTAAAAAAAAATCAAAATCAAAAACTGGCGCCACCTGGAAATAACTACACAAAAGACAAGAGATCAATGTGCGCAAACCAAACCTTGCAAATGTTTGATCAGCTGCAGAAAGAAACATTATAATGACCATTAATTAATTCATGCGTTTATAAATTTAAACAACTTGTCAGCTGGTAATATGAACATTCTCGTGAAATTGGTGCTAACACCGTAATGTTTACAACCGCTCACTGATTGAACTTGGACTCGAGAGAAAGCAGGTCTCTTGTTTATTTGGTTTCTGGTTCACCTGAAGTTCAGCTCCACGCGCCTCGAGTTCGGTTGCAAGTCCACCGTCCAAGATCAGGGGAGCATCACTGAGTATCATCCGTTTTACGCAAGCAGAAGAAGTCATGGGGGACACAATGAACACCAGGGAATTGCACAAAGCGTTTTGTTCAAATAAGTCCTTATCGTACAAGAAACATGAGCGAAATTAGTGGGAGGAGGGTAAACGCTCTTACTGTGTTATTTTTCCGGGTGAACGTTCAGCTGGATGCGTTCATGATAATCGGAATATTTTTGAAAATGATACGAACCGACCAGATTTAAATTCACCACTAGATGGCGTTTGAGACAATAGTTTCAACCAGTCAGCGCGATACAGTGGAAATTCAGTTCACACATTAAAATGCTTAGGGGAAAAAAGACAAACTGGTTAAGGAATGATATTGGAGAATGTCATAATAATTAGGGGGTTGTTTTTATATCTAAAAGTTTGAGACCACTGAAATGACAAAAAAGTTGGTTTTTAGACATGGCATTCGTCAATAATGGCCCATGAATGCATCTCGAGTTGGACCTGCGGTTACTATAGCAACGAAGCATAGCCTGTGATAGCTAACGTTTGGCAAAACCGACAGTCTACCGTATCGAGCCACATAGAGCAGAATTAACGTCTTCAAATGGTGAGTTAACACATGTAACGTTTATCACACTAATGTTAAAACTCCTCGTAACCTCGTGCTTTGCTTAGAAAGTGAACGAACTAGATAGTCATTTGTTTGCTAACGTTAGCTTAGCAATATGAGCGTAGCAAGGACTAGCAGGCTCCCAATATGAAGCTCACGTTCAGGATGTGTATTAGTATTAGCAGTTAAAGCTGCGTAAATAATGACGTTTCTATGTAACTAAATGCTTCCAATATATTAAAATTTATGTTGTATTGACCATTAAATGCTACAACTGTTAGCTAAAGCTTCGACTAAACTAGTCTTAATGTTTATAAATGTTTATTTGTTACATTTATTTTACATTATAGTTTAGATATTGATGTAAAATATTCAAAGCACGTCTTGAAACGGTCCGTTAATTATGGATATCTCGAATTTCACTATCAGTGGTGACTCACAACTCTTTTAGGATACTGCTGCTGAGTGGTATCCTAAACTCAATAAGTAAACACAAAAAGTGGTTTTCTTCGTCCATCAGTCAAAATAGATTTGGTGAATATGTAATTTCCGGGGTAATGATACATGGTGGAAATAGTAAAAAAATATATATATTTAAAAAAAGATGGTTCATGCCGCTGCTATCTGAGAATGTTGGAAGCTTATTATTGAAGAATATTTTTCTTGTCAAGAAAGACAGATTCATTCTTTTTATTTTTTATTTGGAATTAGTCATTCTGAGAAAATAAACCGAACAACATAGTCAAGGTCAACCTAGTTATTTTTCAATTATTTTTAAATTAAATTCGAAAATACTTTATCCAAAAACTCATCTCATGCAAGTACTTTCAGAGAGTCTCCACTAGCAGTCGGTCTCACAGTGAATGTGAAGAGGCCTCTCACTGAAGACTGTTGCTGTAAGACAGTCTCCTGACTGTCACTACATGCTAAGAGCTTAATAATATTTATTATGTAAGCTTTTGCAATGCTAATAAGCTGCTCCCAGTTGTAAAAATAATGAATTTTTACAACTGGGAGAAAAAGTAGTAGCAAAAGTACTACTTTTGCTATTTTTTTAGTTACATATCATAACATCTGTTCAAAAGTTATAATAATAAAAAAAAAGTAAGAGCAAAACAATTCTCCCAACTGCACACGATTCAAAACCAGATGGAATAATTATTCAAACATGCAACGTCTCAGTCAAAGACAACAAAAAGATCAAGTCAGAAATAACATAACAGAGCAGCTCCAACATGCTGCTTTTGTCAGCGGTGCAATTCTAGAATGATACTATGTGGTGCAAAGTACTACTTTTGCTATTTTTTTTAGTTCATAGGGACTATACAATAAAGGTCACATATATTTGTGTTAATACCAGTTCATAAGAGCACTCTAGTAGCTGGACATTCAACCACTCTTCTCTTTCTTAGCTATTAACCATCTGACACAGCTTTGTTAGCTAGTAGCTAGCTAACAAAGCTGTCCAGTTAATAGCTAGCTTTTTTATTTAGCTTTGTTAACTATTAAATGGCTAACAAAGAGATTGCAAGATGCCAAACAGCTCACACATCTAAGGCAAAAGTCTTAAGTGAGCAGTGCCTACTGCTGAGACCAGGAGGTTCAAGGTCAGCCTAGTTATAGACCGTCATTGTTCGGCTTATTTTCTCAGAATGACTAATTCCAATCACATTAAACAATTCCAGGTTTTGACTCTAGTTGTTTACATACAGGAGACGGTCAGAAAGCTTTTACCCCAGTTTCAAACAAGTCCAACTTAACCATTATGGGAAATCCGCTTCCTGTGATCCGATACAGGGATTATAATTGTTGATCCAGGTTGTGACACGAAACCTGGATTTATCATTTAATCTGATATAGAAAGTGACTACAGATATTTTTGTCCTAATTGAAAAAGCTCAGATTTGTTTCTTTGTCACATCAGTAACTTTTTACTTGAGGGCAATGCAAACACGTTGTCGGCGCTACCATAATGCGTTGGAGCTAGGTCTGGTCATGCAAGGCTAATAAAAAGCAGGTGTTGACTTTGTTGCTTTACCTAACGCAAGTAGGTCTTTCATAATCAAAACACATGAATGAAGTAAAATAAACAATAGTGTATGAAAGTAGATTTTTGTCCCCCCGAGTGTCGTTTTTAACTCATATCTTAATTATGTTGACTTTTTTTCAGGAGGACCGGTATGCTTTTCTCACAGAGTGGTATGATCCCACTGCAGCCCTGCTGCGGCGCTACCAACTGTTCTTCTACCCTAAAGACAACTCTGTAGAAATGGTACCACTTCATGTCTTTTTTTTTTTTTTTTAATTCCCCACGCTTTTTGTGAATGTCTCTAGACAAAAAAAAAAAAAAAAAGCTAACATGTTTCTTCTTTTCCAGTTTGACCTAAAGCACCAAAGGATGTTTTTGAGAAGGACCAAATATGAGGACCTCCATCTGGAGGACCTGTTTGTGGGGAATCGGGTGACCGTGTTCTCACGGCAGCTGAAACTGATAGATTACGGAGATCAGTTCACAGCAAACAAACTCGGGAGCAGAATAGAAAAGTACGCTTGGTTAGGCCGTGTAATAAATCTTTCTTATCCTCTTTAGTAACTGTACACACTGTACCTCACAGCAATCAACCCCATTGTGTGCAGGGTAATGACCTTATAATAATCCACAACCTGTAATTTGTAAGCTAAGCAATATGTGCGTCTTGATATGGAACCCTGCCTTTAGTATCAAAGATTGATACAAGTGTTTTCTTTTTTTATTAACTTTTATACTTCTGACATGAAGTATAATGTCAGAATTATAACAAACATTAATACATTTATCTTCAGCAGGTGCAAAACTTTTTCACATGTTGTCACCTTATGTCCACAAACTGTGGAATAGGATTCTTCTCAACTAGCTCAGGTCACCTAGAAACTGACATTTCTGCCCTTTTTCTTAGAATAAGCTCAGTAGTGTTGCAATGACTTTTATTTAGTGGAATCAGGGCAAAGGCGGGTGAGTAAAAAAAAGCTTGCCACACTTTTCAGAATTCTAATTGTAAACTGTGTATCATTTACCTCAGACTTCACATGCGTCCTCTTTAGTAACGACTGCTTGTCATTACTGGCTTTAAGGTCAAAGGAATATATTGTGGAACTTAAACTACAAACTATGCTGTATTATAGAAAGTTTTCAAAAAAAAATTAATTATTCAGCCTCAATTATTATTGAATGGATGCAGTTTAAAGTGACGGGAGGTGTCAGAGTTGCCTGTCTCGTTCAATAAAGTAACAATAGCTCATAAATTGGCTGTCACGCTAAATCCGCTGGATTAATACAAAACCTTGAATAAATGTAGAAATCATCTGATTTTATACATTTGTTGGCATCTAAGCACTGAAAAACAAAATCATGTTCTGCTACATTTTTGGTGACTGGGTTCATGAGAAAATGGCCCCAAAATGAGACAGTGGTTCAGATTTCTGCATCAAATCAAAAATTATGAAGAATTTTAAGATGTCATTAGCTAAAAATAAGGGTGATGGCTTCTTGGAGGAAACAGCCAAAAGGTAATGCTGAGTCCTGAGATGAACTTCCAGATTAATGTAAGAATAATATAATAGTAACTTAGATGATGGATGGATGCATCACAGAATTTCAATATATTTCAATCAATTTAAATCTATCTGAGTCTGCATATGAATTTGTTTGTGAATGTGTGAAGTGCCACCTCACGACTTTCGCAGCAAATCGTTGCTACATCAATAAATTGAACCTAATTATTGCCTGACGCCGTCAAATCTCACACCACACGTTTCTGTCTTTCTTTGTTCCAGAACGTTTGCTCTGGTGAAGCCAGATGTGCTGAACAAGATAGGCGATATCTTTGAGCTGATTTACTCCGCTCACCTGATTGTGACCAAAGCAAAAATGACCAAGCTTACATGGTAAGGTCACCCTGCCACTGTGTGTTTAATGAGAGTGCTGTTACTACTCTTTGTACTCTTTAAATTTATGACGTGGTCTTTTGCAAGAGGAAGACGCCGGCTGTTTGCTGGCTGTTTCTTCACGTAAGGAGAAGAATGACTTTCTTCAGCGCAGCGGACATATGACGCGCCACAAGGCAAAAGAGCTACATCTATATATTGGTGGTGTAATCATTACCAAATTAGTTGTAGCCTGAAGGCAATAAGGATAGCATTTAATAGCTCACTTTTACGTTAGAGGACACTGAACGAAACGCCCTTCATGTATTCCTTTACTTTTTAAGGTGTTTTTCAAAGTGAAATAGGAGTACTATACTCTATTGTGACCTTTTTGTATTTCTACTTTAAAATTGGAGATAAAAGTGGCAACAAGTATTAAGAGCCACTGAAAGAGTTCTTTTTTTTTTTTTTTTTTTACTTTAATTTAAAATGCTATGAGAGCTGCATTTGAAATATTTTTGTTAGTCTTGCTGCTACTGGTGGTTATTAATTTTTTATATTAAAATAAAAAGTGACATTCCAGCATCATCACAAACAGAGATTGAAAGCTCCAAAGTATCAAACTGAAACTTTGCCTTTTAAACATTTCACTGATGCGCAAAAATAACAAACTTTGAGTTTTCCTCTCACATTAACGACATCTACACCGGCGAGGGTGGTTAGCTGGGGTCCAACCAGAGTTCAGTCCAAAGTATAACTGCTCATTGGTAATCAATTTGGACAAAACAGTAATAGGTTTGAAAAAGATTAACGCCAGTCAGAATCTGGCCTTAAACTGTAGTTGCTGTTTTCAAACATTTAAGCAACTAGTTGCAGCTGCTGCAAACCTGCTGCAATGTGATCTTCCCCTCTAAGGATCACAAACTGAGTCTGCTGATGTTTAAGACACCTCAAAACTTTCCCTGTTGTGGGGATTGATCGTTTTCCATAAAAACAAAAATACAGTTAACGCCCGCAGTGATACAAATCACACTTCTTTATGGAACTAGTCCAAAAAGAAATACATTACAGTATTACAAATGAGAATGCTATTCAAGAGCAGTATTTGTTTGTGGGGCCGTAATTGCTGTTATTGTTATAATGATAGTATCACAAAATATTGTGATAAAACCGTTAAGTCATATCTGTCAAGTTTTGGACTTGATATTAGGGGAATCTTTATCCGTCCGCTGATGTCGTCAGGCCAGGGGGAGGAGGGAGAAGAAAAGTACCGTAAGAGAGGTAAGGGCAGGGGGAGAAAGACCAACAGCTTTGATAAGGGGGTGACTACAGTTAAGAATAGGCAAGCTACTCTAATATGGGACATTTAGAGGAAAATACTACTATGAGAGCACACCGGGACAGAGGGGTAAAATACAGTAGTTTCCCACCCAAAACCTGAGTCTTGATGGGTGTGCACCAAAGAGCGACCTGATAGGATTTACATTTTGATCACAAATTGGAAAAAGTCATTGTGGGTCGAGCTGCACATGAGGTTATTCTGGTTTGCAGCCAATTTTTTGCAACCTGTTTTATGATTATTGAACAGTTGCTGACTGCGTACTTCCGAGACACTTATATATTTCACCACGAACAGATGTTTTGGTTTGGCTACTTCTTTTGAGCCCAGCGTGTTGGGATGAATGCCTTGAAATGGTTCTGTGGACACCCACTCAAATTGGGAGTTGAGATTTATAATTCATTCAGCGTTACCTTTGACATTCCTCCTATTTTAATACCCATTTTGCCATTTGTAGGAATTTGGGCAATCCGTAAAATCTGGGACAAGAATGAATAAAATAAGAAGGATTACACCACATATTAAAGGTGCGCTATTCAAAAACGATGCAAATGTTGCTCAGATAGGTAATTTTGATATTTGTTTTTCAGCCCAACCCTAATATCTGTTTCTGTACAACTTTAGTTTTTCAGTTATTTGGACTTTTTGAAAACTGTAATCAAATTTTTTTGGTATACTGGCTTCTCTGGACTTTCTCTGGAAATCAAGACCCGTCTGATTCCTGAACGATTAGTGGATGTTCCTGTGCTGTTTCCTGTAGCATATGTTTGCTTGAACAGATGAGCTTGGCATTTGAACCCAAAAGTGAATCAGACTTGTGGAAATCCATAATTCTCTTCCTGATACCTTAACTGATTTTTATGGCTTTTTCCATACTGCTACAAAAGGAAGCAGGATGTTTGAGGTCTTGACTTAATATCCATCCACAGGTTCTATTTAACTCAAATCCTGTGAATTTTTCAAACATTAAATTGAAGGTCACTCTTTAATTCAGAGTTTACCTAAACTCTGATAATATCAGTAAACTGATCAGTAAACTGATATTATCAAAGTTTTTTTTAAAATAAAAAAACTTAAGGTGTGTAAGATAATGACCTTGTTAATAAATTCCTGCTTCACTTGCTGTCCAGAAGTATTTCCCAAAAGATAAGAGACTAAAGCCCAGAATTATCTCTGAACGCCCTTAATGACTCTAATCTGGTACACAGAGTTCACTTTAAAAGTCCAAGATCACTTGGTCACAGATTAACTTTGGTTTATGGTTTTGTTACATTGCAGGAGCCAAGCGGCAGACTTTTATGTGGAACATCAGTCAAAGCCTTTCTTCAAGTGAGTGCCTATGTAAATGATTTGCAGGTTCTGGGCACAAGAACATTGCCAGAAGTGGCGATAATGATCCAAATGACATTGCAGTGACATTCGAAACACTGCAATGTGTTCCACTTTTCTATTTAAATCATCGGCGCTAAATTTAACGTTGCTCAATTTTGCAGCCACTTGATCAAGTTTATGATTTCGGGCCCTGTGGTCGCCATGGAGGTGACAGGTGACGAGGCCATGTGCATCTGGAGGACACTCCTGGGACCAGCGGACTCCGCTGCGGCACGGCAGGAAGCGCCACAGAGCATCCGCGCCAAGTTCGGTACCGACGCCATCCAAAATGTTTGCCACGGCTCCGAGTCACTCGCCTCCGCCGCAAGAGTGAGAAAAGTTTTGCCTAAAGTCACCCAACTTTGTCGCCCGTTATGTCTGTTCCCAGAAATAACGGTGAACCTGCGGCGATGTGTTTGTGTTTTTGTCAGGAGCTCGAATTCTTTTTCCCTTCCACGGTAGGCCACAATCCTGTCAACACAGCGGTCTGCGAAGACAGCACGTGTTGCATCATCAAGCCTCACGCCATAGCAGAAGGTCAGGTCATCACATATAAAAGCTATGTTCAAAAAAATCCTCGTAAAACTGAAGTACGCCCCTGCTTTTTTACAACTCTTGGAATTTGCTGCTTTGTTCGAGGTTGTCGTCCTCTTGGACGATCCAACCTCGGTCAAGCTTCAACTGTCATTGACATTGAGCCTTAAACACTTTATTACGCTGTAGAGTTCATTTTGTCCAGGCCCTTCTTAAGTATTTAAGTATTTCCTTGTCTAATATTTCAGACTGTAACATATAACCTGCTAGATAAGGCTTAGAGAAGTGACTGTTGAGTTTTACTGCTCGCTTCAAATGCACCATTAAGAGCCCAAACCTATAGAATTCATGCCAACAATAATTGGACGTCTCTTCTGACTGGCATTGTTTGTTTTTACCTGGTGTAGTGCGGATATGTAACGCAGCTGTCCTGTATTACATACAACTCCCTGCAGCTATTTCTGTTAAAAAATTTTTGAGCCATGCAAAGACACTACTTGGGTACCAAAAATGACCCGGGTCTTATCCTAATCCCGGGCTTGATCCCCCGTTCATGGAGCATGCCACCGGGGCTCTGACCTGTGAAATGGGAAATTCTCCTGTCAGAGCCCAAGTAAGCACACAAAAGCTGTTGACCAAGAAAAGACCTGCGGTGTTTTTGTTTCTCCTGCACCCGCTATGTTTATTTATTACATAGTTCCATGAAAAAAAAATCTTCCTCCTGAGGCTTACCTTCAGTGCTATCTTTTCTGTTTCAGACCAGGCTGTCTTTTTTTTTTCTTGTTTTTTAAACTCATATAGAAACTGTTGTTTCAATCAGACATTATTTAACCACTTCTTCTTCTTCTTTTGCCAGAAGAGGTATATAAGCTGCATCTTGAAATAGTTCTGCATGTTATTTATTGAACAGAGACAGTATAAAAACATATACTAGTAGTCTTGATAATCCATGAGAGGTTTAGTTAAGACCAACACTTCATAATGAAACCTTCATCCTACAATGTTAGCAGGAGTGTAGTCCTCTTCTTTTCAAGCATCACTTTTGGCCACACCTAGATGGAATAGAACCACCATTAATGTAACCTCTGCTGACACACATGTACTGCGCCTGCCGGGACATGTTCAAATGTTTGCCGTGAGAGAAGGCGATGAAAGGACATGCATACGCTGGGGCATGCTTTGTTTGTTTGTGAGACCTTGTTGAGCCAGAGTTAAGCTCGCAATCAACTCCCTGATAAATTATCTCAGCGATTAATGGTGTTAACCATTCACGCCGCCTTTGAAAAGGGTTAATATCACTTAAACATTTGCTATTCTGCTCCGTGGCAACCACTATTAAGATTTTATGTGTAAGCAAGGTGCTGTTGTGAAGCGGAGGGAAAATGATGCAAAAACAGAGTTGGGTTAAAAAACAACATACCAAGCTTTGATCGTATGAAAGTGGAAAGTTTATGGCGCAACTGTAAACCTGCCCAGACTGGGAAAAGAGAGTATTAATAAGAGAAACATCCAAGAAGGGTTAGCGTTATGGTTAGGGTAAGAGTTAAACCTAACTCCACGTTAAGTCTGGAGGAGTTGCAACGATCTACAGCTCAGAAGGAGAAATCTGCTGACAACAAATTCCTATCAAAATGGGCTACAAATATGGTCTTTGTGGAGGAGTTGCGAGAAGAAAGACATTGTTTTATTGTTTCTCTTTTGCTGCTCTTGTATTTGTAGTTCGGTGACCTTGAGTGACTTGTAAGACTCCTTGAAATATAACACATTATTTATGACCAATCTCGACACGTGATGCTGAAGACTTGAGACAGAGCAGTCACTCTCATCTCAACAGCAAGATCAAAGCATGTTCACGTGTTGAAATGCCTCGAAGTCCGAGCACGGATCCAAATCTGAATGTAGGGCGAGACTTGAAAGGTGCTATTTTGCACAGATTTTGATTTGTAGAAAATGGTCCACTTGAGAGGTCTGCAGTGCTTTGTGATGCTATATTCCACGAAACCCCTTAAAAGTCCATTCTAAGTTTGTGGATATTATGTAGAACAATGTGGAAAAATTCAAGGGTTCAGAATACTTTCAAGGAAATCACTTTCTGTACTGATTTTGTGCAAAAGGGTGAAATCCGTTGCATCAAATTAGTCGAGGACATTTGAACTTTTCTCTCTTTGTCTTATTCTTTTTTTTCCTTCTTCTTTTAAAACACTAAACAACATTTGTATTTGGTTGCTTCTAAAGCGGCGTGAGTTTGAAATGCCACAATCTCACCAGGGTGTAACCTTAAACTTTCCCTGCCCTCTCTGTGGTTTGGCAGCGCAGGAGGTGTTTACATGGAAGCAGGTGTCCTCTCTCTGACTTAAACAGCTATTCCATCTGCTCACAACGGCAGCAAAGCAAAGTCCTTCATCTATTTCATTCTTCCAAATGGGGAAAATGGCTCAAACTCATTAGCTTAGCTTTTGTCTTTTCAATTTAACTAGCCGTCTTATGCGAGTTTTTGTGTGTTGACAAATAGGGGTTCATTCAAAAGCACTTTTGCTGTTTAAAACGGGACTCGAAAGGATTTACTGTCAGAGCTGTGATATATTTGGTCTGAGCCAAGAATAGTAAACCAGGCTGAACAATTTGCTCTCCTGAGAACAAATAGTACCTAAATACTTGCTGTGATTTTCCCCCAGGGATCGACTACAAGTTCCTAATTTACGTGGCAGCTACGCCTTCAGAGCTTGGCCTATCCTAGTTATCCATGAAGGAAGTTGTGACTGAAAACGCACCCAGACATGACCGGAATAGAGAAGCTTCTGTTGCCAGGCACCCGGAATGGGATCTCCTAGCAACAGCAGCAGCTGCTTCGGGGAGCCGCGCTTATCCTGGGCTGGCTGCTGCCTGGGGAGGGCAAAAAGGACTCAGGGGGGCGGATGGGAGAGGGTGGTTTATTACCTAACGCTCATATCGCGGCCGTGACGGAACCAGACGGGAATTTATCGATGCTCGCTGCAGCACCTGGTCCAAAATGAAAGTCACGTCTGCACGCCGCAGCGCTCAGAGTTAATGGGAACTGTCTTGTCGGATGAATACGCCGGCTACTTTTTTATCAGGATGTCAGACTGAGATTATGAGAGGGGCGCCTTCATTCAAATAAGAGTCTGAGACAGTCTGACCTTCAATGTTACCGATGTGCCTTCACCGCTGCAGCATTTTTTTTTTTTGTACTAACGTGCAGCCACGGTGACTCGACGCACACAGCTCAGAATCTCTCTGTCGGAAAGGGTGACTAGACAGAAATGATGCTTTGTTCTGTGTGTACGTTGGGAAGCCCTCATCTAAAGGAGAAACTGAGGTCACTGCGTTGCCTTTCAGAGGTTTACATATACCTATCATCTGATGTTATTGATTTTCATAGTCCGCACATGTTTAAAATTTACATACCCTTCCCACTCATGTTTTTGTGCGCAAAATGAACAGCCTGACAATGCTCTGGCTGGATATTTCACCGGCCTTTCCTATCAGTGGAGTTAATTGAAATTGGGTGGTTTTATTCAGAGCATATGACTCTTAAGCATACGTTTTCAGCAGGTTTGAGGTCAGAGGAGTCCAGAAGCTCAGCCGGCTTGTTCCGTTTCAAAACCGGGTCGATGTGTGTTTGGGATCATTAGAACTAAGCCTGTCCCAATAAGTGATAGAGTCAAATCATTGCACAATAAATTAAACTGATGATCATTTTCATTTGGATAGCAGTCGTTAAAGTGACGGTCTGCTGCAGTATTGTTGAAAAGCCAGGATTTTGAAAAAGTATGAAGTAATTAGTTTGCACTACCTGCTGCTATTGCCTGTTTTAGCCTGTCTAGTTCATTGATTATTTTTTCCAAATTCAATTCTGATTACCAAGACTTCATAATCCATTTTAATTATTGTGGTTTTGGTTGTTTTGATTATTTTTGGATCGTTAAATTGTTTGAGTTTTATTGTTCTTTTATTTTTTTGATGGGTATAAATGCCATTATCATTATTATCAAAAATGTAATTGAGTGATAGTTGTAATGCACTGATGTTGTTAAGTTGGACAGGAACGAAGCAAGAGCTAGTTCTAAGCTTCTGGCTTGTTTATCGTTGTCATAGCAACTCCATAGCCACTGACATGACATTTAGTTTTGGTACCTACCAAAATGGCTGTCAGCTACAAATTTCCCAGAAGGGTGACCTCAGGTGAGAACTATGTAATAGTTGAAAATGGGCTCAAAATGACAATATTATCATTTATCGCAATAATTTCTTAGAGAATTTATCGTCCAGCAAAATTGGTTATTGTGACAGGCCTAGTTAAATCTAATGTCTGAATCAACTCTTCAAGACCTTCTTCTTTGTACTGCCTACATTTGTGCAGTGTATCAGCACCATTGTTAGCTTAACAACTCCTCAGCATGATGCAGCCGCCACCATGCTGGATAGTTGATACAGTGGACTCCTAGACTCCTTCAGACATGCCTCTCACCATTGTGGTCGAGTAACTTAATCTCTGTTTCATTCCATTTTAAGTAGCAGCAAATATTTCTAATTTTAGCCCTTCAGTAAAGTTGAGTGTTGTCTTCCCACCCTGGAAAAAAAAGTTAAATCTAGTAAAATTCTGATAATTATTAATAGTTCCAATTTACACAATTCTGCCCAGATATTTCTCCATATTGCTCTCTCTTAAGATGTACCGTCCGGATAACATGCAGGTCATCTGAACTCAAACGAGCATGTTTAAATCGGTGTGAGCTTGCTGAATGTCTGTGGTGTGTTCACAGGTCTGACTGGGAAGATCCTGAACTCCATACATGAAGCTCGTTTTAACATCTCTGCTCTTGAAATGGTAACCGTTCGACACACATTATTCACACCCTCTGATTTAATATCCTTTGACTTAAAATTATTTTTATTAAGCAAAAAAGAAGTGAGACTTTAGCAAAAGATAATAAAAACGATGCAAAAAGGAGTATCAATTTTGGTATGCAAAAAAAAAAAAAATCAAAAAAAGGTATGTGAAGAATTATTTACACGTTTCTCAATAATCAATAGAAAACTTAACTGGCAATATGGCAGTCAGTTCCTATAATTGTTGAGTTTCTTTATGTTTCCCCTGGTGTTTGGACAATTTATCTGTGGTGATGAGGTTGTAGTGTGAGAAGAAACGTGCTGTTAAAATGAAAAGATTCATTTGTACTTGCATCTGCCCATAGTGTCAATAATGTTGCACACAACTGTAAATGAAGGAGAAATCTGGTTGAAAACCTGCTGAAAGCTGCAAAACAACATGAGCAAGAAAACAAACCTAAACATACACCAGAGCTTATGGACTTATTTGTTGTTTATGTCTTTAGAATGGCCCAGTCAAAGGCCAGACCTAATTTCTGACAAAAATTGTAAAAAACTGTTTTACATCCATGGTTTCATACCCTAATATTTGTGATGATGTATGTTTTTGAGCTTGTTTAAAAGCTGCTGACTCCCTTTAGAAGGAAATGTTTCCATCTGATTAATACACGTTCTTTGTTTTCTTAATTCTGTGTTCTTCTGTTCAGTCTTTATAATCTAGTTGACATTTTGCCTCTTTTTTTGTTGTTTTTTTACTTTATGTTTTTTGACCTCCTCGTTTTCATGTATTTACAGTTTAACATGGACCGGGCGAACGCAGAAGAATTCTACGAGATCTACAAAGGCGTTGTCACAGAGTATCCTGTAAGTGTAAACATGACAATGTTGTGCCATCATGGCTGTCAAGCTCGTTGCTACATTTGGTTACACAAAAACAAAGGCTTAGCGTGAAAAGATCTAGGGGATTGATTAAAAAAAAAAACAAGTGTCACAGGAGCTGAGCTGTAGCCATTATCTGTGTGTTTCCTGAGTCTGTTGTTACATTTTTGCTTGGATTTGTCAGGGTATGGTGACCGAGCTGTGCTCTGGACCCTGCATCGTGTTGGAGATTCAAGGCGCAGATATACCAAAGTCTTTCAGAGAATTATGCGGACCTTCCGACCCTGTGAGTAACTCTACTGTTCTTATTGCGTCTTACACTAGCAGCAGCAGCAGCAGCCGACTTAAAAAGAGGAACAACAAGAGGGAGTTTGGAAATGTATTTTTAGATCCTTTTTGAATCACCATAAATTTATCAGGCTCATGTTTGAAGTTTTATACATTTGTTGTTCAGAAATGCAATTCTTACAGGAACCCAGACAGTCTTTTTTATCAAACTTCTATTGTATTTTTTAGCAGTACACGCACGCTGCAGATGTTTGCTCTTTATACGGACTTAAAGCTACAGTTAGATGAGCTATCTCTGATCTTTGTCACTTTTTAATTGAAAGCCCCTATATATGATGTTCAGTTTCAAATCAAGGGGGCTTAACTTGTTTCGATTTTATGACTTTTTTCCAAACCTGAAGAGGAATTAGACCAGAGAATAGTTACTTATACTTATCTACAAACCATGAATAGGAGTATCTCTTTTGCTCTTTCTTTTGGTTTGTTATTTTGTTTGTATTTCCTTTTGATTCCTGTAAAGCACAAAGTGCTTTATAAATAAAATAACCTTCACGCCGTATATGCGAAACAGTTTATCGCTCAAGCTAACTCACACAAGTCTGAAACCAACCGGTGAAAAGCGTGTGGGCGTGTTTGCCATCAATTACAGCAAGGACAACACTTGATGTGAAATCAGATGAAGAGGCTGTGCTTGGTCAGCATGAGTGCTGCACAACATACCTGCAGACTTTCTCCTCCAAATGCAGCTGCGACTGATGAGTCAGCTCTGTATCATGTTAATAATTTCAAAGGGTCAGCTTGTTTTTCTTTCTGACGCAGATCTTTCCCGTTTTTTTCCTCCTCCGTTTCACCATCCATCTGTCCTCCCTTGAAACACTGAGAGATGTTCTTTCTATCACAGCCACAAAAGAGGAACAAACGTCTGATAATTAGCTAAAGGAATTTATCATCACATGTCTTTATGCTTCTCTCTCTTTTTTTTTTTTTTTAATTTGCTAAGTAACTACAGTCACATTGTCCTTTGGAACGTTGATACAGAAACTGCAACAACTCTCTGACTGTAAAAAAAAAAAAAAAAAAAGCCCTTAAATATTTAAAAAGCAGTAGCAATAAAAACCAGTTCCAGAACAAGAGATGTAAATGAAAGTTTTCCAAGTACTACTGTACTTTCAAGTCACTTCAAAACCATACGACAGCCAAAGTTTAAAGTAAAGTTGTCCCAACTGAAGTTAGATAAATGACCAGGAAGAGCCCTTGAAGTCACATTTCAAGGTGCACATTAAATTTTTTACAGTTCTTACAAACTCCAACCCAAGAATTCCAACATGGCTGCCATGTGTTCAGTTTGTGTTTTCTCAGATGCATATATATTACTGATAAGTTGGGCTTGGGCTTATTTCTAGAACCAAATTCTAACTCCAGAACTGAGGAGGGCAATATGGTCCTTAACTAAGATGACATTCATGGAACTTATTGCATGAATTTGTTCCAGCAATAAAATGACAATAAAAACTATTGTATAATTGGTCAGCAGAAAATTCTGCTCTAAAAATAACACCGTTATCATAGACAGTACTGCAACTGAGCTGCTAACATGTACAAATTTGAATATATTGTCACCACTAAAAGTCAGAATTATTGTAATTTTGTCAGCTGGAGTTGGGCAATATGGGATTATAATTTTCTCTTGAGATTTATTGCAGTAATAATGCAGCGATAAAGTAAAATAGTATTTCAAACTTTGATTGTATACAATGTACAGCCAACAACTCACCCGGCTGCAGGGTGCAGATGGTTTGCTTAATATTTGCTTTGTAAAGAGTTCAAAGAGTTCAGCCCACGTACCATCAGTACCACTTGCACTAAAGTCACAGAAAACCAGTGCAATAAGAAAGAACAAGACGAAGGTGATGGTATATTTTCAGTGACAGGGTTTTTAGACATTTTGACAGTAAGCATGCTAACTGATGCGGCTAGAGAAGTCTGGGTTTGTTCTTCTTGGTAAATGTGAGAGTTTAGCTTCTAAGGAGTCTGAAATCTTAAAAAGATGTCACTTTGAAGGGAACATATGGCTTTTGGCAACAGCTTTTTTTGTTAGTTTCTCTCATCCCGACAGTAATCTGAAACATGGACTAGTCTGATCACACGTTGGTGTCCTGCGTTGTTCTGTCCATCTGTGACACGCTCAAAGAGCTCAGTGGCCAACTCTGTTAACAGCTGACATATTGCTTGATTTTTCTACAACCCAGCATCAGGTTGCCATTCTGGTTGTAGCACTCGACAATGTTAAGAGGCAGGTACTTCTGGGTCCCATTACAAATGCGCACAAAACTCTGTCAATATTCTGCTGATGGCGAATAAACGTAATTTCACAATTAAACAAGAAACGCAATGAAAATGTGAATAACTTTCTTCATGCGATAAGTTATTTAAAACCAACTGCGCCACACTGCAGCCTTGCCATGTTTCCATTAAGCAAATTTATTTTCGTAACTACAATTTGTGCAGTTTTATGGTCAATGGAAACACTTTGTGTTTTCATAATACTTTGCAGTACGACAAAGAGACTAGAGTGTTGTATATAGCCGTGGTCTTAACCCCCGCCGCCCCCCAAAAAATTCCTATATTTTACTTATTATTAATTTTATCACAATATTTTGTGGTGCTATTGTGATAACGGAAAAGATTGCAATAAAACTACTTGTTAGCTATTTTTTTAGGTAACTGTATGGCTGTGACTGCATGGCAAAACATTTATAACGCCACAAACACAAATACTCTTTTTTAAAAACTTGCCCATTTTAAACAGGCTTCTTCAGGATGACACTTAACTTAAAAAAATCTGATTACCTGTCAGTAAACTGCACACAGGAACTGCATGTAATCATTCTGTCAAACAGTGGAGAAAATGGCAACAATAATTCCACTCATACCGTCAGTTTTGTTTTTTCATTTACTGTCAATAAGTGAAATTTGTCACGACAACGATAAATTAAGATTCTTATCAGGATAAGAAATTTGTCACGATAATTTGTCCCACCCATACAGAATATATTTTGGAAAAATAGTGACAGTGAAGTTGGCTGAATAAAGGTAAAATTGACCATCAAGATTGCTGCTCTCCCGTCTCCCTCTGTGGCGTTAACATTTGAAAACAAACTCTTACGTCTTAAACTATTTCTTCACTTTATCTTTGACACTGCTGCAGAGGTCGCCTCTTTCATATGCTGCCGTTCCGTTCCGCGCCGCTCGCCCCGTTCGGGACTCTTTGATGGTCAGCACTCTGATTGCTTCAGACTTCCCACACCAAGAAGGAAGGTCAAGCTGTTTCATCACCGTGTGACTCCCCCCCCCCCCCCCCCCCCCTCCCGGCCCTCCGCAGCAGCAGCAGCATTTCCTCAGCGCTAACCTAAACGTTAGAGCTCCCTGTCTTCAGCTGTTTTAGATTGCGTTGCCTCAAGTCGCGGTGTCTGGATGGCTCCCAAAGTGTGGAACATTTTCTTGCTGACTGGAGCGTAA
Organism: Poeciliopsis retropinna; assembly: GCA_010277075.1. Lineage (NCBI taxonomy): Eukaryota > Metazoa > Chordata > Actinopteri > Cyprinodontiformes > Poeciliidae > Poeciliopsis > Poeciliopsis retropinna. Next base: position 24,417,340 of record VMRM01000003.1, read on the forward strand.
AGACATTCCAGACGTTATTACGGAATTAAGAGATAAGGCTGAACTTTCTCCGTAACCAAGTCTGCGACTGGGCGAGGAGGTCAAAGCATCTTTTACCAGTAGGAGGCTTAGTTATTTGTGCTGAGAATAAGCTATGGATTTGTTCCGGCTGACTAATCTATAAACAGCACAGGTCTGATGGGAATCACCGTGACTGTACAGCTGGCTGCCGAGGTCAAATCAATTGACTCTAATGTTTCCTTATTGGAGAGAATGTGAACCATCCCGGAGTTGCGCACACACACAGATTCACGCCTAAACCTTCCTGCTGCCTTGCTCCGCGGCCGGTCGGTCATGGGATCGCGCTCTCTTCTCGTGACGGGGCCCTGCTGTGAGAACGAGGGGACATGGTTATGCACCGTTAGCCGGTTCTGAAGTGCATTCCGCAGAGATTGATTTCCCTAAAAGTAAATTCTTCCCCTTTAAATCAGTAACTGAAGAAGCCGTGTCTGATACATGCAACAGTGGGCCGTTGTTACATATATTGTGTTTCATAATGACCTCAAACGAAGGGCTTAAAAGGCTCTCTTTGTGCTGGAGGCTGTATTTTTTTCCTATCGATTTTCTTTCCCATAATAGGTAAGATGACACAAGCTGCTGCCACTGAGATAAATTTAGCGTTGGTTTTAAATAATGAATACTCTGATACCCCTAAATAAAATTCCATGCGCTTTTAATAATAATGGAAAACATCCAGCACAGAGAAAACCAAACGAGAAAGCACAATATGAAGTTGTGTCAGTCTACTTATGACAGTCTAACCTGTGGAGGAAATAAAGACAGTAAGTCGGCAGCAGAAGCTAATCAGATGCTCAGCAGCAGATTGGACCCAATCGCACATCCCAGGTGATTTGCACCTGACTCACCCTGCCGACACAACAAGCAACAAACTGGAGCAAAGCAAAGGCTACAAACAGGAGAAGTTACACTGCTGACAGCAGAGAAGCAGTACAGATGTAATTAAAATAAGATGTTGGGTTTATTTTGTGTGACAGAATATTAGAGACATATTAAGAAAAAATTAAATTACAAGAAGAACATCATAATATCACTGAAATAAAGTCGAAATAATATGAGAATAAAGTCATATTGTTTCATAAGTAACATTATTAGGTAATTTTACTTCAATATTCTAATAAATAGTTATTTATTAGAATATTTATTCCAATAGATATTCTAATATTTATTAGAATAAAGTAGTAATACAACTTTATTTTGATGTTATTTAGATTTTATTCTTGTAATTTATTATTATTATGATTTTTTTTTTTTTTTTTTTTCATTTTTGTAGCTTGATCATAACTTAGGGCTCAGATCTATAAATAAAAGTAATCATTTGGGTCGGGATCTAAACTCTAACCTAATGTTGTACATAAATACTGTGATTCAAACCGAGGCTTCACTGGCAGTTAAAGACATATTTTCAACACTTACTCACCTTGTGAGTCGGTAAGCACTGTGTGTGTGTGTGTGTGTGGGTGTGTGTGTGTGTGTGTGTAAATGCTGTGGACATCCTTTCCCTGACCTCTGCAGGGTGGGAAGGACATCAGATGTTTCTGGGCAGTCATGTGACTTCTAAGTCCTTACCGTCCACACATGGTAGCAGTTACGGGAACCCCGGTCCGTTATGCTGAAGCGTACCTCATCGCTGGCAGGGAGCGGCGCCTCGTCGTCGTCGTACTGCTGAGCAGATTTGTCCTCCTGCTCCTTTGAAGTGCGGCATGGACAGGTCCGCAGCAGGCGGCTCGTCGCTCATCGAATCAATAGAGGCTCAACAGCTGATGTCATTCTTTGTTTTCACCCCACTACTTATTGGAATTTCCTCGTCATAACACTGATTTTCAAATGAGCTGCTAGCAGCAGAATATGATGGAGAAAGACAACAGTTAAGAGTTGTGTTAGTCTTTGTTTTTGCTGGTTTTATGAGAGCTCGCTGATATTTGACATGGGAAGTTTAAAACACGACTCTCCCTGTTAACAACTGTACACAATACAAATGTTGGCATTCAAACAGAAAAGAAAATACATGTTCTATTAAAGAGGCATTATTATGTGATTTCCAGGCACATAGTGCCGTTTTGCATCATAATCAAGTAACTTCAGCTATTATAAAAATTTTTATATGTCAAATACGACTTGAAAGAAATTTGACTTTGTAATTTAAAGCCTTGAAATTGGGCCTCTGTCTCTTTAAAAACTCCTGGTCTTTGTGGAACTCTGCCCTCAGGAAGTCATCCTCTATTTTATCACATCACCGCTCCAGGTATGTTTATAATGAGGGAATAACGTTATAACATGATATGAAGTAAAAAAAAAAAAAAAAAGTTGATTTTACATAATTCTGCCCCTTCAGCATTATAAGATTAGATGAACTTGAAGCAGTTCTTAAAGCTGTACGCTCTGTTGTTGAATGTGCTGGGATTTATTTAAGTTGCACATCAAACTCGAGGCTCAGGGCCAAATTTGGTCTGCCATAACATTTTATGTGGCCCTCTAGACTCTATTGAGCAACAATCTGCAGCCACAGGCTTCTCTTTCTCATTGTATTCAACCATGTGCTGTTTTTTTTTGTTTTTTTTTTACATAGTTTTTTCCACAAATAGCATCATTTTACTAACCCCTTGTGTTTCTATAAACATCTTACTGTCTTAGTGCAGTTTAAAGCAGAGATAAAATCAGCGTTCTTTTGAAATCGCTGCAGGTATTCATCAAAAATGAGAAGTTGTCTGTTTTTCACAAGATAACTTTAAGATATTTGCAGCTCTGAACAAAAGAAGTACCCATCAGATGGAGAGAAACTATAATTATTGACAGAAAACTGCTAGAGTTGTTGCTAGCAGGGTGGGGATGACCTCAATAGACCAACTTACAAGAGGAGTAAATTGTATAAACAATAATACATATTAATGTCCTTAAGATCATAGTGGTAAATTGTTCTAGTTTATTTTAGTTTTTGGTAAAAAAAAAAAAAAAAAAAAAAAAAGAAGAAGTCTAGATTAGTGTCTTAAAGGAAAAGTAATGCCATCAAGTTAAAATTCATAAAAAGTTGCTAGTTGGTGCAGTACCACTTCTGGCCTCTTGGAGTTTGGACTAGAGCCTTTTTATCTGAATATAGTTAAGTATCAGACAAATGCTGCTCTTTACTAAAATAACTCAGTACTTCACTAAACATGTTGCTGCACTTTAAAGGCACAAATAGCTGAGAAACACATGCTTGCTAGCTTGTAATGCTAACAGCAGTTAGCCTGTCACCGAGCAGCTAACAGGTTTATCAGCCTGAAGAACGTGGCGACCTTCTGGTTCACTGGAGATTGACGCTATGTTAATGAATCAATTCAAACTGAAAATGAAACACAAGAGAGACACTGGAACAATGAAGAAGAAGAAGAAAGAAGCTAAAATAAAAGCAGGCGGTCTGTAGTTGAACTACACCTCCTGAAGTCCTTGAAGCTCCGTCTTATCTTTGTTTTTTTTCTCTCAACCAGGTTGGATTTCAGGGCAGTTTATTTCCTACACAGAGTTATGGAGGTTACAGGAAAATGTTTTCTAAGAGGCAGTCCGACCCTTAACATGGAAAATCTCATGTCCCCTCAGGCTTCTGGGACATTTCCAAATTGTCTCACTGGTTATCCAAGATTATTGTCAAAGATTATTAACAGCGGTTATTGTCCAAGATTTCCACGGACAGGGAGCCGACAGTGTTCTTAGTAAATGAATTATTCACAAGCTGCCCCTCCCTCTTATGGCAGACGCCGTGGGGAGGGTTGCATTTCCTGGAGACGCTCACGGCAACGGAGCCCGGCTTTGACCTTGGGAGTGTCTGACGTTGAGAGGAAACAGTCACTCAGAAGAAGAAGAAGGGAGAGGAAACAAGCTGTGGAGGTGTAGGGCAGATTTGTGATATACTAAAGAAATAAGAGAGTTAAATGGTTTGTAATGTTGCCGTTTCATTCAGTCCAGTGCCGTCGCTCGTTATGTGAGCTCCACATAAAACTAAAACCAAAACGTCCCTTTTAAGTCTCTCTCCCCATGGAGTCCACGAAAGCTTTCCTGTGTGTCAGCGTTTGTTGTTTTTTGTCTTTTGTTTTTTTTTCCACTTCTCCTGCAGGATCACATGATCAGCTGCTGAGTAATCACAGTTTTATTAACGCAGCGAGAGGACAGGATGTTCAGTTTCCAACCTCAGCTGTATCATCCGCGCAGGAGTTTGACGTCTGGACGGCGGAGCGCGTGTCACCAGCTGCTGCTGCTGCTGCTGCTGCTGCTGAAAGTCTCAGCTGAATGACAGTGGGACGGTGTGTCCTTGTGTTAATCAGGAAAGATGTAACAATCAGGCTGTTTTCATGCAACAGGAAATCGCACGGCACCTCCGTCCCAACACGCTGCGCGGCCTTTATGGCAAAGACAAAGTGAGGAACGCAGTGCACTGCACAGACCTCCCAGAGGACGGTGTTCTGGAGGTGGGTCTCACACACACACACACACCCACACACCCCCCCACACACACACTGTGACCAAATTATTCATAAGCCTTAAGCGTTTTTAAATTTTCTACCTTTTTCATGTTACAAAAACAATGTAATATTGAAATAAAAGGGAAAACAATGCATTGTTTTATAAGTTTTATTTATTTATTTTCTTTTGCACAAATGCAAATCTGCTGTGGTGTGATACCCCATAATACAATCCATTCCAACCACCTTCCTTCAGAAGTCACCTAATTCACGACAAGTCATGAATAAAAAGGATGCGAAAAATCTAAACGTGCCCTAAACACATACCCAGAGGTACACACACTGTGTGTTTTAGATTAGAGTTGCAACAACATTCAGTTTCTGTTTGGGATCAATAAAGTATCTTTGAATCCAATTTGAATCTGCACATGCTCTGTTAACATCAGTCACCCGCTGCTGCCAACTTAGCAACTTTGTCGCTATTTGTTGCAATAAGCAACAAATCCATTAATCGCATGATAAATTAAAACAGGCTCATTCATTTCCATTAAGCTTTTTTTTTCTCTTTTCTCTTTTTCTACTAAAAACTAGATGATAAAAGTCTTCAGTCTGGGACTTAGGTCTCAACCAGACCAAACCCCTCCACCCCCTTTTTTTTTTGTTTTTTGAAGGACAATTCTGTTTAGAGACACTTCGTAATTCATTTAATTTGTTGTTTCTGTTGTTCTGTTTATTTATTTTTGGATATTTAAAATGTCCTCTGGTTCTTGTGTTGCGAATTCATTAGAATTTAAAGTTTATGGAAGAACGATGCCGTTGCCAGTATTTTACCGGGTCTCAAAACAACAATGTTATCGTTCATCGCGATAACGTCCGGCAAAATTAGTTATTGTGACAGGCCAGGTTGCTTTATTTAGCTACTTTTCAGGCAGTTAAAAAAAAAAAAAAAAATCAGAATCAGCCGGTCAGGTTTTTTAAAGATGGATGATCAGCTGGAAAACTGCAGTCAGTGCTCCCCTGGTTCACAGCAAAGCATCATGCTTCACATGAGAGTATTGATTAATTGTGAGACGCAAAAGCACTCCACACTTTTCAGATTCCATTTCGTAAAAGAAAGAATGGTATACTTTTTCTCCTAGCTCACAATTGCGAACTGCCAACAAAGTACATGGAAGTGTGTGGCCACAGCATGACTAACAGAAGAAGAGGGGAAAAAAATGGAGGGATGTGTGTGTGTGTGTGTGCTGTTGCTCGACTCCTTACGCCACTCCCACACGTTTCCATCAGCACGACTGTTCTCACCCCACCAATGAGTCTCGTCATTGTCTTACGGCCCCGTGCATAAGCAGCCACCTTCCATTCGTCCAAGAACAAAGTCCCCTCAACTCTGTGAAGCCGCGTCTTTAGACAAGTCCCATGACTCTGCTCTGTGGGCCGGGGCAACCTCAGATCACGCTGGTTTTGAGGAGAACAAGAGTGGCAGAGGAATTTGAAACAAAACCATTGTTTTCGCAGGCAGCGGGTCTGACCAATCGGACGTCATTGTTCGGGAGAACTCCTGATCTGTAACCCAGGACAAACGCTTCCTTGTTAAACATTAGCCTGTGGCCAACTGGGCTGCCATTTTCCCAAGACTGGAAACAGAGTGACCAAGAAAGGGCCTGCGCAGAGGAGCAGGGCTGAGTGTTACTGCGTGTTATGTCAGACACCTGGGTTCGACATAAATTAGATGAATAATAAATACATTTTCTTTAAAGCTGCACTGCAAAAGCACAAAGTCTTACCAAGTAATTTTGGTCTAGTTCCTAGCACACATATCTTGGTATGCTGGCTGACAGTAAGACAAAACTAACTTACAAGTAACTTTTCAGCAAGATACAAGAGCTTGTTTTAAGTAAACAATGATTAATATTAATATTGATGGAAAACTACCAGTTGTATTGGCAGATATTTTCACTTTATAACAAGACATTTTGCTAAAAAGTTACTTGTAAGTTGGTTTTGTCATATTTCAAATGTTCTAAGATGTTTGTGCTAGAAACATTTAGCGGTGTGCTAACTGGCATGTCTCATCAAATCCACCAAACTCTCTGTTAGGTTTATTTCACCACTAATAGAAAAAGTCCGTTTTTTCTGCCATTTTGGTTTGAAACATTATGTAATGAGGACAAAATAGAGAGAGAGAAAAAAAAGCTTTGAAGTGCATTTCATGACATCACATGAGGCGTAAGGAAACTTATCCGAGTGCTTTTAAGTTCCTCTATTCGTGTTTTTCCTCCTCTTTCACTTCAGTTTTTATTCTCCAATTCAAAGTTAAGTACTTGCTTACCGGCTTGTGCGGGAATGCTGCAGGAAAATGTGTAACACTGATTCCATGTTTTTTATTATTGATCCATTTCTTTGAGCATCAGGGTTGGCAGGAATGAAAGTCGGGAGATTTTCAGAATCTGTTCAGAAATCAGTTGAAAGTCCTTTGTGTCGTAACGCCAGCGGATCAGCTGTACTTCCTGGGCCTCTTGTGATGTCATCAGTGCAACGCAGAACAAGCTGTTTTCTTCTGTGCTTTTTAAGAACTCTGTTTTATTATTATTATTATTATTATTATTTTGTTTTTTACATTTGTTGGTGGGAAAAAGAGTAACTTGGAATATCTTCTCCAGGTGCAATATTTCTTCAGGATTTTGGACGGATGAAAGCAAAGGAGGAAACACGCTTCATTCACCACAAGGACTTCACTGTTGTCTCAATTTTCCGTTTATTGTTTCAGCCTTATGCAGATTAAATAAAGTGACAAGATCAGACTCCTGATGTGTGTTTTTGATCTCAAACATTGAATTAAGTATTGTTTTTTTTTTTTTTTCACACCCACTACAACATCTTTATTACACATGATACTGCATTGCCTCTGATTTTCTCGGAACTTTTTAGACCAGCGACTTTGGTATTGGATTCATAAACATCACACGTTGAAAAAAAGGAAAAAAAAAACAAAACAAAAAAAACAAAAAAAAAAAAAAAGGAAAAAAATGTACAACTGCATAAATATAAAATTCTTCCATTATGAAAATGGCTAAAAACATTCAATAGTAAGGTACGTCACGGAACGTGACGTCTCCAGCAAAGCTGATTTCAAAAGCACTGAGTTGCCACGGTTTCCATGGAGGTGACAGTCTTCTTAGGCTGGACCCACAAAGCTTTTACACTATTAAGAATGAACTGATGTTAAGAGTATCAAACAGAACTGTTGTCTAAAAAAAAAACATCTAATTGTGAAGCGGAGGAGAAAAAAGAAAAAAAGAAAACAAAAAGTGAGCAAACATATTCTACGGCGAACTTGAATAAGGAAATGCATAAAAACAAAAAAAAGATGGAGCGCAGTCTTTACTCAACACATGGGTCTTAAAGGTTCAGAGTACCATGCTAGTATTTCAGTTAGTCTGAGCACATTGACAAACACTCCACGCACTCACATAAACTACAGATGCCTGCACGGACACGAGCAAGCGAGCGAGCGAGCGCACACACACCTGCGCGCACACACACCTTGGACCACTAAAGCGGACATAAGACAGAGGAGATCACGACGGGGCTAGCCTACAAACTCTGGACACTTCAAAAATATATAGAAACCACGTGAGGATGAAACACCCTGGGGGGACAGAGACACGACTCGCTACACATCAGTAGTGAAACTGCAGTTTTACAGTAATCGATGAACATCCCATGGCTCGAGGATTTTTTTTTTTTTCTCTATATATTTTTCTGTAGTTTTTTTTTACCCTCCCACCCCATTTACAGTAGAATAAATATTTGCTATTGCTACCTCTTTTTTTTTTCTCACTTTTTTTGCGTATTTTACATTCTAACCGGACAGAAAACACGGGAAAAGCTAGTGTAAAGCACACGGATTAAGTGTAGGTCCTGTAAATAATGAATGTTCAAAGACTAGTTAGTGGTGGTTGTTTTTTTGTTTGGTTTTTTTGTTTTTTGTTTTTTTAAATCTGAACTCTTGAATATCTTTCTACGTTGGGGGGTTTTTTTGTGTGCGCTCGTCGTGCCTGGGGTCACGAGTCCACGGTGAACTTAACGTCAAAGCGTCCCTGATAGCGGTCCTTCTCGTTGTAGTCGATGTTGTCGCCGTAAACTTTGCACTCGATGCGGAGCTCCTCCTTCAGGGTGAGGTTGGTGAACTGGATGGCCACCAGAGGCTGCAGGTAGTCGGGATGCAGCCGCTTGCCGTAATAGGGGTAGTACTGGAGGGGGAAACCGGCGTAACCCCCGAGCCCGAAGTACTTGATCTCTCCGATCTTGCCTTCGTCTTCCTCCCTCTGTGGGAGGGAATTGCTGAGTTAGTGCTAACCAACAAGCAGGGAAGCCCTTGGCTCTGCAAACCAATGGGTCGTTCTTCATCATGGAAGTCATGAAATACACAAACTTACCTTGTTCTTGCAGTGAATGGGGAGGAAGTTTTCAAAGTTTTTGCCTTTCAGAGCATCCGGAAGGGTGTCGTTGTTGGTAGGAGGCTGAAGACAGAGAGCAGATAAGCATTTTGTATCAGTCAGTATCAATAATTATTGATTAGTATTTACTTTTAAATATCTGAAATACTCCCGAAACTGATGGTGTGACCTTTTCTGTTTTAACTACAGATTTCACTTTTTTTTAACATATATTTTAGGCAGTGATGAGGCACGGTAAACTGCTGCTCAACAGGTTGTTGCTAGGTAACAAGAGAGCGAGATAGTTGGCTGATTCCACCACCCTTGCTTGAACAGCTAAAGCTTTTCCTCTGCCTACATCCCCCAGAATGCTGTGCGGTTCTGACTCTGTGTTCAGTGACACTATTGACCACTCTATCAGTCTTATCATCTATTGATATTTAGCCTGTGTCTGTGGTGATAAGTATTGTTATTGGCTTATTTGCTCAACCTATTAGAAACTAACCGATGCACAACAATTGAACTCATCCTACAGAAGTGTCCGATTCTATCACCAGTCACATGATGCAATAGGAAACAGGAAACATGCCAGCCACAGCGCCGGTCTGCAGCCTCGGTGCAGTCATAGGAACGTCTGAGATGTAATGTGTGTGTGTGTGTGTGTGAAACCTGTAGCTTTAATGTTTCGTGTTGCCGGGCTTCCCCTTTAGGCGAAGCATGTTTCTGTCAACTGCCTGAATCAAAATCATAACCGCGCTGCATAGAAAACTCGCCAACTTCCCCTCAGACACGTCAAACAATCACCCAGGTGCTCTTACACATTATTCAGCACTTGCTTCCCGTCAGTTTTACGTCTAGGTTTTGAATACTAGAGGCTACACTTATAAACAGAAATGAATCGTGCGCATGATAATGCTTCGAAATGCTATTTTGAGCAGGTTTACACACATTTATCCTCAGGAAACACACAGGAAAGAAAGACCGGACAATGAATCGATAATAATACGTATCGCCATCGACACGAGATCAGTGTCAACAGGTAATACGTCTGATAGAATTTTCTATCCTTTCACTGGACCGCACAGCATTCTGGGGGATCCAGGCGGAGGAAAGCTGCTCGACCTCTCACAACCAGCCAAGGAAGGTTGGTGGCATCGCTCTCAGGTTACCTAGCAACAACCTGTTAAGTAAGCAGCAGTTGCAGGCTTTGGCACCGTGCCTCAAACTGCGTGGAGTGAAAACTGGATAAAACTAGAAAGGTCAAGCCATCGGTTCGTCAGTATATGAAACGCTCGCATCGCGATGCTTTTTTCAGCCGTATCGTCCAACGTCTAGCAGAATGTTGACAACACTGTTAGCTAGCTAAAAGAATCAAATTAGTTTTCATAATGTTTTATATATAAGACATGCATTTCATATCATGACACACCAAACCACTCCTGCGCTTTACTGGTTAACTGGGATGCCACACAGGGTCAACTTTTTATCCCTCGACTGCAAGTTGCCTCTCCCCCACCTGTTTCTGTGCACCGCTGCCCAACTGACTGAATAACCTTCGGTGCCTTTTAAGAAAAACAAATCTTGGGTGTTTGGAAATATTTTAGATCACTAAATTGCTCCCGAAGCAAAGAGCAAACTCTCCTGCAGATATACACCAATCAAAGCCAGGAGGAGGGTCTTAGCACTGCCAAACATCCTTGTGTACACGCCGCTCCTACGCTCCCTTTCCCCCTTTCTCTCTGCTACGTTACTGCTAGTTCAATTCCGATACAGGATGACAGGAGTCTGTGCTAACTGTTGAGGCCCTGTCCGCTTCCACTTAGAGGCAGCCTCCCGAAGCAGGAGGCTTGTTTGAAACCAGCAGCAAATGTTAAAGGACATCTGAAGCTGAGGGAGAAACTCAGAGAGTTGCTGACTTTCAATAGCGCAACCTGCGGTTTGGTTTGAATCTTTTAAAGGAAAAAACCAGCAGCTCCGCGCACGGGACACACACCTTTGGTCTGAAATTGACGATCCTGTTGAGCTTGACGATGAGGCACGGCTTTCCCTCACTGAAGCCGAAACTTTCGTCGGCTTCCCCGGAGCAGCTTCCAAGATGGCTTCTGTGGAAATAGCAACTTTTCCTCATTCCGTGATCGTCCTCGAGTTTGCCGCGGTCCGTGTATGTCTTGGGCAAGTCTGCAAATAGTGAACCAAAAGACACACACAAAAAAAAAACATTAAATCCAGAATTTAACGTGTTAAAATGCCAAATCTCCACCAGCTGATCGCTGACCGTCACACGCCAGTCAGCGATCAAATGTGACGGAGCCTTGATACTTGCCACTGCAATCTTCATAATTCGGATTTTGATCCTGCTTCTCACTGGTGTACGGCTCCAGGAAGTCCTTCATGCTCTTGGTGTACCTCTCGTACGAGGTCTTGTCGCTTATCTTGAAAGAGATTTCAGATTTGTCGGAGCGGGGCGTGTGCGACAGACCTGAGGAACGTCAAAATGTTTGGGTAAGAAGAAGGAAATCATTGAAAATTATAACCAATATGTAAAAAAAATTTTTTAAAAAACCCCAACAAAATAAAAAAAGACACAATATAAACAAAACGAAACCACTGTAGATTAATGTTCAGTGGGAGGGCGAGGAAGGAAAACAAAGCCATAGCCGTAGGTTCTGCTCTTTATCTTAAGACAATGTGGGGTCTTGGGGATTTTCCTCGGATGGTCTCTGGCAGCTACTGGGAGTGGTAATTTTCCACAGACCTCGCACACAAAAGCTCCCAAGTGAAGGCGTGGCACCGGGGCAGAGTGAGATGGGCTCTAACAGCAATCAAAGACATAACTTTCATTAACCTTTCCTCTTTTTTTCATTTTAAACCGCTGGGTGGATTTATGCGTCGCCATAAACTTAAGCAAGAGGCCGGGCGAGAGAGAAGAGTGTCAGAATCTCACTTGTGAAAAGTTCACCAGTCCCCTGCCCCCACCCATCCACTCTCACGTGTGTATGTCTCTCTCTCTCTCTCTCTCTCTCTCTCTCTTTCTCTCACAATGGAAACTTTTAGACCCAGAGTGGGAGGCGGGTTGAGCGCAAGAACAAAAAAAAAAAAAAAGAAAAAGAAGAAGAGTCTCTCTGCTTCCTTGTTCGTTCCTCTAGTGGAAACTTGCTGCAGCTCACCGTCAGGCCAACACTTTCTGCCAGGCTTCTGCTGATCTTGTTGATTGTCAGTGGTTTGAGAGTGGCAGGAAAACGGAGCCGGCTCTCTACAATGGCTGCTAAAAATACCGCAGAGGCTGAAGCATGTGCTGCGCACACAAGTGCTGGCGCAACATGATGGGGTGGAGGAGGTGTAGGGGACGTGGGGGGGAGAAGCTTGGCACCTATGAAAACAACTTCGAAAAAAGAAAAACGCTCTCTAAGCTTGCATGAGATTTCTAAATGCTTCTAATGCAACGGCGGCGTTCGAATGTTAAACACCTTCCCTTGTCTCCTCGCAGAGGTGGATACAAGCTCATTCAGGGATGAGAAACCACATTATTTTCCTCTAAACAATGTTCGACAAGCTCTACGTGTAAAAAGCAGGCTGCTGTGACTCATAATCCCAAATCGTTTCAGTTCCCCCGCAGCCTGAGGGGGGGAACCATTGACTGGCTGGGAGAGAGTGAAGGACAAAATGGCTGAGCCTGTTCGAGGTCAGAAAGACTCCGGATGGACTCGCTGCTTTGAAGCACACCTAAACTGGTTTTCTTTCTCCCGCGGCCGTCCGACCAATCGCTCAGGAGGAGGGGGGGGTTTCCGGTTTTACCTGGGGGAGCCACTCTGTCCTGGTGGGTGGGTTTGAACTCGTGTATTGTCAGCAGCAGAGCCTGAATGGTCCCGATGAAGATCGCAGCCAAGCATCCGTAGAAGATCACGTAGAACAGGAAGATTTTAACTGGAAAGAGAAACAGGTGGGAAGAGGTTAGAGAAGCACCAGTTGCGTCAGATGCTGAAAAAGCTTCACTTTTTTCTAATTGAAAACAACAATTTCCCCCAGTTAGAGGTCCGTAGCCGCCTTATGTTGGTGCTCTGATGCACTTTTTGGAGCTGAATTAAACTGCAGGAGTTAAACCTCCATTCTGTGATGCAGAAATGTGTATAAGTTTCTTCATATTCTGCTGGAGTCAGAGCTACTTACCTTTTGAGATATTTTTATTTTAGGTGTTATTGTCCTTCAGGAGAAGGACATATAATCATTAATCAATCAACAATCATTTCTGGGACAAAATTGTCATCCAGTAAAATCTGTTATTGTGAGAGGGCCTAGTTGTTATGACAATGATAATTCTGATTTGATATATTGTGCAAGTGCAGTCAGCAGTTACTTCATTAATCCAGACTGTAGCTGTTAAAACTCTTTGTTGTTTTACGGATTTAGCGAAGCATTTAACAGCTGAAGCTCCTCAAACTTATTATTTTAAAGAAGCTCAACCTCGCGTGAAGTTTGAGAAATAATACACATTTAATTAGCTAAAACTCTCCTCGCTCCAAAGTTGGCGGTGAAAGGAGCCTCTCCACACTTCCAGCCCGATTCAGACGTTACTCCAATTAACGTTTGGAGTAACGTTTGATGGCTGCAGAGTCGCGCTTCCAGTGTGATGGATTGAGTCACTGTCAGGCGCCATGGCTGGGACACCCCACACCCCCGTCTGCCCCCTTTAAACTGGTTCCTGGATAAAACACGCTGTGCTCACCTCAATAAACAAAGAGCTCCTTTATTTATGTTCCTGCAGTGGGCTGAATCTTATTAGTTTTCCTTGTTGGCAGAGTTTCATTGAGGTCCATACATTACTGCTACAGTCAGTGTGCACCCGCTGTTGGCTGCTTGGAAGGAGTCTTTTTGTTCAATCACCCCTGTAACCGTTCAGTTTATCTTGCTTGGTAGCTAAAACTGTCAAGTCTCAACAGAACCGCTGATCAAATGTTGTCGTGTCTTTAAAGCAAAGCTTAGAAGAGGTCAGCTTGTTGTGTTGCCTAAACTTGACCTTGTCAAGATGTGTGTGGGGGGTGGAAGGGAACACACACACACAAAAAAAAAAAAAAAACCCAAACCTACACCATTACACTCTCTCTACCAGAGTTCATGTTGTTTCCACTTCCTCACTCCTGAAACTTTTCCCTCCATTTCCAGGTCCTCGTCCACATTAACCGGTTTGGCGAGTCAACGGCCTCCACCTCTTGAACAATAATCTCTTGCAAACAGACAGCAAGGGAATGAGCGGGCTCCCTGGGTCCTACCCCCCTCAAGCTCTCTGGTTGGCTCTGATATTTTTCCCGGCACGTGTTTGAACGCAACAGACCGACATGTTTTTGAGCCACACGATCTCATCAGAAGCATCAGAATGCTTCTGGAGTTGGGAACGGGTTAAAAAGAAAAAAAAAAAAAAAAAAAAAGAGGAGGTAAGGGGCATGAAACAGATCTGGAGAGTTGAACTTGTCATTGGCGCGGTAACGCACCTGTCAGGAAGTAACTGTAGACATGGTGACATGCCGCGCACGTGGAGGATGACAATTATTTCTTTCTCCAACACTGTGCCACTCGCTGCCTGTTGTGAGAAGGTGAAGGGAATTTGCAAAAACAAAAGTTTTTCTCCTCATGTATTAGCTTTTCAGGCAAGCCAGCCAATCAGACCTCACCAGGTCAACTTTTGTTTGCTTTCCAAACACAAACAAAACAAAAAATAAATGAATTTGGAGTCATCCAAACATGAATATGTCCACATAAAATTAGTGAAGCCGCTAATAGCACCCAGCCTAACTAATTGATGCTGATTTCCAGTGGTCTTAAGAGGTCTGAGACACAGATCACATGCTTACTTTTGAGGACTTTAAAAAAAACATGATGTGCTGTAGGACTGTGATAGAGGCAATAGCTTAGAATCCAACAAGAAAATGAAGTAAACACAGCAGAATCAATGTATCTAAATCAAGGAAGCTGTAGGTATATTGATGTATCAACATGAGATACATTAATGTATCTAATCTTATTCCTACCTAGTGGAAGTTGTTAGTTTAGATGCATTTATTGAAAGGGGGAGGAAAAAACCTGGGATTTTGCAGCGCTGGAAGGTCAATCATGGAGTTTATACGATTGCGACTGTTGCATTTCTGCTCTTGTACCCATGAATTCAACGAATGAAGGAACCGGTTTTGAACAGTTGTCTGTTCATTAATTCTATTAATTAAATTTGGCCTCAGCAACATAATTAAATAAAACAGCTCTAGGTGAAGTCACCTTCTTCACCAAGTCGTACCTAGAATTTGGCGCAAATTCTGTCCCTGCCTTCTTCCATTTTGTGCCTGTAAGCAACTCATTTTGTTCCCACAAACTTAAACCGTTCTCTTTCTATCAGTAATTTCAAAACTTATCGGCATCCTGAAATGTTCTAACTTTATGCATATTTAAATTTCAGCACACGATACTTTAAACAGCTTTTACATTCCATGCAATTTGCATTTATTCTGGTTCTGATCCAGTGTTGGGGTCCCTGCTAAAACTAATACAACTCTAAGCAACCTGCTGCAGGTGAGTGATGTTTATGCGAATCACATAATCACATTTCCGTTCAAGCTAAGTTAATTGTGGGAAAACAGCATTAAATCATCGAAGGTACAAAACGTCCCAGAGGCAGATGCGAATCAAGGTCCAACTGTGAAATGAAACGTCCTGTGTGAAATATTAATAATAGTAAATAAAATAAAATAATAAACCACCAAAATTGTTTGGCTTTTGGTTTACATGATTCCAGGTAAGTGAGTTTCAAAACAAACCGGAAAATGTACTAGTGTGGGAAGAGGGGAGTCTAGTTGACAGGCTGAATGGAGGGCCCCTCCCCCACCGGCCTGCTGCGGCGTGTTGTCCTGTGAAGGGACCGGCCCCGCTCGTCTCTCTCCCGTGTTTGTTACAACTCAGAAAAGTATTCGGGCTACTGAAACTACAGCAGATGTAGACAAACATGTCTATGTGGGGGCGAAATAATGGGCCTCTTTCAGACCGTCACCGGACCGCTCCTCGCAGTTCACGTGCTGAAAACACAAACAAACTCTGAGCAGGAAATACGCGAGGGCAGTTCAAAAGGCAGGCCCGTGGTCCCTCTCAGCTACAGAAGGACGCCACTGATAAAACCTGTTGCTTTCAGTGGACACTTTCAGCTAATGGGGCGTCACTTTCCTCCCTTCCACAACAAACACAGGACGGACTCGCAATAAGTCTAACTGCGGCCATGATAACGTTAGCTCCGTAAGTGACACGTGCTGATTGAAATCTGCGCAGAAAAGTCGCTCCCGAGAGTTCGCCATTGGGCAGCACGCGCCAGCTGAGACGAGCAGTTGTAGGTGGCGCGACTGTAAACTGCCCAGATTCTTCCTCCTTCCTCTGCCTCGAAGAATGAGGCTTGTTTACCTCCAGCGTTCATTGAAGCTCTGAGGAACGAGCGAATTGAACTTGCGGAAAGCGTGCCAAGACGTGAGACACTGTCTTTGAACGGGGAGGGGAAATAAATAAATAAAGAAGGAAAGAAATAGGTGGGAGAGACAGGCAGACAGAGGGGCGGCCCATGAGACATGTGAGTCGTGATCGGCTCTCTAGCACAGCACCGTGTTCCCAAACCGTGAGACTCGCGCCGGAGCCGAATATATATATATATATTTTTTTAAAGCCGATCATTTCTAATTGGTAAAAGGGTTTAGCAGCAGTAATTAGATAACCAGCGATTGTTGGTTATCCTATCAAATCATCCCCCAGATCTGCCAGCATTAGTCAAGCTTCCACATCCGTCTTAAAGTATTGAAAACAGCTCTAAAAGGATTATCAAGAGTTGGATTCAATGATCCGGGGTATGAGAGAAAGATGGGGCCTAGCAAAAAAAATTAGCCATCCGCTTCAGAACTGTAGAAATGTCCTCTGTTTCCGCTTACTTCTCCTTGGTGGGGAAAACCCCCCCAAAGACAATTGAAAGCGTGGAGGAAATCGCAAACATTTAAGCCAAACTCGTTTAGTGGACGGTCCTGGCCCACAGCAATCTGTCCTTCAAGATGACCTTTTTCTAAAGGGCAATAATTGACTGGCACGACGTGGGCTACGCCTACGGTAATCATTGTCTATTACAATGTATTATCAGTGAACCCTGTCAGAATCCAGATAAATAATTAAGCCGTCATCTCAAGAGATGTCACTCGGGTCTAAGCGAAAGTTGATTGGTTTATCGAGCTTGTATTTTTCACGACTCTTGATCGGGGTCAAACTCTTAGAAGGAGACCGGCTTCGTGTTTGGTGGCTGGAGTGAACAGTTGAGCTCGTCGCGGATTTGAGCAGACAAAACTTCTCCCCGCGGTCTGCACTGAAACCCAAGTCACGACTCGGCGTGTCGGAGCCTCCGTGCTCTAACAGGTGCTGACTGTCTGCGGAGCGAGGAAATAAGGGAGAAGAGGGGGGGGGGGAAATGGTTTCCACTCTCCCGTGAAATAACGTCAGGGCTTTCATCCTTCGCGACAGACGTCTGGCGAGGACTGGCTCAGTTCAATGAAGGGAGGAGGAAAAGAAAAAAAAGAAAATGGAGTACTTACACCAACTGCCCCCTGTTCGTCCTAGAAACTCTCTCTTCTCCGAATTCCATAGAAATTTCCTCCATCCGCCGTCGCTCTCCTTTTTTCCAGCCATGTTACCTCCACAGAAATATCCCCGCTCTGGAAAGGTTTCACCGGAGTTTTGGTGGGGGGGGGGAGAAAAAAAGCTGCGACTGCTCACTGTCCTTCACAGGAAACACGAAAGGACAGTCTCGTACCCGACTCCTCCAATTGTACCACTCACAATTTATTTAGCGGGGAGCAGCTCCGCCCGCAAACTCCTGTAATAAGTTACCGTCGGAGAGGGAGGGCTCGGCTCAGCAAATCACAACCCTCTGCAGCGTTTTGCGTAAGAGGCGAACCGAGGAAGGGGGGCCTCGCTCCAGACAGGAGACGCTTATCGACGTACAGAGGTGTGTGGGGCGGGAGGTGGGAGATTAAGGGGCTACACAGAAAGTATCCAGTGGTTGTTGCCGACGTTTGAACGATACCTGTACCGTCTGCAACCGGTCCGTTTCCCCAATAAACCTCGGTGACATCAAAGGTACCTCCGCATGTTCAAAGACGAAAAACTTGTGACAACAGAGGCGTTAACAAGCAGAGCCAAAACTTGTACTCAAGTAGCAGTAATGTTATATTGTATGACAATAATTCTACGCAACTAAAGCGTAGAAGAAGTACCTTAGAAGTACAAAAAGCTACTCAAATACTCTTGTTAAAAATAGAATGGAACATGCAGTACTTTAACTTTTTTATGTAACAACTAGCTTACTGCAAACAGCGCTAGTCTTAATGAATGGAACTTAATTGTGCAGATAATAAGCCCTTTTTGGTTTTGACACAAGCTAAATGCATAAAAGGAACAATGCACTTCTGAACTTGCTGGATTTCTTTCTATTAAAAGAGCCCATTTACATCAGACTTTAATGAGTCATTTAAATAGAAAAAATGTCTGTGTATTGATTTCACAGTCTGGAATTTATCATAGTCTTTAACTTTTTAAAGACTAGAAAGACTAATGAGAACGCCAACTGCTGTTATGACTAAAAATAGCCGCACAGAGGTTGTATTGACGGATGTTATTGTTTACATCCGCAAAATGTACATCCGTAAATGTCGCGCATGCGCACAATGCCGGAAGGCAAAAAGACGACTTTGCACTTGCTATCCATAGCCGCGCGGCCGCAGTAGAACAATTTCGTTAAAAAATGAAACCTGTAGACACAGGTATTATTAATTTAGTGAAGTGCGCCACAAAAATGAAAAATAACGCAGAAAATCCGATGAAGAACAACTCAAAACCACTCATATTCCTTTTTTTCTTGCTCCGTGTCGGCTTTACGCTACAAACAGACCAGTTGCCATAACAACGGACGAACACCTCCATTAGCCGACATAGCGTCCCAAAACACGTTTTTTAACTGAACCGAAACAAACATAATTTCTACACGACCGTTTGACTAAGTTAGCAAAACTGATATACTTCCTCCCTCTATTTTTTTTAATGAACATTTTTTACTGACCTTTGAAATATTGTAACTTGTTTCCTTAAGATTTAGCATGTTGCGTTAACAAATGATTGTAGTCATCGTCTGCGAGCAGTTTCTTTGCCCTCCATGGCGCTGCCCTCCAACAGTGAGCTCGTGGGCGGGATCTTGCGTGCGCCTGACGTTACGTTGCAACGTACTGCGGTCCAAAATGGCGCATTCACTTACAGTAAGCACACCGTCAGTTAGAAGTTAGCCTGTTTTTAAGCAACTGTACTAAATAGCTAATTAGCCAAATTAAAACAGGTTCTAAATGTGCCAATAACAACATGAAGCAGACTAGCATGGGAACACTTAAATATGAGCTCAATGTTAGATATTGGAGACAACTAAAAATGAGTAAACTGTCCTTCCAGCTTGTAGGACACATGCCGACTAAATGTTGACTTCAAAACAAGAACCACATGCTGTTGATGGCATTGAAGCAACAACATAATCAAAGCTATTTTAAATAATAATTTCAGTTTTTTGCATATTCTTTAATTTTGTAGTCTGGAGGTTTTAGTAGAAAATGTGCTTGTTAATAAAGTCATGGTAGCAAAATACTAGGAAGTTATTACATTCATTTCATTTGAACCATATTGCCCCCATAAAACTTTGCCAACATGTAAAAATCTGATTGGTATGTTCGAAAATGTGGTATATTTGAACTAAACAACAGTAGAATTAGACTTTATTTTTTTTCTAAGAAACTGATTAGTTGCTGAGATACACACAAAAAAACCTGAATGCAAATCCAGAAAATATAGATTTTTCAATATAGTTTTTAATATGTTGCTGTGAAAACAATTTGTTGCTTTAGTGAAAAATTGAAGCGTCTGTTGAAATCAGCGCAGTAGCTCAGAATCACTTGCCAATGAGTCAGAAAATGAGGACACTGTCCTGAGAAACCAGATAGTTACTCATGCAAGACGACCTTACCATTATTGACTCACTATTATTCAACTACATTTCACAACAGTATTCAATCAAACTGAATGGAAGGCCTATTGACTATATCAAGTATTATATGGCTCAATAGTTCACCCATGACCTTTGTATTTGAAGAATAATAGACAATAGATTAAAAGTAGCTCCACGAATAAAATATTACTGTTACTGAACAAACAGGATTTGCTTTTATTTTTATTCTACCACAGAGCTCTCTTCCTCACAAAGTTTAAGCTTATGTCCATTTATACCTTTACAATATTTTTGCAAAAATATTCATGTCCCTTGAGATTTCTCCTATGTTTTCCCAGTACAACCATCAACCTTAATGTATTTTAGTAGGATTTCATTTGACTGACAAAAAAAAAAAGTGGTCAATGATTGTGAAATGGAAGAGAAATGATAACATGACCTCTCCAAATAATGTTCAACACAGTTCATCACCTGAAAAGTAAAATAGTATCTCACCTGGCATTACTTAGAGAAGAAGCTAAAGAAGCTCCTCGAAACTCTGGAGGAGCTGCAGAGACCTACAGCTCAGGTGGGAGAATTTAATAACTAATAGCTGTGCTCTCTGCAAATTTGATCTTTATGGAAGAGTGACAGGAGGGGGAAAAAAAGATAATAGAGAGTGAATACTATAAAAGGATACTATTAAATATTTTCAAACTGAATCAGAATTATTTATGACCCTATTATTTAAATAATCTATAATTCAGTTTGGAAAGGAGAACTGCGTCATAAACTTTTCTGTCTTTGCACCATCAAAAGCAAACACCGTCCCACGCTCCTTTTGTGGGGCTACTATCGATTCTGGAGCGATAACAAGGCAGCTCTCTGTTTACATAGACGAAGGCTTTGTCAAGACTACCAGGAGGTGAGGCATTCTGAGGCAGGTTGTGAGGGAACCTGGAATGCACTCTGTGAGCTGGACTTGAGCTAGTCAACAATAGCACCTCTATGTAGCTGGAGACCTGCGCTGGGTCTTCAACAGCTCAGTGGATCGGAACGGATGACACAAAAAAAAAAAAAAAAAATCTGGAACTCCATTTCTTACACCATGAATCATGGTGTAAAAGGAACATAAGAACGTCACGGAAAGCCCATGTCAGAAAATACATCTAAATGTATTTGATTTTGAGGGGGGGGGGGTTGTTTATTTTTAGTTAGAAAATCAAATTGAAACCTGACTTTGACATCTTCACTTTATTATACTGAGTTCAGAGAAATTGCAAAGTATATCCTGTCTCTGTAAATTGTTGAAATTACCATTAAACATAACATTTAACTCCTTGCTGAATAACTTTCTAATGAGATGCAAATAAATTCACTTCAATCTGGCAATGTTATGTCTTATTATATAATATTATATTGTATATAATATAGGTGTGACTGTGACTACCTGTCACGTATTTGGATGCCTTCCTATTTTTACCAACTTGCTGTAGTAAATAAGACAAATCCTTTATTTTACCACGGCTTAATAGAAACTGTTATGTCAAAAATAAAAGCATTTTGAACCTTAAAAAAATCCAGATCGATTTTTATAACAAAAAATATACAAAGCAGGGTGTTGTTTACCATAAAAAGATAAATCAATGGTAGAGGTGGACATTTATCTTATCGTTTATTATTTATCATGATAAATATTATTAATCGTTGTCATGATAAAGTCCAATTAATGATGTTTAAACCCCCCAAAATTGTCCTTATTGCTGGGGATTGATAGATTTCCTGTTTTCTCCATAGTTTATTCAGGGAAAGCAGCAGTAAATACCAATACATTTGAAAATACACTTACTGTGTCGAGCTTAGTAACAAATCACATTTTTGTTCATGTATCTGGTGTCCTAAAGGAGCACTTTACAAATGGGAATATTTTGCAAGAGCAGTATTTGTTTTTGTGGGACTGTAATTGCCTTGACGCACAGTCACAGTCATATTATGTTAAAAAAAGAAGTCAGATTTATCTTTATCACAATATTACCGCAAAGTACCGTCGATATCGCCCACCTCTAACAAATGGAACGATTCGGCTACTTCAAAACCTCAGATTTGGTTTTTATCTGATTTCACACATGATGCTCTCATCATGAGGACGTCTCTGCCGCACCGTTTTCTTTTGAACTCCCCAAATAACTAGTCCCCTCCTGGGGGCCACATGATTGACCTTTATCATAAAGGGAGCCTCTTTATGTGTGCTGACCTCTGTGTCAGCCTGTGTTACAGGTGGATGAGCAGGCGTTGGCACGCGATCACGTCGTTCGCTGAGTGATCAACTAGCGGGGATGGGATTTATTTGCCTGGAGGTCAAAAAGTTCAATTTTCAGCAACTTTTTCTACACATTTACTGCATCTAGAGGCGCCAAATGGACTTTCTTGTGGCTTTATTTCAACAACGGCTTTCTTCTTGCTACTCTTCCATCAAAGTCATATTTGGGGAGTATGCGGAGATCTGTGTTGCAATGGGCTTCTTGGTTGCTCCTCCTTGCCAGTCTGGCCAGTTTAATGCCTACAGTATTGTATGCACGGGGAGCAGGGGGTAGTTGGTTTGTTGGCAAACCAACGACACTGCATTCTTCCCTTTTGTTACCCTAACACTGCGGGACCTTCCACACCGTTTCCACAAGCTGCCAGGATAGAAAATCTAAACCAAATCAAATAAAACACGAGCCTCTCGGCTGCTTCCAGCGTTAATGCTTCACATTAATCAGAGAAGCATTTGATTAGTGGACGGTGTCAAAGCTGCCGCCGCTTCCTTGCAGTGTGCTCATCTACATGCTCTAACGAGGGCCGATCTGATGGTCCAAGTCAAGGGAGGCTCCAGTCGGCTGATCCGGATCCTCGGGGTCGGGGTGCCTGTTTATTTTTTTTTGCTGCTGCGAACTTGTGACTTTTGAACAAATTGCTCCTTAATTACGGCCTCACAGGCAACTTGACAAAATCAGGCTGCAAGCAAAACCCTTTATGATATAGGAGAGCGTGATCCATAT
This sequence comes from Poeciliopsis retropinna, assembly GCA_010277075.1. Lineage (NCBI taxonomy): Eukaryota > Metazoa > Chordata > Actinopteri > Cyprinodontiformes > Poeciliidae > Poeciliopsis > Poeciliopsis retropinna. The sequence continues at coordinate 24,440,336 of VMRM01000003.1, forward strand.
TTTTATAAATTATCTGGACATGTGCATTCACAGATTTATCTGTAGAGATGTGGACATTTCTCTGTTTAACATTTGTGCATTTTTTGAGTTCCTGCTTACAGCATTGTGTAACAGGCAGTCTTTTTTTTTTAACTTTTCAGGCTAACATGAAAAATGAGAATTATTAGTTAATGCTAATGATGATGTGAAATTCTCTGATTTGATATTATTATTACTTTTTCCATATTTAGGGAAAAACAGTGTAAAGCATAACATATTCAAGGGAGTGGGTGGAAGTATAAACTAAAGTATAAAGCAATCTTTAACCACTTACATAATCTTACATTTACTACCTGTATAATCAATACATATACCAACTACATTTAATTTCTAACCTATCAATATATTTTTAACTTCAACTACAATGGATGAACAATCACTATTTATTTCAATTTCACCAAAATGAAAACAAACAAAAACAAATCAAGTATCAATGACAAAAAAAAACACCAACAGTAAGTGATATGTTATATTTAGCAATAATCATATTGTCACTTTCCTGAAATAATAACCTAAGTCATTTTTTGGGGGGGGGGGGAAATTACCACATCTTTCTTTCCAAAAAATATTTTAGGCAAAAAAGAAAAAAAAAAGAAAAAAAAGAACATCACTTTTTCCAAAAAAATGACTTGTGCCATAATGGTGATGACATGTTTATATGATCATTTGAATAGTTTTGCAGTAACTCCATTGTATCTGTCATAAGCTAAGCTGCTTCCATTTACAGCAAAATGCTGCAAGCTAAGCGTGCAAAACACACTGAATGCCATGAGAGCAACAGTGATTAGAGCCACATTTAGCATGTAGCATGTCCTTTTACAGTGTGAAAATCAAAGCAGCTGGAGCCGTTCATGAGAAAACACAACGGCAAGAACAGAAACTGTAAACACTGGAATGGGTTGAAACAACCAAAGCACACATGCTGCGACTTTTGTGTGCAGATCTGCCTGTCTGTCTCTGAGCTGCTGACATACTGGAGGTGTTCCCCTTAGCTTTTTATTCACTTTGTGAAACCATTTGCATGCAGGCATTTGGTTGCCTAACCACTCCCATATCACCTGGCTCGATGCAAATGTTGGCAGCGAGAACTATTGATACCACAATGCATTGCACTGACCTACTTTCAGTTTCGGCAGGAAGAGGAAGAGTATCACTGTGACACCAGCGGACTCGTCACGGATGACATTGTTAAGTTGCAACCCAAGTTTTAAACATTTTTAGTTCACAAAAAGGAGGGAAGCCGGCTACTTTGGTGGAAAATGGTGGTGGCGGCGTCATGCCTTTTTCCAGCAGGGAAAGAGAAGATGTAGGCCAAAATACATCTTCTGCAAAAGATGTAGAAGAGGCTGCAAAAGACTTGAAACCAGGGCGCAAGGTTACCATGCAGCACGGCAACAACCTTAAAAATAAAGACAGATCTGCGGGGGCGTCCAAAGTGTGGCCATTTGTGGCCCTTGTAGAGATTTTGATCACACCCCTCGTTCCCCACCACAGGTCAGAAACGGTAAAAATGTGGTCAGCAAGATAGAAAAGAAAAGATGACCCCAAATTAGGAAATTCTCTGTTTTTCTTTAAATAAGGCAACAAATAGATAAGGCTTTTTTGTTTGTTTGTTTTTTTTTAAAAGAATTTATAGATTTAATTAAAAAAAAAAAAAAAAACTTCTGCTGGATGAATATAAACGCACGCCACATATTCCAGATTATTATTTGCGGGGGGGGGGTGCGGGGGGGTAAAATTTAAACCGTCTACTAATTACCTTCCATTTAAAATAAAAAGCTCTACTTTGTGTTTATCCATCATATAAAACCCCCCAAAATATACGCTATTATTCAAGGTTGATAGGTGACAAAAATGTGAAAACAACCACATTTGAGGGATCGGTAAACGTTGACATCGCTGTCACTCAATCTGACAGATGATTATTAGTTATCAAGCACCGGAGCAGTGGGAAGCAGCTAAAGGGCCGGGTCAACTTTTGCACAAAGTTTTTTTTTGCGGCAGGCTGAGCAAGAGACTCAGCTTTCATGTGACGGTGCGGGGCTGTTGCATGTTACAGGCGATCTCTCTCTGGAAACAGGGGCCTTGTTTGCTGTTGTGTGTTGGGATGCAGACCATGCCCTGCAGGCTTGGGGTGTCTGAAACTACACACCAGCATCAATAAAGTTGCGCGTCACATTATTTTCCATGCGGCGACCGCAGCGGGGGATGATCCCTTCTCCATTGGTGTTTTTAAAGTTCCACTCGCTCGGAATGGAACAGCGTTGCGCATCGATCTGGCAGCTCTTTATTTTTCTGCAAAACGGCAAAACCCCTTTTCAAGCAAGTTTTACTGCACTGGAAGTGCTCTTTCATACTCTCAGGACCAAACAAGATAATTACTGTCAGTTTTTAACATGGACGTGGGAAGCCGCCTCAAAACTAGATGAGTGGTGGAAGAAAATGTTAAACATGAACAACAAGAAGGAAAAAAAAAAAAGAGGGGTAGGGAGGGGGGGATGATTACTGGAACAAGGATAATGTGACTTTAATTAACTAAATGTGTTTGTAACTGTGGGAAAGCATGGAGGAGCTGAGGGAAAATAACCGCTGACCTGCAGTGAACACACAGGGGAATGGTGAGATCAGGGAAACTAACAAAGTATGAGGAGACACTGTAAAAATGACCCTGAACTTAAGTCGAAAACCAAAAGAAAAATCTAAACCAGCAGGAAAACAAGAGAAACTGACAACACAAAGGCTAGTTAAACTAATCGCAAAGTCTTTAGCATGGTGATGTTATTGTTGCGCCAACCGAACACTGCACCAGTGGCAGTATGCAAATCGGTGGGACTGATGGACTTTTCTGAGTCGCAGTGGTGTTGCTCATGTTCACTAACGCTCAACTTCAATCGTCAGAATGAGTAGAAGAGGCCCATAGTTCCATGCATACATAGGCTGGGCTATGACTGACTTGTACATACATGTGCCAATGGCTCTTGGTTCAGTTCACAAAGATCCTCCACCGATAGTGAATTGGACTTATTGATGCAAGCGTTCATCTTGTCAAAACACGTCTCTTGACTGTAAACGTTAAAGACAGCAGGTTGCTAAGCAGCAGGCGGTTGGCTCGGCTTTACACAGAGATGGCTACTAGAGCATTCATATGGATGGGACTCATTATTTGGCAGCTATGTAATTCTGAAGAGTTTATTGGCCCAGAAATTTGGTGTTATATTACATTTTTTGCTCAGAGATTTTGCATCTTTTCTGCCGTTAATGAGTTGACAAAGCTACCCTACTCAGAGCAAACTCACACCTTGCTATTTTTATTCCATCATTTATTTTGTCCTCTTTGTTCTTTCAGGTCAAAATAACTTTTGTCCCTGTGTGTATCTGTTGTCATTTCACCTCTTCTTTCTCCTTACCTACGTTTTTACTAACATTACTCAGAACTCCACCAGTGTGTTAAGCTGGCCTTCAGACACAGGACCGGTGTGATCCAACCCATCACTGAGTAAAGGGCACTGAAAGAAGGGGCCAAGAGGCCAATGGCCTCTCATGTCTTTCACATGGTGCAGTTTTATGTCAACAGAAGCTGGAGAAGTTGTTGTTGTGTGTTTGTGCTTCAACCGTTTAACTATTTCCTTCCATCCTCACTTCCTGCCGTGCCAGCTGCGGTCGAGTTCAAGTTCATCCTGAAAAAGTCAGGAAATCACCTCCTGCTGCTGCGGCGTTTAGAGGCTCCGACGCTCAGTCTCACGCTGCATTCACTGACCTGCTTGTTGAACCCCAGCGAAATGTAAGCATAACGCTGCATTTTTCTTAAAGTGCACTATTATGTGCATGATATTGGAAGGCTATAATGTCAACAGATCAATCAATCTTACTGTCTCAATTAATTAACATTTTTAACAGACAAGAAGGTTCTCAGTATGCCACTGAAATTAAGAAATCAAAACAAAAGAAGTGGTAATTTATAAAATCTCCAATAATTTTATTATTAGTCAGACAAGCTGACATATTTACTTATAATTTAATGGCATAAAATACAAAAACAATCAAAGGTATTCCATTGTCAATCCACTGCTACACTTTAAGAAAGGCCATTTTGTGAATAAAAATGTGGAACTATTATCACTTCACTTCGATGTTACTCTTTACATTTGTGATGCTGACACACAAGTGTCAGATCTGATTGTGGCCATGCCACATCGTTAGCCACACAAAGACATTTTAAGTCATTAAGGTGTGCCTTTTTTCGCTAAAACTAGAATATTTAAGATGAATTTAGTTGTAAAACAAACAAACATTAAGATAAGGAAACGGCAAACGCACACATCTGTGATTTACCTATTCGTGTCCACGTTGCTGCTTTCTGCTGATGTCACTGGTGCGTCGTGACTTTGGCACAGCGATCAGCCGTTCGGTCCTCTGTGGTTTGAACACTCACAGCGTTGCCATGCGAGTCACGCAGCTTGAGCAACAATTGAAGGACTGTGGTTTGTTCGGCTGCATCCTGCAAAACACACCGCTCATCCCAACTACAAACATTAACAGTTTGTGTTCTGGTTTTGTTGGAAAAAAAAAAAATAAAATAATAATGTAAAAGACTAAAGTAAGATGGCTGAGCAAAAACTGAACTCAGATGCCTAAAGGCAAGTAAGAGAAACAGAAAACGCTGACAAAATGATGGTGATAGTAGTGATAGTAAATTAATCTAAAATCTGATTTGTGTTTCAACAAGAAGTTATGAATAGGAAGTTGGTCCAGTTTTGTGGAGACAAATGCAGTAATCTTTCTGTTTCACAGCTGACAGCTCTCACTACTGAGGAATGTTTTCTGTAGAGCAGCTGAAACAGCACATCACTTTATTAGCATAAAGTCATGATAATATGAGAATAAAGCCATGTTGTCAGAATAAAGTTGTAACATGACCTTATTCCCATAAACTTTATGCTACAAATCAACCTTAACTTTATCCTATTATAACTTTACTCCCCAATTATTCTCAAATGAGTTTACTCTCATAATGTCACGACTTTATTCTCGTTATTTTAAGGCTTGTCGTCTCGTGAATTTATTTATTTTGATTTTCTCAGCATGGCCCTGATACTCCGGTCGTTCCATCCCAATCTTCTGCAGTCGCAAAAAAGTCCAGTGACTTTAAATGTTCCTCCATCTTAAGTAATATACCGAGCTCACTCCAGTGGCACTGACTCACTGTAAATGAGTTTTTAGCCTCCTGCGGTCGCTTGACTACAGTGCCTGTCAGAGGAGATAAGAGTTGCTGTGCGCGCTTTCCGAGCACAACTAATACATGCCCCCAGCTTGTGAGCTCCACTGTCAAACTGTGACACACGACAACAGCCCAACAAAGACATTTAAACGAGAAAGGGTTGGCATGGTGTTGGTGCGACGCTTATTAAAAGATGAAATACTTAAATGCTTCCCTTGCACTCGTCCCTTTCTTGCAATCTCTCGTAATGGAGGGAGACGCTGACACAGGCCTAAAATACCTGAGGCCTCGTCACGTTCTGGGCAATCAGTCCTGCAACGCCACCGTCACCACGGACACGGCCAGCCGAGGCTCAGACGCTTACCTCCACCCCCGGAGCAACCGCAGCGCGTTGCTCTAATGAAGCTGCCGCCTGAAGCAGGGTGATTTGTTTTCTCCGTGTTATTATGGTGGCCTTTTGGCCGCCCCCTTAATTTTGTCAGTGCAGCACTATTAAACCACAGAGATCCTGAGGGGAAACGGAGAGGGAGACTCCTGACATCCTCTCAGTTGCAGCGATCTCCAGTAAGTCGGACGTGGCTTTGTTTTCAGTAGTTGTGGGACTTGGTTAAAAATTTTCATTAATCTAATACCAGGATCTGTATTTAATTAAGCACAGTTAATAGCATTTTAATTAATGTCAGCAAAAAAGTAACATTTTCCATTCAAAACTTCTTTTTTCTGCTTTTTTTTTTGTGCTAATTGATTGAATAAAAAGACATCTGGGCTCAACAACAAGAGTTAGTTTAAAGGCAAAGCCTTATGATTCCTTTTATTTCTATAAATAGTATTCACTTAACATGCTCCACATTCTATTCTTGGTTAAAATATAAATGTATATATTTTTTCTAGCTGTTTGTCATAGTACAGAAATTTGGGAAAGATAAATACCAGGCTTTTTTCGTTGGGTATTTGAGTTCTTGGGGGTCATTTGTTCTTCTATTATTGCTCAAAAGGACTTGCCATACATGTTTATTCCTTCGTATTTAGTCTCTTTAATTCGCGTGCCTTTGGTTTTTATTCCCTCGGGCTTGCCTTGTTCTTTTCCCCTTGATTTGTTATTTCTTTCTTAGTCCTAATTCAGTCTCTCTGTGTTTATTAATCACCTCCCCTCATCTTGCAAGTCTGCTCCTTTCCACAGCTGTTCACAATCACCTGATCTCCTCACCTGCATCCAGTGTCATTCTCCACTCCTTCCTCTGTGTGCATGCAGCTCTCTGGTCTCATTGTTCTGGTTCTTTCCGTGACACGGTTCATCACATTCACTTTACTTTCATCATATCCTTTTGTAAGTTGTTTTTGGCTCAAGTTGGCTTTATTTGAAAGTGGGTAAAGAGAAAGAGGACATGCAGCAAAGGCCAGGATTCGAAACTGTGCTGGTTGTGCTTAACCTCTGCGCCACCACACCACCCCTGTCATTTGAATGTTTATAAAATTCATAATGCTAATTCCAAATCCCCATCTGCCTCTACCAAACCTTACGCAACAGTCTTAATTTTTCAGCTGAAAAATTGATGGGATAAACTTAAAAAAAAACTGCTTGAAGATGGAGCTTTTCTGAGTTTATATTTAGATGTGTATCCACTGTTTGTGAGAACTGCTCTACATCTGTGTCACATGAAGCTGGCCTACTTTTGGCACCTGCGTACAGGTATTCCAGGACGAATGGACTGCATTCCACTAAAGTTCCTGTAAATGTCGTGGCTCTGCCTCAGGAACAGTCTGTTTAATGTCACCCCGCATGCGGCAATAAACAGACAAATAGACTGCCACACAGCCACTGTTAAACCAAAAACCAATCTTTTATTTGGTGAATAGATTGGTACTTTTAAGCAAAAGCACCAATCTTTGGTTTAACATCCAAAGATATAATCACGTTTCTCAAGTACCAACATGGTGCTCGCTTGCTTGTGTTTGTCTTGCTGAAGTGCCAGTAATTTGAAGGATATTTCTCTTCAGATTAAAACAACATGACCTGTAAGTTTACAATGTATTGAAGCTGATCCATGATTCCTGCTGTGGACAATATGGACCTGATACCATAGTTTGGGAAGCATCCCCATTTCATGTTGCCTGACTCACCTTGCTGAGCAGATTACTGTAGTTTTATCCAATATTTGAACTTTATGGCAGCTGGCTTTGTAATAGCTCAGTGTTTTCTGATAGTTACAGGACTCGCAGATAACCACAGAGCTTATTTAATCACCTTACATCTGATCACTGACTGAGTTTTCAGCATTTTGATCATTTGCTTGGCGTTTGATCAGAGTTTTAATGTCAAAGCGTTTGAGATCGGTGTCCTTTTCTGGATACATATACATATGTTTTCTAGTCAGTGAAGTATTTCATGAAAGAATATCCTTGTTCTCAATTATATGTGAAATGATCAATTTTACTCAGACTATCTGAGAGGAATGTACATTAACCAGTACGTAAAACATTAGCTGCTGCACCTGTTTGACAGTAGTTTTGTTTACAGAGTGAATGACCTCATTGACTTAACTCTGTGCTGCTATATCTTTATTCTGTTACAATAATAACAGAATTACAGTAAATCAGCTTGCTTTTAGTAACTTGATGCTACTAACATCAAGGCATGCTTTGCCGGTTTTTTTTTTTAACAGGTTTGCATTATGCCACACTCTTTCTGCTTTTACATGACTTGAGTTATAAAAATCTTTGTCAGAAGCTCCAAAACTGGAACAAAGCTCTATAGCCTGTAACCTTAATTTGACCTGCTCCACAATTTAACTGCTTCAGAAGGCTCTTCGTTCTCTACTGTTCTCCAACAATCTTCTAAGGCCTTTATTATAATAATAGTTGGATTAATACTGAGATTAAATTACACATCTCGGTGTTTAATATTTTCTAATTAGATGATTTCTGAAGGCAGTCGGTTGCACTGGATTGCGCTTTACTGCAAGAAAAAAAACAAACATTTTTTTAGCAGCTTTTCATTGCGAATTGTACAATAACAACTCAATGTTGGGTTATTGCATAAAACCGCAATAAAATGCATTCACATTTGGGGTTGTGATGCGACAAGACACGGACATGTTAGAGGAACATTTCCATGCAAGACCTTCAGAAAGCCTGACAGTCGTGTTGACGGGTAACAAAAAAAAAAAGTCCCTTTCTGGAAGCTAATTATAAGTACATGAGGCCTTTGAACACGACTGTATTTAAACACGTCCTTGTACACAGATATTTAAGGGCTGCCTGTGTGCACAGGAGGGGTCTTATCTGACTCATTTGATCATCAAACGTGGCGGAGCACAAAGGTGTTGAAGTTTATTGTGCGCTTACAAGTCGAGTGGGTGACTTTAATCTTTGTCTAAGTGCATTTGGAGATGTTACAGAAATAATTCGAGAGGGGTCCGTCCACTATTAGCTTGGTATTTTAAGTGGGACGCTTCCCATGACGTGTTTATTTTGAGGCGGTGCATGAATAAAAGTATTTCCTACTTCCTTTATTTTTCTTTCACCTGATGTCGTGTGAAAGTGTCTTTAAGAGGTGCAAGATGTTCGGCGAGGCCCCTCTGAGTGTTAACACGAAGCCAGCAGTATCTCAGCTCCGGGTTTTACGTGACGGAAAGCAGATGTGCCCTGTAGTTTCTAAATATTTACCTTCAGCAAAGACGGGTATTCACTTATGCACAGCTGAGACGAAGAGCTCCGAACCTTCTCGTCGTTCACCTGACAGTCGGTAGGCTGCGAGCGAACATCTGAGCTGGACTTCCTCCTGCTTGTTTTTGTGTACTTTGAAAGCCACGCTGTGTTTTCACTTGCCAGATCAGCTGCATTTTTGACAGGGTTGGATCCCAGCAAGGCGATCAGGACACCGCGGCGGCGGCGGCTTCCAGTTACAGGCCCGGCTTCCTCTGCAGCGTGATCTCCGGCTCGCAGAAGCTAGGATGTCAGAGTCAGATCAAAGTGCTTTTTTTTTTTTTTTCTTTTTAAATGGAGCCCTAAATTCTCAAATGGTGACCAGAACTGCTCTAAATAGAGGAATTTTAAATAGACTGCTAAAAATACCTCCCCGGTATCTGCTCCATTTTGACGTTTGTGGAACTCCTCTCGCAGTGACTCACAGACACCATTCTTTAAGCAGTGCTGCCGTTTATTTTTAGCTACTTCGAGGATGATCTCTCACACGAGATCAGATTCTCAGGCAAGAGGCGATCAAATAGGTTCCTGTCGTCATCAGTCAACATGGAAACATGATTAGGAGAAAGGAACATCGTGTTTGAAGTATTAACGGGAGGTCATCCGCTGCTGCAGCTGAGTGCTTCCAAAGTGGGATGATAAAATGTGCAAATTGCAATAGAGATGTTACTGTCAGAAAGGCAAATACTTCACTATATAGACAAAGTAACAGTGCTGAACTTACTGCTACCAAGCTAATATTTTAAGCTCAAGGACAACCAACACAATTTAACATGATGATCTAAAGCGTAATTCAATTAGGCTTTTAATTGAATTACGTTAGTTTAAATTAAACTAACGTTTAATTTAGTTAAACGTTTTATTTAAACGTTTAACTAAATTTATTTTAAATTCATAATCCAAAAGACTTCTTCAGGTGAAGTAATGAAGAAATCTTTTGGATGGGGCAAAATGTCTTCATGAATCAAACCATTTAGGATTGTCTCTTTCTGGATGTCAGAGAATCTACACAAGCATATTTAAAGGGGCAGTATTATGTCACATAGTACCATTTTATACCACAACTATGCAACTGTGTTACCTTCAGTTGTTAAAATACCTATATGAATTATGACTAAAAAGAAATTTTGACTTCACAATTGCAATTGGGCCTCTGTCTCTTTAAGAACGCCTGCTCTTTCTGAAACTCCGCCTTCAGGAAGTCATCACAACATCTCTCGTTCCAACGTACAGGCATTTTGGACAGCTGAGTCGTTGCCATGGAGATGAAAGGATTTCTCAGGTGTGAGTGAAAAAAATCATTGAAACTCTCCAGGTATGCTGTCATTCTTATACTTAAAGTTATATAATTCTAGAATTATTTCCATTTTAAGAGGGAAGCTTCATTACTTCTCTGACCCAATGAACACCTGCTAACTAGATAAGCTAATGTTTGTTTGCTACTTAGCATCTGTAGCTAGCATAGCTAAGTCTTATTTCCAGGTAAAAGCAGTATCTTCGGTAAAGATAACTTTTGAACAAAAAAGAAAAGGAAGACTGTATTTTTAAGCTGTGGTGATTTAGCTTTACGTTATTTATGCTACTGTAGTCAGCCTACATTTTTAAATTGAAAGTCTCTTTATCTTAAACCCAGTAGAGCATTTTTAAGACTATAAGAAAGAAGTAAAACCTACAATCTGCACAGAGATGCATTTTTAGAGAGCTCAGTGAAAAAGACCAGGAGGAAGAAAATGAACTCATCAAAAAATGACAAACTACCATGTTATCCTCTCTTGGTTTTGTATTGTGGGTTCTGCGGTCCCCCGCTTTTGTCTTCTCACTGCTGTTTTCTTGGATCGTCCTTTTGGGGTTTTTCTTTTGTAGTTTGTGTTGCTTTCTGCTCTGGAGACGAAGGAATCGTGCATTCGACGGGACCGTCACCTGGATACATGCATTCCTAAACGACAATTACAAAACCTGTTGTTTATGTTGTGACAACTTTTTAATGCCATTGTTTTTTTCTTTTTTTGTGACTCCCGCTTCTTACTTACAGCATTGCTGACTGTAAATTTATACATCCAGTTTTTTTTCCCCTGTTACAACTAAAACCTCCAAGGTATTTAAATGAGATTTTACGGAAGTAGAGAAGAAGGGGTGAAGAGAAAGTCTTCATGCCTTTTTATGTTATTGTAATATTTGATAGCTGTGCTTGCGTTAGCTTACTAGCTAATATGAAAGAGCTCACGTATTAAAACAGCCTTTCTCCTAAATAGGGGCTACTTTCAAGTTCACTCTCTTATGCTAACGCACAAGCAAAGCATGAGTAGACACTCCTGGCATTAATGAACAATTCTCACGCTCTCCCTGCAGCCTAAAAGCTGCTTGTTGACAGATGTGGTTCCTCTTATATGTGTCTGTCTCTCTGCCTCCCACAGGCCTTTCAATCCTGGTTGGTCATGACTTGTTATCTTTGACACTCTTCTGTGCCTTTCAAAATTGCAATCTGCTGGTTTTCCTTAGAAACATTTTAAACTACTTTGAATGATGAATTGAGCGTACTGCTTGGTAACCAGGATCAACTGGAATGCATTTGATTGAATTTATTAATTTTTTTGTAAAGTACCTTTGGATGACATTTATTGCGAATTGGTGTTTATTTAAATAGACTGGATTGAGTCTAATAGAATATCCAGGCTTAAAATTGCAAATAAGCAACACCTACACTCTAACCAGTATTTTCAGTTTTAGCCGTGTGCTGGTTTCATTTAATCCGTATATAGATGGATGGTCTATTAACATGAAGCCCGTCTACATTTGCTACCCTTCACGCTCACTCGGCGATAAGTCTACCTCATCAAAAGAAAAGCTAGCTGGCGGATCTACATCGGGAACTTGTCATTCACACACCAGTACATGCTTTTAAACCAACTCAAGTCTTTTTGTTTAAAGTTCCCAGATTTTGGTACAGTGGTTCTATAAAGCATCACCTGGAAGCTCTAGCTTCCGCTGGAGGAAATCTTTCACGATCGCCATCGAAAGACAAAATAACAAGTTTGCTTCTCGCTTTAATATTGGGCATGTCATAGCATGTCTTTGTTATATTCCTTTTGTTGTTGGGGAGCCGTTTTGCCACTTGTTGTTGGCTAACAATCCTCTCAGAGCTAGTGAGAGTTCCTTGTTGACGACTTTACAAAGGTCAGTCCGGCCTCAAAGCTGGTTAGCTTCTGGCCAATAGCAACAAGGATGTCAACACAGCAATTGCCAATACTTATCAACATTGCTCTGGAGGCTGTCCAAGGTTTTTCTCAGGTTTTCTCGGATGGAACGAAAAGAGACCATAAGTGAATATTTCGATTTTATTTGATATATGGCTGGTTTAGGCTGAACTGGATCATTTGTTCATTAGTACTCCATCCTAATTACTCATGACCAACTCTCACGAGATGGCCATGGTCTAATTTGTGACCTCCCCAAGAAAGCTAACACTGCACATCGCCCTAAGCGTCCTGTCCCTACAGTAAAACAAGGTAGTGGCAGCATGATGTTATGGGGATTCTTTTCTACAGCATGGACAGGGAAGCTGGTCAGAGTTGATGGGAGCAATTATTGCTTGGGAATCAGTTGGACGTCTCCACAAAGGAAATGGTTGATTAGTGCAACCGGAGCTAACTCTTTCTTGCCTCATGTTCTTCTGACTAAAGGACGGCTTCAGTGTTGCATGCACATCCTCATACATTTGCTCTTATGGTTTGGACTTTGTTTGTGTAAAGGGGGCTTACATGCAAACACAAGCAAACACATCCAAAAGTGTGGTTAAAAACTAAACCAACATTTAGACATTTTGGCATTGCCTGGTCCAAAAGTACTATAAAGTATAATTACATGTTGATTGTGATGTAATGGAACAAATTTAGGTAATCATGGTCTAAATTATGGACTGAGCGGTTCCTTTCAACCCTAACTGCAGCTGATCTAATTTCATTACATCTTGTCAATATTACTGCCACTCAGTTTCCACAAAACTGTCCCCTAAAACGCCTGCAAAGTGTTAAAATATGCACTCGGTAAAAGCCTGCCACATGAGGATTGAGGTGGTTTCCACGTGAGCATATTTTTCCGTTCAGGCAAAAGCATCACATAAATATCTGAAATGCATCTAAATAGAAAAAGCATGTGATTTAAGGTAAACCCTTATCTGCAGAAAGACTCGGTGTGTGTTCGGCGACGCAGTCCACCTTAAAAAGTTAGGTCAGGACAACGTTTGGAATTGTCCCGCGACCAGAAAATTACACATCCCCCTGGATCCGAAACATCTGGGCAACAAAAGGGCTCAGAGGAGCTTAAAGTGAGACAGCTGTGAGACAGTGGAGCAGACAGACTCTGGCCGTCGACATGAATCCTGCTCTGCTGGCGTCTGTCTTGTCTTTGCTGGCCACAGTGGCAGCTCAGCCGCATGACCACTATGACATGGGCTGGGTGAATGGCTACCGCCAGGGCTTCAACTTCCAGTGCCCCCATGGAGAGCTCATGGTTGCCATCAGGAGCTACTTCAGTGAGAAGGAAGGCTCGGACCGGCTGTGGTCTTTTGAGTGCCAGCCTGTACCTGATAATCTGGGTGAGCCAAGCGACTGCTGGTGGGACGACATCAACCGAGCCGGATTGGAGTGGTGGGTACTGTCTTTCTTTGACTCCTCAGCTGGACAGGCTTTTAGGTGCCACACACTGAGAGTAGGGTGCTTGAAATTTAAATATACGGATCTCCAGGGTCTCAGTAAATATACAGAAGAGTTGAGTTGAACAGACAATGTAAAACAATGATTTCATAGCTATACACTCACTTTTTAAATGTATAGTTTAGAGTGAGGCTAAGTAAAATAGATTTAATAAGTAAAAATGCATTTTTCAAATGACCAAACCTGAAGTTGACGATGATTGGTGGGACAAATCCTGGGTTGGGACATGAAGTAAGTTACTCTGTATTGATGTTTGAGTTGAAGAGAAGATTCAAATTCAAAAATACTTTGTTGATCCTAAAGAAAAATTAAATGTTTCTTTGTTGAAATTAAATGGAACCTCAACTAAATGAAAAACTTATGTGGAAGGATCTCACTTTGGATTCTGGTTAAACAATTCAAACTGACATCATAATAACCTCCTTTTCACTCATCTTGGGTTCAGATATTGATCTAAAAATGTTAATTCTCTTTGGAAACAAACTTTACAAAAAAGCTCACATTTTTTATTATTTTTTATTGAACAGAGGTTCAACTGAGGCAGATACCTCCAAGTCTGCTTTACTGTTACTACTACTAATACTAATAATAATAATACATTTTATTTAAAACACACTTTGCTTTTACACAAATCTCAAAGTGCTACTATTAATACAACAATTAACAGAAAACCGCAACAAACAGTGACCATAAAATACAGCCTTAAACATGACTATCCTGTTGGCTGCAAAGTTCATATGAAGTAAAATTTACCCAATGCGTCTGCAGTGTTTATACAATTAACCTCCCAGTCAGAGGGTGGCGCCAAACACATATTAGATAACGTTTTACCATCAATACTTTGTTGTTGTTTCCCAACTAACGAGCTAGAGCTTCTCATTGGTTAAAAAACCCCAACAACTTTAGACTTCAAAATTGTAAGTAAGTCATAGCCCACCTTCAACACATCCTGCAAAACAAAATGTTAGCATTTTTGCCCAGATTATCCTCTTGTCAGGTTGATACAATTTTATTGATTTTTACAATGCCCTATTTTTGAAGTCAAATAGCTATGACTTTCTGGCTCTTAACACATGAAATGCAGCGTATTGTGTGTGTGCTTCCCTTGTAAGGTCAGTACTACCAGCCCATGTCTTCTTGGCATGAGTGTGAGAGGAGTTGTTTTAAGAAGGTACAATATGTTTGTCTTGGGCCCAGTTTGACTTGTTGTTAGCTTTAGCCTCTGGTAACAAGTGCGAGAACATTTTTAACTGGTCACGATCTCTCAGCAGATCCCCAGTTTAAAAAAAAAAAATCTCAATTACTTCTTTAATAATTGAATATTTGTTAAATGAAAACATATAACCGGTTGTTACACATTTGAGAATTGTTTTTTGCCCATTAAAAAGGATTAGTTTTAATTTCAAGTGTCATATTTTTGAGCCACAGACCTGTAAGTATTGAGAACATTTGAAATAATTTACATTTTACTTTGCTTTTCAAAACAAGTATGCAATTTCCAAATCTATTTTTGACAACAACAAACAAGATCAATGTTTAGAACAATTTTGTTTCCCACAAGTGATAATTTGTTACTTGGACAAATTCTAAGCAGACCCGGCGAGCAACCAATCACTTTTTAATAATTAACTAAGAAGGGACAAAGGATGTTATTGAACATATCAATGTAAATATGTCAGAATCAGCCATCAGGTTACTTTATCTCTGTAGTTAGTTGTACATTTATGAATAACTCCTAAGAGGCACCAGTATGTGGCATTTTCATTTGTCTCAAACTGAAATCGCATTACCGATTTCACACGTGTTCCTTTTTTATTGCTATAATAAAATGCTGGAGTCCGTTCACCGCTTTCTCAAAGCAGGCCCTCCAGACCCGGCATGAATCATCATCTTTCTCCGATACGTTTCCTGGGAACACAGCCGTGTCCAAAAAATTCTAACATCTCCGTCCAGAGTCCAGGCCCATTTAGAAATCCTTGCACCGGATTTATAGGCCGTATGGTTTTAGACATTTCCTGAAATCTTTGCAACACATCACTCATAAAAAGCAAATGGCGTTAACAGATTGTGCGCGCACAATCCAGACCAAGCCTAGCCAGTTAGTGGGTACATTAAAAAAAAAAAGAAAAAAAAAAGATAGATGATTGAAACTTTATGAATTCCTTTGGGATTTTACCCGATGTCTGTCACACAGCAGCACATCAAATACTTAAAATTTTTTTTTTTTCCAAACAAAGAAGCTGCTGTTGGATTTAAATGTGCATTTTTAGATGCCGAAACCCAAAGTAAACACCTTTCTCTAACCATCAGTTTCACTGAGAGCTTTCCTAATTAAGGGATTTAAATGACCCTCTGGGAAAAAACACCATTGAAAGGAGGAATTGTAGTCTGACGACGGCGCGCTTCGGTCAGAAAAAACCTAAACCGGTCTATATCCGCATCTGATGACGGGTGTGGTTTGGAGAAAAACGCACAACTTAAATCCTAAACGTTTTCCCGTGGGTTAAGCTTAAGTGAACTCAATGCACCACTTGGACTACATTGTGAAAGTTTTTAATTTTTTTTTTTTTATTGCTGCCACGCCCGCCTGCCTTTATCATAGCGGGCTGATTGAAGTCAACAGGGTACAACATTTGCAGGAAAGTACCATCTGAGATGTCCTCCAGGTACTGCATTGGGCCAAAGCAAAAATGAAGAAAAAAACAAAACAAACTGTAACTCATAACTTGTGTCTTTGCAGGACATCCACGTGTACCCGGAACGGCCTGGTGGCGGGCGTTCAGAGCAAGTACTTTGAATCCACCCTCGACCGCGAATGGCAGTTCTACTGCTGCTACTACAAACGCCGCTGTCCGTACTCCTGCATGTACGTTCTCACACAGCACGCCGGGCACGTCGAGGAAGCAGCACGTCACTTTTGGCAACCTTCTTTCTTGAGAATTAGATGATGCAAATCGAGAGCAACCACAAGAGTACGGCACAAACAGCTGGGAGAAAAGGTTCATTCACATTCACAAGGCGATCTAGACAAAAGCGGTTAAAGCACCCAGGAGAATTTGTCGTATCTGGATGTGATATCGCACACATCCAGAAGAATAGCAGATGTCCGAGTGTATCAGGAGTTGACCAATGAGCTTGAACTGGGAGTGTTGTGTTGTGCAACCATTGAGCAGATTTGATAGTGACTTGCTAGTGGAAGCAGTGAGGACATAATGCCAAGGAATTTCTTGATTTGACCACAGAGCCTCCATCCATTCTGTTATGTAAAGTTGGACTGTTCTTGTTGGCCATTTAATTTCTTTTGTCTGTGATTATGTGATTGGGTTGTAACTGGTTACATACACTTGAGAAACTTTTTATAAAATATGTACTTTAGGATTGTTTTTTTACTTGCGTAATTTTATCACAAAGTATCTCTATTATTAGTTGATTAAAATGTTTGGATACTCTGCCCTCTGCAAGCAACTTAACTGAATGAAGAACAAGTTTTTTACCAAAAAAGTCACAGATTTTAATTTGTATTCATGCTATTTCTATAAGTTATTGTCATTTTGGTCCTTAAAATACCAGAATTACCACATAACTTTATGTTTTGCTCTGTCTGATTATGCAATTTTTAAATGTCACATGATTTTGATCAGTAACTCAGTAACTGAGTAGCATTTTTATCAAATACGTTTTTACTTTATACTTCTACTTGAGTAAAAATGTGTTGAAATAGTGCTACTCTTGCTTGAGCACAATTTTTGGGTACAAGTTAAAACTCCCCATCAGGCTCCTGAGTCAATACTTTTTGTAAAGAGACAAAATTTTTACTTTTCATCTATTGTTTGCTAAACAACTCAAGTTCAGTCAAATTGAAGTCGGAGCATCCGTGAGCGTTGATTTTGAAGTCTCCCCAAAGTTCCTGGATTAATGTCTGAGCTTTGACTGGGCCAATCTAACACAGATATGCTTTCATCTGAGCAATTATGGCACAGCTGTGGCTCATTGTGCCTGCTGTGTGCCCAAAGCATGATGCTACCACCACCATGTTTTGCCATTTGGTGTGCGTCGATGTTAGTTTTCCAACATACATATTTTCTTGCACGTAAGTCAAAACTTACTACCAGTACCAAGAAATAGCCCTACTTTCATGCACCAGATGGAAAAGCTCCATAACAGGAAATGTATTAATTGAAATTGTTCAAAAAATATGAGATTAAAGTACAATCCAGAGTTTCTGTTTTGCTCCTGTAACTTTCAGCAAAGTAAGAGCACAAGTTTGGTATCCGCAACTGTTATATATCAGTCTCTGCATTTTCAAAACGTTGAAACAATCATCTGCTGCGTTCCTCAGGAAGACCGCCGACGTTCCTGAATACTACAGAGAGGAGGGAGAGATGGTCATCCCTGCGTATGGCTACTTCATCCGAGGGGCCCAGACCACATTCAGCGGAGTGCTCAGGTTAGGCCTAAATCGCCAACAACTTATTTGCAAACGGATACAACCTGTTCAAATGCAGCCTGGCCAGAAGGAAGATTATTTTGCTGTAAATAAGGACTCCCCATATGACACGCTTGTCGAACTGACAGTTTTTTTCTTCTCGTTCCTTTATTTCAGAGATCGGCAGTGGAAGTACATCTTGTGCAGACTGACGGACTTTGATTGTGAATTCGAGAATTTATAGACCTTGTAAGGAGTGTCTTACTTACACACAAACATGTGAAAACATATAACCACTACTTATTCAGCCATACCACAGTAACCACAAAGCATAAAAGTATTAAAGCTCTTGTTTATATCTTTTCGTGTCATAAATAGACCAACTTAAGGATTGTTGTCTTGTAACCGCTCTTCTTTTTCGTATTGCTTTAGCATTAAGAACTGATACATGATGACACAAAATGATACACAGTGAAATAAGCATCTGCACAGCCTTGGAGTCCAGAGAATATGTGAGCTCCACAGCTTTTCACCTGGGGAGGACCGTTAACAGCGTGCAAGTGTTTCCCAGACCGTAAAATGTTTATAGCATTTTTGACCCAAAAAAAAGACAGAAAGAAAAAAAAAAAAGGCTCTCTTCGACAATTTCCCAGCAAGAGAACCAAAAGTGTTCGGAGACCTGTGTGATTAAGGATATTCTCTTGATGGAAACATTGGAGCTGTAGTTTAGGCTAATGAGGAGGAACCAGGCCTTATGTGTGTTGCAGCCAACTGCTTTGAATGGTTGCCAACCCGTTTCTTCATGTATAACGTGTTATGTTTTGCCATTTTTGTCTGTGTGAAAAAAATTGAATAAAAAATATTTATTGTTAAAGATTATTGTGTTTGCTTTATGGAAATATATTATTATTATTTTTTTTTATAAGTGAAACTTTAAAAAAATGTTTGCACATCATATGAAAATGATGCAAAGGAACCAACTATATGGGAAGTAGTGGGAGTAGTGGGAGAATGATGGGAAAATATGAGTCTCCCAAAAGTTAGCTGAGCCATGATGAGCTCCTTTGGGCTTAAGTTGGCTTAAGGTAAGCTTTAAACTGATGATATTGCCATAACAGTAAACAGAGAAGGAAAACTGCATACTTCTCCAAAGGATTTGACATCAGGGATTAGGGTTTTGGTGTGTATCCACAGCGGTCATTGGGCGAGAGGCACACCCGTAAGGACAATTTTGGGAAGCTAATTAAGCTAACCGTCATGTTTTTGGACCGTGGCAGGAAGGAAAACCCGGAGAGGACATGCGTGAACGTGGCTTTATCTGGGAAAACGAGTGTGTTATAATGCTGCACTGAATTTTCCTCAGAAGCAAGAGCGAATTTTCTCTCACAACTGAGTTTAGCTAGTTTTAAATGCGAGCTACTGTTAGCAATTTAGTAGCAATTTAAGCACAATCCAATGTAAATCTCACTGCTATATTGATCCAAACGAGGTTTAGCTAGTTTCAAATGCTAACTTCGACTGTTAGCCATTTATTTGAATTTAAATACAAACCAATGTATTTCTCACAGCTATTTTGATCCCGACGAGGTTATACAGCACCTTGAGTGCTGCAGGACTAATGTGATACAAACCATCAGAAGATGGCCAATAGATTGACCAGAGAGTCTTTAAAACACAGTTTGAGATGGATAAAACCCCTTTTTTCTAACTGTGAACAAGCATTAAGTAAAGAAGCCACTACAGAACTAGACAAGCACAGAAACATGGACTACACAAAGTTCTGGACTCATTAGAATCTAATTGGAACTCTTAGCGATTTGAGAAACCGTTGCTCTGCTTCCGCTTTGTGTCCTCCCAAAAATGTCTCCTTCCCATGAGTCCAGTTTGTTTTACTGTTTGGTCTTGTGTGCTGGATCGTTACAGTTCGCCCATGCAAAATGTGAACTCGGCCCAACTAGTGCAGCCAAGATGTTTGGCTGCCATTTTGTCCGCGTTCTTACTCCATTTGTTCCAGGGTTTGTTCACCGACTCAACCTTCCAAATCCATTCAAACTTAATGGGGTGGACTGGATAGGGGTCACCGGTCTCCCCGCGCCATCTTGAAAGGGACGGGGGACCGGGGCCAGTGTCGCTTTCAGCTTTGTTTGTTTATGGCAGCCGCTGTCTCCAGGCTCTGGGCCAAACACCGCTGGGACTACACAGCTGTCCCTTAGAACGGTGGCCAGCGGAGAGCCACACGCGTGCAGCGGCCTCCCGCCCTCAGAGACCTCCTATCCCTATGAGGGAAAGCCTCCTTCCTCAGTCCGGAGATTTAGGAAGATTTAAAGTCCCGCTTTATCCTCCCCTCCCACCTACAAGTTTTCATTACAGCAAGATGAAGAACGATCCTTTCAAAACAATACCTACTCTGGCTGTAATTAAAGTTTAGAGGAGAAGCCACAAAGCTATTAAAGTCTCCTTACTGCAATCACTTTTAGAATCTGTAGTTAGCTGCCATGTAATTAAGTACTAAATATACTTTTATGGCAGCAAAGCAACATGGAGAATAGGTTTCCAAACTCTGCCTTTTTCACCAGAAGCAAACGTTTTCATTGTACGACGTGTAAAAGACATACGCCACATACTTGTGGCAATGTCACAGATTGAATGTTTTACTTATAAACATTATAAATGAAGCTGAAAGGGTGTAAAACTGAGCAAAACGCCATAAAATTAACATCCTGGTGATAAAAATTAAACAAGGATGTGGGGCCAAAACGATTCCTGGAGTGATTCCTCGATTATTAAAAATTCCTCGAGGAAAACTTATCCTGCCTGGAAGCGAAATTAAGTCATGTTATTATTTAATGCACCGTGTTATACTGGGGTTTTTACTTGCGTTGCGCAGCGCAGAGCAATCTTCTGGTTTCACTGGAAGGCTTGCACTGCAGCGTTTTTTCAGGTTCAGGTATGTCTTAATTTTTCCGTTTCTGATTTGAATAGTACGGGACAGAAGTCAAATTATCTTGTGGAAAATCTTTAAAAATGTTTATTCATTTTATTACTACAATACAAAAACCTGGAATTTTTCAGGGGTTGTGCAGACTTCGACGTATAAAGGTGTGTTTGGATGACCTTTCCAGTCACCCCTTACAGGTTGACTCATAGTAAGTTTTTAAACCACTAAATGCCATTGGCCCGTTACGCAAACCCGAGTGTGTGGCGTTTTTATCACCATTCATTTCATTCTTTTATTGCAGGGACTTTGCCTTGAAGATTACTGGCTGGTTGTTGTTCTAATCTACTGTGCTATGCGATGTAGAAATAAGATCCAAGCAGAACTTTTGTGTTTGCTCCCCATAAGAGTAAGTAATATACACAACTCTTGATTTTTATATACAGCACATTTAAAAAAGTATTTCACATTTATTTTTATTTTTATGGGGACCATTGTTGATACACATCAATATCTGTAACCTCAACTTATTTGAAATTTATCTGATTTTGTCTGTGTGATCCAGGCGGTAATCTGGTCACATAAATGTGAACACTGTTGCAGAAGAACCAACGCTGCACAAGACATGGTGGTGGTGGCTGCCGATCTTTTGCAGGGACAGGGACACTGGTTATGTCACTGGTTATGGATGGAGCTGGACACCAGGAACGTTAGTAAGAAAACCTGTCGGCATGACAACACAGGATATAAAGCCTGAACCATGATGGAGTACGTTAGATCAGCATGAATTCAAGAATTTCACTGGCCCAGTCAAAGTCCAGACAAGTTGTGGCAAGACTTGAAATCTGACGTTCGCAGACATTTTCTATCCAATCTGACTGCGCATGAGATATTCTGCAAATAAAAATGTCTCTCTGGTTGTGCAAACGGGGAAAGGACACACAGTAAACTGCTGCAGGATTCACTGAATTCAAATGCATCCCACACTTTTCAGATTGAAATTTGTAAAACTTTTTTATTTTTATTTTATTATTTTGCTTCAACTGTACAATTATTTGCTAGTTTGAGATGGTTTATCATATAAAATCTCATAAAAATACACGGCAGTTTGTAGACGTGGTGTAACAAAATGTGTAGAGGTTTTGATGTCGGGAGAGGATTTTAAAGCTTCTCTTGTCAAAAATATGTTAAAAGAAACTCCATGCCAGTCCATCCCACAGTGACTGCTCTGTTCTCAGCCGGTGCGGGAGGGAGGGGGCTGTGTTTGGGATGTGTGAGCACCATGCAGTGTGACCCTGACCCCGCCCCAGGCCTGCACAGATAGGCTGTTTATTTTAGGGAGCCTCTGCACTCAATACCGCTGCTCTCACTTGTGGATAAAAACAGCTGCCTTGTTTTGTTTCTTGACAGCACGGGGGCGCACTGCGGCGCAAACTCGCCACACAAGTCTCCGCCAAACCGAGCAACTTCTCAAACAGGAGACAAAACACAGCAGAGCTTGAAACGTACAATGGCGTTTTTAAAATCAAGAGTCGGGTGCAGAGGTTTGATTGAAGGCGGATCATCCTCGAATTCAGACAAATTCAAATATGCTTACGCACCCACATCTCTCGAGTCACGTGATCGGCAGCGGCTGACAATTGCAATCATTGCCTTTCCAGATGTCCAATGTGTCCCTAAAACAGACACTTAAGGCAAACACAGGAAAAGCAGAGGCATCGATGAGTGTGAAATGCCAAGAGCTGGACAGAGTGAAGGCAGAAAATGAGACGCCAAGACAACTGGGCTTCAAAGGGACCAATTTCTCTCACCACTTTCAATTTGACAGTAATTGGCAGAGAGCGTCAACAGGAAGTCCAGAAAGTGGAAAGGTATAATGATTCTAGTAAGAGTAGGAGCGGGACGTGTCTTCAAGAAGTAAGGCACTCTCAAAAATCCGGTTTGAGTTTGACACGCTCTTTAAATCAACTGAAAAGGTCAGGTTCTGCTCTCTGAGGTCCGGATAGTGGAACCTCGGATTCAGGAAGAGCGGTGTGCTTGTCGTGTTGGACCAGCTCTACATGCTCAGCAGGGTGCGTGAGAGTTCGCCCAACCGGTCTACAAGTTTTGTGGACTTGGAGAAGGAGTTCGACCTTGTCCCTCGGGGGTCCTCCGGGAGAATGGGGTCCTTAGACCTGGAGCTCATCTCCAAATATAAATCATCAACAT
This sequence comes from Poeciliopsis retropinna, assembly GCA_010277075.1. NCBI lineage: Eukaryota > Metazoa > Chordata > Actinopteri > Cyprinodontiformes > Poeciliidae > Poeciliopsis > Poeciliopsis retropinna. Next base: position 24,463,579 of record VMRM01000003.1, read on the forward strand.
AGTAGTAGAAGAGTGTGAAAATCTGCTCAGAAATCGTCTTTATTGGCATTAAATTTTGTAAAGTCACTAAAGGTTTAACCGCTGACTATGGAGAAGACGTAAATCTTTTTTGCACAAAGATTTTTAACAACTTTGAAACAAATGTTTTTGTTGTTCTTTGAAGATAAATACTCCTTTTCCACTGTTTTCTAAGAAGTACCCGAATCATTTGCAATGAGAAACAATCTTCCTGATCGAATAAGAAGCTCGTTACGAGTAAATGATGTTTGACTGTAACTTCACTCTTTATATGCTTGTGATTTAACTACACGGGAATATGAAACCATGGAATAAACCTAAGCACAAACTTTTTAAGTCAATAAAGCTCAGTTAATAACGCAATTTATTATTGGCCAATAACCCAAATAGTAAACACAAAAAAAATTTGGACAAGACTGCAAACACTCACTTTAAGTTATATCTGTGAATTTGGCTTTGACCAGAAAAACTTAATACATTTTTATGGGGTCTTGTTTTGTTTTTAAATGATGTTTGGAAATTGTTTTGTAATAAGCTCATGTGTTGCCCTCCCCATATGCCACTAAACATTCCTGTTGGTGCAGATAATCCACATCCACTCTCTGGAATTTTAACGGGGGATTGTTTCTTTTGTGAGAAAACTACTGAAGTGAAAACTTTTGGCCACGACAGCCACAGTTGGATGGTTGGATCCCTCTTTGGGCCTGGGAGAACATGTGGCTCTGGCTCTTCCTGGTTTGGCTCATGGGATCATTAAAGTTTAATTGAATTTTGGTCACATTCAGGCTAAAACCAAAGAGAATGTTAGTCAGCTGGCTTTAACCCTTCAGGAATACGAACGGGGGAATAAAGTCCCATAAACAACCCGACGAATCTTCATCGTGCAAAATGGTTCCAATTATAACGACACACACCTTCATTTTCTTCTTGGGAGATATTCTTTATTTGAAACAAATGATAAAAAAAATACAAGACTGCATGTACATATGTACATCTATACATGCATTTATACATGTAAAACACACAAGGATACAAAAACAGTGTTTTGCAATTTAAACACATGTTAACGTCCAGCGTTCTTATCTTAGACCCGTCTTAGTTTTTTTGTAAATACACGCCAGAAAAAGCGGTAAAAAACAGAAAAACCCGCCCAACTTAGCCGCTCATTTTGGTCAAACTCTTAAAAAGCCATAAATAAGACCCACGATGTGTGGCTATAGCGGCCTAAACTGAACTAAACTTAAAGGCAGCTTATATAACCCAGCTATGGGTAGCTGCTTTTTCACTTAAAGTGCCTTATAAAGCGATGAATCCGGTGGCGTCTGCATCACGACCTCGCCTTAGACCAAAAACCACGTTATGCCGACGTGCGAAGGCAGCACATGCAAAGGCGACGGGCCATGGCGGGACTCAATGGAAACACAAGCAGGAGGAAACGCGCACCGGCCGCATGCAGCAGGACGTCGGGGCGTGTCCGCCATATTGATTTTGGAGTCAGGTTTCACGTCTAATGATTCAGATTCGCTCATGAAAAACAAATCTCCGAAAGATTTTCTGTTGACCTCAATCAATATCTGATGGGGATTTTCAGGAACAAGTTGTTTTTGTTTGTTGTTTTTCTTGTTGGATTATAGAAGGTGGTTAAGAATAACTGCCCCCCCTCCCCCACCCCTCACCAACACCACCTTCTAGATGAGTGGGGGAAAAAAAAAAAAAAGTTGCGTGACATGGGAAGGCGGCCAAAGGGTTTGTGGGAACAAGAGGTGCGTAAGCTGAGCTCGGGGGCCTTACTGGTTCTCAGGCTTCCCTTTGCTTTTCTTTATTTTCACTGCTTGCAGTGAACCTTCCAGACAAAAGCATCATTATTGCTCTTGGATTCCTTTCCGGCGACTTCTTGGGTTTGACGCGGCACTGAGGAAATCAGGTTGTTTACAGGCTGCGACGGAAGAAGCCAAATGGATCTGCGACGAGTTAGCCCAAGCGTTGATGGTTAGCCGCACGTCACCCGGCTCGGTGTTGTCTCTCTCATTAGCGAGGATGGGGCTTTTGGTTCGCATTGCCTGGAAGGCCAGAGATGTTCGTCCATCTCACTGAGAGCTCAGCATGTGCCAACATGTGCCTCTCCTTGTTTCGTGGAGCTAACCTGGGATCCAGAGATTAGTCACACTCTGAGGTTTTCTCATGATATAGAAAGGGCCTCACGAGGTTAGGGTCCGTTCTCACGTTACACACACACACACTTTTCTCAAAGCTGGCCTCCCTGACTTGTCAGATGCAAGGAAAGATCTCAGTTTCTAACAGTATTTCAGTCGATCGTAGCTAGAAGGTGCGAGAATTCCTTAACGTCAAGTCAAAGTATTGATCCTAAGCCAGAAGTGATGAAATGCAGGCCTGATTCCACAAAAGAACGCCGAAATAGCCTTTTAATATGGCGCCACATCCAAAGCTTCAAATCAGCCTTAGTTTCACTAGCCATTGTCAACCGGAATATTTCTTTTGGTGTTTACGTCGTGCACAACACCGGGTTGGGCTTTTTAACCAGTGAGAGCACATTGGCTCAAGGCAGCCCCTCAGGCCGTGCCACCCTGGGTGTCAGCCCTTAATGACCATATCAGAAGCTGCAGCTGTTTATCACACAGAAAAGATCTATGCAAGTTCATTTCCACTAGGAGACAAAGGATCGGTTTTAATTTTTCTGTTTTTGTCGATGCTGTTGTTGTTTTTATGCATAAGCCATCAATAAAAATAAAGGGGAAAAAAGTGATATGTGGGTCCATGGGTTAGTTTGTAAAAACAGGTTAGTTTGGTTTAACCTATTTAACAAGTTAAAGCAAACTAACCTGTAAAGCAGAGGCTCTCATCCATCAGGTAATGAGTTCTCATCCCAAAACGTGATCTCTGTGATGTGAATAAAAAGGTTTGAACTTATTTCTAGTTTTTGTTTGTAAAGATTACTGAAACCTAGGTATCATTTTTCTACTGTGCACAAAGTGTGGAAATCCTTGACTCTGTGCATAATTAAAGTTTAACTTAGTATTGCTTATTTTTGTATCTGTATGATGTGCTTCCATATGCAGACGTTCCCACTGCCATTCTATTATTATCCTAAATGTTCATCATTCCATTTTGCTGGTGACCTCGCAACAGATAAAGCCGCTTCATTTTTATGTATTTCTTTTCAGTGTTTTCAAACTTTGCAGTGAGAGAAGTGAGAATAATCAATCCGCTCCATCTCAGAGCTAATGCACCAGAGTGAAATGAAAGAAGCACAAAACGTTTTACAGTCGGAAAATTAGACAAACAAAACCCCATTAAAGACTGCAGGACGTCCAGAGAGCTTTTAAAGAGCGGCATAAACAGGCCCACAATTACAACCTCTTACATAACCAGGATTCGTCCTTCTCGGACTTGGGCGTCCTGGACTTTTTGTCTTCCTGATGTCAACGCATAAAAACGATTAAAGGAAACCGCAAGTTCCGGCTGGCCCTTCGTGCATCGCCTCGTCTTTGCAGCAGAGAGCCCAGGCCTCTGCTGGTGTTTTTTTTTTTTTTTTGAAAGAAATGTGCAATGGAAAAGTACCCGGCTGCCAGAAAAGGCTGCGGCCGGCTCCTTATCGCTCTGCCCGGCCTTGGTAGTAACAAAGGGGAGACAAGGAGAGATAAGGCAGCTTCAAACTGGCTCACTTCTCCAGCTGCGCTCGTCCACCAGACGCGGGGACACGTTTATCTTGTCTGGGATTCACGGACAAATGTAGACGAGAAAATACGACACTTAGCAGTTAAACACTGCAGCAGAGTGCAGATCCACATAGCAAATCCACCTTTACCCAGTTTTATTTACAGCTCAAATGGTCATGAGGAGAGCAGACTTCTTTTTTTTTTTATTTGTCAGCACAGATGGAGGATGTGTTTTCACTTAAGTCAGACATTTAGCTTGCTTCCTGTCTTTCCGTAGGTTAAACTAATCAGAAACGGGGATTTATGCCTCAGAGAGCTGTGTGAAAGCCCCATTAATTATCAAATTTATTTATCAATAGGAAGTCATGATAACTCTTTTAGTCCATGAAATAACAACTTGAGAATCGGAGATTAGATTGTGTCAATTATTCGTCTTTCCTGGCAAATATTACAATTTGCTTGATGTCTTTTGCGATCAGAAAAGTACATCTTTTCTGGGCTTCAGGAAACATGGGAATTTTATTTTTTTGTGTTCCCTCGCAATAATCTACTGATCAGTTATGCGGCATAATTGAATACTGTAAGCCTTTCGTACTTTCTGCTTTAGTAAGGTTATGTGAGGTTTTTCCACGTCTCCTAATATCTCCTTGTGAAATATCTGACATTTTATACCTTTTTCTTTAGGATAGAAAGGCACCACAAACCTATGATATAAACAGAAACTTTTCTTAAGTAGGAAAGAAATAAAAATACATCCAAACTATTTGGACTAGTTCTGAGTTATTATCGCTGGGTAATAAAGTCATCTGACTGTTTTGATTGTTTCTCTGCTGTGTTCGTAGACTGAAAAAGCTGCTTTCAGGGCTGATCCATCTTAAACATGCAGTAAATAAATCGATTTTCAATCCGTGTTTTGCACCAAAGAGTTAATCATAATAAACACGTTTTCACTGAGGCTCTGTAAGTTACGGAGCCCTCTGGTGTGTTCAAAGCTCTACAGATTTATTTGGATAATTAGACAGTTGCTGGTGTTGTTTTGGGGAAGCTAACTAGGTGGTAATTTCATCAGCTCAGCTATTTTCCTTCAGCTGCCTGCAGCCGTCAGGCTCTGAGGTGATGATGGGGTTAAACGGATGAAAACGAGGAAAAACAAAGCGGCTCTAAAGTGTATCTGTAACACCATCACAGATTATATCCAACATTTAAGCAACCGGCCAAGGGAACCAGACGAAGCCGAGGGTTAGTGTTTCGTTTGCTCTGGCAGACCAGGACTGGCCTCCCTCCAGTGCAAACAGGCTTCCTCCCATCTTCAGTCAGGACGGCCAATCACGGCAGCGGGTTGGGTACGGCAAGAGTTTGCCGGTGAGTTACGGCGCTCAACGCGACGTCACGAATCGTGGGTTTGATGGGTTGCAGGTCTGTCCAGTCGTGTCCGGACAAAACCCAGAACACCTGTTGGACATCACAGCAGCTGAGATGTAGTATAAACTCCTGAGAGGAAGTGATGTGGAGAAAGCCCAAAGAGGATGCAAACTTCATCCTGTCTTCCTAAAGACAAGCATTTGGGGGGGAAAAATAAAACATATTAACTCCCAAAAGAAATACAGTTTTTCAAATCATTGTCAAAGGGAAAGTAATACTTCATAAAGGTGTTAAATATTTAACTTATGTAGAAAAAAGATTGTTTTTGTTACAGTGCAAAAGAATCACATAAATTACGATTATAATTAACATTATGACTCAGGTTAACCTGTACCAGATTATCTAAAGAGTGGAAGCTTGGGATTTTTTATTTTTGGAGACTATCAATGCCTATCAATACCTTTGTTTCCATTATAAATGTATCCCAAACTTTGTTGATATTCCTCTAATGTTGAAAAAACATTGCATTAAATAAGAACTATTGTTAAAACCACATGTGAATACCTTTTTGTCACGTGACAAACATCTCGTTCCATCATCCTCCTACCACGTCCTGTCATCTTCTTTGTCGTTTCCTCCAGTAGTAACATCTGGTTGTTGACCATGTGACTCGTGTGATGCAAGAAAAAAAGTGTTTCCAAAATTGGTTGCTCCAAAATAACATGCTTTCAGCTGAATAATCCTTAACGAACTTGAAGTATGTTTATGATTAGCCTGGCCTCACGTGTGTTATAATTTTACATATTGAGTATGTTTATTTTTCACAAGGGATTCTCACTGAATTGTATACAAATTGTAGATCTATGTTAACAATTCAAGCTTTTGTAATTGGCCCTAAGCAATCTTAGATTGTCTATGCCTTGGTGCTGGTTGGCCTACACCAATCACAGGTGACTTTTTAAGCATTCCACAGCCAATGAGAAAAGGGCAGTCTAAACCAATCACTAAAGCTGCATTTAATCGGCTAAAACAAACAGAAAGATGCAACAAAAGTTTGGAATGTCAGAAAATCCTCATCATATTAAGAAATTCACCCAACATATGTTTTGACTGAAATGACCAGAAGAGCGGCCTTTGGAGTTGCTTGAAAACTGCTTCATTTTTAGCACACGAATGTCCAACAAACCTGTTTTTCCTCTTCCCTTCAGAGCCAGTGTCGGTCTGAGAAAGTTTGAATCTGTGTCGAGACGCTGAAATGAGTAATTGCTATCTGCTAAAGCCAGAGAATCCTGCAGCGCCTCCTTCAAGGTCAGGGAAAGAGGGATGAATGCAAATGCATAAAATACACTCACGGTTATGGCTATAACATGGCAACTTGAAGGATTTTCAACACTTTATCCTGTTAAAGTGCAGAAACGACTTTTTAATGAAATGTAGATACTAAAAGGAGGCTTGGGGCGCGGTGAGGAGGGAAGATCTTGGAAACATCTACAGCGTGAAAAGACTGCCACGTTTACTCTCTGCATGGACAGATAGTTTCACATCTTTACTGTAAAATCTCCACCCAAACCAGTCCAATTATTATGTGTGCGTATTCATTAGGTCTGCTAATAACTCAGCAAAGAGACGAGGCAAGCACCATATCATCATACCCACCTTTATCTGGCTGTAGCCTTGGTGACGAAGAGACTTGTTCTCTGTTCAGAGGGCAAGTAGTTTTGTCTCTGTGCCCCCTAAAACTCTAAAAAAAACATTTGTTTTATTAACATTTGCATGAAGTCATTTGTATTACTTCATGCAAATGTTAATAAATAAATCTTCTGTTTGTAAACCATATCCCAATAAATGTTGAAGTATTTGACCTTTGTTGACAGTGTTGATGACAGAAACTGAAAGATGATGAAACAAGGCTCAAGTCTGAAGTCATCTGCTTTCACACTGAAAATCATCTTATTTGCATATCCAGACAGTGAAGTGTCCCTCTTCCCCAATGTTGTTTATGCAAAAAAAGAAGAAATGATAAAGGCTGCCAAATACAGATGAAGTTGTTTCAAATTTATGTTTTTGACTGAATATGACTGTACTGAAAGGCAACCGGGTATAAAAAGCCTTTGTTCTTTTAATGAAAAAAAGCATGTAGCAAGCAAACTTAAAAATGCTTTTTGCCTGTGAACCACCTAAGCTTGAGGCAAGTATAAAAACCATTAATGGGCTGCTTGTTTTCTTGGTCTATCCACCAGTCCATAGGATGAGGTTGGTGGTGACGACACTTAAGGATTACCCTTACGCACCATTCATGCAAAAATTTCCATGGAAAATAGCTAAATTATGCACGTGTTCTGTTGTTGGATTGTGGAAATTTTAAAATGTGTCAACAATATTTTAATATAAAACATGTCTATAATTTACTACCCTGTCCTAAATTATGACTGAAAAATATGTTTTTCATTATTTCGGGAATTTATGTATCCAAAAGTTACATTTCATTATTATTATTTTTTTTTCCAAATTAAAGACGAAAATGTGAGTTATAAAGGTCACAACCGTCCGGATTTTTTCTCCTTGAGAGGACAGTTGGCGCCCTCTTGTGGTGGATGAGGTTCATCGCTTACTTCCGCTTCTGACTACGCAAAATCCGGCTGTGCAGCAGCCATTTTGTCTGTTCGGGCAAGTCTACCCGGACTGTCGCGAACTGCAGTTCCACCTTAGCAAACAAATTAAAATGTTGCCGTTTTGGCGTGCTTGTTTCACCTGAACTATACTCTAGAACTATAATAAAAATCATACTTCTCTGCCGAGGACCGAAGAGGCCTCTCTAGTTCAAGAAAAGACCGCATTTCAGCGGGGAAACACGCGGATAATCCGAGCCATGTCGTGTGAAGAAAGCTACTTGGCCATCCTCCGCTATCTGACAGATGAACGGGAGCCGTACGCGCCGGGGACCTCCGGTAATACCAAGAGGAAAATACGGAAAGCAGCGGCCTGCTACGTGGTGAGGAACGGGACTCTGTTTTACCAGCGACGGCAGAAAGGCCAGAATGATTTCACCGAGCTGGAGGTGGTGCTGCAGGACTGCCGGAGGAGGGAACTTATCAACCAGGCGCACATTATCGAGGGAGGGGAGCACCTCAACCAGCAGCTCACCTGGGAAATTATCTCTCAGAAGTACTGGTGGAGAGGTAAGGCCCCGGGGCGAGCCGCCCCCAGCAAACCGTCTGTATTTATACCGCGGGGCTGATTGAGTCCATTTAAACGTTGTCGGAAATAAACGGAAACCAGTTAACTGCTGACACAAACATCCAGCTGCTCTCTGCTGCCAACTAGCGGCGAACTGGCGCGAGGAGGATCAGAAATGTCTTCCAAGTGTATTTTTAATTCCTCAGGGGCGTAGCCAAGGGGTGTCCGGGGTCACTGGCTAGTTTGCACACAACTAATCCTGAAGCTCTTTAAAGCTTCTTTCACAAAACATTTCCATCTTCCTCTGGGATATTCACAAATCCAAAGAGAATACAGCCATGACTTAAAATCTACCCATCTTTTCAGCACAATAATGGCAGACAAAGTCCATGTAGACATGGTTTGTAGCAGAACGGAGGCTTTTACATTTAAAATGCAAATTATTATTGTGACGATTAATTGGCTAAAAAAAAAAAAAAGGTTACATTCTGCTGACTTTTGTTATTTAATCCCTTTTTATACAATATTCGAAATACATTAAGAGATGCAAATAAATAAATAATTAAATTCCATTAAAAAAAAAAAAAAAAAAAGTAAAACATTTCATTGCCTTTCTCAGTGAAAGCTTGATCATTTGTAGCAAAAGATGCTACAGCAAAAAAAAATCCTTTAAACATCAACATGTGAAATATTTAGCATTTCTGTGTGACTGATCGTCAATAAAGTGGAGGGTCTGGCTGTTGATTATTTTTTGCTCTAATTGATTAATAAATGGGAGCGGAAGCTGCTTAGTAGATTTTTTTTATACATATAACTTGAACAAGTTGAAGCTAAAATTGGGCCTCTTGAACATTTTTATCTTGCATGCAAAATGTATTTATTTTTGCACATAGTTCGGCTTAATCACCGCCCTGAATATGTTCCTCTTTCAGCAAATGTTCTTTTTTTTTTTTTAGTCCGGTTAAAAAAAAGTCATTGATTTAATTACTAAATTAGTTGACGCTTATTTTAATAATGGATTCATCTGGATTAATCGTTTCAGCCCTAAATAAATATACTGGTATTACATCAGGTCAAAGCTGTCCTCTAATTATGACATACATACGACTTAGTGTCACAAACAACTAAGAGTGGATTCATTGAAGATTTTTCTGTTTTCTACTGTTCTACAGTGCAGAAACCTCAAATATTTTGTTAACGGACGCTTCAACATGTTCATGTGCGATATAAACACGTAATGTTGCCGCCTTCTTCTTCTTCTCCTCCAGGGATCCTGAAGAACGTGAAAGACCACATCAGAGAATGCGCCCAGTGTCAGAGCAAGCGCAGCGCGGACGACGGCTCTGGGCCGCGGCCGTTCTCCAGACAAGGGAGGCGGAAGTTCGGGCTCATGGAGGACGAGGACGACGAGGAGGAGGAGGACGGAGAGGACATTTTGTTCTCGGCAGACCTGTCCTCCCAGAGACCCAAGTTGGCCAAGGGGACGACTAAACACGAAGTGGTTTACGTACGTGGCGGTGTCAGAAACGCGAGTCTGTGGCGCCTCCAGCCGCTTCTCAGCAATTTGCTCTGCAATCGTTTTGTTTTCAGGTGAACAGCAAAGGAGAGGTGAACCAGTTCCTGCCCAAACACAGCCAGACCATGCTGGACAAGCTGAACCAGCAGCGCATCAGCAACCAGTTCTGTGACATCACGCTGCTGATCGAAGGGGAGGAGCACCGCGCCCACAAGGCCGTGCTGGCCGCCTGCAGCGAGTACTTCAACGAGCTCTTCTTCGAGAAGGGCGCCGTGACGACGCACGAGGCTGTGGTGGACCTCTCTGGTGAGCGCTCTGCTGCTCTCGCCCATGTTACTCACACACACACACGCACACACACTCACGCACATACAATGAGAGAGTAGTAGTGGATGGGATTTCATTGTTTTCCTGTTCTTAGTAGAAAAAATATGTGATGAAACACAATACTTTATCCCTTTTTCTGAATATTATTTCCTTCCTTCATCTGTTTCATGTCTTTCTGTCTTGCTTTCCTTGCTTCCTTCCTATTACACTCTTTCTTTCTTTCTTTCTTTCTTTCTTTCTTTCTTTCTTTCTTTCTTTCTTTCTTTCTTTCTTTCTTTCTTTCTTTCTTCTCTTTCTTTCTTTCTTTCTTTCTCTTTCTCTCTGTCTCTCTCTCTCTTTCTCTCTCACTCCCTGATGTCCTTTCTGTTGTTCCTTCCATGCTGCTTTCCTCCCTTTTTCAAGTGTTCGTCATTCAATTCTTCCTTTTTTCCACTTATTATTCCTTCCTTTTTTGCCTCACCCACTTTAGAAACTTCCACCCTAAATTCACACTTCATCCTTTTAACTCTGGTAAGTTTCTGAATAAATGTCTCCAATGTTTCTATTAAACTCTCTCTCTCTCTTTCTCACACTTTCTTTTTCTCCGTCTTTCTCTCAAACTCTCTCTCTGTTTCTTTCTGTCTCTCTCTCTCTCTGTCTCTCTCCAGGTTTCGCTAAGGCCAGCTTCCTCCCGCTGCTGGACTTTGCGTACACCTCGGTGCTGACCTTTAACTTCTGCGTGATGGCTGACATCGCCAACCTCGCCCGGCACCTGCTGATGACGGAGGTGCTGCAGATATGCGAGTCGGTGCACAAGCAGGTGGAGGAGCAGAAGCTGACGGTGTACCAGAAAGGAGACGTGCACACGGTGGTGGCGAGCGCCCTGGCGACTGACGACGCCAAGGTGGAGCCGGACGCCTACATGGTGACCATAGAGGACGACGGCAGCACCGTGGTAACGCACGGCGCCTGCATCCAGCAGCCGGTGACGGTCCTGACCCAAGCGATGGCGGGAGACGGCGTCGAGGGCGGGCAGAGCGAGACCATGACGCTGATCGCTCACGGCGAGGAGGGGGAGCACGGCGACACCCTCACGCTCATATCGGGATGCGGCGAAGGACTGGAGGGCGAGACCATGACGGTGGTGACGCACAGCGGCCAGGCGGGGGCCAGCGAGTCGCTCGCCGTGGTGTCGGCCTGCCTGGCCATGGAGCAGCCGCAGGTGGTCGAGGCCGGCGCCTTCGTCCTGGACGTGGACGCCGACAAACACGCCCCCTCAGAGGAAGTGGTGCTGGAGGCGGAGGCGGCCGCTCCGCCCGAGGCCCAGAAAGAAGAAACGCTTCCCGTCCCTCAGAAACGCAAGCGGGGCCGTCCGCCCAAGGTGAAGCGGGAGGTTGAGGTGGAGGGGTGGATACCGCCAGAGGAGGATCCTGCAGAGGACGAGCACGCCGACAAGCAAGAGGCGACCTCGGACGACCTCAGCGGTAGACGACTGCGGCAGCGCTACATGGCCGAGGGCGGATACGCCCGGCTACACATGGGCCTGGAGGAGGAAGAGGAGGCGAAGAGTGTAACTCCGCCCCCTGCCACGCCCCCGAAGGTACAGCTGATGGTTTAGTCCAAGTTGTTTGATGGCCTGGGTGAAATGGACTTGAGGCTTTATCTTAATATTTTGTGATACCATTAGATAAGTGATGATAAGAACTACTAAATATTCCTTTTTTAGCTCACTGTACGTCAGTAGCTACATGGGCAGCAACCATTACCTCACTAAACAAAAACAGCCTCATTAATAATGTTTCTTAGGACACCTGGCACATAAAAGAAAATTGTGATTATTTTCACTGAACTGCACCCAGTGACAGTTTTCAATTTTGAAAAAAACGTCCAGTCACAGGTGGGTCCGAGGAAGAGAGGAAGACCACCAAAGAGGCCGGTGGAGCCTAAGTTTGAGGGCGAGCCGGAAGCCGTCGTGGAGGAGAGCGCCGCCGAGAGCGTGACGGTGGCAGAGCTTCGACCTGAAGAGGTGGTGGCGAAGGAGGCGGAGCCGGAGGTAGAGGCCAAGCAGCAAGACGGCGCAGCGCAGAGCGCCGGGAGCGGAGAGCACACCTGCTCCGAGTGCGGCATGTCCTTCCAGAGGCGCTACTCTCTCATCATGCACACGCTGAAACACGAGAAGGCCCGCGCTTACAAGTGCAGCGTGAGTGTTGATGTCTCAGTAGATCAGAGATGATTGATGGCAAACGGAGGGATTTATTTCTGTTTATTTCAGATGATTATGTCTTTAAGATGGTAAGTCTAAATGACCAGAGCGCAAGCTGCTCTGTTTGCATTGTTGGTTCTGCTGTCCCTCAATAAATCAAAGAGTCAGTAGACAGTCAGCCTACAGGGATTTGACCTGAGACCATTAATAGAATTAACTTTGATGAATCGATTATCGAAATAATTAAGAGTTTGTAGACTCAGAAAAGGCAATTTGCTTAAAAACACAACAACTGTTCTTTTTTTTTGTACAAAATGGTGCAAAAAAATAATGTACAATTTGTATTGAAGATGAAAAAAAACCCTTTGTCTGTAAACATCTCTCTCCTCTTCCTACTGTTCGCTCCAAAACGGCAGAAAAGCTGTCGCACTCCAAGCATCGCGACAGACAATTTAACAATGTTTATCTGACGGAAAGTTCCACGTCTAAGCAACAACTCGTAGGTGAGAGCGCTGACCGCCACAAACGACCGGGCGGAACAGGGTGTAATAAAACATCATTTAACGAAGCTTCCAGGCAGATACATTTTCCTGGAGGAATTTTAATAATCGAGGTACTTGAATCATTCGAGGAATCGTTTCAGCTCCACTACAAATTGTCAAGCAATCGCTAATGTTGTATTTTTAGGCAGTAAAATAAATTGGATTATTGATTTGAACCTTTATGCATTTTTATTAATTTATAAAGTATGTTTAAGTGGTTAAATGAAAGATCTGCTGATATTTTTATCTGATTGATTGTCAGAAGAATCAATTACTGTGGTTTATTGATTATTAAAGTATGGATTTTTATTACTACTTTATGTGTATATTTGCATTTTATTCATCTAAAATTTTCAGTAAAATAATCATTACTATGGATCACATGATTATCAAAGCAGAACCTGGTCACCCGGCTTGCTTTGTTTTTTCCTTCCACTTAACTTTCTGACAACATTTCAGATAGAGTTCTGAAAAAAAAAAGAAATCGGCATTTTTATTTATTGTGCTCCTCAATACAACTTTTTTTCTTTGTTTTTGTCGTTCTCCAGCTCTGCAGTAAGGAGTTCCAGTACGCCGCCTCGCTCCAGGCTCACCTGGCCCGACACAAGCAGCAGAGAAGCCAGCGGGCGCCGTCCGTCCCCAAGGCCCCGCCGGAGCCGGGCCCCACGGAGCGAGCGGAGAGCGAGCTGGACGACAAGTCGGCGGCGGCGTACACCCGCCGGGAGTTCGTGTGCGACATCTGCGGGAAGACGCTGCCGAAGCTGTACTCGCTGCGGATCCACATGCTGACGCACACGGGCGTGCGGCCGCACACCTGCAAGGTCTGCGGCAAGACGTTCGCCCACAAGCACAGCCTGAAGATGCACCGCGTGCTGCACGACGTCACCAAGCAGTTCCAGTGCGAGTACTGCAAGAAGACGTTTGTCAGCAAGAGGAGCATGGAGGAGCACACCAGCCTGCACACAGGTCTCTCACACACACACACACACACACACACACACACACACACACCCACACACACACACACACACACACACACACACACACATTTGCGCGGCTATCTTTGCAGTAACTTTCCATTGACTTCCATTCATTTCTGCAGCCTAAACCTTACCCTAACCCCAACCATTACATTCCTAACCCTAACCAAAACTCAATTCACACCTTAGTCCTAAATCTGACCCCTGACCCAAAAACAGCGTTTCCCCTTGTGGGGGACCAGGCTTCAGCCCCCACAACGTAGCATGTGTCAGGAAAATGGTCCCCACAAGGTATTAGAAACAAACACACACACACAGTGTGGTTGTTAAAACCCTCTCTCCTCTGGGTGGGTTTAATCTGTGGTTGTCGCTCACACCTCACCACTGGATTGGTTTCAGTCATCAGTGCCACCCATAACCCGGCACCATCATTTCTACATCCCTCACAACTTGAGGGAACTAAAAGAAAAATAATTGAGCAACTCCATCCAACATTTCCTCAACATCTTCCTCTGGTTTATTCTTCTTTTGAAACTACTTTAATAAAATCGTCTGAAAATGCTACCAACAGAACTGTTACCGACATTAAACTCTGTCGTATCGAACTACATTAGTTAAAGGGGCAGTAAAGTCAAACTTTGAGCTTCTCATCATGTTATGTAGTCACTCCCCCATCATAAACAAAGTGTTGTCGTGTTGCTTTGATTCTTTCATGCATGTTTGAGAAATCCTTCAATCTCAGTTCAGTTGTGTAAAACACCTGGATGGTCCTCGCTCCTCCTTCTTTTGACTGCAGTTTCCAAGTTTCCGACATTCCACAACTCCCCCCCTCACTCAGCTCCTTCAGACTAGCCAGCAGCAATTAGCAAACACCTGAGCTCATTATAGGAGCTGCTTCTCAGTGCAACACCGATTAAAAAACGTCGTGAAAGGGTGAAGAGAGGAGCCATGTTTTTACCGCAATAATTATTGAAACAATTTATCATCAGGTTTCCACAAGCCTGAACTAATAATGCGTTCAACTTAACCTTTTCTCTACTTCTACTTCATCTCTACCTCACTTGGCTTGGTTTTTCAAAATAAAGCACATTTTAACGCACATTGAAAACCCTAAAGGTTCACTCTGAAGGTGCTGTGCTTTCTTTATCTCTCCGTGTCGGTGCAGAAGAATCCCTGAAACCATGAGAAGCTCAGCTCAAAATTCCCATTTTTACAAACCTCTCTCCTCTCCTCTCCTCCAAATGAAATCCACAGGTGAGTCAAAGTATCTTTGCAACACCTGCGGCGCCACCTTCCACCAAGCCTCGGCTCTGAGCAAGCACTTGAAGAAGCACCAGCCCAAACCAGAAGTGCGTCCGTTCTCATGTTCTCAGTGAGTGACCCGGCTGCCGTTGACCTCTGTGACCCAAACACCAAAACCATCCACTGACTCTCTCTTTCTCCCTCTGCAGCTGTGAGAAGAGTTTTTACGAATCGAAGGATCTCCAGCAGCACATGAACAAGCACATGGGCCTGAAGCCCTTCCAGTGCCAGGTGTGTGGGAAGTGCTACAGCTGGAAGAAGGACTGGTACTCACACGTCAAGTCCCACAGCGTGTCGGAGCCCTTCAAGTGAGGAAAACACACACAGCGGCCCGATTCCTCCTCACCACCACTCTGCCTTGCAGGAGTACTTTGATTTAACAGAATAACAAAACAGAAGGAAAATGATGCAAAACCCAAGACAGCAACGAAGCAACGTTTCAGTTGGCATCAGCCAGGAAACTGCAGTCAGTCCACCGCTAGTTTAGTTTACAGTAACTGAAATCCGCTTGAAATCCTTTAAAATGTTTAGATTTCACTTTGGCGTCTTCAAGGTTCGGAAAGTGTTTGATATTCAAAATGCTTAGTTTTGTAGTTCAGAGCAAAGTAACGCTTGAAAGAGTTATTTACAGTTAAAGCGGACGGTTTCATCCACCCTCCCTTTACAAAAATCTTCTCGCCAAGCCTTCCTGGCATTTAGCCAATTTAAATCATTTTGATCTAATCGACTTAAAATAAGAGAAGTTTGAGAATTTAACTCCAGACGCGAGAAGAAAAATGTCATGAATATTTAACTCTGAGCTAATAGTATTAATATTGATCATTAAAAAAAAAAAAAATTGTTTTACATTTTAAATATTAGTTATTGAAATTGGGGAATTTTTTTTTCAATAGATGCATTTTAGGTTTGCTAGAGAGAATGTAGAAAACCACCATAAGACCCCATTAATAACAGTAATAAATGACCCATATTAGTGAATTGATCTACTTTTATCTCCAAACTTGAAATACCTCGTAGAGCCACCAGATGGAGCCATTTCCAACTCCTGACAGGTAACGCAGTGAATTAATATTTTAATTGACCCAAAAAATAATTTCCTTTAATGTATAAAAACACCAATGTTGCTGTTTCACTCTTATGATTATTTACTTGTTTGTTATTTTTAGGATAATCTAATCTGCTGTCAGTCGAAGGTTTTATCACGACAGGATCTAATTTTCTCTCGATGTCGTTTCGACTTGTTTCTCTGACTTCAGGGTAAACAAAGTGATTCGGTTTGATTTGGCACAACAAGGAAAAGTAAAGCAGCCGAGCGAACTCGATCAGTTCTAACAGCTCTCATCTCACTGCTGTGTTTTCATTAAGCCGGACTTGCAGCTTCCTGAAACAACGAAGCTGAGAGCAACATTGAAAAAAAAACAAACTCCCACATCATTAACTCAGCAGTAAGACACTGAAGGTTTACCTTTGAAATATTTTTCTCTTCTAACATAAAGAACCTGAAATGCTCCAGTAAATGACAGGAAGAGTTCAAAACTATTAACTCACTATTTTCATCATCTTTGAATGTTTTATTGTAGGAGCAGTGCGTTAGACGCGCCACTTCAGCAGCTGATTGCATGGCATCAATTTAATCACTTCATCTGCTGTTAAAACAGAAATGATTTCATTTGTTTTCCAAGTCTGGAAAATTTGAGCCAATGAAAAGAAATGAACAAGGATGAAAACTCAGATTATTATTTTTTTTTTTAACCAAATCCAAATTATATAACTGTAGATCTATGTATATATATATAATAAATAAATAAAATTAATTTCCACAGAATATGTCCAACTTTTTAGAACACTCCTGAGATTTAAACCTGCTTAGCTTGCTGCCGTCACTCTGAACCCAAAGGGTCTCAGGTGGAAGAAAAAGTCCAAATTTTTCAAAAATGAAATTTTCAGAAGCATTAATCAATTGAATCAATTTCTCACCTCGCCATACTTACAGTCCAAGAACGTTAGAACGTTGTTTTAGTCTCAAAACGTTGAGTTTATACTCCCAGCCTGTTCCACTCACACAACACAGTGTCTCCACCTTTAGAAAGGTCCAGTCAAAGTCCGGACCTGACCTCAGCAGTAATGTGGGGTCGCTCTCTGTCCGATCCGACCAAGCGCACAGAGGCCGTGTTCAGGTCTCTGCTGATTGGCCGGTGGCAGCACGCACAGCCGCAGTCAGCGTGTGTCCGTGTCCTCAGGTGTAACGTGTGCGGGAAGGAGTTCTTCGAGAAGGCTCTGTTCAGGAGACACGTGAAGAAAGCCACGCACGGCAAGAAGGGCCGGGTGAAGCAGAACCTGGAGCGGGAGTGTCAGCAGTGTGGCAGGAAGTTCACTCAGCTCAGAGAGTACCGGCGCCACATCAACAACCACCAGGGTGAGCCGGCACAAAATGTTCCAGAGGACTTCTGGTCTGGTTTCTACAGGAGCTTATTTAAAGATATTTGCACTATAAACTGGACCAAAATCATTTGGTGACATTTTCTGTTTTTGCAGTGTGACGAAGAACGTGTTTAGTGTTCTATATTCTCACTCTATTCATTTTTCTCTAGGAGTGAAGCCGTTTGAATGTCTGACCTGCGGAGTGGCCTGGGCCGACGCCCGCTCTCTCAAGCGCCACGTCCGGACCCACACGGGCGAGCGGCCGTACGTGTGCCCGATGTGCCAGGAGGCGCACATCGACGCGCGCACCCTACGCAAGCACATGGCCAAGTACCACGTGGACAGCCTTCCGGGGAAGATCATGCTGGAGAAGGACACCCTGCAGTTCCACAACCAGGGCACCCAGGTGGAGCACGCCGTCAGCATCCTGGCCTCCGACCTGCCGCCCGAGCTCAGGCCCGCCCACCCGACCGCCACCGAGGAGCTGGAGACGGTGCTGATCACCGAGGAGACGGTGGAGGCCGTGGAGGCGGTGCAGGCCGCGCAGGCCGCCAACGAAGGCTCGGTGGCGACGCTGTCGGACCAGGGCATCATGCAGGTGGTGAACTACGTCCTGGCCCAGCAGGCCATGTCCGGGGTCAAGGAGGAGGCGTCGGAGGAGATTCACACCATGGAGGTGGAGGTGGCTCACGTGGCCGAGGTGGAGTAACGCTTCACCGACTCTGGCACTCTGGACTTGACTACAAACTTGAGCAGGTGTTTGTTCAGTTTGTATGACGTGTAAAAAAACCAACGAGATTCTGTTTAAAACAGTGTAAAGATGCCTATTTTTCTGTGACTGTACATTAATGTAAAGTAATCTGTGTGCACGACTTGGAGGCGTGTGTGTTTTCTGTAAATGGCCTAACTAAAGCAAAACATGATCAGACACCATAACCTGTATGAATCAGATGCTCAGGATAAATAAAAGTAGAAAAAAAGTTTTTTGTTTTTTTTTTAAATCAGAACCTTCAGCTGCCAATCTCAAGTTTTGAAAGTTTAAACTCTTCGCCAACAATGACAAGATATTTTTAACTTTATTTTGAATTTATAACAAAATACCCTTGATACGTTTGCAAATATTTACAAAACATACAAAAAGCAAAGCATTTAATTCGTGGGTTCACTACTATGACCTGAACTAATGCTCGCACCTGTGCAGCTTGAACGACTGCGCAGGGTTACAACACTTTGTAAAGACTTTATATACAGAATTATATACAAACATTTGGGTTGCTGGCACCTTATTTAATGAAAGAATACCAAAACATGTCTGCGGTAAAACAAATACTTGTGTTTGGCTTAAACAACTAAAATACATCAGTCATGTTAAAAACAAGGAAAACGCTGGGTCAAGAGCATTAGGCCTATATATGGCTACATCAAATGAATGACCATCTCAAAGAAACGTACTTCAAAAGCTGACTGAAGAAGGTGGCAGAAAAACTACAGCTACAGTAGAAAACAGGATGCTGATCCTGTCAATTAATACTTCTTATAGAAGAAATGAAATGTTTACAATCCATTCCGCCTCCACAAAAAAAAAACAAAAAAAAAAAACAACCAGTGAGCCAGACTAATTTACAGAACCAGAAGCAAAAACCCAGACATTGAAATACTCAGCATTTCTTAAGTGCTCTCAAGAAATTAAACAATACAGCTGTGCTCATCACCAGTAATAAAAAAAAATATATATATATATAAAATGAACATAAGTGCATTTCTGCAATCGGTTTTCCAGGATCTGTAGCCTTTGCACCAACAGTCAGGCTTTTCTCTTTGTTTTTTGAATGAAATGTTCCATTTTTTGGGTGTGAAATGAGATGTGAAATAAGGCTCTGGGAATCGAGAGAGAGAGAGAGAGAGAGAGCGAAGCGGCTCCTACTCCCCCTCCTCCTTGATGCGCTGCTGCTTGTTGCGGCGGGAATCCAGGTCGAAGGAGAAGTCGGACCACTCGTCGCGAGGCGGGAAGGAGATAGTCTGGCGCAGGGTGAAACGTACGGCGTCTATGACGCGCTCGCCCCGCGCCTCGGAGGAGCCCACGCTGACCGTGGAGGCGCCACTGGTGGTGCGCACTATGTGCGGCGGAGGGGAAAAGTCCATGGCCTGTCGGTGCTCCATGATGCCCTTCCAGATGATGTGCTGGAACTCGGCGGGGATCTTCAGCCTGGACAGGTCCTAATGGTCATTACACAGGGGGGGAGGGGGGCAGGGGTTAGTATGCGCAGGCCGAGCCCCTCTCTTCTCTCTAACCCATCATATGACTCGTGTTGGATAGGCAAGGGCTCACCTCCAAGTTATAGTTCTCAATCTGGTACATGTTGGTTAGGCCTTGTGCTGTGAAGTAATCCAAGCAGCCTGCACAGCCCAGCCGTAGGAGGAAGCTGCAGGAGGACAAGCAGGAGACTGTTGGTCCGCTCTCATCACACCACCAGTGAAAACATTCAGCTGCAGCTTCCAGGTTAACTTTTTAACTCGCAGTGTGACGTCAAAGCGTTTTTTTTTGTTTGTTTATTTTTTGTCTTTTAAACCATTCTAAAGTGATGCTGTTAGCTACAAAAAAAATATGATTACTCAATTTAACAGGTACAGCGTTCCTGCAATGGTAAAAGGCAAGCAAACAAAACCAAAGAAGCGGCGTGGATGTGTGGCGACAAGCGTTGCTTAGATACCTGGAGATGCTGCTGTCCATGGGGTATGGAGGAGGGGGGGTACAGTGGGAGGAGGGCACCAGGGGCAGCTGTTGCTGCAGGGCGTGTGTGGGGCTCAGTGAGCTCATGTCAGCACTCATGGGGATGTGGGAGCCCATAATGGGGGTCACTGCAGAAACAAAGGGAGCTAACGTGAGCCTTCATCTCACTGCTCTGGGTGGAAAGGTCAGCGGAAACGGAGGGGTGGGGGGCGATGTGGGGGGCTGGTACTTCGCCAATGGCTTTTAGCCAATCAGTGAACACACCATACATACAACACCATCGTCACTACTTCCAACACTCTTTAGTGTGGAAGTAGTTCCTGAGAAAGCAGAGTATCTAAGGGCATTTTGATAGATGAAGCTCGTTTCTATGGCGATATTACAGAGCAGGACTTTAAAAAGTGTTGAATTCATGCATCTGAAATTAAGGTGTCTTATAGTCATAAAAAAAAAACTAAATTGTTTAAAGACATAACAGGACTTCAGGACTATGAATGTACGTCGTCTTCCTTTGTGACTCAGAGCTAATATATGCTAATATATCCCAGCTAGCTTTATGATGTCCATCGTGGGTTAATTGTAAATTTATTGCCAGTCGGTTCACTTCTGTTCCAAACTAAAACTATGTTCCTTTTCGAGTTAATAAGGCTCTACTTCATCTATCAGAATACAGACAGTAATGCTGACAGTGCTAATCGCTCTAACGCCTTAAAGAAGACGCTAACCACAGTTTAGCTTTGTTTTGTAACAGACTGACACAGTGTGACATCACCTCTTTGTTTTAAAGACTCCTGCGTCGTTACAGTAACTAAATCCTCTCAAGTATTACGTTCATTGACTAGTAGGGTTTTGTTGGTAGCCGAGTCTGTCTGCCCCACAACCTGGAGGACCTTACTGTGTTTGTAGTTTGTCAGTTTTGTAGTTTTTTTTGGAAGCAGGTCATTTATCAGTCCCTCCAGGATGCTGCCATGTTGCTTTGTGATTATTGTGGCCTAAAACTCTTTCAAAAAGTTGCAATTTTGAAAAAGGACAGGAATTGAACTGTTAATATTTAAAGTCCAAAAAAACATTTTCAAGTACCTTGTTGGAACGGAACCCTTAATGCAAATAAAATCAGAGGTCAAAGTGCAAAACGAATTCCATGTTAGTCATTCAATATGAATCCTTTACATAGGAGAAGAAAAGATGCAGATCTTTAGTGTTATTCATGTTTTCATCTTCCATGTTCTTCTTTCCATGTTTGGTGAAACAGGAAGTTCGATTTGAATGGGGCTAAAGCGATTGGTCAGAATCCAGCCGAGTCGCTGTGATTGGTCAGAAGAGAAGGAAATCGGGTCAGATGAGTGGAAAAGTTGGTGAGAGCTGCGAGTCTGTGCAAAATTTGCAAATGTCGAGTGAATCCACATTAACAGTTGCGATCTCAACGTCTCAACTTCCTGGAGGCACTGATTGAAAGTTTTAAAAGAACGATCCGTCTCTGCAGCTTAGAGTTTCACAAAAAATTATCGTAAATTGGCCAGAAAGCCTCTGACGGGTGGATCTCGACTTTTAGCATGCTCGCGGGCGTTGTGGGGCGGGGCGGGGCTCTGGGGGCAGCTGTGTGTGTTCGGTAGCGGGTGTCTGGGCGGACAGCAGACTTACTGTCAGTGAGGCCTCCCGTCATGCTGGAAGGGGTCAGCGTGTTGCGCTGCTGCGGGTTGATGAGCTGGCTCACCGACGGCAGCTTGTTCACTTTTCCGTGAGTCGGGGAGCTGGACCCGAAGGAGGTCGGGGACTGCATGGAGGTTCTGGAGCAGGAGAGAGAAGAGGCGAGGCGCCGTTAGCGACGCCCTCAGAGTCTAGATATGAATCTTCCAGTCATGTCATATTACCTCATGATTACTGTGGGGGGTTTTATTGTTTTTAATGACAGAAAAAGAATCAGATTCCAGCAGGAAAAGGTTTTTATTCCGTTTTATTATATTATGACAGAAGAGCGTGCAGAAGCCAGCAGGAGAAGCTGATCTGTTTCAAACAGAGAGGTCACATGGTGCACATCTCAAGCTTGATCTATTCGAAGCCGACTTTGAGGAAAAGTTCAAACGCACAAACTGTCCTGCAGTGGCTTTAGAAAACATGACCTGCACTAGCAGGTACGTTTCACTCATACCCTCAAAAAACCCAGAAAAAGTTTGAGTCCAGCTCTCGGAACAACGCAAAGGCTCAAAACGTTTACTTTAGGAGTCTCAAATACAATAAAAAAAGAAGAAGAAGAAGAAGCAGCAATCAGGCTTTGTTCCTGTACAAACCTCAGTCTAGAGGCTGAAAGATGGCAGCGCTTCACAAACAGCATGCAAAGTCAGTCAAATGAGTCTGTCCAGCAAAACGAGCCCCACCACAGGACGGAGGAGGGACAGGAGAAAAAAATGATACTAAAGTAGACAGAGAGGAGGTCCGTGTAGGCCGGAGGAAGATGAAGATGAGGAGGAGGAGTAGGAGGAGGAATGTGGAGCAGAGTTTCAGGAGGAGCTGCAGCGCCGCCTCTGCTCTCCTGCAGACTCCAGGAGCTGGCTGCCCAGACGGCTTTTTATCAGGCTGCAGGGAGGAACCAGAGACAAGAGAGAGAGCAGAAATAAGGGCTCAGCGCAGGAGGAGAGACAGAGAGAGAGGCAGAAAGAGAGAGAGAGACCCTCCGTGGGCCAGAGGTGAAGAAAGCAGCAGGAAAGTATTCACAAAACCTTTGACTTCAGCAACTTACTTACTGCAGTGCAACTGCTGGCCAGAAGATGGCAGTGTGTGCACACAGAACAGGGCGTTTCACCACAGAGAGGCGTTCAGTGTGAATGCAGACAGAACTGAAGTCATTTATTTACAATGGAATGAAGGAGTGAGGAAAACCACAAACACATGAGACAAGCGGAGCTGAGAGGAACACGGTTCAGAAATCGCTGCGCGTGTTTCACTGCCAGGCAGCAGAAACACAGTGTGACCTCACAGAGAGGCGGTAACTGTCTCCTGGTTGCTATGGGTCGAAGGCGTCTGAAACACTCTGACTCTGCTGAAGCTGGCAGAGCAGCTGACGGTGTTACCTCCAACCTGAGAACTTAAACGCCGCCTCTCGTCACCATTCGGCTTCCTGGCTCCCGACTCGAGAGACAACGAGACGGGAGGGAAGGAAAAACTGCCCCGGCTTACCGCCAGGCTCGCCCTCTGACGGTGGCAACTTTGAGGGATTCTGGGTAAATTTCTGGATAGCTGCGGCGCTTCGCCGGCAGCACGATGGAACCCGTGACCTTTATCTATCAAATCTGCTCGGTTAGTGGTGTGTAGCTGGAGTCACGCAGGAAAACATGCAGCTGGAAATGCACCAGGAACCAGCCGGTCAGAAAAATCTGACATAACTTAAGTTTACTTAAAGCTGCAGTACATCACTTTTGTAGAAAAATACAAAAAAAGTTTGTCTTTTTTACATATTAGTTAGTAATATGTAAAATTTCACCTGTCTCATGTTATTCTGTGGCAACATGGAGACAGTTTTAACAAATATGTTAATAAGTTACATACTGCAACTTTAAGTTCCTACATTATAGCTGGAACTGATGTTTACGATCAGAAAAGCTAATAACGCTAAGCGCTAACATAAGAATTTACACTCAAAATACCACTTCTTTGTTTTAAAATAAGAATAAAAGCCCACTTTACAGCAAACGCTCTCTCACCCAGTGTGACGTCGCCTCTGGTCCTAAAAGACGACTTTATTTTCAATGCTTTTCATTCTGGTCGCTAAACAGAGACCAGAATTGACTGAACTGGGTGGTAAAGGTCTGAGCCACAAAGCTGATGAGTGCTTTTCTACTGTTGCTGGAAAACCTTTTTGTTTCATTTCAGAACAATCCGAGCTGGCACTCACTGTTTCTGGAGGAGGTTCTGCTGCTGCTGTCGGTACGACTCTATTGTGTGTTGTGGCAGGAACTGCATGAGCTCCAGAGATTCTTTGATTTTCACCAACATCTCATAGATTTCACGACCTTTGATCTGCAGTGGACAAAGAACAAAATCAGAGAGCGTTAGGAAGCAGTTCGGAGGTCAGAACACAGTTTTACTCTATAATTTATAGACTTACAGGTAAACAAAACACTTCCTCATCTGTAGATCTTCTCTTCTTGATGGTGGACATCTGGATGCTTTGGGAAATCTGGCGGTAAGCTGGAAAAGAGCAGGAAAACCAAAGCGGAGTGAATGGAAAGCCGTGGTATGTCAGACACTTACGCTGAGGCAGAACAGGAGGAAGGATGGAGCAGGGCGGCAGGCAGAGGGGATGCTATCGCTAGCGCTGATGCTAACAGTGTTAGTGGTTGAGTCTCCTGGACACGATCTGCACGTCACGTAAAGCCAAAGCTCATCAGCCCGCCACCAGCCCCGGCCCTACTTACGGCGCTTCGTACCCTCACTGCTCTTTGAGTTGTCCGTTACGTGCTGCTTGCGGATGCTGTCCTCGTCCGCCTTCCGGTCTCGGCCTGGGCAGGCGCAGATCCGGGCCTCGAAGCAGCGGCGGCCCAGAACCTGTCCACTGGGAGGGGGGGAGAGGACACGGAGACTCTGTCAGACACAAAGTGAGCGAACAGCAGCGGCTGCCGGAGAGGACGGAGCGGCGTCTCTTACTCTCTGGTCTCCAAGGTGACGATGATGAGGATGGGGCGCCGGTTCATTCCGCCCACGCAGCTCGAGTTGCACATGAAATTATACAAGATTGTTGTGAATTCTGTCCCGACCTGAAGAGGGGAAACAAAGACAGAGAGAGATTGGACCTTTTAAATCTCTTTTAAAGATACGTTTCTGTCACACTTTGGCTCATGCTGTTTTCTGTAGCTCTACATTAACTCCTAGTTTTAATCTGTTTTATGTCATTGGTTTGGTGTAAACCGTCAAGCACTTCGGTCCACTGCTGTTTTCAAAGTGCTTTTCTAAAAAATATGACAAAACATTGATTTATTCTTATTTCACGTTGAGCTGTAGCCTTTTATTTAAATCTGGGCAGATGGATTATAAAAACTGCTGCTATATATTCAAACTAAATATTTATCATTTCCTTACAAAACCATGAAGATGAACCTTTTCATAACCCAAATGTATTTTATTTAATAGACCAAAACAAACTAGTCAATCATTTTGAAGGGATTGAAAAACTTTTGGCACATTCTTTTTTTATATATATAAATAAAAATCTGTTAGGAGCAGAATGCATTTCTATTCAGCCCCTCCTGAGTCAGCACTGTAAATAGCTGAAGCCCAGTGAGATTGGATGGAGAACTTAGGTTATTTTCAAGTCTCAAATGGATTTGGTCTGGACTTTGACAGGGTCATTTGAACAAATCTCCTTTGATCCGTTGTGGTTTTGGATGCCTGTTTAAAGTCATCCAGTCTCTCCAGGCTTTTTCCAGCCTGGAACAAGATGCTTCCACCACCATCTTTGTGATATTGCACCATCTTTGTGCTGCTAGATTTCTAAAATCTAATAAAGTGGCACTTTTTCCAATCAGACTAACTTCTTCTGCATTTCTGCTGCTCCCCCAAAGCCGTCAACCTTTAGAGTACTGTCAGCTTCCTGCTTGCCACTCTCCAAAGGCCAAAGGTAAGAAACATAAACTTCTCAGATTTTTTTATTCATAAGCATCATTAAAACCATGCACCTCTCATCTTTCATGTAGTTTGCATTTATAAAGTGGCAAACCTTTGGAAAAGCTAGAAGGTTTCCTCACCTGTGGAGGCTCGTATGGAACTAGTACGCTCTGTCTCCCGGTGATGGTGTCCTCCAGGTACTGGGCGTGGCTGTTTCCCTCCACGCGGATCAGGTGGCTCGGCGGCGCGATCTGACCTGGAAGCGGCGCCGTCGGATTGTTAAAACGCTTCGCACTAACAACAATCAGAGTGTGAGGTTTGGGACTGACCGTCGTTGAACTCGCGGCTCAGCTCGTGGTTCGGGCAGCGCTTCACCACCTCGGTCACGTGTTCGGCTTTTTTGTAGACGGGCATGGCCCTGATGACGGCCCCCTGCGGAGGCGGGGTCAGCACTTTGATCTGAATGGGACAGGTCTTGGCAATCTGGCAGTAGAGCTTCTTTAGGTCTGTCGAGTACTGAAACATAAAAACAGAGGTGGAAATGAAAACTCTTGTTTGGGTCACATCAAGATTATAAATGTCCTTAAAGGGCCGGCTGTGGTAGAATGTACTGAGAAAACTATCCGTTAAAATATTAAGATTAATCTCTGTGTTAGATTAGTAACATCTTAAATTGTAATCATCCATAACAACTTTTCACATTGATGTAATTTAGTTCAGAGAAAACAGCTTAGAGCTTAAACTATTAATTAATGTGGCCATTTGTTGGCGGGCCGGTTTGGCCTGCGGGCCTCGTGTTTGACACCTGTGCGTCAGAACATTTAAACAAACAGGAAATATCATCTGCACTGCAAAAACACAAACTCTTATCAAGGATTTTCTGTCCAGTTTCCAGTGCAAATATGTAACTACACTCAAAATAAGACAAAACTAACTTGTAAGTACGTTATTGATGAAAAGGATTCAATTCAATTTATTCACAACAAATGTTGTCTTAAGGCACTTTACAAAAAAAATCATTTCACTTCAAACATTTCAATTGATCCTAGATAACAGTTTGATTGATTATTCTAAGTAGATTAAAAGTTTTTTAAGGAAAGCTTGGAGCTTCTTTTAAGTCAACAATTTCTCAATATTGGATTGTTTTTAATATATTAGTTTCACAGGCAGATTATTTGTCTTAGAACATTTTAAAGATTAAATAATCAATACAGTATTGACTTAAAACAAGCTTCTGCAATCATGCTGAAACTAACTTACTTTTTTTGTAAGTTAGTTTTGTATTAATTCAAGTGTTAAGATATTTGCACAAAAAAATTAAATACTTGGAAACACTGAAGTTTCTGCAGTGTGGAAGAAAAACTTGTCTCTGTTCTTAGATTTTACAGTTTGCATTTATTATCTCCAACAGATTCATCTTGGAACACCTGTTGCCCCGACTGAACACTTCTGGTTTTTCCCTGAGGCAAAAAGTGCGAAACGCAACACTGTGATTATGACCTACATAAATAAACACACACATAGAGAGGGAGAGAGGAGGTTTGGTGGCAACAAGTGTGTATTGGCAACCTTAAAAGTGTCGTACAGAGAGCCTGTGGGACTTCCGCCATAAAATGGACCCCTCCAGGAGTAATTAGACGGGGGCCCAGGCTTTGATCAGCGTTCTGCTGAAGCATCTGACGGCTACTCATCATACAGAGCAGCGCTTGTGAAGTGGCTGCCATGCTCCAGCTACATATTAGGCCGGGTGCAGATCTGACTTGTGCGCTTGGCTGGAAATGAATTGCTTTCAGGTCTGAGTGCAGGAGTGGAGGACTAATCGCGCGATCCGCCCGTGACCGATGCCGAAATGCGATGGTTGCTCAAACACAAGCTGGCCCGCGTTCAACTTGGCGAGCCTCAGAGTCATAAATAATGGATGTGCCTTGATCCCTGGCACTGCTGGGATTGATAAGCAGTAAGCCATCAGAAAAGACTGAATTGTTACTAATAGGCACAACCCAACTGTGTAAACAAACCATTCAAATCACTGCTGTGTAAGCAGGGCCTTAAATCCCTCTGTGTGCAGAAGACACAGGCTGGGGGTGGAGGTGAATATTTCCTTGTCAGAGAGAGAGGAGAGAAAAAAAGAAAAGAAAAAGCGCCAGCGGCTGTGTTTGGAAACGCAAACAAACACGAAATTCCTCCTCTATTAAATGTAATTCCAGTGAATCAGGGAACTCATCCCAGTACCAGGATGTGTTGAAGTTAATTTTCCCCAGCTTGGCACAAACACACCTGACTCCTCTCTCCACGCAAAACCTGTTTTCTCATTGACCTCAACTCAACCAGCAGGTTCTGATTTACAGAAATCAGTGCCTCACAAAGGTTTCTGTGGGATTCTGTCACACCGCGACCGCAAACTTCACTTCGTTTTATGACCGACCGAGACAAAAGCAGTGCATAATTGGGAAGCGAAAAGGAAAAATGATATAGTTTTAAAACTTCCTTTTGTATCCCTGCCAGAACCTTTGACACACATTATCTTGGGTTTAATCTAAACGCTAGGATCTAAATCATTCCACGCTGCAAAAACACAAAATAGTACTTTTGGTCTAGTTTCTAGTTTAAATATCTCAGCACACTCATCTTACAAATGTACTTTCAGCAAGACATGAGGACTTCTTTTAAGTCAATGATCAGATTTGATTATTGACTTTGATTATTGAATCCACCAGATTTTTAAAAATCTGGTGGATCCAGATTTTAAAAAATACTGGATCCACCAGCAGATTACTTCACTTATAACAAAACATTTTCCTATGTTATAGGTGAAGTAATTTTTTTTGTTTTTGCAATATTAAGAAATTACTGACTTAAAACAAGCTCCCTTTTCTTGCTGAAAAGTCACTTGTGAGTAAGTTTTGTCTTATTTCAAGAGTAGAAAGATATTTGCACTAGAAACCAGAAACACTTGCTAAGGTTTTGTGTTTTTTCAGTGCTTCGCGGTGTTTTTCCTTCACAACTTTTCAGGAGCTGTGAATCTCTGCAGCTCCTCCAGAGTTACCTACAGGCTCCAGAGTTAAAATATTGCAATATTTCTGTAGAATTTCCACGTTTATTGACGCACTGAATTTCCGACTGGTTTCACTGGATTTTAGTTACGATGCGTCAGAGTAAAGGGGGGTTAATAAGCAGACTAACTCTGCTTTAAACGTCACCACAACTTTCTCTCTAACCAGCCCGCTGCTCTCTTTGGTCTTCATGTCGCTGCTTGTTCACTAATGTTCTCTAATAAACCAAACAGTTGGATTTATACTGAGATTAAATCACCCACTGGTAGCTTAAATTAACATTTATAAATTGGGCGAATTACGAAAGCAAACCATTTCTCTGGGCTTTTTGCAAGTGCTGCAAGTTTAAATGTAGGCGGGGATGAACTCATAAATGCACACCACACTTTTCAGATATTTCTTAAAAGTTAAGTTGACCATATTTAATCTTTACTGCACATTTATCTGCTATTCAGCTTTTTGTCAAATAGCAAAAGTTAAAGTTGTAAGAGCAGTTTTGTGAGATTAATATGATGCTACTTCAATAAAATGTTAAAGAAAGCACTGCAAAAAACAAAACCTTGAGTATTTTTTAGTCTAGTTTCTAGGGCAAAACTAAATGACAAGTAACGTTTTTCCAAGATATAGAAGATTTTTCCCATAAGTGAAATAACCTGCCAGTGGAATCAACATTTATAGATAAGTAACTTAAAAACAGCTCATATATCTTGAAAAAAGTCACTTGTAAGTTAGTTTTGTCTTATTTCAAGTGACATTTGAACTCTAAACTAGACCAAAATCACTTGGTAAGATTTTTTGTTTTTGTAGTGCAGGAATGGCGACTTAAGACCCAAAGCGCAGTTCAGGCTCTGTGACATGTATGTCAACACGACGGCTGAACTGATTCTTCCTTAAAATCAAAGGGGTTTTCTAAAACCACCGCTTCTAAAGAAGAAGCAGAAAAAAAAAAAAAAAAAAAAAGAAAAGAAGAAGTTAAGATAAATAGCGGTGCTTGTCCCCTCGCCTCTAACCTGATACTCCCCGTACGCCTCTGTCAATCAGCTAAATGAGGTGGAGAAGCCAAACGCAGGCGAGGAGAAACAGGAAAAGAGAGCCAAGGATTAGGAGGCGGAAAAAAAAAAGAAAAGAAAAAAAGAGATCATTTAATGGTGTGATCACAGGGAGAAGGATTTATGTAGCAAAAACAACACGAGGTGATGCACAATGATCCAATCAGAGATGTTTGAAGCAGTTTGTTTAGATGATCTTAAACCTCAGCGTTTACAATTATATGCAAAGCACACACACGCACGCACACCCCCACACACACAGAGCAGGAAATCATCCCAGCCCTCCAGCTACAAACTTTTAAGAGCACAACTATGTGCTGCTGCTGATGTGTGTGTGCGTTTGCTGTGCAGAGAGCGAGCGCAGTGGCTGCTGCTGAGAGCGTTCAGGGTGGAGGAGGACGGCGAGTTGACTGATGGGATCCAGTGGCTCACACAGGGCGCGGTGCTCAGGTGTTAACGTGTAATTATGTGCCTTTCATTGGTCACAATGTGAATTACACAGGCGAGGAACAACACTGCCGCACAATGCAGAGAGCCGCTTAATCACAATCATTTGAAAGAAAGAATGAAAAGAAAAGAAAAACTGTTGGTGGGAATCGCATGTGATTGGCCCGCCGGACATCCAACACGTGGCGCGACCAAAAGAAACGCAGGCAGCAACTACACTGCTGCTGCTGAACTAGTACTGGCAGAAAACTGCAAAAGGAGAGTTTGCAGGGATGTGTGTGTGTGCTGTTACTTTCTAAATCCTGCTGAAGTTCCCCCTGACAAGGAAAGAGGGAGAGAAGAAGAGAGAAAGAGAGACTTCCTCTGCAGCGCAGGTTGAGGCAGGCCCACAGCTGTAGCGTTCTTCTCTCCCTGACAGGCGCTGCGGGCGCATGCAGGAGTCAAGTCCTGACAAACATCAGGCCTTAAACAAGCACTGTTTGGCGCCTCTGGTCTTGTCTTCTTCATTCCTGACATGTCATGTCATGCCTGCAGCGTCTTCCAAACCTGTTTAAATCAACAATAATCCAAAAAAGCTGCTTCTTTCCCCCTCTCCTTTCCCCTCTTTCCTTCTTTTCCTGCTTTTTGAGGCGCAGAAGCGAAGAAACCGCCTCTTTATTGGAAGAAATTGAACGGTTTAGAGGACCATTTTCATCCCCCCAAAAAGAGAAACGTCTGACGGTCGTCAGCAGAACTTATCTTGACTAACCAATCATGTGATGACACGCGTCCTGAGGCTAACCTGTACGCTGCCCTGTAGCCACTCGTAGTCTGAGGATCCAATACACATCACTCTCCTGCTCAATTCCACCCATCCTGCACTCTTTTTTTGGTTAAAAATGAGCAATAAAGCAACTACAAAAACCCAATATGTATTAATTTAGGAAAAAATAAAAGGTAAAACTGTTCGTATTGTTTAAAATGATTTCAAAAATCTATTTTGCTTGGTGGGACTGTAAAGTAACATATTCTATGCCGTAAGATGTTTTGAGGTTTTTTAAACAGGTCGTTGTTGAAAATAATTTATTCTCAATCAACTTGCCTGGTTAAATAAAGGTGATATAAAAAATTTAAAATCTGGTTTAAGCAACTAATTGACGGGGAAACAATTGTTACACTGCAAAAACACAAACTCTCACCAAGTATTCTGGGCTAGTTTCTAGTCCAGGTGTCTCAGTTCTCTTGAAATAAGACAAAACTAATTCACCAGTAACTTTTCTGCAAAATGTAGGAGCTTGTTTTATGTCAATGATTCTTTGTTTTGATGAAAAGGTACCAGATTATTTCACTTATTACAAGCCATTTCTCCCATGTTATGAGTTAAATAGTCTGCCATTGGAACTGGCACTTTTTCATCTTTATTAAGGAATAAAAGTTGTTTATTTTGAGTTTCTGAAAAGTTACTTGTCAGTTGGTTTTGTCTCATTTCAAATGCACAAAGATACTTGAACTAGAAACTACACCAAAAGTACTTGGTGAGATTTTGTGTTTTTGCAGTGTAACAATTGTTTCCCTGCCTGATTCCTTTTCTGTCATTGCCATTTTTATTTTTCTTTGAGTTGTCCTGCAAATATTTTGTGTTTTTAATGTGTAAAGTGTTAAAAAAAAAATCAATAATAATATTTGCTAAAAAAAAGTGATTTTTTTTTTTTAAAGGAAGTATATTCCGAGTAAAGCAACGGCTAAACAAAGTCACGCAGCACCGACCACAAAGAAAAAAATTAATTGGCTCTGGTAATTGTAGCTGCAGAAGAATGTGCTTTTCCATGACGATCATGGAGAGATCCCAAAGCTGTCATAAAACTTTTCCAACTCTGCCTTGGAAGAAAGAAGAAAAGAAAAAAAAAAAAAATTCCCCTCCGCCTCTTTTCCCATCTGTGGCTCTCAGGGCTCGTCTCTCTCCGTGCGATGGGCGAGTCGCGACAAGCTCGTTGACACAAACAAGTCTCGGCCCAATTTCGTGAGGCGTGGGACGGGCCCGCAGATGTTCCAGGGGCAAGCTGCGTCTTGCTGCCTTTCGCTGGAACACTCTTCTCTTTGAGCATTCACAGCCTGTCCTCCTCCCGCGGCGCAATGTGAGATGCAGCCATCAAGCTTAACTCTTCTCAAAAAGACAGAGCCCTCTGCGAGAGCACAGGGTTCAGGAAAGAGGCACACGGTATTTACACAAGTATTACCTAAAGGCCGTCAATCCATTACTGTAATCCCCCCCTGAGCTCCGCGGCGGCCCACCGATGGCCCGGACCATGGCCGCTTTCTGGCGGCGGCGGATAATACACACGGCAAACACCACCAATCTTTCGCCCTGACAATGGTCGCCTCATTTGCTACACTCCATTAATTCACAAAAAAAGGAGATAAAACTGCTTATTTGTTTGACCTTTCTGCTTTTAATCTGACCCATTAGGTCGGAGGGTGCCATCGCAGCGGGGGGAAACCGTGTGGGAGACGCTCTGGGAAAGGTTGACGAGTTGTGGATGTTTGCGTGTGTGTGTGTGTCACACTCATTCTAGACAGGAAGAGGTTAAGGTGTGGGTTAGGGATTAGGTGTGTCTCCGTAAGAACAGTCATCAAAAAGTACAGTACACAGTCCATTAAGTCCCGTGGAAGATCCCACAGGTCTTCAAAAAAAAAAAAAAAAAGAGAAGAAAAGAAAGAAAAAAAAGGGGCATTAGTGGATCTGTGCAGCGCCGGTGACATCTTCGGTGGCTCTCTGCCATCCGTCCGTCAGTCCAGCCATTGAGCTATCGGGCTCAGATTAAGGAGAGCTTTGAGGCAGAGCTGCTGAGATCAGGAGAGGGAGGCTCCTTCAAGCTGTAAGCGCTTGTCTTTTAGGACGAGGCTGAAAAAAAAAAGGACTCCCTGTGAGGCCAAGGAGGAAAAAAATAAATAAAAAAATCAGCCCGACAAAAAAATATATATAATTACGTGAAGCAGAACTGTCATGGCTGATGAATGTTATCAGTCCCATTAGGATTAAGACTCGGGTTGAAAGCTGGCAGGTTTACGATAAAAAAAAAGAAAAACGTGACATGTCCGCACCTCCGTAGTGTTAAACTAATATCAAATTTAACAACGTCTAAAAAAATGAATTAATCTTCTCGAAAGAAGAAAAAAGCTGGAGGAAAAAAAAAAAAATCTAAATCCTGGTTGAATAACTATGCACACCCCTAAACTAAATGTTTGATGAATCTTTATTTGTTTTAAGCATTCGCTTTTCTTTCCCCATCTTAAATTTATAATATTTGTCTACTCTACTTGCAAAAACTGAGCATGAATTTCACTGCAGGTGATGATAATTTTCTCTCAGATTTAGCTCTGCTCTCCGGTTAAAAGCTTTGATTGCCTCCTCTGAAACTCTGAGCTGGTCATTTGGATGCATGTTTGTCTGTTTATAAAAATCCACATTTATCCTGCAGACACCTGAAAGGCTGTGAGCAAAACCAGACAGGAGTAACTTCATTCACTCCGGTTCCATCCAGAGGAGCGCAAGAACAATGATTGGAACAATTTACAAAAAAAAAAAAAAAAAAACACCATATTGACCTTAATCAGTTCAGTAAAAATGAGTTTATGATCAATGTAACTGGTATTATAAACCGTTGACTTGTGTGTGTTATGGTACATTTAGTCAGTATGAACATGATCGCATTTTTGTTATTCATTCTTTTTTTTTTTTCTGTTGACATTAATTTCTGTCTTCTGCTGTGAATTAGTTCTCAATCAATTTACTTGTTTAAATGGAGGTTAGATAAAAAAAACACAAAGCCCAGAGCATGCTGGCGCCACCACTGTGCTTCACTGTGTGTGCGGAGTTCTTTTGGTGATGCTCAAGTGTTTTTGTGCCGAAGCGCGCCATACTGAACTTCATTCTGCAACAAGGTTTTGGGACCAACTCCTGACTGATACATTTGTAGAAGGAGATGGTTGTAAACGTTTGCATAAACGTAAACTGTGACTTCAGCTAAAAGAATGCAAATATAAACAACTTTGTTGCAAGATGAAGAAAGACTTCAACAAGGTATTCTCTTTAAGGATGTGCACAGTTACAAAGTTTTTGCAGATTTCGTTTTTGAAATCTGCAAAAACTTGCAGATTTTTGCAAGTGAGTCCATTTTAACTTACTTTCTATTTGATACAAAGACTCAACCAAACTTGAAACTAGAAATACTTTAAGAGCACTGATGGTTTTTGTGTGAAAAAAACAACAACAAAACAAGAACTTTTAAACGATATTTATATGCAAATCAGTAAGTACTAGGTCAAAGTATTTGTTGGAGTGTAACAACATTCGGACCGACCCAACCGGTCTTGCATCATCATGTGTTGTGACTCTGGTACTTCGACTTTTTCCCCGCGTGAAGTCAGTGATGGGATGTGTAGTAAAGCAGGCTTCTGGGGCGTGCCTCTTGCGAATCACCTCACGGTTCTACTTCAGACAAACACTTTTGTTTTTGGGGCTGTGAAAATGAGAGGGATGAGTGAGGCGGTGTGGGAATTAGGTGACTGCTGCAATCCCACAGTTGGCGTGGCGGGTGAGTAAGGAGAGCACTCCCTGGGGTTTATACGGGAGGCAGAATAGGTTGAAATCGGCACAGAAGGAGCCGAGGTTTGAAAATCGCAGCTGATTATTCAAGATTCCTTATGTAATCATCCACATGTGTCTCAGAAGGTCCGTGATGCAACCGCAGAGGATTTCACATCCTAACGCTGAACGCCACTGTCCCGTCCCGATACATCGCCCCAAGCCACGATCTTTACAGGCGTCCGCTAGGGAGCATCGGCGTACCAGCCAGTCAGGCTGTCTGAGCGGAGAGGCGCGTAAACAAGCAAACAGGTGAAGCGCTGATGCAACAGCTGTCCCTCAGCCCTGTCACACACACAACCGGAGCAGGAGCAGCTGGTTGTGTGGCTTCACTGTCACACGGTGACATCTAGCTGCATGGGGCATCGCCGCACCTGAAGCAACGCTTCAGCTTGTTTACGACTTTTGTCAACACAGATGAACTTTGCTCAACTTTAGGGTCAACTGAGGCCACTATGTCAACAATAACAATTCAATCTTTCTCTAGGTTTTTATTTGTAAACTCCTTAGTCCAGAACATTCAGGCTCACAGTCTCAGCCTGTGAGTTAAAGTAATGCTTCATAATCTACCAATAGTGCGTTTCAAGACAATTGGTTCAATGATGTCAGTACTTAGTACCTACCAGCAGCAGGTCATCTGTTATTTTAGTTTACTCATAATGAGTTGGTTCAGATGCTTTTGTTGGGATCAGAACCGCAATGAATGGAAACAGGATAAAATGTGAAGTCTTCATAGCACAATATACAATTAAATTAGAATAAACATGAGATTTGAGCATTAATATGATTATTTTCATAGCTACACAACAAAAATCACTAAAAGAAATAAACTGATTCACATCAGTACATCGGTATAAACTAGTTTAACAGTCCAAATGGAAAGAGGAAGGAACGAAGATGGACCGACCTGGAGCTTTCTGGACAAATCTGATATTAATATCTGTATCGGTCCAGATGTAGAAATAACATTCTAGATTGGATATCAGTGATAATACTCCCAATCCATAAGGGCAGCTCTATTAAGTCTAATTCTATGCTTTGTGCTCTGAGCGATGTCATGCTATATTATTTATTTTAAATTATATTTAGGATTCCTAATTGCACTTTCTGAACCATTTGAAAGAAGGTTTGTTGCAGTTTATTTTGACATGTTTGATCAACATATTCCGTTTTAGTTTCCTTATTATTTTACATTGGCTGATATACTCTGAGCTGCACACACTGAACAAATTAAAGTTGTGTTGTTTCTGTTTGACCAAGCTATTGAAGCACTTGGTTTATTTAAATGCGCTGTGCTGGTGCAAAGTTACCAAATAAAAGTGTAATTCAGTACATTTATGTCTGTTCTTCTCGGTATCTGCCAATACTAAACCTCAGAGATCTATATCGGTGTTGAAAAAAGTATCCTTAATTACTTACTTAAGATTTATATCAGTATGTTTCACTCTTAAACAAGAATAGAAAAGTAGTACGCACAACTTCAATGTGGGAAAAAAAAGGAAAAAAAATGTTTGCCTGGCTTAGAAAAACTACAGAAAATGGAAATAACCAGGAGTCAGGAAATATAAGTAAAGGTTTTAATGCGGACAAAATATTTAACAGATTCTTTAAATAAGAGTTTGAATCTGTGATTCAATTCTAAGATGGTTTGGAAGCCAAAATACCAGCGAGTCTCATTGATGACTCAGAAGCCACAACAATAGAAAAGGTAAACGCTGAGCGGTGAAGCAGATTGAAGACAAAGGATAACATCTAGATACAAACTGTTGCAGAAAAGAACTTAATGTTTCAGAAATTCAAATTTTTTTAAAATGTTTGATGTAAGAGTAAGGAACAAAAAAAGGAAACTTCTCAAGCTTGCACAAGAACATCATAGTCACTGAACTGAGACTCACTCAAGCATAAAAAATCCCCCCAAACCCACCAGAAGAGTGTCAACACCTGAGAGCAGACTGCAATTTAAACTGTATCTTTAGGGGTTTTTGTTCAGAGTTTGACACAAAACATATTTTCTCTCCTTTCTCTGTTTGGAGAGAGCAGTTTAGGACACACTGATTTTCTGAAATTAGTTTTTAGCTGAAAATCCACAAAAAGACGCTTTGGCTCTCAGGTCCTAAATCCTGTTTCTTACAAACATGACTATCATTCAGGTCATTTCAAAAGGACTCTTCTGAAAAGTCTGATTTCAATTATCTTGTATATGTAGACACAACAATGATTCATTCCTTAAGCTAGGTCCCAGTGCTCTGTTTGAGCGATAAGGTGAGAAGCAAAAAAAAGGACAAACAAAAACTTCTGGAAGAACTCCAAGACTAAAAAAAAGGAAACTGCCAACTTGAACTAAAAATAAATAGCATACAACATTGGAGAAACGCTCATTTTCCTTTTAAGTTAATTGATTTTAACCTGGAAGTTTTACTTTTGAGGACAGGGCTGTAAATGTCTTGGGTGGTGACGACGTCTGTGGTGAGTGATGCTTCCCCCTCCCTTCCTGTCAGCGAGTTAACTAGAAGTGCCTCGGGTTCAGACGTGATTTGAAGCCATACATCTAAAGTGACATTCTTTCCTTGCCAAATGTAATTGTGCAATTCAGGACTTTTAACGTACACCTGAATCTGCCTAGAGCATCGGGAGTCAGATAAGGAGTTCAAACGTAAAAAGAGAGTTCCTTTAACCTCTAACCTGAAAAACTGCTTCATAAGATGACACCTAAAACATTAAAGCTTTGGTTCCCTTTGCATCTGATGCCGAAAGCTTACAAAACTGAAGGATGTGTTCAGAATTACAGCTGTTGAAGAAGATTTTAAGAAAGATAAAGAGTGAAAAGAGCTCAAATGTTAGAGTTTGGTTACAGCATTTATCAGTGACTTACCTGGATTTGCCTCAAACTGAACTGATTTTATTTATGGTTTCGGTTGTGCTTTCATGCCGCATTTTTAAAATCGTTTTTGGTTATTGAGTTTTATTTTGGATTTTCAAAATGTCTTCCAGTTCCAGTGTAAAAAGCGTTTTGTACAAAATTAAACGTTCATTAGTCATTGAGAAGGTGAACTTACATCATTACGTCATTATCAAGTCATTTATTGCCAAACGATGGTTTATGCACAAAAAAACATTTTGACAAAAAAAATAAAAAAGAACTTTAGGAAGGTGACAATATATTACTTGAAAACGGTCTCAAAACAACATTATCATTTATTGATATATCATATATTGATATATCAATTACTGGGAGGATTTGTCATCCAGCAGAATATGTTATCGATACAGGCCTGCTGATGATTATGACGGGAAATTTGTGTTGTTTTCAAATTGTAACTTTATCAAATCCTGGTGATGCAAGCAGAAACCTTCAGAAGAATAGAGCCAGGTCTCCACAGTGAAAACAAAAACAAGAGATGGATGGTACTCTTACCGTCCAGGTGGCAGACTTGGCCGTGCTGGACTGCTGGAAGGACACGTCGAAGGTGTGTGGCCCGGCGTAGTCTGTGTTGGAGGGGATGGCAGGTGATGGGGACAGGGCGTCGAAGGTGGAGCTGGGCTGGGCGTAGGGCGACGGGGCGGTCACGCTGTTCGGAGCGTGCTCGTTGTTGTAGGGGCTGGTGGAGGTCGAACCGTTGTTCTGCTCCATGCTGTTCAGGAGCCCCAGGTTCGTGTACTGTGACTAAAGAGGAAATGAGCAGAATGATGGGGAGGGAGAACAAAACAAAGAAATGTGGTCAGAAACTACAGTGGATTTGTTTGTTTGAATTGTTCATTTCACGACTAAAAAGGGAAGAAACGATGACTCAGGGTTTCCCCCGGTGTATTATCAAAGCTTGGCAGGCCACCAGGCTAGGTGTCGTTCATCTGAAATAGTTTTTTTACATGGCAGTAACAGTGACAGTAAAGGCAGATTGAGCTGGGTTTATAGTTCAACTGGGGGTCCGCACCAACGGGGTCGTCTCTGATCCTGCCCGTTGCTGCTGATCACAGCATCATTTCCTGGTCATGGTGCCTGCTCCTCTACCTTTGAATTTTTGTAACCTTTTAAATATTTTTGTCACAAAAACACGGTGGACCACTATAATACAGTAACTGGTGCTAAGGGCCTCAGTGACCCTACCACCAGGTAGCAGGTTTTATCAGGGAAACACTGTTGTTCCTTACAATATAAACAGATCAGACACTGAACTGGAGTAAATTAGAGTAGCCAGAAAATTGGGGAGAAAAAAATTACCAAAAGTATGAACTTCATTAAAACCCTACAAAAATCAATAGAATATGGTTAGCCACATTTATCATACATTTGTTTCAAATAATAATTTCAAAAATCAAAATAATCTATTAAATTATCTCCTCTCCATCGGTCGAACTCTCCCGACAAGAGGAATTCAAATGTCAGCCTTCGGACAGGATGGAGTACGCCTGGGTCAGAGCCAGGCCATTCGCCCCATTCCTTTCCATTTATAAATGGCACATTCCTGGATGAGGTGCCGTGTCTCGCTCGTCGGAGGGTCATTAATCTCTGGGGGGGGCTCTCGTTTATTTCAAGCTGACCACAGCTGTCCGCCTCACACCCACCACGTTGCCAGGTGTTAGTGTTGTGCCAGGTGACGAGCAAAACACAGAGAGAGCCAGAGAAAGAGAGAGAGGACGTTTATACAACAGACACCCAAGGAGGGGATTTAGAAATCGATGAGCCGTGTTTATTATTCATGGATCCATGCGCTGTGACTCAGGCAGACACGAAGGAAAGAGTCAGACTGACACACCTGAAAAAGGTCATCTGAGTAAACCTGGATGTGTTTGAGCAACAGAGGCTCGCTGTTTGGATGAGGGTCACTTAGCATCCACCTCACCCCCTCCGGAAACTATGACAACAGAGCTCATGGGAAGCTTTCCTGCAGGACAATTATGGCGGTCATGCAGGTGTTAGGAAAAGAGTGTTTAGTGAATGGAGAACAGAAACTCAGGCTGAAAGAAAATCTCCTTCTTTTGGAGATCCTCCAGCTTTTTGCAAACACACACACACCCCCACTCACAAAGGACTAATCACACACACGCATTAGGAGGGCTTGAACTCAATGGGCTGCAGAGTCCCTGTGATCCAAAAGCAGAAGAAAAACATACGATCGAACGGTTTCGTTTCAAAGTGAGATACGTTATTAGTGCAAAGACCTTTTCTGCATTAAATGTAATAAAAAAAGGGCGGTCCCTGATTGGCTGAGTTTCCTGTTTGGGCGGCGTTTTCCCGTATGTGAGAGTGACTGATGATGATATCAGAGTGATCCCTTTGAACTGTGGTGCAACTCCCACCGAAGCGCTCAGGCAGTGAGATGACACAGCCACCCGTAGCTCCTGATGCAGGAGGGCCGACATGGGGGATGTGACAGGCACCAATTATCAATCCTGAACTGTTCTAAAGAAAGATAAGAAGAGGGGGGAAATAAAGCTGATGCTGGCCTGAGACCAAACAGATAAAAGCTAAAGAGCAGAAAGCGGAGAGTCTGGCACACTCCCAAATAATCCTCGTCATGGCCCAACTGAATATTAGGATCAAAAATGAGAATCGGCAGACAAACCCATAATTGGGTAGTTAGCGGTCTCACCTGAGCTCATCGGGTTTTCATGTTTAATTGGCTGGAAGTGGGAGATTCAAAAGAAAAAGGGCCTTGTGCAAAGCACTTTTTTTTACCTTTCTCTGCTTACTTTAATGAGCTCTCATTCCACTATAATACAGTAACTGGTTAATAACCACTTTAGCAGCTCTTAAAAATTCCTCCCGTTTATGGCCGACAGTGTGCTCGGGCCGCTGGGATGTTGGGAGTAAATCAGCAGTCCTGACGTCCTCACAGGCCTTTAATAAAGCTGCTGAAGGGTTCGGCTGACTGTTTCAGGTCTGTTTCTGTGTCTGTGATGAACGCTGACTGAGGGGAACCGCTTCAGAATGGCAGGGGGAAAAAAAAAAGAAAAAAAGAAAAAGAGCGCTGACCTTTACAGCGATTGCCTGTTCGCTGCAATGTTGGAATCCGAATTATGCACAACACATATCATGAATACCTGGAATACACTTGGCAGCACTAAATTAGACGGTACTGATAGGGCCAACACATTCCCATTTGGTATGGCATACTAACACATTAAATTACGCTCTGCTCCATCCTGCTGTGTACTTATTGATAAGCCAATGACAGATGCTATTAAAGTATCCATGGCTTTTTTGGAAAACCAAGAGATGCACCGACCAAAGTTTTCCAATGCAACATTTGAGACACATAAACTGACTAATGTAAGCTTTGTTTTACTTCAATGTAAAACAAAAAAAGTGAAAGCTGTTAGTTTTGATGAGTTTAGTGAAAAAAAAAATCTAATTAGATTTAAATACACAAGAGAATTTAACGTTACTAAACTAAATCAGATCTGTCGGCTGTGGCTCGTCGTGAGCCAGGTTCTGCTGGAGGTTGAGTCGGGTGAGTTTTTCCTGTCCACTGTCATCGATGCAATCATGCTCAATATGATGGGTTCCTCTATCAACTCAAGCATTATGCTAGTCCGGCAGGAGTGAATGTTGCAAGCCGTTGACTCGATGCAACCTGCTGGGTTTCCTTAGACAGTTATTCCAAGTGGTCTAAAAAAAGTTTCTAACTGAGAGTGATGCACTGTTTGATAACTAGAATTAAATGGAATGGGTTGAAATGCTGTGAATTGTCATGTATGCTCAGTATGAGCTACATAAATAAACTAAATTGCACTCAAATTGGCCAGAGCTGAATAAGGATGGTTGGTCCATTACATGTCAAAACTCTAATATTTCTGGCTAAACTTCAACAAGCGCTCCTCTTGCTGCATTTATTGATTCAGCAGTCATTATACTACAGACTGGTGGCCTGAGAGGCAACAGGAGCCAGAGCAACCTGACCTGAGGGGGGAATAACTCCCATTCCAGTCTCTCTGGTGACCCTCCATGCTCCCTGGGCCGTAGTCTAAGTGCATCTGGGGGACTGTGATGAGTGACCACAGGGGTAGGAGACATTAAAGGCTCAACAGGGACTGAGTGGGGGTGGGGGGCGTTGAGGTGGGGGCCTGGGTGCGGGTCTATCTGCACCTCATACCTGCTGGGGTGGGCAGAGCAGGTGATTGTATCTACATCAACATACCATTAAAGCAATTAGGAGCCTGGACCAAACAGCAACGCCTGGCCAGCCCTATTCTAATGACTGCAGCGGCTCCCTGGAGACTGGAGATGGGGGCAACCCGATACCCCGTGTGCTGCAGGTATTGAGCTGGACACCACTTAAAGAAGGCCCCCTCCCGGGCCCCTTCACCTCCCACCACCACTCTACAACTTAAAAGACAGGGACGTGACACACCTGCTATCTGCAACCTGCAATCTGAGAATCTATCAACCAGTCAACATCTGCACTGGACGGAGGATTGGGCTGGTGAAAGAAAATCGACACAGTTTTAGACTAAC
This sequence comes from Poeciliopsis retropinna, assembly GCA_010277075.1. Lineage (NCBI taxonomy): Eukaryota > Metazoa > Chordata > Actinopteri > Cyprinodontiformes > Poeciliidae > Poeciliopsis > Poeciliopsis retropinna. The sequence goes on from VMRM01000003.1 coordinate 24,506,041, forward strand.
GCGGTGATGATGGGAGGCTGAACCCGTTTTTTCTGGTTTTATCTTGTTTGGTAGCGAATATAATGATTAAACATGAGTGATTTTAAACAACACCTTATAATGTCTATAACGTCTAACTTACAGAAAAAGAGCTGCATTTATTTTCGCCCAAGACATTTTGATCTTCTAAAATGTTTCGTGCACTAACAATTTGCAAGTCTTATGTTTATTCTGTCAGGGGAAAAAAAAGAAGAGTTTTATTTTGTAACTGCGCCATAAATGTTCATCTTTACACATCGTCACCTTCCTAAAGTGATCCAAAGCATTTTTTTATTTTTTTTTTTGCCATAATCACTTTGTATTTAAAAAAATTACTTGGGCCGTTATTTTTAGGAAGGTGACAGTATTATTCCCATTTAAATTACAAGTTTTTTTTTTAAAGGTCTGACGTAAATAGTGTAGAAACACTGACATTTTGTAAAATGTACAAGAAGCCAATAAAACCTCACAATCTTCATCGTTGCTCTCATCTATTTCTGCCATATTTCCATTTCGATAACCACTGTCTGCAGACAAACATTTGCCCGTAAAAGCATCCAACGGTATGACAAAAAACTTTTTGCACCATGTAAAATGCCCGCCTAACAACAATCCGACACAAAGCAAATCACATCCCCTGACTGAGGCCGTGCCCAGCCAGACAGCAGCCATTTCACAAGAGCGAAGGATTCAAACAGGTTTTCAGGTGTTTACATTCCTCTGCTCTGCCTCTTTGCACAAAGATCCACACAAACATACACTGGTATATAAAATAAAACCTCTGACGGGGAAGAAGAAGAAAAAAGAAAAAAAAACTTAATGGCGAATAATTTTTTTGGCATTGTTCCCAGATTTTAAGTTTTAAGTCATTTGTCATGTTTTGGTTCAGTCAACAAGAACCAAAAAGGATTTTTAAGAATTTAATAAGTCAAACTAAAATAACTAAAAAAGGAGAAGGCCTACACTCTTTGACATGTTTTCAACGATGGTGGGATCCAACATCTGAAGGTGGACCCGCAGGCTGATTGGCTGGTCTTACCTCGTTGTAGGAGTTGGTGGTCGCTGTCTCCAGGTACAACATGTTGGCGCTGAGGTTGAGCAGAGCTGCTGCTGTTTGCTCCACTGGCTCCAGGGTTTCACAAATCTCTCCTTCTCTGTTTGAAAGGAGTGGATGTGCACTACGGATGCAAAGTAGACGAGCGGGAGCTTCTTCAGGGATCTATGGGTAGTTGGTTTATAAGTTCTGGAGGAAAGGGGAGGGGTTTGCAGCTACCTGTCCAATACCTGACTCCACACTCCACACCCATCCCCAGAAGAAGAGCCTTCTGAGTCGACCTCAGTGGAGCTGCTTCGGAGGTAAACGTTGGAAGGGGAGGGAGGGAATTATTTCGATTTTGTAACTTCAGATCCAGCAGAAGCAATGTCAGCTGCTGCAAATTAACTTCATTTGCGATTTTTCTTGATGCTTAGGCAGATTAAATATGTTTAATCTAATATATATATATATATATATATATATATATATATATATATATATAAATTTTTTTAGACTTAAATAAATCTAAATTCCACTAAAGACATGTATTCCTGTGGATGTTAGACATCTATTGTTTAATTTTCCTCTGGGAATTAAATACTGAATTGCATTAAAGCATAGCAATGAAATACTTTTGCATAAGGGGGATAATGAAGAACATGTAAAGATGAGAGTGAAACAGAGCAGGCTGCAGAGTGTCAGCTGTAAACTGGAAGAGGGTAAAGTTTGCATATGAATTGATCTCTCCATCCAGTCGAGGGCTTGGGAGGCTCCTTGGGAAAACAATGTGGCTCCTGTAGATTGCTTGTATCTACCAGAGATGACTGCAGCAGTTTTGGAAACATGCATGTTTCTCATGTGCTGTACTGGTGATGACAGTAGGACTGCAGCTCTCTAGCATGTCTGGCAATCAAACGCTCATCACTGGGAGGAATTGACCTCTTTCATTTTCACTTTTTGTGAGCTTGACAAGAAACGAAAACATTGCAAAGGAATTCCCACTCCTTCAACGTTTCTACTTTTGTAACGCAATACAAATGTCAGAGACAGATTAACAAAGATTAGTGCATAACTCAGAAGTGGAAGGAAGAGAATAAATGCGCTTAAACTGGCTGTCGCAGCAAATTTTGTTGGATGACAAATTGTCCCAGTAAGCAATTATATTGTTGTTTTGAGACCATTTTTAGGTGATGTATATTGATAATTGATAATAATAATGTAACCTCTCCCTCTCAAAGACCAATAAATTTAAATTTTATAAAGAACACAACACTGAATCTGGAAGATATTTTAAATATGCAAAACAAAACAAAAAACCCTAATGAAACCATAAGTAAAATGGATTATGAACTCTCTCCAAATAACATTAAAAAAATATTCATCAGAATAGAAATGAACAAGCTCATTTCAATTTATTGTGCAATTCATTATAGCGACAGGCTTACGTTGGTTTACACATTTTTCGCGAGTACAAATCTCAAAATTGTGACAAGCATTTATATTTAGACCCTCACAGTTCTACTTTCTTCAGAGGTCAGCAAATTAGTGAATGGAGTCAATCTAAGTACAAACAATAGATAAATATAAAAGAATGAAGGTTTTTTTAGAGAACATTAGTGAGCAAACAGCATCATGAAGACCCAGAAACACAATAGAGAGTGAAGTTGTGGGGAAGATTAAATTAGTGAAGTTATAAAACAATATTCCGTCTCATTCAGCATTGTTCAATCAACCGTATGAAAACAGAAAGAGTGCGGCACAACTACAAATTTAACTCTGGAGGAGCGACAGACTGCCACAGCTCAGGTGGGTCAATCTGCTTTCTGGGCAACAATGTTATTTGCACTTTGCGAAAGAAAGATGAAAGTATTTCTGCTTGACGTTTCCCACACACCATGTGATTGTATTTGAACTTTCCATACAAATGCAAGGTGGAAACTCTAACACAGCACCTTGAATGCACCATCCCCACTATGAAGCACGGTGGCGGTCGGATCATGGTGGGAGTGCATTTCTTTGGCAGGGACAAGGAAGCTGCACAGTATTAATAGGGGAATTGATTAAATTAAATCTTGAAAGAAGAAAACTTGTTAGAAGCTGGAAATGATTTAAGACTGAGGGTGAAGGGTGAACTTCCAGCAGGATGACTAATTAAAGACACATAAAAAGAGTTTTTCTTCCACTTCATAACTGTGTTGGACTATTGAATAACAGAATAAAATATATCAAAGTTGGTAGTTAAAACATAAAAATGTAGAAAGAAATCAAAGGGTCTACTTGTTTTTGTCAGTACTAGGTTGACAAGGTTAAGACAACTACTCAGAAACAGAGTAGTTGTCTGTTTCTGACAGAAACTACTGTCAGAAACAGAAACAGAGATTTAAGTGAATCTCTCTTCCACTGATTCACTTAAATGAATCAGTGGATTCATTTAAAAAATTCACTTAAATGAATCAGTGGAAGAGAGAGTTGGAGGTGCCTTTTGCACTATGTTTCGAATCAGTTATTCCTTTGGGGGAAAAATGCTCATCGTTGGTAAAGCAATGCAAATGAAAGTTCCTGATAGTTAAGAACATGTGCAGAAGCTTTCACTTTTTCAGGATTTAAATGTGACAAATATTTTGGTGTTCAGTTAAACTCTAAAGCATTTTTTTAAAACAGAGATTTTCTATTTAGCTAAAAATGAGACTACAAGAAAAATCTGCAGACTGGTATATTCAGCATTAAAACTGTAAGCTGCAGATTGAGCAGTGGAATCACACAGCACCTAGAGAGCAGAGCGGTCAGTGGGACACAAATCACACGCATTGCTGCACAGCCAGCGGGGCAGACGCTCTGGTCATGTGGGCTGAGTGATTCGAAGCTATCTGAAAACTTAAGCAGACCTGTGATGTGAATTTAGCGTCTCCTATTAAGCAACCACACCCTGTGCAGAGCCAGAGGCTACAGGCCTGCAGGTCAGCCTGATACAAAAGGGAAAAATCAACACTTGAAAGAGCTCAACCCAGAGGGCCGAGCCGACGCTTTGGAGGGAGACAACTAGCTTAGCTAAACAAACTTCTAATTAAGCTGAAACAACACAGACTTGTAAAATGCAGTTAGAGTATCTGGTGTTTGTTGTGGAGAACAGTGGCTTCATTCATGCTGCCGGACCTTTAGCTGTCTGATTTAATCTATGAGGTGCTTTGTTCTGCATAATGTACCACAAGACAAGCCATCATTCAGCCTTACCTTAAGCTCTGAATTAGATCACACACACATATATATGTATATGTATATATATATATATATATATATATATATATATATATATATATATACATATATATGTAATAAACAGTAAGATATTGAAGCAAACGGTGAAGTAAACGGTGCAAAATGAAATGCAACAGTGTGAAAGGATGTATAGCTATATAGGATCTGCAGGGGGATCAGCAAATCCAGGGGCTCAGACAAAAGAGGCTTTTCTAAAGTTTTTTTCCTCTTTAAGAGCCTGTTCCTAAAGTCGGCCAGATTAGTTTAGTATCAGGTGTCAAGCTGCAGTGTCTGGGTAGGCAGACACCTGACCTAAACACACAGCAAGCTCTCATCCCGACTGACAGACGCAAGTGCTCAATGGAGCATCACTTGGGTGGCGATCCTTCAAATCAGCTCTTCCATTTAAATCTATTTTAGAGCAGCGGTTTCCCTGTAATCTGTTGGCTGAAAATAAAACACAATTTGGTTTATCAGAGAGCAAAATCTGCATTTGTTTGACCTCTGTGACAAAGAGGACTGTGACTGTAAATCCCTTAAAAACTGGACAAATTGACCATAAACCTCACCAATTACTCTTTGCTGTCTAAAGACTCTACAAAACAAAAAGAATAAAATAGACAGCAGAGAGAAGAGTGGAGTCAAACCAGAGACGCTACACAATTTCCTCTGATGATTGGAAAGTCAAATCCTGAAACAAACACGTAGAAAATGAGGACTTGTTTTTGGGTTCATGGAGAGATAATGGCTGAACCGATTAATCTGATTAATTGTGATGAATCGACGACTGAAATAATTGTCAACTAATTTAATATACGATAAATTGTTAACTGGAGTATAAAGACTCAAAAAAGATAAATAAAACCTTCTTTGTCTGAAAACATATTCCACCCAAAACTTCAGGTGGTAGTTTCAGTTTCACTTGGTTAAAAAAAAAATCAATGTATTAAGCATTTTTTCTATTCAATTATTAACTGGTTAGTCCAAAAAAAAAAAAAACAGATCACTCCTACACATGTTGATGTTAGGATTGATAGCAAACGTGCATTCTTTTCTACATTTCACTAAAGGAATATTCTGTTTCTGCATTTTAAACAAAATGTTTATCCTGCTATTCAAAAAAATAATTAGATTGTTTATTTGCACCTTTTGATGTATTTCTAATAACGTATAAAAACAACTCAAGTGGTGAAATGAAACATCTGCAGAAAGTGTTTTTATACAATTAATCAATTAATAGAATAATTGTGAATTGCAGCCCTGACAGAGGTCAACCAAATGTATGAACTTTGCTATATTTGTAATTAATGTTAGGAAAATTACCTTTGAATCATAAATGTTTTGAATTTAGTAATATACTAAATCTGATCAAATGCAGAAGGAACACTTGCTGGATACAGTTTTATAAAACAATATGTTTAAATCCTCCGGTTCCTTTCTTCATGTTTTGATAAAGTACAGTTTAGAAAATAAGTGACAGGACTGTTCTGTTGGCCCATGAGAAACTCTTATGACAAACAGCTGCACCTTAAAAACACCTGAGGCAAACTGGAGGAGCATTAAAACTCTCCATCCCGTTCTGTTTCTAATCCAGGTTACTCGTCAAGCTGTGCTCCACGATGCTTTCAAAATACCAGAACTAAGGTGGGTAACCTCATTTTTGTTTTCCCCATTTAAAGTGTAGAAAAAAACCCTCAAACATCTAAGGAAGAGTGAATAGAAATGTATCAATAGCTTTCACTGTTAGTTTATACTGCTAGGATAGGAGCTGTGCTTTGTTCAGTTTAATAAACGGCGTAGAAAACGTTCCTGCGCTCCGGCTCAGAGCGAGGAGTGAGGCGGCGCGGCAGAGGTGTGGCCAAACAGCACAAACCCCAACACAAACATGTAATTAGATCTCCGGGACGCCGTGTGTCGATTGAGGTACTCCCGTTTAAACTCTGACCTGTGACAGAAGAGGACCTCATTCTGTCAGCTTAGCTGCTGCATCTTCCACGCACAGCTGATCAGAGCTTTATCTCCCGGTTAAATCAGCTGTTTGGGCTAGGATAGAGCCTCTCTCCAGCCGCTATTCCTGCTACATTCCTCATGTTATTCAATCTTCTCCACCTTCTCTGTTCCAACCCCCACCTCTACCTGGAGAAGCACTGATAGATGGGAGCGGAGACCTCTGCAGGAGAGGCAGGTGCTGTGGTAAATTCTTGCCCTGAAGCTACAGAAAAAAAAAATCCAGAATAAAAAGGAATTTCAGATTAAACACAAACCCTACAACACAAATAGTTTCCCCCCCAGGGGTGTTGAACGGTATAAGAGTGAAGAGAGAAATTTCAAAAAAAGGGAGCACACCTTTCCACGAGTGGAAGACGAAGGTGGATAAGGTGAGGTCGGGTTTGCCCACCGCAGCTTTTAATCAGAGCAGACTTGATAATAACAGTCGTGGCTTGGTGACTGGCAGGCTGCCACGGATGCTCCCTAAGTTGCTGACGTGCCAATCACTGAGGCACGCCCCTCTTTTGGAGTGGAGGAAAGTGGGTGGTGGGGCCATTAATCACCGGTTCAAGAGAGCACACGCCCCCTTGGGGGATGCACAGGGGTAACATCACTCAGCTCCTTAAACAGAAATTTTATTTGCTGTGTTTTTTCTTTTCTTCTCCCTCTCTGGCTGGACAACGACATTCCAACACAGGGAGGGGAAAACACACACCACCTCGAAGGAGCAAAATCAACAAGAGATCATGTGGCGCAGGCTTAATTAAATAATTATAGGACATCTAAATATGCACTTATGTTTTCATCGATTTAGTTGAAACTTAAAACTAAACCTGTAAGAATAGTAATATTTCTCAATAAGTGGAAGTGCCTCTATTCTTATGGGATTCATTTTTTCAAGGGATGCACAGATCCACTTGTTTCACTTCCAATACCGAGGAAGATATCTTTGGCTTAGTATCGGCCGATACTGATCCAACACAGAAAAACAGTGCTGAATTGAATTAAAAAGTTTCTCTCTCTCTTTTTTTTTCACTCACAGACATAAATGTAGTGAATTACAAATTTATTTGGTAACTCTGCACCAGCACATTGAAATACACCAACAGCTTCACAAGCTGGGTCAGCTATGTAAAATCAACTTGAATTCGTTCAGTCGGTGCAATTAGAAGTATAACAGAAAATGTAAAATAAATAATAAAGAAATTGATAAAAACAATAGGGTAGCTACTTTAGTCAAACGTGTAAAAAAATGAATTAGAATTAGACTGAATAGATCTAATTCTATTCAGTCTAATTGAATAGAATTAGGCTGAATAGTCTAATTCAGTCTAATTCTAATGGATCTGGCATATTGTCACAATATCTGATCTAGAATTTTTCTCAATATTGAAACCGATACAGATATTAATATTGAATCGGTGCATCTCTAGTTTTACCTAGCAACCACATACTATTTGTAATAATTCAATCATAATGTAATGTTGACTGTGTGTTCTAATATATGCTGCTGAAAGGTGCTACAGAAATAAAATTTGGTTGGCTGATTGATTCAATGATTGTCTGTGTTGTTAATCCCGTGCGTATCGATCATTCCAGTAATTTATAAAGTAAAAATTGAAGTTAATCTCGCAGTGTGTTAACGTCATAACAATCTGTACATTTCAGCTAACTCTTAGGCTTCGGTTGTCCCGTGCGAACAGCAGACGTTGGGAATTCATTTATTTATTACAGAAATAAATGACTATTTTCACAGAAAATAGAGTCAAAGTCTACTATCTTACTGTGATTTGTAAAAACATTGAAAAATTTTTCACATTTTGTCACAGTAAAATCAAAAATATCAATGTATTTTGTTGGACAACTGACCACTGAAATGAGATCTGAGTGGATTTCATCCTTCAATAACACTATAGGGGTTTCTGTAGGTTTCACCAACTCAAACTTAAAACATTTTTAAGACCATTAGGAGGGAAATTTAAAACCTGCCTTTCTACAAAAATGTAGAACTTTGTCCTGCCAACTGGTGATAAATTTCCACTTACCCATGATAGAAGCAAAAAAAAAAACACACAAAAAAAAAACTAGATAGCTAGAAAGGATATGTATGTGTTTGCTAGACTCAAACTATGATATTGTTGCTTGAAACTATTTAAGCCACAGAACGGTAATGACATAATAAATGTAAAAAAAAATCAAACAATTAAGCTACTTTTGGTAGAAGGAGAGAAAAGAGAAAGAATGAGAGAAAGAAAGAGAAATATTATAAATAATGCAAATGGAAATTGAATTTATTTTAATTTATCATGCGATTTATTGATTTATTGCTTATTGCGACAGGCCAAGTCGTACCATCCTCTTAAATGCTTAGTTACTTTTGTTCAAATCTTGCGATGCTGTTTTATAATCTACCCAGCTTTAAACTTCTGCACAGCGTTATCCCTGACCTGTCTGCTGGTCTTCATGATGCATTTTGTTCACTTATGTTCTCTAACATGTTCTCTGTTCTCTGAGGACTTCACAGAACAGCTACATTTATACTGAGACTAAATCACACACGAATCATGTGACTTCTAAGGGAAATGTATTACACTTGTTTATTTTTAGATTACCATAGGCATATCTTATGGACCCCTTAATACACAAACACCCGTTAGATATTTATTATTTGTTAAAATCTTTGAAATTCACTTTTTTTTGGTTCTCCTTCACAATTATCCAGCACATTATGTAGTGTGCTAAACTGCAGTTTGTGTTTGTAACGTAAAATGTGAAATGGTTAAGAGTATAAATACTTTAGAAATATGTTGTATACATTAAGGCTTCATGTGTGACAAGGACAAAGAAAGAAACAATGAAAATGTACAATTTAAACAGTTTTTTAATTTTTTTTTTTTTAATGATTATGCTTCAAGTGACAAGCGCTAATAAAGATTAGCCTAGTTTGATTTTCAGACTGGAGGGGATTGTATCACAATCTCAGTGCCCATCCAACCATGAACGCGGTTTGTGATCTACTGTTCTCAGGAGCCGAGGGGCCACCCAGGTTAAACGCAGCACAGTCTGGGTGAGATAAAATCCTTCCTGACAACATCTCAGACAGACACAGATAAACCAGCTTTCTCACAGCTCTGCTCAGATCCTCATTTACACAACTAGGTCCAAAGAAATTCCACTGCTGACATGAAAAATGAAAGCAGAAAGAGCTTTAGCATTGCAAGTCCTAGTGAGGCATACTGAAAGAGATTTGGTGGGTAAAGAGACAGACATTACACTGTCCAAGCTGTGGCTAAAGGCGTCACAGCTTGAAAACTACAGAATGTTCCTTTTATAAAAATATTTAAGTATTTACAATATTATAGTGATAATATTGTGACAGTATAATTTTCGCTGTCAATCACCCTAGTGTACACCCCCCAACTTGCTCTCTTCTACATTACAGCTGGTTCACCTCAGCATAGCCTACTACAAATGCTAAAGCTAGTTAGCATAGCCACAAATGACAGTGGATATACGGTTTTCCTGGAACAGTAAGTTGTTTGAACAGTAAGTAATTGATTGGCAGCCCGACAACCCTGGCTCTGATCCACCATTTCTGATTTTGATCAGGAATGGTGGATTTTCTCAGATGTAGCACTGGGAGGAGATCAATTTTTTGCAGATTGTATATCTTTTACCAAACTGTCACAACATGGTGACAGTTTGAAGATGTAAAAAATATTTTCTAAAAGTTCATAGTGCAGCTTTAAGAGGTTCAAAACCAGATTGGAACATTTCTGCTGTTTTTGTATCCTATTGAGAAAAAAAATCACCTGACTTGCTGCAGCGCATATTTAAAATTGTAGTAGTGTTTTGTCTTTTGTTTTTCTTTATTGCTGCTTCTATGTCCCTCAGTAAAATGAACTCAGACAGCAGGTACAGACAGTCAAAAACAGCAAAACTCATTTCTCTGAAATCGACATACTCACAGAAACCACGTCATCTGGCTCATGCATCGTTATGCAGTCCATGCTGATCTGAATGGTGTTCCCCGCTGAGCCATCAGTCGGACTCTCGGTGAAGTTGAGCTCAATGGGCTGAACTGAATGGATGGCAGACCTAAGCAAGACAAAAACAAAAGCACTGTTCATAGGCACTTTAAAAAAAAAAAAAAAAAAAAAGTCACTTAGCCACCAATTCCCACGGATAATAGAGATTTTTTTTTATTTTTTTTTTTATAATATTCACTCACTGGTCCAGCATATCAAACAACTGGTTAAACACATCCTGGCTGAAGAAGTCGGCCGTCTGTCCCGGCTGGCTCATAGTAGTAAATAACGAGCCTTCTCTCCAGGACAGCAGAGATGATGGATCCCTGAGTCTGCAAACAGAGACATCTTTGTCAGTCAGTTGTCTGACAACCATCAATTCTGTAAACAGGTTTTGTAGAGCGTTGTAATTTGTAGTTTTTATTTTTTAAAAAAGGTGTGCAGTCAGCAAACAGAGTCAAGAGTTGATGGGCAGGGCTGAGATGTGGCCACCCAGCCAGGGGGAAGAAAGGAAGGAGGAGTCCTGCTGGCAGCCATTCATGAAGTCACATCCATTGTGAAGAAGTCAGCCTGCATAATACTGAATATTTGTACTACACATAATGGTGATTATGCACCATTCAGACAGAGGCACTTTGACCTGCTCCCCTGAAACATTACACCTGCCGCGGAGCCCGGCCCCACCATTGTTCCTGCTGGAAGCGGCGCGCGCGCTGCAGTCTGAGGCGAGCGGAATTCCCCCCGTGGTCTATGCGATAGCGCTGCCACCACTTCTGGTATGCGTGTGCAGCCGGACGAGCCCGGGAGGTGGGCTGATGGGGGCAGCCGAGATCCGAAGCTGGCACTATTTTAGGTTTTGGAATTCCCCAACGCTGTGTGATGAAGGATATTAATACCTGACTTAAGAAACACAGGCATATCTAATGAAGCAAAAAATTCTAATTATCCGCCAGACACCCACGGGGGACTGTAGCGTTTCAGAAGAGGGATTACGTTTCAGCTTGCAATGTCAAAAAAAAAAAAATAATAATAATACTGCAGGGGGGATGTTTTTGCTCTTGTCCTGCTGATGAGTAAGCCCTTCAGTGTCACACTTTTGTAGTTGGAGAACAATTTTGAAGCTTGAGTTTATTAAATGCACCGACAATTAGAAACTCCACATTGCTTTGGGTTTAAGGCTGAAAGGACTTCAAATTGGATTCAGCAGTTCGGTCAGCTGGTTTTACTTATCAACCTGAACCACTGCACACGAGCTCCACCACTAAATACACATATTATTATTGAAAGCTGAATAATAACATTTCAAGACACTGATCTGTGACATCTTTCTTCTGCTTATGAAAGTATAAAAGGAAGCTAATTTTGTGTTCTCACAAAAAATGCACCTAATAAAAACAGCAACAGTAAAGGCTACTGTGAATCAGATACACTGTGTAAAGATTCACTAAAATAGGGTTGTTAATGAGAAAATGTTTAAATCCACTTGCTAAAGTTCAAAAATGAGAAATTTTGAACAGCATCTTGACGACACCTTTCAACTAAAGTCAAGCTCAGCTCTGAAAACCACGCTTCCACACGAGATGAAATTACACCAAGTCCAAACCAAAAGACTGGGTCAGATCCTGCTGAAACATGAGGTGTGGCAGGTTTTTAAAAATGTTACTATTATGGTTTTTGAAAGTGGCCTGAAAATAGTCCAAATGAACCAAAAATTACAAAAAACATCATTGCTTCAAATTTCACCAGTTCAATTCATTTTAATGCCACGACTAAACTGGCTAATGGTTGTATTGGCTTTGTCATTTCCATGTTTAAATTAACTAAATCATCTACTTATCTTTTTGGACTCACTTTAGTTAGCTTTCTGTTCCAATTCAGCTACTTTTAATCAAATACCTATTTATTGATTAACTGGGCTTGTAAGATCCGTCTTCTATTTTCAACACGTTTGAAATAAACATGTCGATTAATTGATTATCAGAACCTTGGTAAATTGTGAAAAACAGTTTCTAGTTTTGGATAAAGATTTTTTACTTTTTTCCATGCCCATGAGTTTTATTCATAAGATTTAGTTTTTTGTGAACACTGTTTAATTTACAACTATCAGCTTTCCAGTACTTTTGACTTAAATAGTCACAACTCTGACTTTAGGGGAGATTGTTGTTACGAATGGGAACATGGGAAATGTTTTTCCATGAACGTGGCATTATGTGCCACACATTTATGACACCTGATGTAAGGTGGTCTGGATTAAAACAAACAAAAAAAAGACATACTTTTGACTGAGCATTAATTAATACAATAAGGGTTTCTTAATAATACACTGTGTGCTAAAGAATTTGTATTTATTTTTACTATCTGTGTTCTATAGAAAGTTTTATCAAGACAAAATCGCCTCCAATGTGCCTCATACTGCTAAAGTGCTGCTTTTTATTACATTCTGTTAATTCATTGTGGAGCCTTTCGGCTTAAATGCTAACTTAAGCTGAAAAGGGTTGAATTAGCCGATGAATGCGCTTAAAACAACTTTTCTTTCACGTACAAAAATTCATTTTAAACTGAAGTGAACTTTTATTCCACTGGGTGTATTAGCATAGGTTTTTAAAAAGTACGAAAACATACATTTACCTTCAGTAAGTGCTTTGTCCACCTGTATATCATAAATATTACAAAAAGCCGTTGGGGTTTTCTCACGAATAAGCTAATCGCACGTGACATGACTAGCATGTTCGGCTATCTCAGAAATTCTTTAAGCTAACCGCGCTAATATTATAAAACATGTAAATATCCTACATTTTTTCCCCTTAATTGCTCAAAATGGAGAGTTTTTGTAATTTTGACGTATCTTTTCAGACTACGGTTCTGAAATTACCTGTTATGAAATATGCAATGCAACGAACGGCCAGTGTGTTCGGAGATTGAGGCCTGGCGCTCCTCACTGATTAGCCTGCTAAGATTACATAAAATATCGCGAGACAATATCTGTCGCGATACAGCGAAGCTGAACAGCAGATAGAGAACCTGTGACGTGTCTGTTCGACAAAGAGAGCAAATATAGGTGTGTTTTTACCAGGGCTTTAATGGTGTTAAGCTCTTTTTAAGTGTAGCTTTAATCCGCGGTCTTTTATGTCAAACTAGTTTAACAGTCACCTCATTGTTCTGTATAAAACTCTAATCTTTCTCCCTCTGCTTTTTATTTTGACCAGTGACACTGCAGGAATTAAAGTAGAGCATCAGGTTTATAGTGACAAGAACAACCTTGAATGCATTTTCAAATTATTCACATCACAATACATCAACAGCTCAAGCTTACTCACGTGTGGCTTGCTCACTTTTTGTGGTCTAGTTTCTGATTTATTATAACAATAGATACAACACTACTACAACAATGTCATTCTTCAGACTAGGATGTACAAATTTTCCTTTCACATTTCAACATTTAAATCAATAAGTTTAAAAATCCATCCCTTTAAAAAAGAGGAAAAAAATTATTATAACTGAACTTGGAAAAACGACATTTTACAAAAGAACAATGTGGTTTTATGCAGATTTACATGGCATAAAGTAATTCCATCTCTTCCTTTTAGGGTTTATTTCAATAAGACTTGTTTGCTTCTCTTTTTTTTCATGTAACAATTTAGTTTTGCTCCACTGGTTCGGAGGGTGTTATCCCTTTTTCTCGCCGTTGGTTTCCCTGCGTTTGGGTGTCGGGTTCCTCAGAGAGTTTTTCAGGTAGCCAGAGGCGAAGGCTGTTCAGCATCCACTTAAACACAGCGCAGCGCCTCCAGACGAGACAGGGCCAGAGGTCACCACTAAACAGGGACGGCCATTGTCTCTTGGCAGGTTGGGCACAGCGGCCGATGAAAATGCAATCAAAACAAACAGCCTGGGCTATCGGGGGCCCTTCTCCAGTGTCGTTATTAATCACTTTTCAAAGACTTTAAGAACTGCCCTCCCCCCCCCCCTCATCCGTCAGACCCGACTGGAAGAGGGACATGACTGCAAAACAATAGAAAGCCCCAGTGTCCCTTCCCTCAACCCCTTACTTTTAGGGAGGCGAAACAGTTAAATGGTAGTGAAAACATGGTGGTTTGTTCATTAGGGGGGGCAGAATAGACACTAAATAAAATGACAGAGAAATGAAGGCTGCCACGCTTTACATTCACAAAGACAGTTTGAAGCGTGACTAATCACAGCTTTACCAAGAAAAAGATTTTCTCTGGTCTTTTTTTTTTTAAACAGGAAATTTAAATGGCTGTTCTTTTGAACTTAATGTGCTAAAAGACTGTGTTCTCTATTTCCATAGAAACAAGAAGCAAACACTGCTGGAATAAGCCTTCTGGTGTAGAAAGGACAAGCAGATCGACAAGCACATAGACCTGGAATTAAATAGAAAAAGATGAAGTGACTTAAACTCTTGAGATGTTAATGAATTTGTCATGATTTACTGCACGTCTAACCACTAGACTTAGATCATTGTGCTAATGTATTCCAGCATATGTTAAATTTCCACCTTTAAAGTGGAATATTTATATGTTATAACTTGGTTTTCTATATAGATTTAAACTGTTTGGCTTGTTTTATATGTTTTTTTTCCACTTTGTGTTCTCTAATTCTTTTATATTTATAAATTTATATTTCCAATTAAAGTTCTACATTGATATTCAGTTCCTTACTTTTTTATAAAAACAAAAATAAATAAATCCATACATACATTTTTCAGTAATTGATTTTATATCACTGTCCTTTATGGGTTTTGTTTTGATTTGTTTGTTGTTTTTTTTACCAGTGTTCTTCATTGTTGTTGGCGTTTTTTGTTTTTTTTTACCTGTGTGTTTCTTTATAAACTTTATTAAACTTTTACCTATTTTCTTAATTTTTCTATCAAAGTTATATCATTATTTTGCATTATTTTTTTGTTGTGGGTTTTTTTTTTCCGGAAATATATACACTTTTTTATTTTACCTTTTTCCACAAGCATGTGGCCACTTCCAGATTTTCAGAATAATATGATTTAAGTTCAATTTTGAGCAGTTTCGTTTGCTTATATAGCACTGAGATGAGCATCTCAAGATAAAAAGGTCCAACTCATATCCAGTCATGTAGAAACATATGATTAAACAATCCAATCATTTAGGCAGATTTAAATTCAAATGCATAGCGGGTAAATTAAATTAGGGCAGCCAAATTCAGGTGATAAAATAAGACCAATTTAATGCCAAAGATGCACTTAGTTTCTCATCGCACAATTGTAAAGTTACCATAATATAAAGACATGTCGTCCTAATCATCATCTTGGTCAACAAAGCTGTCAAAGACTTTTGTGGACTGAGAAAAACAGGGATCAGTCTGGGTCACCCACTGAACGAGAAGTCCCCTTGTTAAACATTCTTTTTTACATGAACTTCACGGTTTAATCCTCTTTAAATAATTCATCAGATGAAGATCTTTGGGTACGGTTTTAGGACTGTCTGCTCTCAGCCCTAAATACCCCTCCGCACTACCACTGTTGCCACCGGTGAGTCCCACATAAAAATATATCAGGACCAAGCAGCAGCTGGGGATCCGGGCAGACGCCACAGTCGTCGGGGCGCTTTGGACCTCCACACACACTTGGCGTCAAACAAAGGACACGCCGTTCCCACCATTAGGAATTAACAGTCAATAGTAATAAGAAGCATCGATTTTCAGTGCATCCGTCGTTGTTCGTCGAAGCCTTTTAAGTATCCGGCTGAAAAAAATCTCATGATATCAAAACTGTTTACGCGAGTACTTACCGACGAAATGGAAACTCTGGGTAATACTGCAAAGCTGCGTAAGGTGAGTTCATGTTGTCATGCCAAACTTGACTTTGAACCAGCTTGTTGTGAGCGCTACGTGAAGAAACACCGGTGCTTGAGCTACAAAACCAAACTCGGCTTACAGCAAAAACAAATGACCTCCACAGACATTAATAGATTACAACTAAAGAGGCCTCAGTTAAAGTGCCGGGGGGTGCAGTGCAGAGTGGAGAAAGTTTCAGAGATGTTTTGAATTCAGTTTTTCTTTTTTTTTTTTTTTTTTTTTTTAGGCTGCTGCGCTGATAGGAGGGGCCTTGGCTGACCCGCTGACCAATCCCCTGCCACAGTTGTACAAGATATCACTCACTCTCTGTTGCCAGGATATAGATATCAAGCAACTACATTTGACCCCCGTGCCCCCCTCCAACCCAACACACGCACACACACACACACACAGACAACTGCAGCCCCTACATCCTGAAAAGCTCCATCTCGTCCTCTTCTTGTCCGTGTGCTGCTCTGGCCTTGTTCTGACATTTCCACCCAGATTCCAAAGCGGATTCGGACAACTGAGACCACGTCTGTTGCGTCACGCTTTAATTATAGATCCACCAGCGCCGGAGAGAAAATGAAATATTCACTCGACTCCATTATTTTGGGATTTTAAAAGTGAGATTCTGCAGGGGGAAAAAAAAAGGTTATAAGCAGGTTATATCTTAGCTACAGTAACTAACTCTTTTGGTGTCTTCATTTAGTATGAATGCAAATTAGTTTATCCTGGAGGTTGATGCTAAAGGCTAGCCAGACAGGGGCAGAGGTCAAAGCGGACTTCTCTTAGACAACTCCGATTTCATAAAATACTTTATTCCAATGTTATTTTATAACCCCATTACAGGTCCTCGCATTCACATTGAGTGTTTGTTTAGAAGGAAACAGGTGAGTACATGTACAGGAAATGGAAGTTGGAGGTGGTGCGTCATCATTAACCTTCCTATGCCAAGCAAGTAATGTGAACGGAACAAGCAAGGTTCCAGGAAGAAACTTTTACAATTAAACGTTCATAAAGATGTTCATAATGAGCTGAAGTGTAGGCCTACACTTAATCACTAATATTTAATGTTTACATTATTATACATCTGAGGCAAAAATTGTTGCAATGCTTCATATATTTTTGCACCACTTTACCACTCTGACCCACAGGGACCAGAAACCCACTACACTTCGGTTTGTGTTTCAGACATTAAGAGAATCGGTGGCGTGTCGCCTCCTTCCATTGTTTTCTGTGCAAATACAAATAGGTTTTTATATATAAACACGAACATGACAACAATTTAAAAGTTTACAAATATAGTTCCCTTAAGCTGCTATGACAGTTTGAGAATGGAGTGGTTTTGAGTCGGGAAAAGTTCACTTTGGTCTTTGTCCCTCTTGGAGTGGGGGTGTCTCGCATGAATAATTTGCACTAAATTAAAATGAAAAAGACAAAGCGTGTCCTGTAGGTGGACACGCTTTGGAAGGCAATAACTGCTTCTTTTTTTTTTCTGTCCCTTTAAATAGAAAATCATGTGCCAAGTCAGTGAAGCAAAAATGCTGGTTATGTTTTCTCCAATGCCTTGTCAGTTTAAAGCAACTATTAAAACAAAACATAAGAATAATTAGTTTTTAAGCTCAAGCATTTGTTGCTTTGGCCTCCGTTAACTGCTATGTAGGCAGATACCGGACCAAATCCCTGAACCCACTTCCCCTGGTCCGGACAGTATGGTGATGTAAACCTAGATGTCTTGTGTGGTTTTCGGAAATGAACAGCAGATGAGTCAGCATGCTAAAATAAAAAGATAGGGTCACAGAGGGGGAATGATAATAAATAGATGTGGTGTATCCAGGGAACACAAACCTCTAAGCTACTCCCTTGTACTTTTAATAAAGATGTAAAGTGTCGGTCTTACCTCCCGGAGAGCCCAGTCTGTACCTGGGAGAAAACACTCAGATACAGCAGATCTTGTTAATGTCCGCCGGGCAGAAAGCCTGGTCAGAGTAATGCTGCTCAGTAAATACACAGTAGCGTTCGCATCCAATGAACTCAAGTTTCACATGTATTTTACTGAGATTTTATGAGACAGACTAACAAAAAGAAACTCAATATTGCGAAAATGGCACCCGGCTTTCTATGCTATTTATAAAAGCAACTACATGAGAAGAGTTTTGTGCATTCGCACTCAGCCCCCTTTACTCTGGCACATCGAAACAAAAATCAGTGCTGCCAACTGCCTTCACGCTGCGTAATTTAATCTCCAAACAAATCCAACAGTTCTTGTAAAGGCATGAAAAGTTCGTTGGGAAACATAAGTAGTGGTGAGGCCTCTACATCATATACAAAAGGAAACAAAAATAATAATAAAAATAAAAGCCTTGAGGCCTTTGGTTGCAAGTCTTCCCCTCTTCTCTCTCTCCCTCTTTTTCTCTCTCTCTCTGCCCATTTCCTGTCTGGTAACTGTCAATGGTGGCCATTAGTGCCAAAAAAATCACAGTAAACAAAAAAGGAGGTAGATAAGATTGTAGAATAATATCCCTATGAACATTTTATGGAGCACCATCCAAAAATGGAGCAAGTAAAGCACAAACACTAGTCCTAGACCTTCTAACAGGCTGGTGACAATCGAAGCAGCTGAAACAGTTCCTGGTAGCTCTGGAGGAGCTGCAGAGAAGCTGTTTGCCACAAGCCACGGAAAACACAAAAAAATAAGTCAGTAAAACTGAACAATCTGGCTACATATCGAAACAGCATGTGTTGTAGAGAACTGCGGCCAAAAACCTCGGCCCTAGTTCGAAGGCATGTGTGAACGCCAAAGGGACTGGAGACCGTTCCAAAAGCAGGAAACAGACTAGAACGCAGGGATTTCTGGGTAAATACAACCTAACCAAACAGATCCTAAGGCTACCAGGAGAAATGGCATGTTGTCTTCTGTCAGAGACAAAAGAGAAATCCTACAACCACTAAAATCCGACGTCACTCTATTTTTGTTGAAATTTGGTGAAGAATGAAACTGCGCTCAGTATCTTCTTCAGTACATCTATTTTTTCAGTCTGATAAATTTGTGTCATTACACCCAAAAGTTTTAAAAGTCCAATAAACCAAAAGAGTCAAATGAGTTCAATCTGTTCATAAAACTGGGTCCTGTATGATATAGGTGACCAAATTCAAAAACAGGAAAAACATCCTAACTTTTACTATTTTTTATTTTGTTTATATATTTTTTTGTTTATTTCAATTAAAGTTGCTGTTTAAAAAAAAAATCTAAGATCTATTAAATAATTGCTTGAAATTGGAGAACCGACCTAACCATTTAAACACGACAGGATGAAATTGTTAAAAGATATTCCCAGTTTTCGCTCAATAATTTTCATTTATTTATTCTCACTTTGTGACCTCTTCACTGTTCTGCGCTCCTCCAGGTTGTTATGTAGTCCTGACTTCTAACCATGGCAGATAAACCACCTGATTTACAGCTGGTACACCACATTTGCAAACTGCGGTAAATAAATCCCAGCATTTGATTGCTGAACTTCAAAGTAGAATCGAAACGCAAACTTATAGAGAAAAGTATGAGTCACGGTTTCAGGAGTCATGAACAAATAAAAGATTCTTGTTCATTAAAGAGGAAAATATAAAACATATCTGTTGTACCTCCTACTAAATCCCAAGGGAAATTACATGCAAACCATTTTTTAACTATAAATAATTCATTAAATTTCATTAACAACCGAAATATCACTGTTTTGTGTCAGACATGCATGGGACTACTTGCTCATTCACTTTAAACGCTATGCTAAATGTAAAACTTTCTGCTGGATGTAGGGGGAGCAGGACGGCAAATTTCTACTGTCATGTGTCTTCAAAATACTCTCATCAGAAATGGTCAAACTTACTTTCGTTGTTGGACGTTGTCTTTGGAATTGACTTAAGCTTATTCCACAAATTTTCAAGAGGGTTGGCATTCAAGCCAAAACAATCAGCATGTTTCCTGAAGCGGTTGGTTAAGTAATGGGGATTATCGACCTGCTGGCACTCCCAGGTGGGTTTAAGTTTCAACCATATACTTTTTAACTGGAGCAGAAGGTTAATAAATTGGAGGTATTGTCCTCCATCACTCCCTCCACTTTGTCCAATACATCTGCCACTCAGCCGTCGTTTTAATGGTTGCTTTCTATTTTTAGGTTTCTTGTCATTGTCATTATGGCCAAACTGCTCAACTATTAAGAGCATCCAACAACAGAAGGTAGTTACAACAGAAGGTAGTTTACTTGTCCATGTGGGCAGCTCCAAATTCCAGTGGCGCTTGAATGTGTCCGTTTTGAAGCCTTGGTTTTTGATTGGCAACCCCCTTTGCTTCAAAGCAAGTTTACTCTGAAGCAACTTTCTAAAATTACTTGATTCACTTTAGAAAGTGAAACTTATTTAGACTGGAGATTGGTAGTTTCTGGATTCTCCATTAAAATGAACCAGTTAATTGATTTAATCTGAAAGGGACGATTTTGGTCAGATAGTTGAAACTTTGACACAATTGTGAGCTTCGGCTGGACGATGATTGAAAACCAGTGAATGAAATGCCATATACCAGTAGTGCCAAGAAGAACAGTCAAATATCCAGCCTGCATTATGCCAGGAGCAAGTTAATGGCTACAAAACACATGTGGTCCAGGTACAACACGGATAGGATTGTTTATCCGTGAAAGTGGATTTACACATTTGAGATTGTAAACGTAATTTGGAACATTTGTGGATCAGAAAAAGCTGACGCTAAAACATCTGTGAACATGTATGTTGTAACTTCAAACTTTAAACTTTAAACTCTAAGGCAATGACATTCGTAGCCACAATGAGAGTATTCAGTCGCTGTATTTCTCAGATTGTCCGCAATCTGCTGTCTTGAATGTCATTCATAGCAACAGCTGAATGCTTCTCCGTGGTCACAGCGAGAAATGCTAATCAGCTTGTTCAGCTGCTCTGCTGAAAATCAAAGCCAAGTTGTTGCTTACTGGAAATTTACAGTTAAAAAAGAAATAAATAAAAAAAAGCGGCTTGTAAAACTACGTGGTACTTTGTCGTGTTATGTTTTACGGCAAATTCTCTCTCATAACCTGTTTCATTTGCCCACTTTGACTTCATCTGCCTCTCAACACGGCAAGGGCAAGCTGACCTCCAGGTGTCATTAAATCCGATATTTACAGTGACATCTGAAACTCTTACATCATTAATTACTCCAAGGCTCGGGCTTCGGGTCGCCGTCACCGAACCCCTATTACTTCATATCAGATGCATGCGTGTGTTTATGGGTTGGCAGCTACGTCAGTGACATCTCTGGTACTGTCATCAGTAGGAGCTCGCTTATGTCTAATGTGGTTATTATTCTCACAAGGCTCTGGTTAGGGAGCGCTAAGCTCTTAATCTGCAACTGTATGTGTAGTCGAAAAACACACAGTGCATAGCGAGCGGCCTGTGCGATTTTTACAACCCAACATCTCTTCAATTCATTCTAGCGTCTTCGTCGTCCTGAAGGCATTGTGCAGACCCATTCGCACAGCCTCAGAAATTTGCCGGATGCCAGGGAGCAGTTGGCGGAGCAGCTGATGGAGACGGCCCGGCGTTTCGCCGCGCTATAGAGAGCTGTGTTGTCCGTGTCAGTCACACACACACACACACACACACACACACACACACAAACCGCGCCACGGCCGGTCTCTCTCGCGCTGCGTGGGGAGCTATGTGGGCATACTTGTGCGCGTCTGTGTGTGTATTCCAGTTGGTGACTAATGCAGGGGAAATCCAGATGAGTCAAAACTACCAGTGTCCGGTGAAGTGTCCGAGAGGCGACAATTTACAGCCTATGGACTAAACTGCCCAGCAACGTATTGTCCGCGACATCGCCGGAAGCATGTCAAAGTGGCAGAAGGATGAACGGCGCTTTGCAAAAGCTCAAACTTTTAAGCATTTTGTGGACATAAATAACAAACGTTGTCGCGTTCAATGATGGTGACTATGTGGTATTCTAAGATCTTCAATGACATTTGCACACTGAGCTGTTATTACCGTACTTAAGCGCAGCGTTCAACACTGTTGAACATGACATAGTACCGGAGGGTGGGACCTTCTGGCACCTTCTGGTACAGTACTGGACCGGTTTCAAGTTTTACTTAAAGATCAGGAACGTCTTAGAGTCAGTAGGGAACTTTACAGCAGCGTTACCAAAAGTCACATTGCGGGGTACCCCAAAGTTCAATATTGGGCCCAGTCTTACTTTACATCTACTGCACATGTTCCCGCTGGCAATTAACAAATGAAATGACTTGCTTTGTGACTTTTTAAATGGATCTACTTAACTATTTTCAATTACTATCATAAAAAAAAACAAAAAAAAAAAAAACATAAGGCGATTAAAAGTCTCGGTGTATTATCTAACTTCAATCTCTGTACGTGATGTCATAACATCAACTGGCTGATATTGCTACAATTATTATGTGGCATGCTGCTCTCTGAATACTTTGATCTATGATAAAATAAATAAAACAAATAGCAAATAAACATGATTAAGCAGATGATACACAGCTCTTTGTTACAATGTCACCGGGTGACTACAAACCCATTCAGATCAATGCGTGGATGTGGATCTTCAGTTGTTTTAACAGAAGACGCTAAAGAGGTCAAATTTTCATTATATTCGCATTTTTTAAGCATCGATCAAATCTTTTGTGTTCTTGGTAAAAACATTAATAATAGCCACAGTGGAGCTGCAGGTCGAAGAGCCCTGGTTAAGAAAGAAGAAGTAGATTTATGTGTTATAACGACCCAATCGAAACCTAGATGTAAGTATAATAAAGAACCTGTGGAAAGAGTTTGAAAATAATCATTTGCATCTAATTTCAGTGTCCAGATTTGCAGAGGCATTGGAGATATACATACGACAGGTGGTTCTTTTGACAATGACACTTTTCAAATTTGCAAAAATAAATGAGAAAATCCTGCATAACTTTCCTTCCGTTTCATAATTAGACTATGCACCACTTTATATCATTGTGTCACACTGTAAAGTGACACATTGGGTAAAAGGCTCACGGGGTGTGAAGCTGCTAACTGTGGGAAAACCGATGGAAACATCTGAGGACAGAAAAACAAACAGACAGCAGCTCATCTGTGACAACAAAAATCAATCAAAACATGTTTACACTTAAGCATAAAATCACTTCCTTGAGTGCAAAAAAATAAAAATAGTCTGTCCTATAAACCAGTCCCACACATAGATAACGGCGCTGAATAAATACAACCGTAAGATGGCATCAGTTTCCCTTTGTAACCAGTAAAACCAGTTCGCCTTACTGGGTCCTGTGTCATAATACGGAGCTTCCCAGACAATTAGAGATTCTTTCCCACGATAAGGTTTGTCAATTTATTTTTTTTTCTCTCTCTTTTCCCTCATGTGGGCCTTTTGTCACAGACACTCAAAAATCATCTTGTTGTGCTCTTGAGAAAATCAATCCAACCCGAGGCCAAAGTGGCGACACGCCAAGCAGGAACGGCCCGCCGTCCGTCCAACCACCTTCGGTTTGGAACATTGGTTGTTTGTTTGATCTTTGTGACTAATAATTTTGTCAAAAGCGAACTGAGAAATGAATCTACAGGAAATCCTCCGCTTTTGCAAATTCACCTTTAGCACAATGCTCTAAAGATGGGTATTGACCAAGGCCAATGAGCATCTGTGCTGCAGGCCGCGGTGCTTGCATGAAAATTCAATATGTCCACACCAAACAGTCAGGTGAGTGTGCGGTGCTTTTTCGTTGGCTGTGGTTAGATGAGTTGGCAGAGAGACTCTTTTGGATGTGTGATCACAAGAAACCTGCCTTGTGATCACACATCCATCACACTCGGAGCGAACCTGCCGCTTTCACTTTCTGCCGGTTTCATGACGAGCAGGAGAGTCGCTGCAACGCGACGTCCAACGCCTGACTTGCAAGAACCCTGAGAGGAAGCGAGTTTGCCTCCGCTCGTTAAAGTGTTTGGCGGCTTCTGATGAGCAAATATCACCGTTTGGTTAGTCACATCCAGTCACGGTGACTCACTGTTTGCACACCAGCTAATATTTGTGTTTTCGCTGATAAAGATGATGGATTACAGAACAAAACCTACAGCTGCTGCCGTGTGTAACCCTTGAGTTATTGTCTTCAGATCACTGCCAGAGCCGCAACTGGGAACCCTTGTTTTTCTTGACAACCAGTTTAAAAGGAGCTTTTCAAATTAACATCTAAACATTTTTATAGTTTTTTTTTAAATAAAATATTGAAGTCATACTGGCCAAAGCCAGCAGTGAGTTTGGTTGTATAATTTTTCTGTATTTGTGTGATGTAATCTTTACCACAATCAATCCAGGTTTGGAGGGAAGCCTCAGTTTGCACAATCAGATTAAAAAAATCACAAAAAAAACAAAAAACCCCCCCCAAAATACGAAAACGCAGCTCCAACTTTAAAAAACTGTCACAAGTAACTGAATGAAGTTTGTAAAACTTCACGTTTGTTTACCTCGAGAACTTCATAAACTTAATAAAGTAAGTTGGGTAAATTTAATTTACTTACTTGCGACCAATGAAAGTAATTAAGTTGAAGTTGCGTTCTGTTTTTTGTTTTTTTTTCAGTGCAGTTTCACGCTTCAAATTTGGTTAGGCAATTTTGAGTTTTCCACTAATAATCAAAATAAGTTTGTTCTTCTTTACATCACTATTTATTTTTCACTATTTACTTTTGCAAACTCCATGCAGAAAGCCTGGGATTCAAACCCAGAACCTTTTACATGCCCAGCAGCTTAACGTTAAGCTCTACGACCTTCACAGAAACGCAATCTAAGCGAGCGAACAACTTCATGAATAACTTTTACTTCTCTACTTAAAAGAAAACATATTGCCACAAATGTTTCTAATATTCGCTTTGTGCTTTATTTCACAAAAAACCCCCAAGCAGAAACACTATAGTTGTAACGTAGCTGCACCATGCTGGGTCAAGATGTTATGATCACAACCCAAAAGACACTCAAAAACATATTTTCACCACTTTTACCGAATCAAAAGATTTGATGCTAGTTGCTGATCCTGTCTGTTAGAGGATAGGGAGTTTTCCTCCAGCAGAAGACTATTTAAAATGACAACTGCATTGAACTGAACTATTCTGATTATACATGGACTGAACATACATCGACATGCAGAAGGTCCAGATCCTTTCTCTGTGTTTTTCTTGTGCTCAAGAAGATTTTCTGCAGATATTTCCTCCCTACATCCAAAGACACATATCTCAGATTGGCGCTAATTTCTCTTAGGACAGAACAGATACACCAGAAGGAGTGTTGGACTTTATGTGACAGCAAAGTTTAAACTCTGATTTAATAATGACACCCAAGTCTACAACAATAACCTTCGACTAGTTGAATGATATCAGTGTTGATATTGTAAGAGATGTTGAAAGACTCCATAATCTGGCCAAAGAGCAGCTTGTAGATGTTGAATAAAAGTAGGCCGAAAACGTAGACTTGAGGAACTCCTACTGTGTTTTTTTCATTGCTTTATACTACATGCGTTTAATTTAAAACATACATTTGAGGCTGGTTGTAGTTTATTTGTTGGTATTATGGGAATATTGGGTTTGTCCAACAATAAAATGAAAATCTTCCCGGGGAGTTCTCTCTTCCTGTGTTCAACTCTGCATTTGGTCTTTATTCTACTCAGACAATTTTTGTACTATTTCTTTTTTTTTTTTTGCCTCAATTATAAGTTCTTACTTTTTTCATTTTGAAAAAATATTGTCGACTCTAGGTATAAAAACAGGAACTTCGGACATGACGACTGACAAAAGTAAGAAGAGAAGATAAGGAAGGGACGGTGACTTTTTGTTTGTTGAAAAAGTAACTTTGAATTTCATTTTCAAAAGATTTTTAAAAAGACTTTTTACATCATTGGACGTGTCATCATCATTATTGGAAAGGATTGTTCCATTTTGAAACAAACATAAAATATGAACAGCTGCAAGACAAAAAAAACAACAACAAAAAAAAACATGTTCTTCCTCAGGCACAACCAAGATAAGCAGGAGGCCATAGCGGATCAGAGAGAGAAAGAGAGAGAGGGAAAAAAAAAACAAAAAAACCCACAAACCTGTGGATTAAAACCGTTTCAGTTCAGACGAGAACAACTGGATCGCTTTGCTTTTTTTTCCCAGGAGAGAGAATCCCCAATCAAAGCTTTCCCTCCAACTGGTCCCAGATCTGAGAAGCAGATCAACCAGTGAACCACAGAGCATCAATCACGGCTAATCCAACACTAAACCCGCCTTTTGATGTCAGTCAACATCCCTGATGGGGCAGAGCTCACATCAGGTGCGGCGCTAATAATTTACCCATTTACAGCAAAGAGAGATATGGAGAGAGAAAAGAGCCAAAACGCAGAGCTGAAACGGAGAAGACCTAATTAAACCGACAACGATCTGATGGGAGATTTAATTAGTACACGGAAATAAATGCGCGCCTCGAATTACAGCTAAATGTTCATCCCTGGAAAACCACAACCGAGCCGTTATCACCAGATAAAAAAAGATACATTCAACCCAAAACACTCGCTTCCGCTCAAAACGCTCCTCAGCCTTTCGCGTTATTTTTAGGCCGACAATTAATTAGGATTAGAAGATGATTATCCTCTCACATGCGAGCAGGGAATTAAACGAGGAAATTGTTCCAAGAGTCGGGAGCTTTTTTGGGTGGGGGGGGCGCCGGTGTCGGAGGGGTTGGTGGGGCGCCGATATTTTACACTGAAAGAGCAGGTGCTGCTGGGACCTGCTTCAGCACTTCTGTGCGGTAATGTAATATTCTTTCATATTCTAACTTTCAGAAATATAGTCCATGATGTAAAAGTTGTGGACCGGTGTTTAGCAACCACACTGCCGGTATCCCGGCAACAGGTTGACAAGTGTGATTGGTCTCCCTCTCAACCTATTAAAAAGCATGTACGCGTAGAACATAATGATGCTTGCACCCGTCCGCATGTAATCCAAGCGAGGGGTTAGAGTGTCCTTTGTCACCGGATACGCTTTTAAAAATAAAACACGCTGTCGACGTACTGGGACGCTTGGATGAAAGTGGATATTTCAGAGGCATTTCTTAGAGTCTCAGATGAGTAGATGGATATAGTCCTGCTGTGGCATACCAAAACCATCGGACAATCACACGTCCGACGAGCTGAGCTGTCTGTGAGGTTTGGGGGGAAACGTGTTGTCTTGAGAAACTTGGACGTCTTCTCTCGACTTTTTTGGCCTCAACCCCCCAAAAGGAG
Source organism: Poeciliopsis retropinna (assembly GCA_010277075.1). Lineage (NCBI taxonomy): Eukaryota > Metazoa > Chordata > Actinopteri > Cyprinodontiformes > Poeciliidae > Poeciliopsis > Poeciliopsis retropinna. The sequence continues at coordinate 24,533,505 of VMRM01000003.1, forward strand.
CATATGGCGCTGGCTTAATTTCGTCTCTGCTGAACTCACTGTCAGAATTCCTAATCATGAGTCACGCTCAATAAAACCCGCGGGGCCTCGACGTTCAACAATGACCTCGCTTTGCTTTCTGCTTTGGCCGCCATGAGGTCAGCCAGTGTGAAGCGGCGTGTAATCCTCTCTGCTAATTGACCGGCTTACAGAATTTTCACCATATGAAAGCCGATCTGTAAAAAGCAGGAGGTAACGGGAAGGGAATGCGTGGAGAGTCAGGTAGGGCCGGCTTCCAGCCGGGTAACGTCACTTCATGCGGTGTGGCGCCTCTCCTGGTGTGAATGTTTGCGATTGTGCCTCTGCTAAGGTGCAACGGACGGTATGGCCGACTCCCTTGGCGGATCCAGACGGGATGCGCCCGGCTGCGGCCAAACCATGCCGGCGCAGCGGAACGCCTCCCCACCTCGGGATGCTGACGATGATGATGGAGTACGGATTTGAAAATAGGGTTATGAGTGGCGTTTGTTTGCCCACGTTGTTGGTCCCGAACTCCGGCTTCACATCACATAACCTATCCAGAGTCTGAGACAGAGGCGGGCTGCCCGAGTGACACCTGGTTCTGTTCTGATGCCTCCAGATGGAAATGAACCCTTCTGGTTGGGTGAGCCCAGCCCACAGGCTCTATCCAAATGAAAATATCTACAACAAAAAAAGAGTGGCATAGAACAAATGATGTAGGATGTGTACAATAGACCTAAATTGTCCCTGACTCTGACAACACCAGTCCCTCCTTAAAGGGGCAGTAATATATGTTTTCCAGCTGTATATTACCATTTTGTAGCACAATCAACTTCCAGTTGTTATAACAATACCGTATATGTCAACTGTGACTCACAAGAGATTTCACTTCCCAATTTAATCCCTTGAAATTGAACCTCTGTCTTTTTAAGTAGATCCTGCTTTTTCTAAAACCCCGCCTTCAGCACGTCATCACAGCTTCTCAATTAACCCTTAAACAACATTTTTACCAGTGTTGCGCCAAGAAGTAGCTTGTATAATGAGCTCCGCAGATGCGCAGCTCCAACAGGTGTTTGCTAATTGCTGTTGGCTAGTCTGAAGGAGCTGAGTGACGAAGTCGCGGGGGGAAGGCTGCTCTGGGATGCTGAAGCTCAGCTGCCAAAATGCCTTGGTGAGACAAAATGTTTCTCCAAACAGCATGGTTGCCAGGGGAGATCACAGGATTTCTCAAACACGTAGGAAAGAATCGAAGCAACACTCCCGGTATGTTTTAGATGAGGGAATAACATTCTAACATAATGTGTAGCTAATAAAATTCATATTTTACATAGTACTTCTTCCTTAATAAGACCAATCCAGTTGTTCTCAAATCAACAACTGTAGCTAGACAAATATTACAGCTAAAGCCTCTTTTCCAAGAAAACTTAAAGTCGTACCTAAAGATCTACTTCTTCTTTAAACCTGGATATGGACTAAAACTTCTACAATCAATGGAGGGGGTTGAAGTCGACCCACCTTCTTAATGTGATTCCCATTAAGAGCCTATAACTCATTCTGTAATGATTCATCAAATGATTCGAGTCCCTTGATTTAAAAAAAAAAAAATTCTAAATTATCTGCCTCGAGGCTCGGTTGAATTACGCTTTGCTATTTAGCACACTGTGTTCCCATCGGATGACTACTGTCACGCGTTGCGCAACGCTCTCACTCCCGCCAATGAACCGCTAATGGATGCTAAACGCTACTAGCAGCTACGGAGGGCAACGCAGCTAAGTGCGCGTGCACTGCGTAACGGAGTAAATAAGAAACAGAGTTTAGAGGGCATAAGAAATAAAAATCCAAACAGCACGAGAAGCAAACATTGTGTCCGAGTCCGATTCAAGCTAACGCTGCAGGCCGGAGCCCAAAGCAGACAGTGAAAGGAAACTCGCGTGCATCTACTAGACACTGACTCGAATATTTACGCACTCACTTATTTTATGTTTGGTATTTTTGCTTCCATTGTCGTCTTGTAGAAATCAGCTTTCACTTTCACAATAAGCGTTGATCAAGACTGATTTGGAAAAGAAAAAAAATGTTTAAAACATTCAAGGGGGTGAAAGTTTTTTATTTTATTTTATTTTTTACACGCATTACAAAATGAGTCCATATTTCCATTTTCATAAAACTTGCAACCAGCTGATTTTATTGTAACATGATCCATAAAAAGCTCAGCTTTGACCAATTGTCACCCCGCCACTTGGCGGCTGCAGAAGTTTCACGCCAGACATTTATTTTTGTATTATTCTTCTTATGACAATTGTTTTTGCTCAACATCAACTTGACAACAATGACAACATAAACATTTTACCGTTTAGCGTGACGCCAAGTCTGTATTAAAACATCCTTCCACTACGCAAACTTCTATTAAAGAAAAAAAAAAAAAACAGTCTGAAAATTGAAAATTGTCTTTTAAGACTTTAGAGTCACTCAATTCTCGCAGCAGTGATGAGCCATTTACCAGGATGCGGCTCACTCACATGTTGTGTCACAAGAGGTTTTCCTCTCATAGTGCACCATCTGCATACATGCATACATGCAGTTTGACATTGTCTATGATGTTGCAAGACACTTATGATTTGTCAACTTCCTCGACAATATGCTCCATTTATTGTTATGGATGTGAGAGCAGCTGCGGTCTGAGGCACCGGGACGGTTGTGCAACGATCACACACCTCCCTCACCTGACATAATGTGTTTGGAGCGATCCATTGCGATGCGTAACCAGTACCCTGAGGTCATGAAAAAAATAAAATAAAAATTGTTGTCAGTTGACAACAAGACACAGAGTTAGGCAAGTGACTAATACGGCCAACTTACGTTTTCATTTACTTGGATGTGTCAAGTAAATGAGACATCCTTCTGCTTCTTATGCATTTTGTTACAGCTCTACAATCAAATAGATGCTGGAATTTTTTTCTTTCTTCTCGGAATCTCAAGGCAAAAACTGATTTTTGTTTTCATCACCACGGGCCTGTTAATCCAGGGTTTTACAACATTTCGCAGTCATTGTTTAATATTTTTGTTTAGGCTTCTATGGCAGCAATCGCTGCCTCAAGTCTTTTTGGTACGTTTTTACAACTTCGGCGCACCTGGTTTGGGTGGGTTTTTTTTTAGTTTTTTTTTTTACCACTGTTTTCTGCAGATCCTTTCATGCTCAGTCAGGTTGGACAGTCTGAGTTAGAAGACAGTGACGTTTAAGTCCTTCTAGAGCAGGGATGTTAAAGTGTGGCCCTCGACAGCAGTCAAGGGACGACACAAGGCTGCAGGGCCCACAAACTCAATTCTCCGTGGAAAAGAAAATTTTAAGTTTACTGTAACCTTGTAGGAAATATGACCGCAAGCATTCAGCGACATTCACTCAAAAGCAGATTTGCTGAAATGCAGCAAAGGGTTCTGAAGACAATTCTTTTTGTTCAGACACAAGGTTTTGTTTTTTCCTGGACAAAATCAGGAAACATCCCTAAAATGTCAGAAAAACGTGATTTATTTTCATATAAATATTGCATAACTTAAGATTAAAAGGAAAAAAAAAAAGGTTAAAAAAAAATGTAAAAACATATTTTGTGGCCCTTTCCACAAAACTTTCCACTTACTTGTGTTGGCCCTGGTGGAAAAACATTTTCACACATCTGCTCTAAAAAAAAAAAAAGCATTGAAGGAAACTAATTACTGCACTGTGAGTTTGAGACATAATTATTTTGGAAGATAATTTTTTTTTCCTCCCCATCAATGACTTTATTGAACTTTTAAACACTGTGCATAAAAAAGAAGTTTCTCTCTTATGATCTCTTCTGTACATACAGAAGCCTCCAGTGAGACAGTTTACACCAGAAGAAGAGGGAAGAAAAGTAAATAAAGGGTGTTAAAAACATCCCAAAATAAGAATAAAAAAGGTTTGAGGACTTTAAGTTTTATCGATTCTTTGTTGTATTATTGTGATAACAATAAAAAAAAATCACAATAAGAACAGCAGTTCAAAAGAGAGACAGTTTAAGGGCGGCTTGAAACTTCAGTAATTGAAATATATTGTGACAACAATAAGAAATTTATCACGATAAACGATAAACGATGTGATAAATACTCGCCTTAAATTCTTCTTCCATTTTGTAATAATGGAGAACAGGACATTGAACAGTCACTCAGTTTGTGCTTTGACACGATCGCTGTTGGTAAATTTTATGTGACAACCTCTACCTGGGTTTCCTGTAAAACTGGTACCAAACCAGCATTTAGAAATCAAAATGAGGAGCTGGAGTGCTGCTGACTTTTATTATATTTATTTATTTTATTTTTTTTGCTTAGTCCGTCTTTGCCAAGCAGGAAAAGAAGTCTGAAAAACAAATCTGAACTTCGCCACGCGCAGTGGGCCAACCTGAAAAAGTTGCAGGACAGGTTTGTTCTGCCTCCGGGGGAGCGAATGACGACGGGGTGGCGGGGTGGGGGGGCATTTCACACCGATTCTCCCTTTTCACTCGTCTCCAACAGTGGAGAGGCGGTCACCGCTCAGGCCGCTCACCAACTGTTGGAAACGTGCGTCCCTTTTCACAGACGGGCCGGAATGTCTCCCGAGTTGGAGAAAAGCCCGGCTCGATGACAAACCTCTGAACTTTCACTCCTAAAGCAAACACGTCGCTGGGAAGGTAAGTGTAAACAAAGTCCTGTAAGAAACACACTGTTGGTGCTCTCATATTTGCAGTTGCTTTGTGTGTGTGTGTGTGAGAGAGAGAGAAGAGAAAAGAAAAGAAGAGGGGGAGAAGAAGGGGATGAATATGTCATCAGTTGGATTTTCCATTAAAGTTAAAGAGGCCAGATTGCTCCCAGCCAGCCCCGCCTCATCCCGCCACGGCAAAACAATGTGTACACACACACACACACACACACACACACGCACCCTAAAGGTACAATGAATAGAAACATAATCTCAAAATTCAAACAATGAGTGCTTTGTGACTTTTAATGAATGAAAGAATGACATCTTTATTTCTTCTCGGAGATTAAAGCGTAAAATCACAGCTGCCATTTGAGTTCAGAGTCCATCGTTCACATTCCCCCCACAGACAATGGATCAAAGTTACATGTCAAGCCATCAGTAATTGTATAGACGCACAAACCTGGACAATATATATGATGAGATCAAGTCACCCTCTTTCTGAGCATAAAGATTTTTAGCAGCATAAAACATCCATCCTAAAGTTGTTGTTTTTTGTGGAGGGGTGGAGCATAATATGAAAATAAATGTGACCCTGTCCCTTTTCTGCCTTAAGCCTTACAGTACAACAATAATACTACACTATGCAATTTGCAATAATTTTGTAAATAGAAGTAATTTATGTTAAAGCTGCAGCATGTCACTAATTAATTTGTTGGGTTTTTTTTGTTTTTTTTTACATATGTTAAAATCATTATGTTGTGACAGTGTAACATAAGAGATAATTTGTGAAAAAAAAAAAAAAAACAGCTACCAACCACTCTAGTGCTCAACCCTCCTACTTGCTTTATGCTAAGCTACAGCTGGCTCACCACAACGTAGCCTGTCACGAATGCTAAGGCTAGTTAGCATGGCCACCGATGACGGCGGAGAAACATTTTTTCTGTGACGGTGAGTTGTTTTTCCACCATTTGCACATTGAGCAGAATGCAGAAAGTTGGTTTTGGTTGACAGCTCTAAGCCCCTCCTCTTGGCTCTGATTGGTTGTTTCTCACCGGGGGCGGTGCAGCTCAGGGTGGAGGTGGAGGAGCTCGATGTTTTCATGGATTATCTGTCTCATGTTCTACTGTCTGGTGAGAAGTTTTAATAAATATGGAAAAGGCATATTTTTGTAAAAACTACATACTGCAAAAACGGAACAGAAAGTTTCATTCATGACATGTAGGAACGTGTATGGAGGACTGATCCTGCCTAATTTCTAACTAAAGAGAAATAAATAAAAAAATAACAAAATAATGTGCCAAATGTTGCAAACACAATAATAATAATAATAATGTAAATTTTCTTTTCCATACTTATTTTATTAATTCATTTTTTCATATTTATTTAATACTTGTTTTTTGTTGTTTTATCATACATTGATTTTCTCTTCTTTGCATTTTCTCACCTATAATTTCTCCTTTACTTTTTTATTTACAGATATATATATTTTTATCTCCATTTCTTTCCCCCCCCCCTTCAGACTCTTTGCAAGACTCGAGGTGTAAAAAGTTGAAAGGAAAAGAAGGGGAGCCTGGTGGGTGGAGAGTCAGAGTCAGATTCTCTCATATTGGTCAACATCAAGATCCCAGCTCCTCACACACTAAACTTTATTGAAATCTCCCGTTTTATTTCCCTTTGTTTGTTTTCTTTTTTACTCTTAGCATACACAGTCTCCAAGCTGCCAATTTGTGACACTGCAGTACTCATCCTGCACCAGGAGATGGCAGATTGTCAACAGTAACAACATCAAAATTCCAAAGAAGAAGACAAAGCAGGTGAAACAATCACAGCTCATGTTCCCTTTTACCTTTTCGGTCTTGAACTTCTTCAGCCTATCTGTTTAAGACAGAAAAGAGCGAGGCATGTATGAAAAAAAAAAACATTTTAAATGCTTCATCGTTTTTTTTAATTATTTTTAGTGCAGAAAGTGATAATGGTCATGTGGAAAACGGGCCTCTGTGTCACCGTCTTTAATGTCTTTGTAAGACAGTGCAAAGCTCAAAGCTAACTAAGCGTGTAAGTTTATTCAAGTAAAAATAATACTTCTACCTGGGTTTCCTATAAAACCCAGGTAGAAGTATTTCCTATAATACTGCTACTACTTCTACCTCTGCTATTAGTGACAAACTGCCACTAATAATAAATTACTGTCAACGTCACCCCGCCATTCAGGTTTTTTATTACTTTTGTTTCATTCGTGATTTGGTGAAATTTCCTAGGAAGTAATCCAGTGCTGATTCTGACTGATGTTGCAACAACCTGACAGAGACACAATGGAGTCACCTTTACTGCTGTTGAGAGAAGGTGATGTTGGAGGTTTCACAGGAGTTCGGTTGTCTTTTTTCCATCTAATTTATAGAGCCTGGAAGCAAGAATTTGTCCCAACTTTTCAACTTCACTGAACCCTAGTAATGATCTATTGCTCGTTCTCCAACAGAATTATGGCTCAGAGCAAATAAGCGTGCATGGTTTATTAAGCTGTGGGAATGTTTTTTAACAACCTCCATTTTTATTTTGCCCTCGGGCGTCCAATGAGCTCCATACATACGGCTGGATCGTGTTTTTCTGTCGAAATCCATGGTAGTGACTTAAAAACAAAGAAACACACGGGGGGTGGGAAGGGGAAGCCTGTGGTTATTAAAAGCAAATGTTCCTAGTCTGTCCTTTAGCTGTCAGTCTACAAAACCTTTAAGGCTAATTTTTAAATAGTAACTTGGAGGGATGGATGACAAATTAGGTAGTGACAAAAACGGTCAGATTTTCAGCTTGACTGGCTCTGAACAGACACCAGAGAGACAGAAACTTTAAAATAATTCAGTCTTTTGCCAGTTAGTGAACGGTAGAAGTGGGCGGATCGATCCACAATATCGATTATATCGATACACCAAATCATTGGGTAGATTCTAGAGTACTAAGGGTCAATACTTTAGATTCAGATTCGCTCTTCATATTTTAATTTATGTTTGTATTGCAGTTTTTCCAACTCTACCGCTAAAATTATTTTGCTTTGACGTGCTTTTAATGGTACTGTTTTGCAATGTATTTAGGAAGTGCACACAAATCATGATAATATTAATTATTAAAGTATTTTGTAGATAACTATTAACTTTGCCCAAATTCTCTCTTAGGTTTGAACAAAATAATAATAATAATTAAAAAAAAACACAAATCACCTAAATATCAGAGGTTTGATGATTTAATCTAACTTGAAAAGTTTCGGTATCATTATTGATGATACACATTGGTGATTTACTTTGTATCAGATCAATATCAGAATATTGACCCCTTCCTAAAACAATGGCGTAAGTCACCAGCTCTTTCTTTCCAAAAGATGTTTTAGAGGGAGCAAAAAAATCACTTTTGGCAAAAGACAGCCATTATTTTAGGAATGTAACAATATGCAGAATCACACAGGACCCAGCATAAATGCTAATAGCTTTCACTTGCAACCAAACTCCAGTATCCATGTCAACACCTAATGAAGTAGTTTACAAATCAGGAAGCTTTTTGAAATCAAGTCAGAAAAGGCCCGAAGATGTAAAACATTATTTAAAAACCTAAACATATATCGATACATCTTTGTGCTTCCATCAGCCTTCGTGACTAAACGAGCGGATAACAGGAAGGCTCAATTCAGTTTTATCCTTTTGAGCTTCTCTCCTCTGTGCTACGGGACACGCTGGCTTCACAAATGTTGGCAGTCTTTTAAGAAATCTCAGAGTTAAAGTAAGTATCCAAACTGAACACACACTGGTAGAGCCATTGGTAACCCCAGCAATGCTAACTGCTATTATAAGACGGTGCAGACAGTTCAAAATGTCTAGTCTGTTGTGACAGCTTTGAAATATTACGGTGACTCCTCTCTCACTCAGTCACAGTACGGTCGCCCCTGCTTCTAATATTACTGATTAATGAACGCTCATGTCATGGAGGATGGAATCATGTATTCTCAACACTGTCATCCTGTTATAGCGCCAAACGAGAAATTCAGCCACGGTTGGTTTCAGCAGGTCCAACCAGAAATTACCACCAAAAACCCATGAGATTGGAGAAATTCTGATTGGTTCATCGCTAGTAGTTTGTGGCTATTTGGACACAGAAGCCACATAATCATGTAAAAATGTCAACAGTAGTTCTAAAATTAGCTTTGGCCAGAGGCAGCGGTGTAGTTAGGGCATCCTCCATTGAAAGAATAGTTTATCAATGAGCTCTAGAAAAGAACCAGTTAAATTTCTCATTTTTACATAACTTCTTCCATTTACTCGTAAATAAATAATAATAAAAGAAAGCTTGTTGATAATGTCCGCTGTAAGTTTTTACAGTTCCGATATTTAAAAGGTAACCACAATCGGTTTCAATACTCTCTGTAAGATTAAACGAACCAGAAGGCCTCTTAAACAGACGTAAAGCTTCGACTTCGGACCAAATTCTTGCTTGAGCACAATCAATCAAGTGACCCAAAAAAGTATTTTGCTGACATTTTTTTTTTTTTCCCCCAGTGCAATGGAGGATGGGAAATAGATTGCTGATAGGGTAATCTATTTCCCATCTGACAGATCGTCAAGAGTGCCAAAATTACTGTAAGGTGATTCTAAGGCTGCCATATATTCCCACACACACACACACACAAACACACGCAAACAAACACACAGGTGTCATCACACCTACTCCTTCCTCAGCATTAGTCACACAGAGACAACTCAAGAAGAAAAGGCCCATATCCATCAACAGAAGAGGCCTTTCGAAAAACCCATGCTATCCCTCTCATCAAAACAATGTTAAAAGCGGTTGACTAGATTTCAGCGATGCCAGGAAGCACACGCATGCTGCTGAAGTCATCCCGGGCCCGGTTCACGTCCCATCGGAGTGACTGGGGGTGTCTGTGTCTGTCCGTGTGCGAGCCGCAATCAGAGCAGTTGAGCACCGTGACCTGACAGCCGTGTTGATGGCACATTGCTTCTCATCGCACGCTGAAGACTGCAGGAATGTAAACTCTGTCCACACACTGACATCAATGCCGTCGGCCCAGTCTGCACTGAAAGAAATCCACTTTTGGACCTCCGCTCAGTGCAGTCGACAGCACTTCGGTGTTTCGTTTTTGGAAATCGGAACTTAAGAGCCCAACGTGCGTTTGTCGTCTGAGGACGATTGTTCCTTGTTTTCTTACGGAGTCTGGTGATGGACTGATACGATGTAGGAAATAATGGTGAAGTGGAGGAAACTGAGACTTTTACCAAACGGGGACATTTTTGGCAAAACATCTATGGAATTATAAGACAATCCGTAACTGCGTTTCCCTTCGAATGTGCGCAACGCTTCGTTCGTCAATATTACCGTCAAAAACCCCACAAGTTTTACAATTTACAATTAGTTTTTATTAAATAAGAAATGCAGTTAAAACCACGTGTATAACACGGCGTGCCATAATATTCCAACTACTTCCTGTAGTCGTCTTCGTAGTTTTCACATGCGGTTGTTGATCATGTCACTCAACTGATGTGTTTTCATTGCAGTTTTACAAAATAAACTCATTTCGATGCGGCCTCCTCAAACTGATGAGAGGAGGTTGCTAAATTACATAATACAGAGATGCTATTAGCGTCTTTGTTATTTGCTAACTTGGTCAATGAACAATTAGCAAATCCTAGTGTTTTCTGAAATTGAAATTTGGGACAAACGGTAGAGATGGTAGATTTGATGTCATTCCCATGTCCCAGTATATTGGTGAAATGAAACACCACAAAAATTGAACATATGTCCATATTAAAAAAAAACAAATACAAACATTTCTTCTGAATTTGCCAAAAACAGCCTACATAAAATTAGTAGCTGCGTTTCCATTAAGTGTCAATATTTCACAAATGAAAAAAAAAAATAAAAAATAGCAACACAATTTCACAACTGCAATGTTTCCATTAAATAAAATAGGTAATTAAAATCACATGTGAATAAGTTTGTTCACTGGATAAGTTATTAAAAAACAGGCTGCGCCGTCATCCTTCAACCACTTCCTGTTTTCTTCTTCATGGTTTGCACTGGTGGCAACGTCCAGGCGTTGATCATGTGACTTGTGTGATGCGAACAAAGCGCTCCCATTGCAATTTTGCGAAATAAAACTATTTTGATACGGACAAAACAAACAAAAAACCACCACCCCGTTCTAGTGCCAAACTTTTTATTGCAGGCAGAGTTTTTTTTTTCTAAATTGGCATGTTTCCATTATGCAAATTTATTTTCCACATATCAAATTGCACAATTATGCAGTCAATGGAAAAGCAGCTGGTGGTACTTGCGCTGCCATTTTAACATGTATTTTAAGAACATAGATACATCAAATTAAAATAACTGCAAGATAAATTGATACATCGGGTCGTGGTGTGTTTTGAACCTGATATCGGTCAACTGGGTGACACCCAGTCCGTCGCAGACACTCTCCAGAGACCTGAGCTCTTCTTCCATCTCTGCTTACCTGACCAGTAGGAAGGTGTCGCAGTGCCACCAGCAGGCTCTGCAATGAAGGACAAACTCTCTGCTACGTCGCTTCTCTAGAGGACATTCCTCCTGTGGGGCCGTCCGATGAGCCCTGAGAGCCCAAACCCAGCAGAGGATCAGAGTCTGTCATGACTCCAGCTGTGAGTGTTGTTTGCAGAGAGCTTCCTCCCATCCGTGTTCTCCTCTGGGTCTTATAAATTACGGCCCCCAGGCCTCAGTCCATGAGAGCTGTGACAAGCAAACACTGCGAAAACCCAACATCTTACCCAGGAGTTTTGGTCCAGTTTCTAGTCCAGATATCTTATTTCAAGTGTACCAATTTACAAGTGACGGCTCAGCAAGACAATGCAGCTTATTTTAGGCCCATAATTTCTTCATGTTGATGAAAAAGTGCTGACAGATGATTTCATTGCTTTTTATAAGGGACACTATCTGCCAGTGGAGCTGGCACTTTTTCATCAATATTAAGTTTATTTGCACAGCACATTTCAGCATCAAAGTGCTTCATGTCATGAGAAACGTCATAAAGTGAAAACCAGTGGCAGTCATTGCATTTTGTCAAGCGCCACAGTTAAAATCATCAATACACATCAAATATGTTGGTCAATGTTTCATTTATTATGGTTCAGAAGCAACACTAGATTTGATTTAAAGGCGTTTCAGCGGTTACGCAGTTTTCTGGAAGTTTGTTCCAGGTTTGAGGGACACAGAAGCTGATATTAAGGAATTATTTACTTAAAAAACTACCTCTTGCTGAGTAAGTCATCTATAAGTCATTTCAGATATACTGAGACATTTGCACTGAGGAGTAAACCAGAATCACTTGGTAAGATTGTTGTTGTTTGCAGAGAGGAACATTTACTGTGTAAAGTCCGTCCAGACGTCACAGGGGGACTTGGGCCATTTCGTCTCTGCTGAAGGTCGGCAACGGCAGACATCTGTAGCCCACCTCCCGCCTCTGGGACACCTGCACTCGACATGGCGGCCGTGTCGGGGGGGGGGGGGGCACATCCCAGGAGGAGCTGCTGCGGAGCCCACTTTAGGGAGCGGAGGGGTGAAATGGGGGAGGCGAGCTCTCGTGTCAGGGGTCAGGCTGGGGGGACGGTTAGAGCGGGGCCGTCTGTAACCGCAGCTCACGCTGACATCTTAACCTCACTCGTAAATTGCTCCACTTGCTAAGGAAGCAGGGCCTTCGGGCGGCGAGGTTCTACCGGCTCAGACCGGTGCGGTTAGCATTCTTGGAGGATAATAATAATACTATTTTGACACGCGGCCCATTCGAGGCGTGTTTGCTCACTCATAAAAAACTGAAAACGGTGGAGATTTCATTGCAGGTCCGGAGAGTTGTGTCAAATAAAAGGCTCTTAAAAGTCGTCACAAATCAGCGCCACCGCAGGACATGGGGACTTTTTTCTTTAGCATTGTTAGTTTAAGTGGCATTTTGTTTTTTAAACACAAACACAGGCAGAGCTTCTATCCACCATAAACTTCCAGAAAAGGGCAAAACAGCTGAAACACTGATTTCCTTTAAATCAGGTGGTTAAGACTTGTGAACCACCAACATCGATCAGCATATTTGGCGTATTGATGATTTCGATGGCGGCATTTGACAAAATGTAATGTTTATCGCCGTTGGTCACCGTATAACGGTTTTATGATGTAAAGCATTTTTGAGCTGCCCTATTGCTGAAATACAAAACTTTCAAATGCAAAAATACTTTATTGGTCGCAAAGAGAAACTGAGTGTTGCTACAGGAGATCTTTCATCTGAAGAGTCTAGAATCGTTTGAGTTACAGGGACATTTACTGTCCCCTTGGGGTCAATGGCTGCGTTTCCACAGACCATAAAATGGCGCAAACTGAAGTTGCAAATAAATTCGCTTAATTGAAACGGCAATTCTGAAAAAAAAACAAAACAACAACTCACATTTTTACACTAGGATGAGGTGGGTTTTTTTTTATTTTTTTTTTTTACTTTTTAGAAATTGGTCTACTTTACTAAACTGTAACGAAAACTGTTTTTTATTTTGACGTCACGGGAGTCACATGATCGACAACCAGACGTCAGCGCTGGTGGAAAAGACGGAGATGTGATGGCGCGGCACGTTTTCTGACTTATTCAGTGCTGGTCACTTTAATTGCGTTTATTTAAGGGAAACACAGCAATACCAAAAGTGTGGTTCTTTTTTTTTTTTTTTTTTGCGCAAATGTGCGCAAAGTTTTGCGCACATTTGTAATGAACACTGAGTTACAAAAGCACTTTTTTGAACTGAACTGGATCGAGGAAAATACAGGAAGGAAACTTCTTAGCAGCCGCAAAAGACCTAAAACCGGGCAATTTCAGTCTTTTAATGCCCAAACCTTAAAGAGCCACACCCCGTGTGACCTGCAGAGGTAAATCATAGTCATTTCATAAAGTGTGCTCTCTCTCTCTCTCTCTCTCTCTCCACATTTTAGCAAAATGTGGAGCACAGGTGCTGGTGAGCAGATGAATGTTAAAACACTTCACTCCGAGCTCCAAACATCAACTCCCAGCATTCATTAAAGTTAATGATAATCTCCGGTTAATCACAGCCTCGGTGGCGCAGATCAGACACTTTGTTTTCCGGCGCAGCAATAAAATCCCGTCCCAGGCGTCGGGTTGCGGGCAGCTGTGGCGTGCAACGCGCAGCGGCTGAGTGTGGGGCTTTTGTGCGTACGTGTCTGCTGCTCGCTCCGTCTCCCACCGCCGCCTTTCCAGCGACCTGCCCGCCGTCGGAGGGAGGAGGAGGAGGGGGGGGGCTTCCTAAAAACAAGAGGCCGGATGACTGACGAGACGACGCAGATCGGGAGTCGCATTCGGTCGGGGAACGCGGGTCGCCCCGCTCCATGCCGGCCTGGTGGGTTTTCAGGAGCTGCAAGTACAGACAGGAGGAGAAGCTCGGGAGCCCCCCGGGCCCCCCATGATGTTCATCAGAAAAACAAACAAATAGATGAATAAAATCACTGCAGCGCATTCAGAGATGGTTTATTTAAGGGATGAAAACAGACGTGCAAGTCTGTGACTGAGCGACGGTGTTTATATTTACTAAACTAGACGCTACAGTCAAATATTATGTGCAGTTAATCTACAGGGAACAAAATACTTTGGCCAATTAAAGAAAAAACAAAACACTTGAAGCAGATGAAAATATTTTAGCTTAGATACAATAAACTAAAGGTTACATCATAGCTTGTTACTTAAGTCAACTAGACAGCTATGACATGTTTGTTTTTTGTTTTTTTATTATGTTAATTAAAGAATGTTGTCTTCCTAATAGATTCATTCTGACCTAAAGTCATTTGAGGAAACCATGTGGCTCAGTGATGGTCAATGTGTGACAGGGACGCCGTTTGTGGCTTTAGGACTAATTTTGTGCGACTCCTGACTTCAATTTACAACAAGATCTTTTTGTGAGGGACCAAAACAGTGTAGTGTATGTATTAGCAGGGGAAAAGACAAAGACACGTGGATTTCAGTTGTTTTTACAGAAATAAATCTGAAAAGTGTGGTGTGGATTTGCATTTAGTCGGTTTCAATTCAAGGATGGTACGGATTCGGCTCCAAACGGCGGTAATACAGATGGACTCTTCTTAGAATGACTGTAACCTCATGAGTACAGTCATTGAAATGAAATACGTTAAAAATGAAATACGTTCTAACTAACAGTCCACTGAAGAAGTTGGGAAGCTCTGCACAAACTGTAGAAGCAAATGTCTGAGCCCTACGCTGGTTTATTCTCTACTTTTCTTTATTAATGAAAAGCAAATCTTTTTTCTCAGATGCATTTCTGAGAAAAAAAGAAATAACTCTGTTTTTAATGGTGGTTTAATTCACCAATTTAATCATTTGGTATTTCTAAATTAAGGGGGGGGATACCCTGAAAGTACTTTCATTTTAACTGCAGTAAAGCTAAAATTTAATCAGATTATTAGGAACGAGGTGCTTTAATTGGAAGCGGTATTATGATAAAAGGTATTTACTTCAAATATAGAGAAAATAAATGTTTTTTGTCTATCCAACATAAAATTTGATATTTAATTCGTTGCCTTGTATTCAGCAACCTTTCATATTCCTTCATAGTTTACAAGATTTTTTTGTGAGGGACCAAAACAGTCTGGTGTATGTATGAGCACATGGAAAAACACATGGATTTCAATTGTTTTTACAGAAATAAATCTGAAAAGTGTGGTGTGGATTTGCATTTAGTCGGTTTTACTCCGACACCTCTAAAGAAAATCCTTTGCGAGACAAAAATATTCCAAGAGACAAGAAACGTAGGCGAGTTTTGTTTTTTTTTTTCAAAAAGAATACTAATAAATAAAAAAATAATAGACTTGATGGAGTCAGATAAAGGTTATACTTTTCTGTTTGTTTGTTTTTTTTTTAAAACATCCTTCTCAGCTTTTGTTTTCCATGAAGTAAATCCAGGGTGTGTTCTGGGCTGCAACATTCTGCATAGTTGGGAGCGTTAGTGGGTTTGACAGTTCTCCAAGTGTCCCATGGCTCCGAGTTCAACGAGCACACTTCCAGACACAACAGTGACAGCTGGGAGAGGGATAAATAACAACAGCGTCTCTAGCTCCATTACAAGACAGCAATTCAAGACAGCAAGCCAGTAGTCTCCGCGCGCAAACACAAAACCTGCGTGGGCAGACGCGCACGCACACACACACACACACACACACACAGCGCGCGCGCTTCCTGCTCACACGTTCGCTCCTTCACACTTACTGCTTTCGCTGCTGCGAGGGAAACAGATGGAAAAACGAGCAAGGTGAGAAGAAGGGGAAAGCGCCTCAGAAAACAGGAAACGGCCACTGGACTCGGCCCTTTAGCAACCGCCGCTCCTCTGACAGGTGTTTACCAAACAAACAAGCGACGCGGATGTCAGAGAAATGAAAATGGTGACCTGAGGCGGCTTGACCTGTGAAAAAGAAGCCCCGGTCTCCAGGCTGGCGCATCCAGGAGGACGTTGGGAGGCATTTCGGGGAGATGAGAAGCCTGCGTGCCACACCGGGATTGCGAGAGTGTCTCGCAGAATCTGTCTCGAGTTACTCGCCTCAAGCATCCCAGGCAGCTCTGGTTGTTAGCCGAGGCCATCCGGGGTCGCGGGCCCTGATGGGCAGGTTTTGAGCCTCTCGCTTTCAGATTCCACTGCGGGGCAACAGGGGAACGCGTCTCGCATCGCGGTGAAGGCAAAATAACCACTTGGACCTGTCGAGCCAGACATGAAGACTTCCGCTGGGAGGAACGGCGGCCTTGACCTCCCAACAAAACCCATTAGACCGCGGCGTCTGTCCAGGAGGAGGCTCCTTTAGCGGCTAATTTGTTTATTGGTACTTAATGTTGCTTCCTCCAGGTCACGCCTCGATGGATACGATGCAGGTTATTTACGTAGCGCAACAGACGACACACCTGAAGGCACTCAGCACGGAAAGCTGATGAAACCGATCCGGTCATATAAACCACGAGGTGTCTAAAACTATTAAAGTTAGAATGTTACTTTTCATTCAGTCAAGAGGTTTGCCTCTTCATTTCTCAAATAACAAGAAATCTCTGTAAAAGTCGACATTACTTAAAGTAACACGTTGGTAAAATAAAGAAGATTAAATCTGAATCTGCTGGGTGCACAAATAATATTAACCAAATTTTCATGTTCAAAAGCAATTCCTGGATAGAAAGGAAAGTTGGTGAACCAAAGTAAAAGTCAATCGGACAGGAATGCTCTCCATGCTCGTTCGTAGTTTGTGTTTCACACAGGAAGATCATTGGTGGCGCACCGCCTCCTACTTTCCTTTCTATTATAAACAAAGCTTTGAACCTAATTGGCCGCCCAATGAAAACATGACGATGGTTCCAAGGTGTGTTCTGATCCGTTTCCCGCCAACGTTTTTGTGCTTTTGCAGTTTTTGTCATTTCTCACCTAATTTTTTCCCCCCAGTCTGTCGTTTCATTCTGACCGAGCGCCAGTACTTTTATTTGGAGAACCTTGAGGAAGATGTGAAAACTGGATGCCACTCGTGCCACATCTTACTCAGGTTTCGTGCTCCAAATGGGAATCGGAACCAAAATACATGCAAATAAAATGTAATATAAAGGATATGATCAAAATTAAATTCTACAAGAGAAGCCCGTGTATCATCATAATTAATGAGAACTCCTCAAAGTCAACGGATAAGGAACGGTTGGTTCCTTATCCTAAATGGAAACTGAACTCTAGTAGTTGCTGGCGTTTCTCCCACTACAGCGTTAGCGCCATTAGCTTCAGCCTAATGGGGGGGGGGCGACGAATGTGAATTTTTAGCGAATAAAGAGCCCTGCTGCAGGTAAGATGATAACCACTCGCACACTTCTCGCAGAACCTCACTTCAAAATTCCTAAAGGATCTGCTTTATATTCGTGGAACTGGCAGAACTGAGCCGCATCCTCATTACACTGGCTTGTTTTTCTTGTACTCACCAGTGTCATTTAATAACCACAAACTGCGAGTTAATTTCTTTGATGCTGCACTGGGTGGAGGGAAGAAAAAGAAAAAAAATGAAGTTAAGTACACATATTGTCTAGCCCAAGGCAACAGCCTACCTTTGCAGAAAGGAATGCAGATGCACTAAACCTCATTTATCTTGGCCAGGTTAACCAAGTGGAGCTTCATCCACATACGGCTGAAAGCAGCAGCTCATTAAAAAGTGGTTTAATGTTTTATTTTCCACATCTCTCAAGAACTTTGAAAATTTCATTAAGCTATTGTATTACTAATCAGTTTATTTCAAACTCAATGTCTTTATCTGATTAGAAATATGAGGATTTTCCCTACATTAAAGCTGTGCAAACTGAAAACTTAATTGTTTGAACATAACATTTTAGACTACAGTTAGTTTTAAGATCACTGAAATGACATTTGTGGCTTATTTCAGATTTTTTTTAAAAATTATTTTTTTTAAATAGTGATTTTTCATTTATTTATTCTCGCTTCGTCATCCTTTCCTGCCATGGCCTTGTGTTGGTGGTCACTTCGTGGTTGCCGTCCCGTCGCTCTGCGGCAAATCGCACTTTCGTGTCTCGTCTCAGCCGCCGGTTCTCAACTGTCATGTAAATCTTACAGAGCAAAGCAGAGCTCTAACTCAGTTGTTCTACCTTCGGGGCTAAACATAATGATCTAGAAAGAAGAAGAAAAAAAAAAAAGAAAAGAAAAAAGATCATGCGAGGACAAAGGGTAAATCGCTCTTGGTAACACACCCTCCTGTATCCTGCACGCACATCTGAACCGGTGCTAGTTCCTATTCATCCCCAACCGTGGCGTTAAAAGAAAGCAACGGCACACAGGCGAGGCCACATGCTTCGTCTCCCTCCTGCACTCGCAGCACAAAGATAAAGTCATGGTGATTGCAAAGTAAAACTTAAAGAGAGAGAGAGAGAGAGAGAAAAAAAAAAGGTCAAAGAGGTTTCCATGGAAACAAAATAAAAGCACACGCTCTAGCACGGCTGTTGTGGGGTGAGAAACTTCATGAGCGTCCATTTGTCTGCCTGCTAATCCTGTTTTCTGATCACCTTTTCCAGAAAACAACATGTTCCTGTTAAAGAGCAGGAACGTGAGGGAGGCTCTTCGCTCCGGGCCAGAGCCGCTCCGTCAGGGAGCAGAGGCACCTCGTCCTCTGCTCTGGGGAGGAAACGCGTTAACCCTTTCCGACCCTCGGGTCACGATGATACGTGAAACCAAAGGGTGTCGAACCCGGCCTTGTAATTTACCTTGAAGAATTACAGCTGCACAGACGGCCGGGTAACTTCCTGCTCGACCTCGTCTTCTCAGGGTCGGAACGTTTTTGGTTCATTTTCCGTCTGTTGAGATAAACACAACAGTCGCGTTGTGACTTTAGGGAGACAAGTTTCCATTGTGAGATCATTGAGACAAAGGATTATTTCAATGATTGTAACAAAGTTTGGTAGGTGGTGCGTTTTTTGTTCTGCAGGCCTGCGTCTTCAGGGTCACATAAAGATAGTTACAAAATCGGCCTTCTGTCACCAGGACTAAAGGGCAAATGTCGCCGCAAGAATCCATTCATTTATCTTTCGCTGCATTGATTACTGGAGCAGTGATCCTCACAGGTTTGCCTTAAAAAGTCAGTCCTTCAGCTGCAGCTGATCTAAATGCTGCTGCTGGTGTTCTGACTAGAACCAGAGAGTTAGAGCACATCATCAGCCAGTTCTACAGTGCTTCTACCTGTAGCTCAGAAAATAAGACTCCAACATACTGATGTTGCTTTCGAAATCTTTCAGTTGTTTAGCACCAAAATACTTGAAAGATCTGCTGTTGTCGTAGCAACCTTCCAGACCCCTCAGATCTTCTGGTTCTGCTCTGCATCCCCACGACCAGAACCGAACATGGAGAAGCAGCATTCAGCTTCTGTGCACCGCAAACCTGGAGCAAACGTCCAGAAAACAGCAAAAGAGCCGAAACACTGACTTCCTTTAAAATCCACTCGTTTAGCCTTTGATTCATAAAAGCTGGCATGTTGATCAACATTTGATGTGTATCAGATTATTGAGTTTGATTTTAGGTCCAACAACTTTTTTTGTTCCTTTCTCTTCCAGTTTCCTATTTGTCATTTCAGTTTTTAAAAAAACACATAGCAGGAGTTTCGCACGTTAAAAAACAAACAAACATTTTAAACAGCTGCCGATCTCAACACCAAAATAAAATTCACCCAAATTGATCACCTTGCAAAAAAAAAAAACACTCCAGAACTACACCTGAGACTCTTCAGGGCTCAGTTGGCACAATGAAAATGTTCAGACTCATGACAGTTACAGTGAGACAGAACAAGTCTGGCTTGTTTGTAACAGTTGGCTGCAGGATTCATTTTTGGCTCAGGAACGAGAGAGCAAAACTTACATGTACAACCAGATCAAACCACAGGAGCTTCATCTGGGCAGATGAGACCAAGGTGTCAAATGTATCTGATCGTAATGTCAGCAAAAAAAAAAAACACAACTGTCTTTGTACGGAAGGGGAGGTGTAGTGATTTGGGCTCGTTTTCAAGCCACAGCCACTGGGTGTAGATTTATAGAGAAACATATGTCCAAGCACTGTTCAGGTAAAATCACTCAATCAGGTTTATTCGTGAATTGTGCACAACTCAGAGAAGACGATCAATAATCAAGCCAGTCTGGATGCAAGGCTAACCAAGCTCTGCAAGCTCTGCCGGGCAAAGACAACATGGAAGCTTTTATACAATGACAAGGAAAAGAAAAACAATCTGGTGCTGACGCAGCTGTGGAAAACAACCCTCCAACCTCGTACATGTAACCCAAATAGTTCTTTTGGGGAGAGTTCACAAACATCTCACATGACATGACTAGCAGACGTGACCTCATGTGACCTTTTTGTAATTTTTCCATAACACATATTTTGTCAAAGTTTTCACTAAAAACCTTTATTTTTCCTCCGGAATATGAACTACAGAAAAACACACGACTGAAACCGTGATTGAGATTTTCGTCAACTATTGAAAACGAGATGAAATATTGGTTCAAATTCAGTCAGATTGGACTCACGCAGCCGCCGGGTCTCATCTTCGGACCTGAAGGGGAACAATCCATTTATAATCCATAGAGCCCAGTTTTATTTATTACTCCTGTAATAAATAATGTCTTTATTTTCTAACCTTTTCAGAAAAAAGACAATTATGAACAAGTTTTTTGACACATCATCAATATATGCTGATGCACATTCATTTGGGTAAAGAGGAAGTCCAGCAGAGAGACATCAGAGCAGGACCAAAATGGAGACAGGAGAGTGGAATTATGATGCCAGACATTTATTAATGAAAAGGTAAAACGCGGAGGGAGAGCGGGGGATGGAACGAGAGGAGATGAATGAACCTAGAGAGTTAAATATGCAGAGGAGAGGAAACGACAAAAGATCCAGTTGCACGTAATTGACTGCAACTGGGGAAGCGAGCCAATGAGGAGATGGCAAAAACTAAGACGGAGCCAGAGGGAAGGCTAAACAGAAAATACTAAATAAATCCTAAGTTTAAATTAAGAGAGGACTAAACCACAAAACAAGAGAATAGAAAAAAAAAATAGCTAAAAGCAAAAGTAAAAAATTCTAAACTTAAATGAGAAATAATGAAACTGAAAGGGAAAAACTAGGATAAGGGAAGATAATGGAAAGAAAACAATACGAATAAAGTCCATAACGATAATTGACCACAACAAAGACGGGATTTTCCTTGACGATGGAAGAGGCCCCGCAAATATCTTCTCTAAGAAAAATACGCACTTACTATTTTTTAATAATTTCTCAATACGTTGTTATAATCTTGTCATTACTGCATCATGTATTCTTCTGAACTTCATTTTCTATGTATTTTAATACTTTACTAACAGTTTGCGTGTACCTACACGCCTCAATGCTCCGTCACACCTGCGTTTCTGCTGTATTTTAGTAGCTAAATTAGAAAACTAAATACCATTTTGATCCTGTACAGTTTGATTACAGGGATGGCTTCTGACTCTTCCAAACATCATCCAGTATGTGTGCTTCAGATACGCCTCATCGCTTCGCAGTGGTGAATTCATGGCAGAGCGGCGAAGATCAACAAGACTCTGCAAAAACATCCACGAACCCCCGAGTCAGGAGGCTCGCAAAATGTGACGCGTACGACTTCGAGATGAAATATTTCCCACACTGGCTGCATATATACAGGTTTAATTGTCCTCTCAGTGCTGACTGCCGTCTACGGGCCTGATGCTGGACCTGTGGATGCGAAAGTAGGTTTTCTGCAGGATTGGGTGACACGGACTTAACATTTTATCGCAATATTTTGTGCTATCGCGACAATAAAAGTGACAACAAGAACTATTTATTACTTCTTTTTTTAGGCGCCTATAGAGCTGCGACTGAGTGGCAGAGAATCGTGACACTACATTCTCATTTATATCACGATTCTTTAGGACAAAGAGTGTGATTTGCATCACTAAAATGCGGACAGTAAGTTCATTTGATCTCATTTCCGAACATATCGATACACTTTTACTGAACTAAAAATGGAGAAGAACGGTAAAAACAACAATCCCAACGACGCGGACAGTTTTAGGGGTTATTAAACATAATAATCTATAATCAAAAATAAGTCTCATGACAAATGACAGGTACATCTTCAAAAATGAGAATAATGTAAAGTTAAAACTTGTTTGTATACATGTGTAGTTGCACTGTCTGTAAGTAGCATGAACTGCACGGTTGTATGATTTTTTTGTTTGAAGTTGTGTCTCTGAGGGACAGAAGATGAATATTGGCTCCAAGAACTAAAGTCGGGCACAAAACATCTTCTCGCAGTGTTTGGTTAGTACTGAGTTATTACATGATCTATTTGACATGTCGCCTGTCAAGTAGGATCAAATAAATTAAATGTCAGAAAGTGAAACTCATTTCATTTGCAGCAGATTCATCACAAACTGACTTCAACCGTATACGTATTGTAACGGATTTGGTAAAAATTCAATTCAGATTTTATTGATCCCAAATAGAAATTAAATATGACAGAAGCAGAAATTGTTAATCTTAAATAAGATGGACTAAAAAAAAAAAAATGTTCTAAACAGGCTTCTGAAAAGTGTGTTCAATCTTTGTACTCAGTGCCTGGTTGGGGCTCCTTTTGAATGAATTACTGCATCAATGCGGCGTGGGATGGAGGACATCTAGTCTGAAACAATACTGACCAGAACACAAGGAGGCTGTGTGTGTTTTTCACCACGAAACAAGCAAATAATTATGACCACTCTGCATTAGGATCAGGGAACGATGAAAATAATGTTGTTGTAAAATAATTTATTTGGATACATTCCCAATCCCAGCTCCATCACTTTACTTCCAAGTGCATTTTGTCATTAGAGTAAAAATAATAACCATCAAAAACACGTGTATAAAACAAAGAAGAGTGATTCGGCTTTAACTCGTTTCATAAGCCACAAAATATTAATCGGATCAGATATCATTTTGTATTCGCTAAATTCTTCATGAACACCGCTTTGAATTATTTGGTTGCCTTGTAAAGACTTTTAATCAGCTCTTCTACTGTAGAAATCAACAAACGTTGGCTGGAATGTTGAGATAAAGCAGCTGTAACCCTAGAAATAAAATGTTTAACGGGAAAAAAAAAAAAAAAAAAAAAAAGGCAGCATGCTGCCGTTTTCTGTAAGGAACCCAAAAGAGGAAAACCGATTCTTGAAAAAAACCCAAACAAGGCATAAAAACAAACAAACAAAAAAAATCATGAGAACCAAGCTGCAAACTCACAAAACTAAGGGAAATTCCTCAACTGTATGCACTGCAAAAATACACAGAGAATGATAAAAAGTAAGCTGACAAATGAGCCCCTATGCTCCAGTGAATCTCTAAGGGGTGGAATGGCATGGGGAATGAGCTCCTAACAGAAATACCGGGGGAGGAAGAAAAGAGTCTCGTTGCGAAAGAGTTGAATTACCATATCGCTGGGGAGCAAAGGGAGGGGGGGGCAGCGGATCCGTCAGCCAGAGAGGAGAACCGCTCTGAAACCGGGAATATTTCTGAGAATCACACGGCAGCGAATGAGCCGTGGTGGCCAGCAGAAGCAAACAAAAACAAATCTTTGACCTGCTTCTGGAAGGTTTCCATTAACTTTTGAAATTAAAAAAAATAAAAATAAAAAAATCAGAGAAACCATCCCAAACATCAAAAAAGTTACACCAAGTTTAAAATCCGAGGTTTCCTCGGGCCATGCAGTAGCCCAGTTTGTTCTGGTTTCCGAGGAAGGACATGGCGCCCACGTACGCCTCGACGTAGATTGGCTGCTGCAGGACCAGCACTCCGTTGGCTTTCCCAGGAATTGGCTTTCTGACGTGGGCTCTCTCAGCCGCTTGCTTCAGCGTCTCGGAAAAAGTCTGGATCTGAGAAAAGATCAGAAATATCAACACAGATTGAGCTTCATTTCCATTTCTTTTTAACAGTTTAAATGCATCCAATGAAGTGGTGAAGGTTCTTTTGGGCCAAAACAAGAACATTTATGTATTCATCCAGGCAGAAACGGCTAAACATGTTGTGCAACAATAGATTTGGCTATGAATAACTAATACATACCAAAACATTTCTTAAAATTTTTTATTTCAATCAAAATGACCAAATTGGGGCACCACTTATGATGGCGTATTAGTGCCACTGTAAAAAGGAACAAAAAAAAGGAATAACCTTCAGACAAAAACTCAAATTCTGAGATTATCATCAGAGAACCAGAGTTGTTTTTTTCTCTGAAAAATAATTTCTTTCAGAATTT
This sequence comes from Poeciliopsis retropinna, assembly GCA_010277075.1. Taxonomy (NCBI): domain Eukaryota; kingdom Metazoa; phylum Chordata; class Actinopteri; order Cyprinodontiformes; family Poeciliidae; genus Poeciliopsis; species Poeciliopsis retropinna. Next base: position 24,558,064 of record VMRM01000003.1, read on the forward strand.
CTTATTTTTTAAACTCAGAAATTTCTGAGGTTTTTTTTTTTCTAGAAAATTAATCTCAGAATTTATGAGCTTAATAAAATATTCTTATGTTTTCCTATCTACAAATGGCCCTTGCATGCCGCCCTGCACCACTTGATTATAGGGAAAAGCCCAAAAGTTTTAAGTCTCCATGAATACCTGCATAGTGGAGTGCAGGCATTCACTGCACTTCATTATGCAGTAAATAATGAAGTGCATTATTCACTTCATTAAGTGAATAAAGTGTGTGATTACTGTTTTTTACTAAAACAGTAAGAAATGTCAGTTGGAAAACCTCAGACATTTCTTTTTGTAACGGATGGAAACGAGTGATGCACATCAGTAAAATTCCAGTGTTAAGGATCTACCAGTTCTCACACACAGGGATGCAGATCCCCTGGATTTCTGATTAAAGACGTTCTTTATTTTAGGGCAATAACATGAAATGATGTCAAAATTGAGACAAAATGCAGAGTTTACCGCTTCCATATCCATTATTAGGAAACTGTTTGAAGGACTCTCGTATGTCAACATACATCTATGTCCTAACCATAAAGTGCTGCCAAGCAGAACTGTAATTTCTGCCTCAGCGGGGGTGATTAAATCCTTTCCTCACAGCAGTAGCGGCATATTTACCTTGGTGCTGCACAGGAGCTGAGTTACACCCAGTAACTATGTTGACCTCCCAGAAAACACACCTGTACGCTACGACATGAAGTCAGAGTGTTGAATCACCACTTTTCACTGGAGGTTGTTTCACTCAGAGGCAGAGGCAGAGTTTACCATCAGACATATCAAAATGTGCCATATGTTACTTTTAGGATATAGATGTGTAAACATTTGTTGAGACTGCCACTATGTTGCGACAGTATGTTATGAGAGAGATCATCTGTGAAATCAAACCCCCCCCCCCCCAAAAAAAAAAAAAAAAAACACAAACAGCTCCTTTACCTTCTCCTGGTGTGAACTACAAACAACCAATCAGAGTCAGGAGGCGGACCTTAGTGCTGTCAATCACCAGCCGTGTTGCCCCTTGCTTTCTGTTTGGGCTGCAGCTAGCAGAGCCTGTCGTTAATGTTCAGGCTAGTGAGCATAGCCGCCGATGTTGGTTTTCCTGACACCATAAGTCGTTTCTCCAGCACTAGCATATTCAGCAGCGTGTGAACAAGAACGATTGACAGCGCTAAGACCCTCCTCCTGGCTCTGATTGGGTTTTATTTCTTCAGACAGAAATAGTAGCTCAGGAAGGAGCTGGATTTTTTCACATATTCGTCTCACACCACACTGTCAAGGCATAGCGACAGCTTTAACAAATATGTAAAAAACATATATAAAAAAAAAAGAAAAGCTGCACACCGCAGCTTTAAGGATGTTCCCTCTTTGGCAGCCACTAGAAATGTTTGCGTTCCTATCTGTGGCAACTATCCTCAGGCAATACATTTAATGTAAAACTCTCCAATTGACACGAAAACGTCAGATTTTAGTTATGATCCACGAGGGGAAAAAAGAAACTCTTCCAAATAAAATCAACAAAGGTGAAAGTAAAAACAAACATGATATTTGGCACACTATTTAATCTCTAAACAACTCTTCCTGCAGCGGCCCAGACACACTAATGATCAGGTTCAGACATGTGGAGGTAAAGGATCTTTCGCCTGGAGGAGAAAAAGTTTTAGTTTTAGTCCGACTTAAACTGTTTATTGTATCGTTTCTAGAAGCAGCCTCACCTCATTTACAGTTTTCAAAAGCATCTTGCTGCAAAGGATCAGTTTCTGTTTAAATAAACTTTTTTTTTTCTCTCTCTCTCTTTTTTTTTTTTTTTTTGCTACCAAAGACGGGATCAAATTCCTGATTGCAACATCACTGATGACACCTTTTAAAAAGGAGGTTGAGTAATGTTCAGCAATTTCCCTTTTAAATTCCGAACCTTGAGGTGTGAAGATGCTCCACCATCTTATCAAATCCAAACTCGGCAACATCCGTTGCGAAACTGCAGCCGTTTTAAAAACGACTCGACGCCTTTGAACAAAAAGATCTTCTCAAATTCATAAAAGAGCACTTTTGAAAACCAGCAGCTAGAGAACAGAAAGCTGCAAAAAAAACCCCAGAAGTTTGATGCAATATTCACCAAGCCGGATGGTGAATCACACATCCTGACTGATTCAGACTCGGGACAAGAGAGTGGACGGTTCTAATCCCCCTGGATCCCCTCAGTGGGGCAGGAAGGCGACACGACCTCATTTCCTGTGTAACATACAGTTTGATCTCTGCATGCGCCATGATGTAACGTTGATCAACATGCAGCATTTTACCAACCGGTATTTGTCAGTCCCAGGTGACGTTTGGACTTTTTTTGTGGGTGGAACAATGGCCAAAAATGTAGAAATTTGTGTCCAAAAACCACAAAGTCGCCCATTTGAGATTACTTTAGTTTTAAACGGGATAGGAAAGATAAACCACAGGATGTAAACAGAGCGTTTTTAGCAAAAGACTCAAACATGACGAGATTACATGAGCGCTACGTGTTACGTTGGTAATGGTAGGCAATCGCCAGCAGAGATATGGATGAGTATGTGAAGGTCGTCGTCAGACTGACACGGCGCACCTTCGCTGGAAATGTCTCAAATGAAAACGAATCAAAAACTTTTCCCACCGACGTCACAAACTGCAAGAAGATTATCTGTGCATGCTGACCTCTACGGAAGCAGATCAGACTCACTGACAAGACAAAAAAATAAATAAATTCTCACTTTTTTCTCAGAACCTTAGTATCAGAATTGTTTAAACTGTTTATGCACCATCAGGCAACTCTAGTCTTAAAACAGAGCCTGCGTCACTATCTATTTGTGAGTCAGCGAACAATATGAGTCATGTTTATTTAATTTTTTTCCCCCATTTCTTATTTTGTTTGTTTTAACTTTTCTCTATCTGGATCTTCCCCTCTGCTTCCTGTGCTGCAGGTTTAAGTCGGGACTGAGCTCTGGTGAAGCATGTTGGGTTTAAACTCACACTGAATCCGGGTTTTAATTGATAAAGAGAGCTAAGAGTATTCATCAAATCCCGGTTTTGAGGCAACCGATCATAAGCTAACTGCGCTAACGGATCAGCTCTAAAGACGGAGGACAGAACGGAGAAGAAAAGATGATTGGTTAGGGGAGTAATGAGATGGAGTCTGATGGAAACACCAAATATTTCTAATCAAAGTTGGTCTTGAAAACAACCATTACTCAATACAGATTTTAAATCTCTGAAACTCAAACGAATGAGTTTTCTTGTATTTTGCCTTCAGGACCAACTCGTGAGATTAAATCATGCAGCCCGTTTCTGGATCCAGGTGTGTATGTGTGTGTGTGGTGTGTGTGTGTGTGTGTGTGTGTGTGTGTCAGTTCTCAGAGTTGGAAATGATCAGTTCCAAATGAATCGTCTTTGATGCTCCTTTTCCAGTTAGTCATTTCTCTGTTCTGACTCACTCCACCGCACCATCAAACATGGAGATGTCAGAACAACACCTACATCTGGGTTGGAGAAAGGCAGCCGGAAGCAAAACGCAACTGAAGCCTTAATGCGTCGGGTTTTCTATTTCACTATGAAAACCACCAAATAGGGAGGAGAGGATTGATAGGAATATATCTTTTTTTTTTATAGAATAAATCCTAAGGCAGAGAGTGCGTCTACGGATTATTCTAAGAACTCCAGCAGAACATCGTTCTAAGAACAGAATTGCTCTAACAAGCTAAATTCCTTGAAGCATCAGTACATGGGTTCTGTGATAAGAAACCCATGTACCAAACCCAAAAAAAAAAAAAGAAACATGTCTCTCTCACAGCGTCTGCGGAAGCGAATAATTATAAAAACAAAAACGTCATCAGTCCACCTACGTCACAGAGAGCAGCCAAGGTGTCGATGTTCCTCACAGGATGGTGAGTGAAAGTGGTGAAGGGGAAGTCGTTGGCGAAGGGGTTCCACCTGGAGCTGAACGAGGGTTCCCTCAACCGGTCCCAGAAGATGCGCAATCCATCCCCGTCTCTCCTGAAAAAAACAACAAAAAAACAGACACAGAAGTGTTTTTTTTCGTAAGCGTTAGTGACACTTGGCCCACGTGACAGCCTTTCAGCTTCCTGTCACAGCTGACTTGTGGCACCGACTGTGCATCTTGTTTTTGTTTTGCTTCGGGAGCCAAGAGCAATCTGTCAATCTCTCCCTGGCTTAAGACAGACACCCAGATGATCTGAAGGAAAGATTTTTTAGGTTTTTTTTTTTTTTTTCCTGTTTTGTTTTGTTTTCTGGACAAGAAATTATGTGAAAAGAACAACGCTGCCTAAGATATAAGAGAGTTTTCACTGTGGCTTCCAGCGCTGTGTGGGCTTGTAGTTAGACATGAAAATGTATTGAAAATCACAATGAGATTCGCCCAGTGGGTCAACCAGAAACACCACAGTCTTATTGTAAAACAGTATTTTCAAAAAATGTATCTCAAATTTAGAACAGGGTCTAACTGCATTCTAAAGAGAAGCAACAAAATATTTTTACTGCTGCCAAAATATGTATTATAACAGTTATGTCAGCTATAAAATTTTAACACAGCAGAATTTGTGGGTTCAAGATAAGGCTGATTTTTTCCCTCCCCTTTTTAAAAAATGTTCTGTCCATCAGTGTAGCAATCAAAATTGTTGTCTAAATGCCAAGGACAGATTCACTTTCACAAATGGAGCATTACAGCTTTTGCTATATTTTCCACGCGATATGCAAATATATAGATTTAAGGCTTTATTAGAAATTGCTTTGGGGTTATACCACATGCAACTCGGACAGAAAAAAAAAGGGGAAGAGAGGTGGGGCAAAAAGAATAGAGGAGAGAAGGAAGATGGAAACGACATTCCCATTGAAAACGAATGGCATTTGCATGTGTTGCGGTTTCATGCATCCTTTGAATAAACTTACGATGTAAAGTCAAAGCGGCAATTACACAAGAATGTAATTCCTGTGTCACCATTTCATACCTGCACACCCACACATGTATGCATCACCAGATAAGTGATCTGTTTTCTGAGTGAATACTTAATGCAGACAATCTTATGTATGCCAGGCTTAGCGGTAAGCTAAAGTGCACTCACGGCCTCGTCAATCTTCTGCTCCTCTTTCTTCAGTTAGTTTTAAAGTAAATACTGCAACACAAATGAAAAAGCCCCAGGGTCATATCTTTTCTCAGCTTAATGAAAACCTCAGAAGACTGGAGTGAAAACACACCCCGGCCATTCAAAGACCTCATCTTCAAAATGATGTGGGTGCTGACCTACATGCCTTTAAGATCCCTGCAAATCTCTGCGTACTGTATGCCCGTCAAACGTGATCTGGGGATCTACGCGTACAAGACCTAAAACGAACGCTGGTTTTTCTTGGCCACACCTCGAATTGTGGCGGGTCACAGAAAGTTTCAAACAGCCTCCTACATATTGCCAAAGCAACGCTACTTGAAATAAACGAGGACAAAAAAAAAAAAAATGAAGTAATCGCTGGAAGTTTGAAAAAGGTGAAAAAATAAAGAGGTGTGAGGAGGTTTGCTGTTTTAGTATACCGCTCTTCTGCAGTTTTTGCCCCAACCTGGTTCCTCTTAAAAAAAATACCTAGACATGCCGCTGTTGACAGAGTCTACTGATAAAGATATATGAACGTGCTGGCTTACAACCATCTGTAACAAAGCAAAGAATGAGTATTTGTTGTACGATAAAATAAGTAGCAAAGTGACAGAATGATTTGCAATCCCGGTAAGAAGAACTGGCTAACGTTAGTCGCTAACAATGCTAAAGTTCCCGTCTTAACGTAGATCAAGACGAGCATGAACATTACAAAAGTAAAAGAAAAAAAAAAAAGAAAAATTCATTCATATGAACCTTTCATTTTATAATAACCCTTTCTTGTGACCTGAATATACTGTTTGAAGTCTAGCAAAAACAAGTCTTTTGTTTAAAACAAATTCTCATCATGAGAGATTTAGATCAAAACTGGCTATAAAAAAAAACCTTTTTGGAGCTCCAGCATCATTTATCCCCAACAAACTATTAAAGTTGTTTGCTAACCAAATGATTGATGTCCAGACGTCTCCCTCTGCCAGCGCATAGAGCCCCCCGCCCCCCAACCCTTCACGGAGACACGTGTCAACACTGACTTATGAAAAGATACATCCACTAAAGAGAAAATCAATCCAAGGGCGGAGAGCTGAGCTGCGGCAGCGTTCTTTTTAAAATCCGCTCTGGAAGGCTCTCGTCTTTAAGACTGCCGATTTGGGCTGCGGTAATTATAGAAGCCATGATGTCCATCAGCTGTAAAATCATCTCAAACGGTTCGCATCCCAAGTGAAACTGAGCAAGCCTGTGGTAAATGCTTGGCTCAACGCAGACACAAGCCAAGAATTGAGGACTGCTGGCCCGGGGTCACGGTCCAACACTCGCATGTGTGAGAACAAGTGTAGGGGGTGGTGGCGGGGGGGGGGGGGGTGAAGATCAGTGAAAAACAGGCAGGATTTCAAGATTTTAGATGGAACTACATAAAGTCTTTGATCTGAGACTTGGCAATAGCCACTGAAACTTAAACCATCTGTACAAAGAGCAGCACATGCAGTCATTTGCATCTCAATATGTTAAGATTGCCTGATTTTGTCGGACAATCTTAAAGTTAGCCTGATGAAAACCAGCCTTTGTTCATACAGAGGGCCTGGACACTCCACTATTGAGAAACGTTTGCTTATTGGTGGCGTGGACTCGATTGGATCTGATTTTACCCAAATGCTAATGTTTGGTCATCACCTAACATAATGCAAGAACACAGCTGCGCTGGAAGCTACGCTATGAAGCTTGCCAGAAATTGCGTGCGCTGTAAATGATCGTCCAGCCATTACAAAGAAAGAAGTGGTGACGACAACCTTGCCAGAAAGACGGTCCTCTTGCTCCGACTTTAATTACTTGGAAGAGCCGAACAACTCAGACTGAACGGCTTTGTTCACTTCCGCCATTACTATTGCCATTATTCATAACTCCACTTTCTGTACGCTGATTGGTCCGGGTCGAAATTCATGCAAAGAAATTAGGAGAAAGAAAGGGAGAAATCCCAGATGGAGCACTGAAGGGAGAGGAGACTCGAGCGGAAGGGATTGGGCAGGCCAAGTTCAAGAGAATAAAGTTCTTAATTCCCAATCTTATGGTGTTGACGTATTTTATAAAGGAATCCTTCTTGAAGAGAGATTTCCACAACTGCATTTCCCAAACTTGGATGTGATAAAGAGCTCTTCAGGTGGAACAGTAGAAGAGGTGGGTTTTGATATCAAAGACACCGCAAATAAGTTTAGCAAAATTATTAAACTTTTAATTTTAAGTATTGAAATTTTGTCTAATTTCAAAATTTCAATACTTAAAATTTCAAATTTTAAGTATTGAAATTTTGAAAAACCGTAGCAAATTTTTAGTCGTCCGCTCCCTACTGGGAAGGTTCACCACCATTCCATGTTTTCTTAACATGTGGGTAATGGTTTTAAAACTTCAGAAATGGTTTTGTAACTCTTTCCAGAGGATAAATGACAATCACTGCTCCTCGTCTGTTGGCGAATGGCCTGGATCTGTTCCTATTTGAGATCTGTTAGCCTACGTCACATTGTCAGACAGGAATTATTCATTTTTGATTTGACCAGTGAAATGGAACAAATATCTTAATCACAATTTAGGGGGACAGAAAAATTTTCACAGTTCTATACATCTGAAGTATTTATTTATTTTGCTAATAGAGAAGTTAAATTAACCACAAACCTAAAATACAGCTACTGGGACTTCACATATATTAGGAGACATTAATCAAACATTCTCTAAGATCCAATCACTGATAAAACTGTTAAGATGATTGATGTGATTTATTTCTGGATGATAAACAACTGTAACCATCGTTAGTGGAGTTTGTGGACAAAGTCTCTGTGACAAACGCCGAGCAGAAATAACAGCTGGATGGGATAGGAGATGGCGAAAACAAATAAAAGCAGAACGCGGGCGATTTCTCAACGCTGTTCTGATTTTGCTAATGACCTGTCATGCCGATGTGCAAATCTTACCACATACCTTGTGCAACAGCTCGCTTCCTGCCAACCAGAATTAAACACCTGAGGCTAAACAATAGCTGTTGATATGTCATGGTGGCAGGGAGGGGCTGCATCATAATGCAATCGCCATACCCTGTTTACACAAGTATGCTCAGATTGACACCGCCGCTGCCGCCGAACACTTTGAGTCTCCCTCCTGCCCGCGGAGAGAATAGGAAGGAGGGCTGACAAAAAACCCCAAACAAAATAAAAACCTAACACAACAAGCAAATCTCTGCTTGAAAGAGTGATTGTGTTTCAGCAAAAAAAAAAAAGTGGCTGAGGACGATGGAGTTTGCACACACTGCCCCTTTTGTAGGCGCGTCCTGCTGTTTCTGTCCAATCAATGGGAATATAAAAAAGCTTTGCTGAATTCCAGAGGTAAGCTATCACCAAGAGAGGGACCGGCCCAAACAGGCACAGCAGGGCTGGGCTTTTCAGCCAGAGGCTTTGCTAGTTTCCCCCTGTATTTATGCGGCAGAGCTGGGGTTAGGACTTTCACTGCACCTCGCCTGGATACAGTCACTGAAATCATAAAAAAAGGCAGGTTTTCAGAGACCGCCTCAATAACACCCAATGGAAGAAGAAGAAAAAAAAAAAAAAGGGTCAAGAGGTCAAACTGGAGGAAATCTCCCACCGTTGACCTCTCCTATAAAGTTAGTTTTAACACTTTTTTTAAGCAAAGTAAACATCGAATTCTAATTCTATGTCCAAGGGAAGAAAAGTTGCTTCCTGGTCTTTCAGGCGTTTAAGTCAACATAAAAGACAAATATCAAGCGAGTTCCAGTTGTCATGGCAAGTGTCCCGAGTTGTTTCAAAGCGCACAAACAAATCTGATCCGATTGCTCAACAGCACCTGCAGGTTTGTCAGCCATCCACTCACCGAGATGTGAAAGGCTGAAAAGAATGAGAAGAAAGGTGGGACCTGGAAAAACAAAGGGAAAGGGTAAGGCCTATTTACATTATTCATTACATATCTTCTTGTGCATCCTATGAAGACATGTGACCGTGCTACTGGGGGAAAAAAAAAAAAAAGAGACTGTAATGCTATAGCTGCAGGGCTGTTGGCAAATATTCCCATGGTGGAAACAACACACTCCACCAACTCTGAAGTTTCAGCAGCAAGCCTCCTGAGGACAGTGATGTGTGTTATTATGTGATATGATGTGTGTTATGAGAGCAGCGTGTGTGAAGATTTTATCCACCTTCTGTGCTTCTTAGATCATGCAAAGGTTTGCTTTGGGTCTGTGCATGTTTTGATAATTGGATTTCCACCTTAAAAACATGCAAGGCATGACAAAAACATGTTTATGAACTTTATTAAAATAAATAAATAAATAAATAATGAAAATTCAAATATGAAGTGTTTGCCTTTTAAAAAAAGAAAAAAAAAAGTGTCGGGGTTTAAATTTGGTTATGTTGGGCTGGTGACCTGACCAGAGAGTAACCCGACTCCCGTCCAGTGACCGCTGGGTAAAGACGCTGGGCTAACGCAGTAGAGGCTGGATAGATGGACAGATAATTAGAATGATAAGATAAAGACACAGTTTTCTGACTACAAAGTATCGGCAAATCTTAATTCCAAGCGACTCCGTACTGAGAAGAAACAAATTCTGACGGGGACGTCTCTGTTTTTTCTTCATTTCTCAGAAGCTGGGCTTGCGCTCTGCATGGCACTTTAATGTTGGGCAATAAACAGTACAAATATCGATTACATTTCTGTTCTGTTTATACAGTAAACTGTTAAAGGATGTTTTAGACTAGCTTGTTTATGCAATAGAAAAGTCGTTCTCCTGCATATTATGTTGCTTATCAGCTCCAACATTCCTTCCCATGGAAATTCCCTGCTGCCCTAAATATCTCCACAACAATTTCTCTGTTTTACCTTCTTCTTTGTCCTCACCAATGTCTCTGTATGCAAACAGACCGATTTTAACACCTACATATCTTGATCAGAACTGGTCATCATCTTAGCAGATGGGACAAGAGCCAAATGTAAAACCAGAAGTAGTCAATCTTTATCTTGCAGGTCTTGTGATATAAAAACAACAGGGTGGAGGTTAGACGGGGCTGTCGGAAGGGTTTCAGATTCTTCGGAAAACATTAATTTGTCAGCACCACCTCCAGAGTAACTTTAAATGTACGTCTCCTCTTAAGGCTGATTTTTATCAGTAACCCAATCCAACAAAAAGATGAGATCATCAAGATGAACACAAACATCTTTTGGTTTCATTGTAAAAAAAAAAAAAAAAAAGAGACAGAAACAAAGGAATAAAAACTCCGGATAGTGGGCCCAGCTCAACCAGCACACCCAGCCCCCAGCAGGGCGTCATAATACCATCTCTAAACTGCAGCGGTCTGGAAGTTGCACTTATAAGCGCGTAAACCCATATGTACATCAGCTCATGCCTTCCCCTGGTATCTACACGAGAAGATGTGTGCATCCATTTGACTGGCATTCTTTAGCCCAGTCAAATGAAACCTTGGAAAAATCCAAGCTTGATTTGACATTAATAGGAGATGCAGATGAAAGAGTTAAACACAGCAGAAACTTCAGGAAGCCTACAGCGATGGGTCGCTTTCCTAATTAAGTTCATCTTCTTTTATAGGGTCTATTTGCGCTGCGACTGTTGCGTAGGAGGACCACATCTGCTAACATGACCAGTTAAAGCAACTTTTTTTGTGATTCTTCTAGTCTTGTAGATGTGGAGCCTCTGTTTGTGCCAGTATTGGTTTCGACAGGTTGATCTGGTTGTTTGGAACCGGTAACCTTTGGGACTTAATTGCTCTCTACAGACTCTTTCATAACCATCATCATCATCATCTGTGGTCTCCCAAATCAAAATACTTCCTTACTCGTGAGACCTATCATTATACAATTTTTTTTTAAGGCTGTTGCATTTATTCTTGTGCCAATTGAAAAGTTTTGCAACTTCTGCCTATAATCTGCATCGTGTATTAGAGGTCTGTCCACGTTTGTCAGGCCTGGAGAAAAAACACACATAATCTTTGAACGCCATCAGGTTTGGCGTCATATTGAAAGCATGAATCGAACCCAGGACTTTCTTGCTGCAAGGCAACAGTGCTACCAACTGTGCCACTGCGCAGCCCGCAATCACATTTTCAAATTTATTGATACTTTCATTGACTAGTGAAAAACCTCTTTAGCTGGAACTTGTTGTGACAACAAATCAAAATTGTTGTTTAGAAATGGCTCCAGAGGGCTTTAAATGGGTAGCATGATGTGTTTTCCAGGCATATAGTGCCATTTTATAGCACAATCAAGGAACTAATGTTATGTTCAGTTGTTAGAAAAAAAAAAAAAAGGAAGGCGGAGCTGCTCCTTGAAGGCGGAGCTAAGTCCACCAAGCTGTTTTGCACAGCTGAATGGTTGCTATGGGAGATTAAAGCATTTCTGAAAGATGAATGAAAGAATCAAAGCAAAACTCCGGGTATGATGAGGAATTATCATAAGATAATATCCAGCTTAAAAATGTTAATTTTACATAAAACTTCCCCTTTAAGCTGTATGAAGCTTTTCGATGTCCACCGAGTTCTTCGAACTTTCCCACTGTTCAGAGGACTGTGTGCAAAATAATTTTTCTGCTAGCTAGGAGAAACTACCAGCTACAATCCAACACAAACAAGAGATGAGTAGACCTTTGCCTCGTCCTTAAATAACATTCAGCAGGACGTATTGAATGATTTCAGTGTATTTAAGCCGTTTATATAATTATGACCTGAACTAGAGAAAATTCAAACTTCTCTGAGCGAAATGTAGGTGAATATATGAATTTTATCAACACCGGTGGATGAGTGCATTCTCATGGCTTTGCAACGATTTTCTCCTCTCTGCAGGTTTCTTGTGCAACACCACACGGCAAAAGCACTAAGTCTCACAAAGTATTTTTGTCTAGTTTCGAGTGAAAATAAAACTTACAAAACTAAATAAATAAAGTTTTGGAAATAAATAAAAAAAAAATAATAATAAAAATAAAAATAAAAAAAAAAAACAAATAAAACTAACTTGCAAGGACCTTTCCAGCAAGATACCGGAGCTTGTTTTAAGTCGATAATTCTTGAATACTAATAAAAAGCGCAAGTTCCACAGACAGATTATTTAACTTATAACATGGAGAAACAAATGTCTTGTAATAAGTTAAAGAATCTGCCAGTGGAGCTAGTATTTTATTTTTATTATCAATATTAAGCAATTATTTACTTAAAACAAGCTCATATATCTTGGTGTAAAGGTTCTTGTAAGTTAGTTTTGTCTTATTTCAAGTGTATCAAGATATTTGCACTAGAAATAGCGCAAATATTATGATATTTGCACTATCAAATATAATGCAACTATTTAAGCTCTAAAGTGTAAATACAAGAGAGTATTTAGACTCTTGGTAAAAGTCTAAATACTCTCTTGTATTTAGATAAAAATACTTGATAAGATTTTGTGTTTTTGCAGTGCACGGTTGGCAATGTTCAAGGTAACTTAATAAAAGTAATGACTGCCTTATTTCCTGTTTATGTGGCTGAAGGTCACATACCTGTTAGAAAGCCTGTCTTCTGCATCATGACAAAATGTAATGGCAAATTGAAAAAAAAAAAAAAAAAACAGCATTGCAAACAGCCTGGTCTTTCTCAAGCTCCTTTGCATGTCGTTATAATAAAGTGTGCACCGACTCACTGCCCTCTGCTGTTTAAATAAATAAGCTGCAGCGGCGTGAAAAGGTGTGGTCAACGGGAGAGTTCAGCTACAGAAAACGGCACATTCTACCCATTTCTTACGGCTTCTGCTGTAGCAATCGGTGCTCCACACCCAGCTGTTTGAGACAGAAATACAAATGAAGAAAAAAAGCAACAAAAAAAAAAAAACCAGATGATTCTACATAATTAGTTTGTCTAGACAGTTTGGAAAAAAAGCCTCTCAAAACATCTCTAAACAGATCCTGAATACTGGGTCCTTTTTGTTAATTTGTGCACTTGGAGAGTATGTCGCAAAAAATGTCTGAAGGGTGAAATACGGAGATAATGGAGGTCAGTCGCTTCGGGAACTACTTTAGTTTTATTCAGCAAGTGTTTCCTGTTAGACAAAAAAATACTCCAGAAACTTTAGAAAAATAGATAAATAAATTGTAGGCTTGTGATTTCTTTTTAAAGGATTGAGCTCTAACGTTCAAAAAAAAAAAAAAAAAAAAATGAAAGAAGAGAAAAAAATCTAAGGGAGAAATCACAGAACAACGAACAGAGGTAACTGTTTGCACCAGAACATGATCAGGGAACGATAGAATGATTCGACCAGATCTGTGATTGGTATCGGAGAACGCAGAGGACGCAGCACTCTGCAGCAGCAACAGATGCAGGATGCGGTTGGATCAGGGCGGCAAGCAGCTGTGGGGATGTGATGAAGTGATGTGGCGCTGCTGCATTAACCCGCTCTACCGAGGGTGCACACTGACATCATGTGGTCAGACGACAGCCGTCAGCAGCACGCCTCGACGGTGATGACACGAGTGTGGCTACAAAAGACCACCCTGGCGTTCGGCGTCGCGTTGCCCTGAGCGAGCGACGTGTGTGAATGAATAACCCGGAGGAGCTCGATGATACCTCTGGGCTCTCGTTTATAGAAGTCTAATATGCAAACGGTGAATCATGAGACGAGCGAAAACGGATTTACAGCATCAGGCTGGTAAAAGGTATGAAACCGTCTCGAAGCAGTTTAGATGTCATCTATCAGCACTCATAAAAGATCGCCTGCAGGGCCTGAGCAAAAGTATTCAGAAGTTTTTGTTTTTATTATATGTTGCCACATCACAGCCACAAACAAACCTGTGTGTTTCTCACAGACTTGATGCGATAGACCGACACAATGTAGCACATGGTTATGAAGCGCAGGGAAAAATACTTTACGAATAGAAATCTGAAGTGTGCTTTTTATTTATATTGGATTATATTTTAGTAGAGTTGGATCATAGAACAAGCTCCCAAGCCGAAACAGTACGAATGTTTATACCTTTTGCTGGATGATAAATTGTCGTGGTTGTCATTGCAATAAACGGTAATGATGTTGCTTTGAAACCATTTTGCAGTAAGATAATGGTAATGGCATAATAGTGAAAGTTCACTCTCTCAAAGATCAATATACTTTAACTTAAAGACAGTTTAAAAATAAATGAACAAAACAACAGAAATAACTAATAAAATTAATTATGAAGTCACTTTTTACAAAATTGTATGCAGTTTGGTTGAGACCAAAGAACCAGACTGAAGAGTTTTTTCACCCAGTTTTTGGTAGAAAAAGAGAGAAAATGTACAAATCATCCAAATGAAAAAGACTCGAGTTCATTTTAATTTATTAAGCGATTAATTGGTTTATTGCTTATTGTCTGTGAATGGTTAAAAGAGCTTTTTGACTAAAACTTCTACACGCAATAAATCTCTTTCTCACCTGCACGACTTCCACTGTTACCATTTAAACTACTGGATTTAAAGAGACAGGCCATCAATGTAAAGTATCATCACAGATGTGACCAAGAGGTCCAGGGTAACTTTAATGGAGCTGACCAGATCCACAAGTCCGATGAAAGAATCCCTTGGTGACAAATTAACAAATTTCATAGTGGAAAGGATTGTTGAAGGAAAACCATAAGACGTTCATTTTGAGGTTCAAAAGTCATGTAGAAAAGCTTCATGTAAAAATGGACATTTGTCTGAGTGTATGGGCTCCGGCTATTTCCCACTTTGGATGGCCACACAGATAAAGATGCTATAGGTTATAAAAAGTTGTCAGTCCCCTTTGTATGTCTCTCTCTTTTAATGGAAGACACTGGATATGTGAACCTCCCCTTCATGTGAGCCCATGAGGACCTTTCTAAGAAATGTCAATTGCTGAAATGGATTTAAATGTTTGCTGAGCCCTTTTTTTTCCTGTTTCTCTTTTTTTCTGTTGTACTGTGTTTGTGCATGTATAGATATACATATGCATATATATTGGATTCATAATATTCTTATAAAGAATGTTAATAAAGAAGCCATGTAGAAGACACAGGAAGAATAATGGAATAATGGTGTCAATGCAATACAATGCGATGACGTGAAGGTGGATGGAGCGACACAGAGGACAGTCCTGCCGGAAATCTTGTTAGTTGTGAAAATAAGTTTGATCAATCGGGATTACAAGTGGAACCACAAGTAGTTATCAACGGGTTCCAAGCCCAACACTGCAGTCGTTCCAGTGCCTTTAAAGATTTCATTAAAAACAAGTGAACCGTAAAGATCTTTGTCCCAATACCCACAAAAATTCAAACATTCATATAAAATAAAGTTTATTGTAAAATTCCTAACATATTTTCATTAATCTGTTAATGTGGAATAATACAAACTTTTCTTCATGTCCCAAGATTAAAGTTCTATCAAAAAAAAAAAAAGAGAAGCATAATTTCTACAAAGTAATTGAACACCGATCTGAAAAATCAATTTAGAAAAAAGATACAAAATTTATTAGAAAATTTCCAAAATCTTCTCAGATCACTGTCGACATCGAGAGTATTGTTTCTCAACGGGGGGCATTCAGAGGACAGCAGGGGTGGAATTTGTTTTTTGCTAGAAGGTAAACTTTACACCTTATATTACCATTATCCCCCAGTGTTGTTTCCATGAGAGCCTCAACAAATATCAATATATTTTAAAATGTGATTAAATGCAGCTACAATGCAAAGTAAGTGGTAAAAAAAATATTCCTTTTTCTTTGAATTTCAATCAACGTGTTTATTATGACTGAAACTAATATTTTGGAGCGGTCAAGTCAGAGTCCCGACTTGATCTAGTGAAAGATAAACATCCATGGAGGAAGTGAAGGATTAGGGTGATGGAGGTGTTTCAACCCTTAAAAAGACTTGGAACTCATCACCAAAGAAAATAATGTATTGAAATATGTAAATAGCTCCTTAGCGATCATAAGAAAGGTGCAATTCTTTGTCAAATTTGTCTCTTTTTTCTTATCACAAATCAACATTAAACAGCATTAAAAACAAATCATTCAAAACCTAAATATTTTGAAAATTGTGAACAATTTTGGGTCCTCAGTTGTATGCACTGCTTTTGATAAGTTTATCACATAAAATCCCAATAAAATAAAGTGAAGACTGTGCTTGCCACGGTGTGGGGGAGTTCAAGGTGTGTGACTGCATGGCACATTTGCATGCTGATACTGCTGACTGACAGCGGCTCCACAAAAGCCAGAGCGTATCAAAATGAAAAGAGGACCAGTGTGACAGGAGCTGGGTAGTTTCCTTCACTATCAAAAGCTCCATTCAGGAATATGTATGGTGGCACCTGCATGACCCAGATGCTTTCAGCAGATCGGTCCGAGTAACGCTATTTACGACATTTCTCTACCAAAGACTCACATTACCCTGTCCGAAAAAAATAAACAACTTTTAAAAAAAAAATAAAGTTATAATTTTATTCATACTCCATTTATTTCAGTGCTAAAGGGAACATATGCAAAACAAACTTTTTAGGGCCTTAACTATTACATTTTTTTTTTGTGTGTATTTTGAGTACAAACACATGTGAATATTTGCTTTCAAACTACAAAAATGGTCCAACGGGGTGGAGTGGAACACATGAAATGTCTCATTCACATAAAAAAAACAAACAACAAAACTCCCCCCCCAAAGTACAGCAAAACGAGTCGCCCAAAAGAGCTTTTCAGAACGAGGTAAACTAGGAGTTTGTGGAGTTACAGTAATGAGAAATTCAGACCAAAGCGTTCTACTTTATATCGACCATAAGTAAATGATTTACATGTGAAAGGGAAGGATTTAAAAGCATGATATGTTCACTTTAACATATTATTTCCTGAGCTGACCTTTCATTTCCCCGCCTAACATCTGTTCTCATGAAACAGAAAGTTCTGTGGAAGGTTCAAGCAGCAGCAGTAAGACTTCGCTTTTCATATATACATGAACACGATTGCAGATCCACAACCAAGACAAGAAAGGACACACTTCCTGTGGGACAGAGGGAGAAATCTGAGAAGGAAAAGGAGCTGAAAGAGAAAACAGACAGACAGAGGGAATGTTTGAGGCTCAAGTCTTTGCTATTTGAAAACTGTGTCTTTACAGCCGGACTCCCGGTTGGCTTTCGCAGGCGTTTTATGTATAATTCAGCGCAACGTGCCGAGATAAACCCGCCAATAAAAGGCCGCGTTCTCTAAGCTCGTCGCGGCACATTACGCTTTATTCATCAAATTAGTTTTCGTTGGTTCGGTGTCCCCCGGGCCCGTCTTTAAAAGGTTTACATGAAAGGAGGACATTAATTTTGCCACT
Source organism: Poeciliopsis retropinna (assembly GCA_010277075.1). Lineage (NCBI taxonomy): Eukaryota > Metazoa > Chordata > Actinopteri > Cyprinodontiformes > Poeciliidae > Poeciliopsis > Poeciliopsis retropinna. Next base: position 24,575,533 of record VMRM01000003.1, read on the forward strand.
AATCAGCTAAGTGACAGCTCCGAATGACAGCGATGCGCCTCACCCGAGAAAAAGGCACAATTCGCCCTTTTTTCATCCTCCTGCGGAGCGAGTTCCCGCTCCCCGCTGTCCCCGTGAGCTCCCTGCGCCGTGTTACACTTTTCATTACATCCTTAGATATTTATTTTAAATGGACTCTGTCTGATACAAGATTAAAGAAATATATTAAAAATGAAAAACTGGAATAAGTAGGTCAAAAAAAACTGAGCAAGCATGCTTTTGCTGCAAAGAACACCGGTTAATCACGAGGAACAAGGACATTTTCTCACAGGGAATTTTAGCTTTTGTGAAACTAATTAGAGCGCAGAGCTCATATAATTAGGGTTAATATTTGTAATCCTCCAAGCTGAGGGTTTTTAAGGCTTCTAAATTGCCAACCAACTCCCTGAAAAGAGGGAAATTTAAGCAGCAACGTCAACCACAGCAAGCTGGACTTGACTTCTAACAATGGATCAATATTCCAAGGTTAGACAAAAATCACACAAAAAAGCACATCTGCAGGAGAGCTTCAAGCTGAAAATCACTGCTGACCAAAATGAACAAAGATCCATCTCACATTTTGCCAAAAGAAAAAAAAAAAAAAGAAGAAATGTGTTGATTAACCCCGACAGGACAAATGTGGGCCCTTCAAAAAGCAACAGCATTTCAGAAAAAGAAGATCCAGCATGGTGGAACATGATGGTCTTCGATAATTTAGTTTTCAGTTTACTTATTTAGCATCAATTCACAATTGTCAATTCACACCAGTTTGATTCTAGTTAACCCCTTAACTAGCAGCATCCCATCCATTGGACAAATCTAGGTTGTTTGAATTCTCTGCCTTTTTCTCCTCTTTAATCTCTGCCGGTGTCCATTACGACGCTTGTATTGGGCAGCCTTGTGATTGACACCGCATTCGACCAGTAATGTTACAAAATGGCTTTTCCCGATTAATGTAGTGAGAGCGACTGGAGCTCATTTTTGACATGCCTGTATTCTTTCTGGAATATTTCTGACTGGTCAACTCAGAAACTAAATCTAAAGCCACCGATGTGTAGCCAACACGCGTCCTGTCATAAGGCTATAAGGCATTTTGGGGATTGTTTTGACATGAATCCACCAGCTGCATGCGTAACCACGCGTAATGTGGGGGTGGGAAGGAGGTCTGACTGCACACTAACCACCTCTCCGTCCGTCCCTCCTCCGCCCTAACGGTGGCGGCAACCTGCTAAGTTTTCTGTATTCTCAAATCCAAAACTTGACAGATATACCAAGTTGCTTTGGATAGCTTCCCCCCGCTTAGTAAACAAAAACATCATTCGAAAACACATTTGTCCATTTACTCCCGTTGTCTTTGATACTAAAACTTATAAGATTTGAAACATGTCAGTGCAACAAAAAAAAAAAAAAGCCTGTAGGAGGAAAAAACACCTTTTCACTGCACTGTATGCATGAATTATGCAGCTGGAGAAGTGGAGGGACTTACTTGAGCAGCGAGCCCTTTGGGAAGCTGAAGGAACCGTGAGCGATGCGGTCTATGTAGTTGAGCTGGATCTTCTGGATCTGCTCGCAGCGGAGCAGGACGAAGTCGTACTTGAAGATCAGAAGCGTGTTGTCGGTGATGACAACAAGGCGCTCCTTCTCGTTGTTCCAGTGATCGACCCTGAAGCAGCCACACGGTGAGACGTTATCAGTACGAGGAGAAGGAAAAGGGCAAGACGTGTGGGGCAAACTTTAGACTTCCTGTAGAGATAAAGTCGTAGCAGCTTGGTGGCTACTGGGGATAAAGCAAGAGCTCACGATATCAATATGTCACTAAATGTGTCACAATAAGAAATTAGTCAATTAATGACATTATAAAGTAAAAAAAGAAATCTCTAAACAGTGATATTTACAATGCTTTCCAGTTGAAGGGTTAAGTTTTCTTTACAAAATTAAAGTTCATCAATCTTTGAGAGGGCACACTTGCGTTGTTATTCCATTATCAATATATCACATAATAATGGTCTCCAAAGAACAACGTTATCGTTTATCGCGATAATCACTGGGACAATTTATCGTCCAGCAAACTTTGTTGTCGTGACAGGACAACATGTCAAACCAATTCTGAACATTGTGGCTGTCGCTTGTTGTCTTAAAAGCATTTTAAATAATTTGTGTTGCAGAATTTTGTTCTTTCAGAGACAAAATAAAAACCAGTGCGACCAGCTGATTATTAGATTATTAGCCGCTAACGACGCTAAAAGGGAGTCAGCTCCATCAGAGTCCTGTCTGGAAACACTTCACTGTTTTTGTTGGGACAGTATTTTATCAGACTGATCCAGCATTGACTGGAAAACCCAACACAGAAAAAAAATATTCTTTATATATATATATATATATATATATATATATATATATATATATATATATAACATGTTAATGAATTTTTTTTTAGCTCATGGAAGAAAGAAAGGTAGCTCTACAACACTGTGATTGCAAAAAGCATAAGAACATTCAAAGCTGGTTACTAATCGCTTGTCAAAATGCCATTTTAGTCTATCAGGAGAAAAAAGAAAGTGAAAAAGGAAAAAAAAATCACCAAGAGGTTATTTTGAGTTCTCAGACACAAAAACATGTTTTGCAAATCTCTTCAATTATGTACTGTAAAACTTTCACAATTTCTAAAAGTGCCCTTGGCAAACATCATACAATATGCATGCTGCCTTTTCAAAATCCCTGAAAATTTTACTGACAAAAAAAAAAAAGAAAAAGAAAAGAGGTACTGTCAGTTTAGTAGAAGCACATTATCAGTGCCCAGAAAATCTCCTGGCGTAATTAAAATTACTAAAAAGTCTCGTTCACCCCCATCTTCTTCTCTTGAACATCCACACACACATACACACACACACACACACACACACTCTTCCTTAGAGCCGTGCTAATTCATGGTGGCATGGCTCCTCTCGGAGTGGCTCTCTTTCTTACGGCCCGCTGAGCCGAGCGTGCGTGGCCCTCTCCCAGTGAACCACTCATGATTGTAGCTGGCAGCCAGGGGCCAAAGAAGACAGTTCACTGCACAGCCGCGGCATCATGGGATAGGTGTGGGTGAAGAGGTTTGACTCTAATAATCAAATGACTTAACCTCGACTAGGTGTGAGCATTGTGGATTGTGGCGTTGCAGAAAATCAGGAACAGAGTGTGGGCGGACAGAACGGTGCAGCAGCAGTGGAGAAGAAGAGACCGGGAGGTGAGAAGAAGAAGTTCTACGCAGCAACCTGCAGGCTCTTTGTTTTGTTTTTTTTTTCTTCATTATTTGGAGAAACATCAGGGAAGAGCATTTTTACTCCTTGGACAAGACACGAAATTTACAGCATTTCACAAAAGGATTCACACCCCTGGAGCAGTTTTCACTTTTTGTTTTTACTTTACAAAACTGAATTTCAAATCAGATTTTTATGAGGTCGGCCACAGAAAGTATAAACTATTCTATTGTGGTTGTAAGTGTTCATTTTTTTACCATTTAATACGCTTAAAATTACATGTTGTGAATTTGCGCTGAACGAAGTGCATTTATCGATGTTAAATACATTGTTAAATACACTTTTAACGTTAGCAGAGATTAAATAGACTCAGGTTGTATCACTCTAATGCAGAATTTCTTTTTCTGATTTTCACCTTTATTGGATCCAAGCTTCCAAGTTTCTCTATTTATTTGTATTTCTTTTTTTTTTTTTTTTTACATTAACCATGTTGTTCACTTTTTAAATTCCTTTTTTAATTTTCAAAATTCCAACATGTTGGAGCTTTCAACCTGAACTTGGACAAATTGTTGTAAACTACGTTTAGAAATATATCTCACACATAATCTTAGAGATAGCATAAATTTTATATTGGTAAGAGGCCATGTGCAGTAAATGTAGCACAAATATATCTTTTAGGAACTTCTCAAATTTTCAGTGTAAGATTTTGCTTGAATTTATTTGATTATTTTTCTTTTTTTAACACATCAGTACCAGGCGTGCCAACTACTTATACCATCTGTACCTTCTGTGATGCTCAGATGGTACAGATGATCTGGGTGATCTGGCTTAAAAACAAAATCTTCGATTCTTTCACTCCCCCTTTCTCTTCTTAAAAAGAAATTACAAATGGCAGAAAATATTTTTAAAAAGTTAGCGCTTATTTCAATCGGACCTTCTGCCCATTGGCCTGGATCCGAGGTTAAACATCTTGTGTTTAAAACAAGATGGCGGCGTAATAAAAATTGCTGAAACCCAAGTAGTGCATGGGTGTGGGAAGAAAACGAATTTTTATTTAAAAAAAAAAAAAAAAAACGTGATTAATTGATCATATCAATTTATCTTCCATCCCTAGTTCACAACCCTTAGTTATTAACTTGACAACAAAAGTAGAACCAAAACGGCTAAATATTATACCAAAACTCCTGATCCAGAAATACACCATGTTGAATTATTCACAGCATCACATTATAATTGCAATCATTTAAATACAGTAAAAGGTCAGACGAGCATGAAATATACATTATTCTGCCCATTCATAAATCAGATCCTTTGAAGGACTGATTGTAGCATTTATTCATGGACACTTTGTGTCACAGTAAAAATCACATTAAAATGAATGTATACTTCAATTTTTAGAGACGATCAGCATGATCAGGTCCCTATTTATGTACAATCACATAACAGCTACATCACATTCCCCACATGCTGACAGGACACACACACACACACGCAGCCTCGTGAACTCACTCTGCCATCAGCCAGGTGCCGTGAATGCTGCCATCTTCCTCCTTGTTCACCAGAGCTTCGATGTCTTTGACGGCCTGATTGAGAGTGCCGGGCTGAGGAGACAAGAAAACAAGCCCAGGTGTCACTTTCTAATGTTCCGCCGTGGCAGAGCGAGGCTGTAAGGGTTATCTTTGAGGCTGATGTGCGGCGGGGGGGACTGAGGGAGATGTCAGCGCGGCTCTGCGTCAAAGACAACAACCAGAACAACAAGGGAGGTGGTGTGTGTGTGTGTGGGGGGGGCGTTCGGGGGGGGGATAGAGCCAGGTAAACAAAGATGTGAAGTGTAGGTATTTGAGAACGACTGTAAAAAAATTTAAAAAAAAAAAAAAAAGGGGTGATGCAGGGGGGAGATGAACATGACCAAAATCTGAGTAACACAGACATCTGACGACGCTGTGGAAGGCTCCGGTACGCAATTCTGCACTCTACCCTCCAAACTGTCAAGACACTGGCTTTTTCTTCTTCTATCCTTTCACTTTGTTTCACTATTTTAACTCCCAGCTGGAGAACTTAAAACGATTAGGAATTCACACTGAGGACTCCTGACAGTCTGACTGTAATCTTTGGCTGGGGCTGACTGCAGAGTTGGCCTGGCAGCCTGGGATACTTTCCCCATGCTAACCCAACACAACAGGCCTGCATCAAACAGCTGCTTCTGAGATGTGCTGGGAAAAAAAAAAAAAAGAAGAAGAAGAACGTGGATGAAACGGACTCAGAAGAGTGTGTGTGCATTAGAGACGGAATAGTTTAATGACAAGGACAGATCCAGGAGGATTTAGAGCACTGTATCAATCTCAGTGAAAGAGCATTCCTCAACACAGGGTCATGAATCCGTCTACGCAGCCTTGAAGATTACCATCTCTGACTGATGGTCTTTGGCTGTACACTAATCATGAAAATGAGAGGAGCGAGAGGAGGTCATCTTTACTCAACACAGAGCATTAACTCTTCCCAAAGTACTTGTATCTAAACGGGCATGTTTGATTAATCTGATACGGCAGGTGTTCTTCACAGACAATTCGGCGGGGTGTATCATAAGCCTGGCGGCCCACCAGGCTTCACTTGCAACTCCACCAGGCTAAGGATTGTTTGTTCATTTATTACAGGTGTTTTACCCAGCAGTAACAGCAGCTGCATTTTTGCTAAAAATGTGCGCTAATCTTTGTCAATATTCTGCTGATGTTGAAGAAACACAATTTTGCAATTTCAGTGTTTCTATGGAATCAGAAATGAAATTAAAATCACACGTGATTAAGCTAGTTCACACGATGAATGACTCTAAATCATGGCGGCGACGGATGTAAACGGTTACATGAGATATATTTATAATTCACTCATGGCGCTTTAAGTCATCATCCATCAGCCAACCAGAGGAGATGTTGGCGTTTTATTCAGGTGTTGGAGCAACATGCCTCTTATGCTTGTGAGCTGCCAAGTATGCGACATTTTTGGAAAACTGTAGTCGGCGATTTCAGAGAGGAGCTATGGATTCCGCATGTTGGAAAGACACTACTTTTTATGAACAATACGATGTGAGCGCTGTGGTGGAGACAGCTGAACATTGTCTGGAAAAAAAATTATAAAATTAAAAAACTATCCTCTTGCCATTTCCTGTTGTCTCCTTCATGGTTTGCGCTTGTGGTACCATCCAGCTATTAATCACATATGATACAAAAAAAAAGTGTTTCCACTGCACTTTAGCAAAAATAAACCTATCTTGATATGCCAGAAAATAACATAAAATATATATTTAAAAAACCCTCCTCCCAAACTGGTATCCCACAGGGATGTGTGTTAAGTGCCCTGCTGGATATTTTTGACCAGGTTCTGTGTTGGTCTATCAAATAAAACCCCGACAAAACACACTCAAGTCTGGCCCAAAGACTGCCGACAGTACATTCATTATATAGGCATTTAGCGAAGGATTTGCACTGAGGAACACTCAAGTACATTGAACATATCATTTAAAGTAACATTTAGATTATTATAGATAAGAATGAACTCTCAGAATTATATTGGAAAAATATTCTACCTATCGGATATTAATAAGTTACAGATTTTTTTGTGTCATTGTTCATTTTACATTTATCAATGTAAAATGCTCCATTGTTGCTGACGTTAAACTTACTTTAGATTTAATAATATTTCAAAAGTGTATATTCCTAGAATAGAGAAGAGAGTAGTTCTTATGAAACTTTATAACAGCTAAATTTGAGCCCCTTTGTTGTGATTGACTGACTCATGTTGTATATTTATGTTAGTCCACCTGGCTGATCAGCTCAATCTTATACTGCATTTCAGATATTTTGGTCATTAATAAACCAAAGTATTGGTTTATTACCACCTTGGTTTAAACCACCTTTCGGTCATCGTGGGAACGAAAGGTGGTTTTAAACCATTTACATCCACAAACACGTCCACGAAGCAAAACTAAACCGAACAAATGTCCTAAAATATGTCCCACAATAACATGAATAGTAAATCACATTTAAATAGTTAATTCTCGCACGCGAAAAAAAAAAAAGTTCCTAAAAATAATAATAATAAAAAAAAAAAAAAGAAGAGTAGAGCATTGTAAGGTGGAACTGGAGCCATTTACCCTCAACACAAAGAACTTCCTCATTTTGAAGTGCTGCAGGAAGGAATCCGCGGGGAGGTCGCCGAGCTGGGAGCGAGCCGCGCCGAGATCCGTCTTCTGCTCCCCGGCGACCTCAGCCTGGCTGGAGGCCTCCTGGGAGTCCTCCGGTCCGCCGGAGGAGGAGCTGAGCGGGCTCTGCTGCTTCTCTGCGGGGACTCCTTCCTCTTCGTTTGCCATTATGAACCTCGAAAACAAACTCTTAGAGGAGAAGAAACGTAACTAGAGACAGCAGTTAGTTAGTTTAGTGAAGGAATGAGCTCCTCTGACAACAACCTTCGGTTTCCATTAAAAGCGACAAGCTCTCACTCACCTCGCCTGTCCTCTCGGAGGAAAAGTGCTAAACGTTGGAAGCTGAATGAAGCAGCAGGTGTACAACTTCCTTGTTCCGTATGTGTGCAGCAAGTGCTGAGAGAAGAGGTGGGATACAGCACCGTGGACTAGAATATTCTCCAAAATCGAAAATGAAAGTAAAAAAAAGAAAACAAAGTCTCAGTCTAAGATTTGATTTTCTCAGTGTGTGTGGGTGTTGGTTTCCACACTTTTCCCAACGAGGATCAAAAACTTTTGGCCGCCACAAAAGATGCCTTTTTAAAATAAATAAAATACAGTATTCGTGCCTTTTGATTTTATATTCTCAATAATAAACTAGAGATGGACAATTTTTTTTATTGAAACCCACAAAATAGTTATTTTTCCTGTAAACATTCAAGATAAAAAAAACATACAAAAAGGTATTTTGCAAATATAAGAGAAGAGATAATGGAGTGTTTTAGCTCCGTAACTAACAACCAATGTTAAACTTAAAGTTTACCACTTGGTAAACTTTACCAAATGGTCCAAAGATGATCTAAACAACCCACTGCCTGCAGTATTACATGTAACATGTTTGAGGTAAAATGAATGCTTTTCAAAATCTGATGTTCAAAAACTGCTGGCAAACTGAGTCAATATCCAAGCCTCTGTTAACTGCATCAAATGCTAATATAATGTGCATAAATATGTCTTATATTCAAAGCATTTCCAACTAATTAGCATGATGAAAAATAAACATGAACCCAAGTCGTACAGCAAAAGAACTGGTATATTGTGAATCCCCAAGGAAAGGAAATGTCTGCCGTGACCACTTTGCATGTCACCATGCAAATTCTGATCCGAATGGGACTCGACTTCATGTTTCAGTACCTGCTACATGATGAGAAGTACATTACTGTATGCATTAAAGCAGTGGCTCCTAACCTCTTTCCTTTGAGGGCCTCTTCCACATCAACTGGTTTACACCTCCTCTCATGATGCCCACATCATGCAGACTGGTCCACACAAAAGAAAACCTTGTCAATGAATCCTCCTTTTATCAGCAACATAACACCGTTTTCACCAAAAAAACAACAAAAAAAACTAAGCCACGCCTTGTTCTCTGAAATGTGATCTGTGCAGGGATCACATTTTCAGGACTTGACAGCTTACAAAACACTTCCTGTTATTGTGACTGCTGGAGTGTTGGATTCAAAATACCTTCGATAACAGTGAAGCTGAATCTGAATGAATTTGTCGCAGGAAATGTCTCTTTTAATAAAAAAGAAAGAGTCGATTCAATTGACGGTGGACTGAATAGAATACAATAGAAATGTTCTTCATTGTCCCACACTGAGCAAATTCAGTAGGTTCATGCAAAAGATTTTTTAAAATTATTTTAAAATAAATAAAATTAACAATAACAACAATAATATAGTGTAGATGACTATAACAAAAATACTGTGCATTTGTCAGAAATAGAAATGGCGTACTCCAAGGGATGTGTGAGGGGGATGACTTTTTTATGTATATAATGTGCATCTGTATTGAACATTAAAAAGACAGGATATGTTGTCTTTTTGATGTTACTGTACATCAACGCAGTGCAGAAATACCATATGATACAATAAAAGGTTGCACTGTACTATTTATTTGGTCCGCTCTGTGTTTTTATTGTAAATATGCGTAACAGATACAGTCTGACATCATCCTCCAGCTATTATACTATGAAGCAGTGCAGAAACATAAAACATGCATTGCTTAAGCTTTACACGAGTACACTCTACAATTGCTTCAAAACCTAATGGCAGATTTAGTTTGCTCTGATTTTTCCAGCTCAATTTTCCGCTGTTTACCTAAAACCGCAGCAGTAAAGCTTTGAGGATCGAGCAGGACAGTGAAACAATCAGTGTGACGCGAACCAGAAGCGAAAGCCAGTGAGCGTTTCCCCCTCCCTCAAATCCTTGAACGGCAGCAGTTCGACGTGAGTTTGTGTGTGTTTTTTCCTTACGCAGCCACTTGTTTCCAATGACAGCTCTATCAGAGTCTTGTTCAGAGTTTGAAGCCATTCCAGTCATATTCTGCTTCTGTCAAAGCAATCTAAGCATTTTTCCTGTTTCTTAAGGCATTCTTCCTTCATGGTTGCTAAGCTGCTCCCACGGGCCGCAGCCTCAAATTGTCATTCTCAAAAATGCCATGGATGGCCTTTAGCTTTTATTTCTGATCTTCTTTTTTTTTTTTTTTTTCTAAAGTGATATTTTGGTCGACTGTCAAGTAGTTATTTCTAGGGATTTTAAAGGTGATTTCCTTCAGCTGTGGGTTCCTGATGAAGTGCTTACAAAAAAAAAACCGTAATCTCTTAATCACCTTTATTTGTGGCAGCTTCAAAACAATTTAAAGTAAAATAAGAGCTTGCAAATTTTGCACAACAGCGGACGATCCACGTTAATGTGTTCGGTTTGTAACTAAAAAGCTTTTTCAAAATAAAGTAGAAAAACAAACTTGAGGGGAAATTGCCATGAAAAGAAGGAATAATTTTTTTTTTAAATGACAGCAGATCCGACTGTAGACACATTTATTACTGAATGCGATAGAGATATGATTAGTACGGTGGAACTGAAGTGCAAACCACATCCACAAATTAGTTAACATAACTACAAATTTAACATCAACATCAAGCACAATTATTTCTTAATTTGTAGCTGTGCTAAGCTAATGCTGTTGTGTTTTCTCATTTTGAAGTTGCACTTAGTTTATGTTGTGCTTCTGAATTTGTGGTTGTGTGTTCAGTGATTTGTCGAAGCGTTTTGCACGTCAGGACCACCGTAGGTTGGGACTTGGACGCAGTGCAAATACGCCACAGCGACGTGAACAGAAGAATTTCTTGTTAGGACGATGATCTCAATCATCGACCACAAATACACACAGCTTTTGTTATCTGTCATCCGCACTCACTGTGCAAACTTGTTTTTCAAGAGGCCTGACATTCTGGCATGATGACAGACGACAGCGTCAGAGTTATGTCACCAGGAGCTGATGGACGGTTCTGTAGTCCTTCACGACATCCTAAACAGATCTGCCTTAAATTAAATGAAATACCTCTGTTTGTTTTAATAATAAATTAACATTCAACATAGAACAAAAACCTGGTTGGTGATCAAACTAAATATTGCATAGTTTTTATGTATTTGTTTGTAAAAACAGAGAGAGAAAAAACATTGCGCTCTTTGATAAAATCTGTTATGCTCTAAATGACTAGAAACTATTTTACTATATTACAAAAAAATGAATCAAAGCAAAACTGGGGCTTGCAGGTGACACTCGGGGATTAGACACGACCTTTGTGCAGCCATTTCCAATCCAAGTTTCACAGTTAGCAACATGCTTGAATTGTAACAGCTGCTTTAAATGAATCACTTCAAGCTAAACTTCATTTATCCCGTTTTGACCAAATTAAAGTTTAAGATTGCACACACTGATGATGACATCATTCATGAAGTGGCATGCAGATAAGCTCCAGTCGGTGAAAGGGTGCTTGTACAGAATCCCAGCCGCCGGGCTGACCTGACTCCAGGCTTAGTCTGGATTGGAAAGGGCGCCTGCGGTGCTTTGCCTCAGGCAGCTCTCTCTATCGTGCGAAAGTCAGTGGTCAGCGCTGCCTGCCCCGTGTTACTCCTGAGGGCTAAGTGTCTTTCCAGTTTTACCCTTCTCATCACCCTTACTGAGATGCACACACACAAACACACACACACCACGGCCATAAAAATGTACATTTTCATGATGTTGTTGTCGTCACTGTTGTTGCCCTCTTCAACCCCAAACCTCCAACTTACTTATCCAGTCTACCTGGATGCTAGAATTTACGCCGTCTTTGTCATCTCATGATGTTGAACTTCAGATTCGCCTCTTCAGAGAGCAAAACTACATTGACACAACTACTTCGATATATAATACTAATATGACTTCAGTGGCTCTCAAGGAAAAGTACATTTGAACAAGAATGTCCTCCCCAGTATTTTGAACGAGTCCAGACTCTTCAGACAATGTCCAAACAAAGAAAGCTTGAGTTTTATACCCAGTAGATTACGAGTAGAAAGTTTAATGATTTTTATAGGAGGTGAAGTTCACGTCAAATTATGCAATAAACAGGTAATCAGTGCAAAGACAAAACAATAGGAGAGACGTGAGCTCCTCTGTTACAGCTAGGAGTTTTGTTCCAACCGATAAAGGACTTTTGTTGATAAATTTTTTAAAGTGTGTTACAATAGTCTTAATAAGAAGAAATGAAACCCAAATCATCTCAAGTTATTGTTTTGACACTGACCTACTTGGCGAGTTGAGCACATTCTAGTTGAATGTCAGAAAACAAGTGGGATTTTCTAGCTGTGACGCTAACTGGAGCTAGCTAGTCAAGCAGGGATCCGTTTCTCTTCCTCTGACGCAATCACACGCTTAAGGAACGGGTTCGCAAACAAAGATTTTACTTTATAGTTTGCCACTAGTTTGAAAAAGAAATTGATGTATAAACAAAAAAAAAAAAAAAGAAAAAAAGTATTTTCATGCAACACGTACGAGGTTTTATACGTGCAGAAGCCATGTTCAAATTTAACTCGGGGTTAGCCCTGAGATCTTTTCACTTTTCCAGTTCAATTCCCAGCTTCAGGCTTCAGGATGCATCGAAGTAATTTTTTTTAAATAAAAATTTAATTAAAAAAATTAATTAAACCAGAGGCATCAATAATTCACTAAAACAGAATGGTGCTTTACCATGGAGGACCCTGAAAGTTGAAGTCAGGATAAATTTAGGCTCCTGAAATGCAGTGAATCACGTCGCTTGATGTAGGAAATGCATTATGGGATGTCTGCCTAAGTACATTTCTGTAAGCCATTCAACTTACAAAACACTTTGCCCTGTGATGCCCTATGATGCATCACATCATACAGAGGAGTGGAGATAAGAGAAATCTGCATCCTTGTATCTAGGCCAAGTAATCAGCCCTGCATTTTTTTAAGTGTTCAGTGTTGCCAAGCCATAAGCATTTCAGTTGGCACCACCGCACTAAAACATCTCCTTCAGTTTCTGACTCAACCCCTCCACGCAGCTTTTCAGGGTTCTCCAAAGACGCACGTCTACACCGACAGTGGATCTGAACATGAATTAATCATCGAATCAAAAAGACATAGCTTAATTCTGGTGGATGCTGTATGAAACAGAACCGTATGTAGAGCACGATAATCGCGGGGTTGAGTCGTGCAGCGTGTGTTTCGCTCAAGAGATAAGTGTAGTTAATGTTCACCTGCAACTTACCATCATGTTGCAGCCTCTGAATCCGGGCTCCTATGGTTTCCTGTCTAATTACTGTCAGATGAGCACATTGAGAACTAAGACAGCCGTTACACACGTTGGATGCAAAACAAATCTCTAGAAAGATCTACGCTAAACATCAGACTGAATCAGTGGTAACTAATGCTCACAAATTAATTAGCTTAATAAGAGTGATATTTGGTCTTCCTCTGGGTCCTATAGGACGCATATGTACATGCATGGACATATGTGCCACGACTGTTTGTGCTTGCTGCAATGGGTCGTATCTCCAAACTGTCTGATCGGTCTTGTAAAGAGCAAACTGTTCAGAACAGAAAGAACAACAGAAAGAAACGAGATGGTTTTAGATCGAAATGCGGGGTTGTGACGTACATGTCAACCAAGCTGTACCGTTGTAACCAGTGGGAAAATTCAACTGCAGTAGCCACCGTTCAACCCAAAGATGGCAGTAAGGAGACAGTTTAAGGGAAAATATTGCAAAAATTTACACAAAATGTCACAATTTGAACTTAAACATAAAGCTAGCCCCTCAACCTCAATTTATCTGCAAATATATATATATATATATTTGAGATTTAATTACTTTTTAAGCCTCAATCAGGATGAGTAAATTGCGTGCTTTTCTTCTGTGCCTTTTCACATACTCCATTATATTTGACCGGTAGACTAAGTATTGACAGAAGTAAAACAAAAATAATACTTTCTTCACATTAATTGACCTGTGTTTGCTCTTCTTTGTTGCGTGATTATAAGACAGTGTTCTTTAAGACATTACCCTCTTCGAGGTAGTAATAAAGGCAGACAAACATGTCTTAAAGGCATCTATTCGTCACTTTCTTGTTGAGCAGAAGTTATTTGTTATGTTTTACACATATCCTGTTTCATGAACACATGGATATGTGTTTGAACTTGCATGAAATATCACAGAGAATTAGCAGCTGTGGCATAAACCTCGGTGATCCCGGCCCTGGTCTCTGTATGAGCTGAGGCAGAGCAACAGTGTCAGCTTCTTTTTCCCCTCCGAGGATGGCAGAGACCTTACTGAAGCCGATGGGCCATGAGGGGTTCATTAACTCAGCAGAAGCTCGACCAGCTGAAAAATGCCCAAACCTTCAGTGTTTTTGGTCCAGTAAAAGCTCTGCAGAAAACTACAGTTTCATCCAGCGAAGGACAGATTTTATTTTTTAGGGAAAACACTGCACACGTTTCTGTTCATTCGTCCCTACTCCAAAAAGTCTCCAGCAGAGATCGGTTCTTTGAATCCTAACTGAACTTTACTCTGACAGCAAAGTGCATGCCTGGACTATCGTACGCCGACCTGAGCCTGCAGCCGTGTAGCGTGGGAGAGCTGCACACACTGACCTCGAGCTCACCGCTCGGTACGTCGCCATGGGGATCCACTTCCAGCGCAGGGCGGAGAAACAGCTTCACTTGAACTTGAACTGGGTGAGACCGAGGGCTGACCCGTTGGAGTCGGTTCATTAGGACGTCTCAGGTCAGCGGCTGAGAGGGTCAGCAAAATCGGTCCAGTTCGGTGCCTGGAAAGCCAGAAATCAGAGCGTTAGCTGGCTGTTAGCTTTTCCAGAGATGAAAGGTTAAAACCCCTGACCTCCTCTGTCAAGAACAAAGGGAAAGTGGCTTGAATTTGGAGTTATGAGGTGCCGTGTAAAACTACAGAGTTAGCAGTTGGAAATGCAAGAAAGACATTTTGTCTTGAAAACAGTATTTTGAAAAGTTGGCGAATGTGCTTTGCTATAGTTCAAAACTAGGCCTAATATTTGTCTGTGCTGATCCACTGCACTACTTTTTGCTGATCTAGACGGAGAAAGTGCAAAACGATAGTTAAATGTGTCTGGCTCCAGCCGACTCCCATCCATAAATCCTGGATTTGGAAGACAATAAATGATTTACTAACGCTGGTAATGAAAATGATTTCCTAATTCAACAGAGACTGTTGACATCAGTCGTAACTTAGAATACAGTAAAAATGCTACTGTTTCACGGTATTTAAACAAAGATTATTTCCAATTTGAACTGATTTTATTTAAAAGTAGAAAAGCAACAACCATTCCTGCTTCTGTTAAACACATAAAAAAATGACACAGACTTGGACAAAAACACAGAATATTCATTAGATAAAATTTTGTAGTTTTCTAGTTCTTGTTTCTCAAAATATAAAGTAAGAACTTGAACAAACTTAAAGCTGCAGAATGCAACTTATACAAAAATATGATTTTTTACATATTTGTTACAACTATCAGCATGTTGTGACAGTGTAATATGAAACAGATAATCGGTGAAAAGATCAAGCTCCCCCACCTCGTCCCTGAACTGCTATTGTTTTCCAAAAGGAAAATGCACCGCTCCAGGTCAAGACACCCAATCAAGTCCAGGAGGAGGGTCTTAGCGCTGTCAATCAACCTTGTGTTCACACTGCTAAATGGTGGAGAAACAACTTACTGTTCCCAGAAAACTGTTTGTCCGCTGCCGAAAGTGGCCTTGCTAACTTGCCTTAGCATTGAGGACAGGTTCTGTTGATGGGAAGAAGCTGTGGTGTAGAAGAGAGCAAGGGGAGGATGTGAGTCTACATGAGAGTGATTGACAGCACTATTGGTTGTTTCTGATGAAGTAGTGTAGAGGAGCTTGATTTATTTCACAGATTATATTGTCACAACAAAATAATTTTGGAAAAAAAAAAAGTAAAAAACCCAAAAAAACTACATATTGTTCTTATACCAGTTACATACTTTTATTTTTTTTTTAAGTATGTAACTGTAGCTTTAAGAAGCAGGTAAATCTGCTCAGAAAGCCAGCCTGCCGTTGATGCCACTCAGCTTTCCTTGTCTTTGTTTATCACAAGTGGCAGCATTTCTAGAACACTGATTTTTCTTTCTACCAATGAAGGGGAAAATGTTGTCACCTTCTTTCAGCCAGCTGACCACGGGGTGTGCAGCAACAGCTGGGACAGAGGCTGCACTTCATTACAGATGAGGTGGATTATTAACCTCCTGTTAATATTAATAACTGGCCCATGGTTGTCCTCTAAATGTCCAGATTTAATCCATAATCCTGCCGCACAGGAACAGAAAAGGTACAAAATCATGGGGTCAGGTTGGTTAACCGTATCAATTAGCGGTGACAGCATGAAAAGTCACCCAGTGACTTCACATTTCAAATGTTTCACACCAGTTCCTGTCAGTGAAACGGATTACCTGAAGCAACATAAACTGGATTTATCTCATTATGTTGACTTGCTATGCAGTAAAAAAAAAAAAAAAAAAAACTAACACTCGCTTCTAAAACTGCTCAAAATCGTCACAAGAGAGAACCTGGGAGGGACAATGAAACGTCAGAGTGGATTTCTTTAGACAGTCAAATGCAGAGAAACATTTATGATTGATTAAAAATGTGTGGACAGGTTCTGATGTTGATCCCCAGATAAACTGGGAGGCAACAAACCCGGTAAGAAAAGACAAACAGCGGGAGTATTTGTTCATGACCCTGCCTGCCAGAGGGGGGAGACAATCCGGCCACTAAGTGGCAGTGTTGGTCCAGTGATGATCAGGCGGCAGCAGAACAAGCGGAGCAGCGCCGCGGGGAGCGGATTCCTGTCCTACATGGGCGACTACAACATGTTTGACATGCAGTAAAACAGTCTGGAGGTAGATGCGTTACACCTGATGAAAGAATCACCAGAATTACAGTCTGTGTTTGTTTGTTGCTTGGTTTGCCGGCCTGATTCTGTCTCATCTCCTCTCGCGCCACCTTTTGACCGTGAAGCGGACGAGGCCTTCCGGCGCGTGTCATTACCGACCCAAACGGCTCCTCCGTTGGATGTCACGCGGCGTCACCCCGGACTGGCCCCGGAGAGCAACGACGCCTAATTCCTCTGAAATGTTCCCGAGCCCATCCGAGGAGGAGTTTCCGCCTCGAGCGCCCCCACGAGTGTGACTTGTGTTGAATAGGAGGCAGAAAAATGATCGCCTCGATATGCGAGACCAATGTCAGGAGGATGAAAGCTCGACTGGAGCTGACGAATCAACAGTGGCAAGTAACACATTTACTCTTAACCACTGCCTTTGAGCAAGGTAGGATATTTTCAGCTTTCTTTTACATAACCTTAGACTTTTTTTTTTTTTTTTTTGGAGAAACTTTCTCTTACTTTACCTATTTAAAAAAGAGAAGAAAAATGGGCACAACAGGAGTGAGAGGCTCATACTTTACCAAATATTGCATCATGGGAGTCTGATTTTGCTTAAGAAAGTAGAAATGGGGTCTTCTTGGAAAAGTGACCTCTGTCATGGTGTCTGGAAGGATGAAAGTTGTGGCCCAGCAGAGATTTTCCCTGTGGTGACGAAAAGCTTCACATGGCTTCCCCTTTGGTGCTTCGGGTGTCGCCGGCACGAATCCCCAATCCACTCCCCCCCAAACACCCTGCATGTGAGAAACGTACCTGGAGGAACCTGGGATAAGGTTTCTCTTCCAGCATGAGCCAGTCCTGCCTTAATTAACACAGCTTCCCTTCTCCAAGGTTAGCGTGGGGTGAAAACAGCCATTCATGAATTCTTGCAAACAATGCTCCACCTCTCTTTAGTAAGAGTTCACAGATTTGTCATGCAATGCCCCCAGGAATACAGTGCATTTTCTGCTCAGTCGCAAAATCACTTTCTGCTCCACTGCCATCCTCTCGCCCGTTTGTTGGGGCCATTCCCCCACTCTCATGTGATTTATTGAGTCTGATTTCAAGGCATGCAGTAATTCACTGCTTCCCCGCCTTCATTAACGGCATATGATCTCGGCAGAGGCCTGTCTAATACTTGCTCACTTCCTTGGTTACTTCTTTTCAAATTATCCGGGGCTCGCGTTTTATCCAGATCCGGGTTTAGAGCATACGCTGCTTCACGCTCTGTTAGTTGACAAACTTTTTCTTGTGCGCAATTGCAGAACATTAAACCAGCGCCGGCGCATGTGAGGATGCCGTCTCCGGTACGTTTCCGTCACATCATCGCCCACTGTGTCACTTCTAACGGAGAGGGAAGGCAGAAAACACTTCCTTTTCAAATGATGTGTTTGGGAATAAAAAAAAAAAAAAAAAAAAAGGCGATATGAGAGAGAAACCCGAGAAAACGAGGAGGAATTACAACAAGGTAGCCACGCAAGGCTCCGGGACCGGGGAGATGATGAAACAGAAGCCCACTTTAGAACAGAGAGACCCAAAAGTCTCACAAGCACCCCCCACCCCACCCCCACCAGGTTTTCAAAGGCAATTCAGGGAGGCAAAGCCGCCTCCTTCCCAGTCATTTCATGCCCTCGCGCAACTTCTCATCTCAGCAGGGAGGTGAAGTTTGAAACCAGATAAATAGCTTACCCCATTTACCGGCAAGTTGAACACCTTGATTTCACTCAGAATATTTGTTCGGTGTGGCTGGGTGCCGTTTCATCTGGAATTTTTGCATGTGCTTGTTTGCAAAAATGGGGGTGTGCGATGGCTACTAAAAATAGCTCCATTGACCCACTTTTTCAACAGGGACTCTCCCGCATTGTTGAAAAGGATACATCGCATCCCGGAAACAATATGACAAACTTTAAAAGGAATCATCTTTTCTTATAATCTGTAGCTGGTGAAGACATCACCTGCAACGGTTTCTGCTTCTGCCACTTTCTGTTCCCTCTGCTGTTTCATTGATGGCTGTAAATCCCTGGCATTTCTCTACCGTGTCGAAGATCATTTTAAACTTTAGAGGAACGTTCTCAGAACTACAAGAAACTTCAAATAGCAGAAGTAAACCTGTAGTCATTAGAGGTCAATATCTTTTAAGATTTTGCCCAAAGACAGTAGCAGCTCTTGCTAGCAGTCCCTCCTTTTGTCGCCTCTTCCAGCCAATTAAAAAGCAGGAAATTATCTAAGATTATCTGTGGAATAAGTAGCATATAAGCTAGTTTCCCTACTCAGCAGCAAGCAGGGCGTGTCTACTCCACTCATGGGTCCTGCACAAAAATAAGTGCAAGGACCCATGTGTGCTTGTGCAAGCACAAACAATGAAAATATATTTTTGGGTGAACAAACACCTTTTTACTTTTGTGCTCCCCTGTCTAATGCTGCCCTGGGCAACTGCCTTTGATGTGCATATTTCTGTCCAGTAAGTGAATTTTTCAACCTTATTAAGATGGTGTCAGAAATGTATTTAATTTACTGTCAAGGTAGCTGAAAACATACAATGGCTTGCCAAAAGATTTGTATTAACCCAGGAACATGTTTACATTGTCAACTAAACACATGTCAACAGTTGAAAGCTGAAAAGGTAGAATAGCACCTTTCTACCTTTGCACCAATCTGATGGTTGAGTAACATAAAAAACATTAACTGTGACAACCAAAAAAATGTATTTGCAAGTCAATACGAGGACACTGATGTCCTCATGACAGTTAAGGGGTTAAAAATAGTTAAATGTCCTTGTTGTTGAGCTCAGATGTGTAATTACTCTTTGAATTTGTACAAAAAGGGTCTTTGAGTTTAAAATATTGCTTATTTTGTCGATATGTACAATTACAGACATCAATTAAACATTTTAATTGAGTCCCACCACTAATTATTTCCCTTCTTGTTTTTCTATCTAGTACCAATAAACAATCAACATCGTTGTTACATACAAACCAGTTTAGTTGAGATTAATTTGATTCAATCCAGTCCAATTCTGTTTATCATGCAGTCCAGATTAGGAAAACGTCTTCTTTCAAGGAAAATCATCAGACCCAGTCGAGCAATTGGCAAATTAGCTAAATTATTTAATTGGCCAAAAGAGAGCAAAGCTGGTGCTATGGTCCAAGAATTCAAACTATTTCAGACAAAAAAAAAAAAAAAAAAAAAAAAAAAAGGTCAGGGCCACTAATACGCAGAGAAAAACAAGAATGGAATTTTGACTTCGTCTTTTTCCACTTGATTTACAGAGAAGTCTCTTAAGTCTTTTATAAAGGAGTCATAAATCAAACGCAACATCACTAAGATTTGAAAACCTTCCGAAAGAAATGAAGGTAGAAGAACGACAAAGACACTTTAGACGTGTTCTCTTTTTACAATAGAAGATTGATGTTCTCTGAAAGCAGGCAACACATACACACTGGTGTCAGAGATCTGCCAAAACCACATTGCAACATCCTCATGAATGGCTCTGGAATAAAAACCATGTTCTCAACTAAATATTCTCTCCAAAGTGAGCTGCGAGTCATGTAATGGGAGCGATGATGAGTGTAAAATCCTGGACTACTCCCCTGACACCTTCTTGTTGATCTGAATCCAGACAGTGCGCTCTGAAGTGCTGCACTTTCAAGGGAGGGAAAAGGGAAAAGAAAAAAAGACGCCTGCTCCTATGGCAACAGAAAATCAGTTAAATGAAGACAAACAGGAGGCCTCTGAACCTCCACCTACGCATGCGGTAAAAAACACAACCTCCTTTTACAAATCCATCAATGTGGTAACTTTGTAGACTCTCTGAATGCTAATGGCTCGTAGCATGCTCCGCTTAAATAGGTCACGACTGGGAATAATTGTATTAACTGCTGTAAATAGAAATAAACAGGAGAAAGTGGAGAACAGTAATGGCTTGTCGGGATCTATTCAGAGGCTTTCTGAGAAAATCGGGGAGAAGTCTTGAGGGAGGCACTCAGTGTCAGAACTTGGATTTTTTCTAAAAACTGCCATCTGCCTAAGAACGCCAATTATCAACAAGGAGACAAGGAGAGCAGGAAGTTTAAGACGCAAACATTAGACCTTAAAATATTCTTTGGAAAAACAAATTCCAGGGAGGTTATCACACATGGATATTCTTACTTTAGAGTTCTTATTAAACTATTGTTTCTGGAGAGTACATCCAGTTGTGATTAAGAGTCATTCAAGGTAAGGAATACATCAGAATTAGTTCTTCAGGGTGAGCTGTCAGATCTACTCACTGTTTTTTTTTTTTCCAATCCTCTGTTCACTTCAGGACTGTCAGGACTGAGACATGAAGCCAAGAACGAACTGTTCTCTAAACAGCCCACAAGTATGTGCAGCAGAGGCTGTTTGCAGGGAAAACATCAGGAAGTTGCTAAATTCTTCAATCAGCCGAAAGGGAGCACAGCGGGTCAGATGTGCATTGCATGAACTCTTTGCACATATCATCTCGTCCATGGACATTATCTGGTCTTCAAACTAATATCTTTTGTCAGTTGTGTCTTGGTTTCTAACTCACCTTTCACCCCAGACAGAGATCTACATTTACTCGACAGTACTTCTTTTTTTTTATTTTTATAGTTGTTGGTCAAGCTACTTGACTTTCACAGGCTGACAAGAGCAAGATATTCTTTAAATCTTTAAACAGATGGCTCCCAAGAAGTCTGGGGGTAAAAATAAAAACACGTGCATGAGGCCGGAGCTCAAGATGTCATCTATTCTTCATCTCCTCTTCATACATTGGGGACCTGGCTGGAAGGTTAATGGTTGTGTGAGTAAATGTAGCATTTTGCCTGCAATATAGATGTGAATCATTACTGAAGACATATAAAATGTAATATCTTCTACAAAAAAAAAAAAAAAATCTAAACTCCTATGAGAGTAACCTTTGTTCTCTGAGTTGCAGGAGAGAGATGTGTCATATTGGGATGCAAGGCCTCTAAGCGTTCCTCCAAAGGATTTATTCAACAACATTAATCCTGATTGGCTGGTGGTTGTACTGCCTATGTCACCTATCCTTTAAGTAGTCTGCGAATGACAGCGCACCAATCAAGGAAAGCGACTGCTCTCGCTTCATCAAGAAAGCATGGCTGTCTAGGGACGGTGGTGGTAGGAGTTCGTCCCATAATTGGTGGGTTGGCGGTTTGATTCCTGCTCCACCTGTCTTTGTCATTGTGGTGGTCAGAAGGCACTGTGGCTCCATTAAAGTAGCTCGTCACCTCCAGAGTGTGAATGTTGATGGTGGCAAAAACTGTTAGGAGTATGAAGTACTTTGGGGTCCTTTGGATTTGGCAAAGTGATACACAGGTATAGGCCAAGAACAAGAGTTATTCATTTTCATGTCGCACTATGGGATATGGAGGCTCCTGTGTTGCTTATTCTCAGCAGCTCTCTGTATGAATCCTTGGTCTGAATTCCGAGGGTTCAGACCAGCGCTACATGGGCTGGGACATGGAACTAAGATAAACAAGTTGAGAAAACCCAACTAATAGCCAGAGAAATTCCTCGAGACCTCTGTCCAATTTCACAAGGGGACCAGGAGTCAAGAGATTTTCTTCTGCCTTCAGGAACAGAAGAAAACCTGAGGTAAAAGGTGGTCTTATACTGATCTTATACAGGCAGAGGATGGCTCTGCCTGAAGGGTTGAATGTGGTTGGTTTCCCATAATGCTATAGGATAAATTGTGTCAGAGGGGCAAAGGGACACCGGTGCTAACTGCAGCCTTTTGCTGAGGCAAATCTTTCTCTGATCCTAGGCTGACCCCGAGGAGAGAAGACTGTCTCTTGCCTGTCTCTCTGCCATGAGAGGGAGGCTAAGGCCTAAAAGGTTTTTACTAATACCAAACCTGGCACTGTTGTGCAATGTTAAAACTGCGTATACGAAGGGTATTAGGGCATTAGCAGCATCATACTGCTCCCCATGAGCAACAGTCGTCACCAACAGGAGTCGCAAAGTCTGCAAACAGTTCTTGACTTTGTGTTTTGATCTGAAAGTGGCACATTTATTCTGGACATGAACATCTGCCTGCGTGACCAAGAGATAAGACAGAGACCACCGTCTCTGCATCTAGCATTCCTCTGGAAGGGAGCATTGCACTCTGGCATTAAGAAACTGGTTTGGACCAATGGTGGGGTTGTAAAACTAAAAACACCCAGTCTCTTCACTGGATCGATGTCTTCTCCTTCTTTCTGTCCTCCTGACTGCCAACCTTGGTGGGTTTTCCAGACGAGGCAACAGATGGTGTCAGGCTTTTCCGGAGCAAACCCAGAGTCGGCTCACAATTGGATTGAACGGCCAAAAGAGACGTCTGCCAATTGGAGATTTTAAAGTAATTAGGCATATTAGCTCCCAGACCTTTACTTAGTAGGAGGGTAAGTGTCTCTTGGAAGATAAAGAAAAAAAAAACTTTGTCCTTTTTCTATGCTTCTCCCCTCTGCTGCATGGAGGTGAGCATGGCAACAAAATGCAATCAATAGTGATCGGCATGTCCAGGATGTCTTGCTCTCCTGGTCTGACAGATTGAGCAAGCTCTTTTGCTTCTACAGCACAATTACCACCATAGATTTAGATTCTGTAGCATAAACTGCAATTCTGCACACACAGCACAGTGTCAGCACAGTGGTTTCTTCCCATACGTCTCTATTGAGATCCTTGAGTAAATATTTAGCCTGAAATATTGCATTGTACATTCTCTCAATCAATGTTGACTGGAAGTGGCTAGATTTCATTGCTATGAGAGGTGTGAAATAAATCAACAGCCGTGGGAGCGTCATAGTCATGGGTGCAGGTGAGTTGATCTTATCAGTTAGCAGACAGTTAATGCCAGCTTTTTTCTTTACTGCCAAAGTCCTGGGAGGAAACTCCTTATATCAAGGCCTTGGTGTGAAGTTACGGCTCTTCCGCATGACCGCAACGTCTTCAGCAGGTCTGGGACAATTAGGAGAAGCTGTTGCTTTGAGCTGGTTGCCTGTCCTCGATTGTCAAGATGGAGATATCCTGCCCGAGCCGGATTGAGTAGACTTGGTGAGAGTCTTTGCTCAACATCTTGCACCTGCAGGTGGAAAGCCAGGTTCCTGGGTTGCTGTCTACTCAGTTGTGAGCAAGGATAGCTTTTGTTTAGTGGAAGCTAGCGTTCAGGTAATAGTTTAGCTGGTTTGTTAAACCAACTGAAGGCAGTGGCAAATACTTAGTACTCAAGTGTACAAGCTTTGGTCTGTGGACAATTAGAATGGGTTGCTGATGATCACAAGTATATGCAGGCAGGCTGTTGCATTATGAGTTTGCAGGAGTTTGGCTGGTTTTATGGGACCAGCAGGTCCCAGTTAGGTCCTGTATTGGTACTTAACTGCTTTTTTTACTGATTGCAAATTTAAAAAAAAAAAACAACTTTACTGACATTTGTTGTTGAGGAAGATACTCTGAATATCTGAAATTTTTTCGGTTGCATTTAGAACAGGTTCAGCTTTAGAGTTTATCTATTGCCTTTCAGAAATCTGCACTGACCCAACAGTCAAAAAATGGTTCTGCCCGTATCCTAGACCGTCACGATCCGCCAAACCCGACCTGAAAGAAAAACATTTGACAGAAACAAAACATGGATCTCTCAGTTTTCGATGTCTGCCTAGGGAATGTGAGATGAAGATTCGGTGTGAAAGGTGATATGTATAAAACATGAGGCAGCTGGGAGAGAGAGGTGAGCGCTGGGCAATGCCTCTGAGAACGGGCTAAATATATCGTGTATGTCAGATTTATGACCCTCTAACCTTTTAACCTGAGCTCTGGACCACGCTACAGTATAGTGCATGTCAAATAATTTAAATATGCCAGTTTATTTGCACTTGTTAAATTATCATCGCATTCTTTTGAAGGAGTAAACAGTGGCTCAGCTGTTATGTTTTTGAGAAGAGAAATAAGAGTCTAGAAAGTCCAGTTTTACTGCGGAACCACTGCGTGTACTGCATCAGTTGGCAGCTTAACACTTTACCTGTCTTTTGTTTTTAGGAGATATAAGAATTCGGAAAAGTAGACGCAACTGGAGTGAAACACAGAAACAACAGCAGACATCTCTCTTTTTGCCTCCTGAGTACCTGTAAAACATGAACACAACATTAGGCTCATTGTTGGAATCCCACATAACTCCAAAGTCTTTATAACTCAAAAGGATATGAGATTAGACTGACATCTTCACAGGGAAACGCATTACTATTTCAGCTGGCATTGCTGCTTCCGTGCTGCTCTGCAACCATTACCAGTCAGCCCTTACCGCTTCTTCTTAATAGTTAATGATTTCTTCAAGTGTGAGCCGGTGTGGGTCACACATTTCCCTCCGAAGGCTTCACGTTGTAAGATGATATCCACGTTTAATCCAGAAATTAGCTCTTTCTCCGGCAGTGAGCGTCGATTTTGTGAGAGTGCGCAAACCTAAAACCACAGATTAGATCTTAAGAAACGACTCGGATCTTGTAGAACTGAAGAATCTGCCACAGAAATGTGGAAGACGTGAAGTGAAACCTGGCCACCGAGCAATGTGTAAGCTGATGTATTAAAATAACCAGATGAGTAAAACGCCAGAAACGCAAATACAATGTATATTATATGCACAGTACAGCAATATTCAGGTTGGAGCCTGATTAACTAGAACAGTGTTTTCCACATTATATTCTCTTCCATAAAGCAAAAATAAAGTCTAGGTAGGAATAGTTCCAGCTTTTCAAAGGGACGTTTTCTTGAAAATACTTTCAAGAAAACCTCCAGTTGGCAACTTAATTTAGTAGAAATCCACATTAGTCAGGACGACACCGTCACATAATGCTTAGCATGAATTATGTTTCAGACTTCCAGATGTTTCCTGCTTTTGAAAAAGCAGTCTCTTTCAGAGCAAAAATGTATTAAACTTTATTGGAATAAATAACCTTTACATTTTAAAAGAAATAATATAATCATAGCAGCACCCTCATCTTTATAGTATTCAAAAGGTGATTTGGATAAATGGATTCTGATTACATTTACTAGTATATTTATGCTTTGACAACCACATTCCTATGGAAAAAAGGGCAAAAATGTAATTTAATACAGTATCGATTTCAAGTTTCTTATTCTTTTTACTGCGAAGAGAGCATTTGTTACAGATTTGACCGTGTTTAAAGATTACTTTTCTTGTACTTGCTCTGAAGAATGAAGTCATACTTTTGGTTAACCCAAACAAACTGCTTTATGCCAGCTGCCACTGTCACGCTGGGCACTACAAACAAACAATGCTACAGAAATCAGAATCATGGGTAAAAGAATAAGTTGGGTAATATCGCTGCTATTTAAACTTTACTAATGCAGCCATGGTGGTAATTTAAAGACAACAAACCAATCTTTACATAAACCACTAGCTCTGTGAGAGTGAAGTTGTTTTAAGACAGCAGAAGTCCACTTTCTTTCTTAGCCCTTCCTGTTAGCTTTAGCCTTCTGGACCAAAACAAATAGAGACACCAAAATAATTATTAATGGCAAGTAAGAGGTGTGATTTTAACAGAACCCAAATTGCTAATTATGTACTGTAGGAAGCCAGGAAGATTCGGCAAACAGTTCTAATGTGACTGTATTCAGCAACTGGTTGCAGAAGACATCCATAGAGAACAGAAAATAAAAAATTAAACACCTAGCTACAAAATAAAATTTTAAAAGCTTTTTTCTTACGTGCTTTAGAAGGTTTATGGAATATTTTGTAATAAAATAATCCCTCTGTGTTTATATGCACCTTTCCGTGCTCATAAAAATGAATCCTCTTAAAGAATCTACCCTGCTGCTCCTCTTGCCACTTTCTACAAAATGAGAATGTCTACAGCTGTCCAAAAAAAAAAAAAAACTGAATGGACTGACAGTGTGCACACATGCACTTTTGTGAGGAGATACCATTGGTGGGGACAGAAACCGCAGCTGGAATCCAGCTGTATCTCTCTTAGCAGTGCAGCTGCTGCACAAATTGCATCCTGCTACTGCTCTGGTTGTAACCAAAGGTATTTCATCAAACAGCTGAGACAGAGAATGCCTAAGTTCAATTGAAATAAAAATGGCACCATGCTCAGGGTCTGTGCGCGGTGCTACCGCCTCCTGAAAAAAACTCAGACCACATCTCAAGGAGACTGTATGGAAGTGGAAGAAAGTTCTTCGGTCTGATGTAAGTGTGATACACCATAAAGTGGGAGCTTTAAATCATCACTTGTTTATAGTCAAGAAAATCTGTTTGGGTATAAGCCACCACATAAGTTATTAGTATTCCAGTGTATTATATATGTGTTTTTGTTTTTTTGTTTTTAGACTACAATTGACCAAAATACCATGTTAAATCAAAAAGGAACCAAAATACAGACAGCGTCTCACCGGGAGGCCGAGCGTGGGGAGCCCCGCCCCCTCGCTCCTCAGACAGCGTTTGGGGAAGAAGATGGCGGCGGTCGCTCCTTCATTCATTGAAGCTGTTCATGTTCACAGGTCAATAATGTGAAGTTGGTGAAAACTGTCCCCACTAAAATATGAAGCAACAAGTTAATTTGGTACTGATTTCGCAACCACATGCTCAGACGTGCTTAAACGTTCAAAAAAAAAAAAAGAAAAAAAAAAAAGAGTAATTTCTGTCATAATGGCAGTTGGCGAGATTTTAGCCATAACGGTCGTTTAACGGTCGTTTTAGAGATGCTACATGCTTCCTGTTAGCTTTAGCCTTCTGGACCAAAACAAATAAAAGACACCCGACCCAACTTTCTTAATGTTATGGCGGTATCCTGATGTGTTGTTATCTGTTAAAAGGAAGAGTGCTTAATGTATAGAAGTGTTAAGGTTACACCCAGATGCTGCTACATGTAATCAGTTCTCATCAGTTTCAAATATTTATTATAGATGTTACCACTTACCCTATCCGCTGTACAATCAGACACAGAATTAGTCAAAGCTTATGAGAGCTTAAAGTATATTTGGTCATCTAAATACGTCCATATTGAATTATATAACTAACTAGAAAATTCCTGAAGAAATTTTACCGGGGCCTGTCAAAGTGTGCCCGTCGGTTTGGACCCAGTGTTCTGATGCTAAAAATTAGCATCAATGATAAGCTTAGCTAAATGGTAGTTAATAGCCTGTGGAGAGTCACAGACATGTTCATGAACATGGACTTGCACCATTCAGTATGTTAAAATGAGTGTGTGAGCTAAAATTAGCCAAAATGCTAATGTAAGCCTAAATGCTGTCAGTAGCACGTGGGGTATCATTAGAATGTTGTCTTACATTGACTTGCTACATTCAGTGTCCTAAACATTGCTAACAAGTAGGTAAAATAGCTAAAAGCTTATTTAAGGTAAATGCTCTCCCTATGCATTGCTATGGACAGGCCCCAATTACCTTTACCTTTACATGTTAGTTGATTCTAACTACCAGTATGCGCTCATTTTGCCCATAAGACCCCAGTTCAGAACCCTTTTCCATACAGATAAAAGCTGGATTAGATAATTTTGCTAGTTCGCCAATAAGTACTACAATAAATATCACTGATATTTATTATAATATTACACAGAGGTGGAAAGAGTACTAAAAAATTGTTATTGAGTGACAGTTGGAGTGTGCTTATGTTGTTTATACGTTCGGAGGACGGGAGAGCTGGTTCTATGTTTGTGGCTTGTTTATTATTGCCATAGCAACTGCTTTCCAAGATGCCTGTCAGTTACAAAAATTAACTGACAGGCTAATTTTTGCCTGTCGGTTTGCCATGTAACGTTCTCAAGGACATTACATGAGAACTACGCACTTATTATCTAATGTGCTCAAAATGTTTTTGTTCTGTGGGAGGAAGCCGGAGCACCCGGAGAGAACCCATTCATGTTCATGGAGAACATGCAAACATTATGCATAAAGAACCCAGGCCAGGATTCAAACCCAGGACATATGTCTGCTGTCAAAGCAAATCAATTTAACTAATTTATGAACGATTTGGTGGATTGTGAAATTTCTATCATGGGAGAAGAATTTAAACACCTTGGTGTTCATCTGGACAACAGACTGGACAGTGAAGCGTCTATATGAAGGAACCAAGCAGACTGGACCAAGCTAAGATCCTTCAAGCTTTGCAACAAGCTGCAATGAGCTGCTACACCAGATAAGCTGAAGAAAATGGATGGACAGTTGTAATTACTCCCTCTTACACTTTTTGCAAGTTTTTCACTGTCCATTAACATATCCATCCATATCATGGTGACTAAGATCTCTGGGCAGATGTTACTTGTTGCCGGGGAAGTTTGACCTGCCGGGGAAGTTGGTTCTTTGCGAACATAAGAGGATGTAGTCTCTTCCGTCGAACTAAAAGAATAAGTTGAAGTGTCAAATATTGGTATCTCCATGCTGGAACTAGTGCCTGAAATGCCACTGTAAGATGACGAAGCTTGTTCTGGAGCAAGTCTGGTGGAATCCTTCTCTTCTACGGCGGTCTCTTTCGTGAAAGCACAACTTTACTCTCCTCGTTGAAAAGGCCTGAAAAGATATGCGTCAATCACATCGTAGTCATCAATGGACTTGTCCTGGGAGCTACTATTCTCCTCTGCGCTATCTTCCCCAACCGGGGAAGGATTGAAAAGAAATTCATTGAATTTGTCAATGCATATGTCCTAAGAGCAATCTTCTCCAGCCGGAGAAGAATTGAAAAGAAAAACATCGTAATCTTCGATGCATTCGTCCTGAGAAGTACTTGTCTCAAATTTGATGTCAGGCAGCAGTTGGTTGAAGACTTTTCTCACTCCCGTGGTGATTAAGTAGCCTGCGGCAAAAGACAGGGGGAAAACATGGTGGTTAAAACTTTGTTCATATTGAAAGTCAGTGAAACAGAATGCTAATAATCCAAGAGTCGCTTGCAACTGAAACCTAATGTTTGAGATGAAAGCCTTTTTAGCCTCAGATGTTCTTAGATCTATGTCATAGATCTATGTAGAGAATATTACAGAATATTACAAGTTAATTGTAGAGAATATTACAGAAACGGTAAATGCTTGTGATTGCTCTTGTTGTGCTATTAAACGAACTTTTAAAAAAAACTATTAATAAATAAATTTCCGTTACTATCATCATCACATTAAGTACAAGATCTGTACAAGAAATGAAGACAACCCAGAATGACGGGTTGCTAGGAGACTGTGACACAAAGAGTCCAAAGAAACATACTACAGACGACCTTTAACGAAGAACAACGAAAAGCAAAAGAAAGTTATGTTTCCCTTTGTCTATGTCTTGAACTCAGGATGTTAAAAAAGCCACGTCTATAGAAATCATTCATTGATTGGATCCTCAAGTGCTGTTGATGAGTTGGCGTTGGTGTGGGGTCTGAGAGACCTTTAAACACACGGAGCTGAAAAGTAGATATTAGATGTTGACCACGTGTACTGTAGACAGTTAGTCCTGCACTTCACAAATATAACCTTTATGAAAGAGTGGGAAAAAGAGAGCTGCTGTTAATAGAAAACCTGAAGAATTAGAGTTTCTAATTTTACTACAAGCCATGTAGGAGACACAATCAGAATTGATAGAAAGATGAATGGGCTAAATACAGGATACTTCAGACCACAGAGGTCGCAAATAGAGACAAAACTACACAAAAAGCAAAGCCAGAGCTACAATGGAATAGCTTACATCAAAAAAACTGGTTCATGGTTTCCCTTAGTGTATTATAAGCCTGGCAGGCTTTATTTATTGCCCCACCAGGCTAAGGTTTGTCTATTTTAAATAGTGTTTTTTATACAAGAGCGACAGTGAGGACAGATTGAGCTAGGTTTACAGTAGGTGAATTGTTTGGCCTTGCCAAAGTTTGGATCTCAATACAATTGAGAAACTGTGTAAGACTTGAACATATCTGGAATGTGACTATATGTTTTGCAAATAAGAATAGGTAAGAACATGGAGGATAGATGCCAGAAAGCTGCTTCCTCTAAATATTAGATCAGGGAGCTTGAAGTCAAAGTCACAAACCACTGTGGATTTTTATATGTAACAATTTTGGAAAAAGATCACCCCAACTCAAAAAGCACAGCCTGCTGCTCATCTTCTGTCGCTCCATCATTCACCCTGTCCTGTGTTCGTCCATCACTGTGTGGTTTGGCTGGTGCACAAAGCAAAACAGGGCCACACTTCAATGAACAATTCCATCTGGAGAAGGGATCGTCAGGGCTGACCTTCGAAGCTTGTAGAGGTCAAGAGGTTGGAAAATGGCAGCTAACATCCCTGCAGACCCCACACATCCTGGACACTAACAGAGCACTAGTTGCAAAAAACCAATAGAAACAATTTCTTCCCAGAAAGACAGGTTGTCTTTATGATGAACATAATGAATACATTAATACCCTTCGTAGTTAGCTACGACTCTGTTTACACTCAGAAACACTCAAATCTTTTTTTTATTTATTTTTATTAGGTTTTAACATCAAAATACAAAATGTGCAAAAATATATGAGAAACACTCAAATCTGCTCTTAACCCAGTTAGTCCCAATTTGTTACCAGACATGAAAATATTAAAATCAGATGTCGTTTACAGCCATTTGAACTAATCAAGGGGAAATAATTTTAAAAATTGTGGGAAAATATATGAATAGGTGTATTTTATGATCA
Organism: Poeciliopsis retropinna; assembly: GCA_010277075.1. Taxonomy (NCBI): domain Eukaryota; kingdom Metazoa; phylum Chordata; class Actinopteri; order Cyprinodontiformes; family Poeciliidae; genus Poeciliopsis; species Poeciliopsis retropinna. The sequence goes on from VMRM01000003.1 coordinate 24,606,932, forward strand.
GTCACAACAAACTTACACATGGTATGTAACTTCACTAAGATGAGCTAAAAGTGTTGTTTTCAAATAGAAAAGATCATAAAAGGTTAACATTGTTTCTTTATTTGAATATACCTTGCCACAGCATTACTCTAGTGCAACATTTGCTCTGTAAATGTACAGATATACAGATAGTCAAATATACAAATTTGACTATCTGTATATTCTAAACCCTGCAACAGACTCGCCACCTGTCCAGGGTGACCCCGCCTCTCGCCCAGAATGTCAGCTGGAGATAGGAACCGGCGCCTCCTGACCCCACTATGACATGAAACCCACCGGTCACTATAGTCACCGAGACATTTATTTCACTTTCAAGGACTCCAGAAAGCTTACTGATTAAATTTTCAGTTAATGTTCAGCAAATATCGAAAGTTTAGCGTGTTTGGATAATTACAGCATCACATGTTTAGAGTACATTTTCACGTGATCATTTTCTATGTGCACAAACTCAGACAGAAACAGAAATTTCATGGAAAAATTAAAGTACATATTTTTCTTAATTTATTCCTCTAATACTATTTGTACTTTAAACTGACTTTCCACACTCAAGGTTGCATCTCGCAGTGAAGGATTTTAAGAAAACACATCTGATATTTTCTTAAAGCAACATTGTTTATGTACAAGGTGAGGAGCTGAGTTTAACAGACAGAAGAAAAGGTTGTCTTTTCATGTAACTCAGAAACAGAGTTACTCTGACAAGGACAAAAAAAAAAAGTTTTTGTATGAATGAAGAGTTCTAAGAAACTCTTTCTTGCAAGATGCTTTCTTGGCTCACAAACATCCTTCACCTTTGACAAAGCAGCTTTTTGTTCCTTCATGATTAAGACAAATTCTCAAACTGGTTCTAGGAGAACTGCTTTTGTAATTCATTTTACATCAGCAAAGACAGTCAAAGAAAAGGAGAAATGATCAGTTTCCTGGCACATGTAATAATTGGATTCTTCAACAAATCAAATCCTGAAGTCCCTTTTCAAACATGTACACCAGAGATTTTCTGGAGAGTTTTTGAAGAATCTTTTAAGCATTGCGCCGCTCACGGTGGCAGCATGTTAGAGAAGCTCAGTTCGTCCAGCTATGTTAGTTCTGATTTGTTCTTTTTGTTGACTTTTGTTTTTGTGTATAAATATACTTTTACTTCAGGCTTTGCATGCTTGTGCAATTGTGGCAACACTAGATGGAACTCAAAATTATGCAAAATAAGTAGCTGAACAAAACCACCCTGGGAACCCCAAACACCACTTTAATGGACCTGAGTGAAGTTGGCCCCCCCAAAGGTCACATAATGTGACCAGCTATATTTTCTATGAACTATTTCCTACGAAATTAATTCTAGGTGAGAGCAAGAAACATGTATTCAGTCAAGCACTAGAAAATTAAACAGAGAAAATGGATCACAACTCTTTGAGTATACAATGGAGACGGTAGCACACTTGATTCAAATTATCCATAAAGTAAGAGGAATTATGAATGCACTGAGCATGAGGTCTGCTGACAATGATTTATTTAGAAAAACTGAAACGCTGAAGAGTCACCTTAATGATGCCAATTTGAAAGCCAACAGAATAAGAGCAGCTACTGTAGCAAGGGAGGTCACCCTTGGTGACACGTACAGTATGCATCAACTGGACCACCAGGTGAAAAAGGTACAAATGGAGGTGACAGAAATTAAGAAACTGACGGAAATGAAGATATTGCTTAGTAAGAAGCAAAGTAAGAGGTCTTTTTAAAAGGTTTTGCAGCAGGCGTCGGAACAGCATTTAACATTTCATTAATAGCTTCAAAGCCAAAGCAGCACAAACAGAAAATTTTGCTGCACAAACATGTACCGAGAATAGCCTGCGCTGCAGTTCGCTACTTGCTCTTGGAGCGGTCTCTGGTCAGCTTTCCATTCACGTACTTATTCCAACCGTGCCAGAATTTGAATTCGCATTTACGCCTCGCTAAGTCTGCCCCTATCTTGAGTTTATTTAAAACAAAGTTAAAAACCTTCTTATTTGAAGTTGTCTGTTCTTAAATTTTTAATTCTACTCATTCGCTATATTTAAAATTTGAATGTTTACTTTGTCTATTTTTAATCTGCTTGATATTTTATTATTTATTATTACAATTTTGTAAAATTATTATTACTATCTTCTTGTTGTTTGTAACTTTCTTGTACAAGCACTTTGAATTGTCTTTGGCTGAAAGGTGCGAGATAAATAAAGTTGCCTTGCCTATGTAAAGTAGACTTTCTAGGCAAATGAACTTCGATTAAAGAGGACTAAACAAAGCTTTCTCCAAGTTTGCTACTATCCGTAAATCTCAGTAAAATGTATATGTTGGCATTGTACAGTCCAATCATGGTGATTTGAAGTTGGACATCTAACCCTGCCCACTATCCGACCGCAACATTTAGCACAACATCGCAATGTTGTGCTAAATGAGGAGTGTCTGAAAGGATAGGAGGTTCTTAAATACACAGAGGCCAATTTCAAACCATTAGAAACAGCTGCGATGCAAAGTCAAATTTTATTTAAGTTGTTTTTGATTTACACAGAACTTTTATAACATCTGAAGGTAACATAGTTACTTGACTATAAAATGGCACCATGTGCCTAAAAAATACCTAATACCCTCCAGATTTATTCATTCACTTGTTTAAAACATCAATATTTCTTTAACGTATCTGATGAAGAATTATTTTTGAGGGCATCCTTGCGTCACATTTTGCTGCATTCATCCTTCACTGACTCCAGTCCACGTTTTTTTCTGCCCTGCCAGCAAAACGATCCATTCAGCAGCGGAAGTGTAAAACTGTTATTTCAAATTTGGTAGAAAAGCTGTTTGGCGGGGCGGGGAGCATTGTGTTGATGCCTCTGCACTTAATCCACTCTGTCAAGTGAATTGACTCAGTCATGATAGCGCACACAACCTGTGACATTCAGCTGTTTACACACAAATGTCGCTGTGGTAATCCACCAAATCCCTCTCCAATCCCCTTACCCACAGATGGTCGCGTCTGAACAAAGCGCCGTTAGTTTCAATCACTCAGTCAGGAGCGTCTGATAAACCGGAGACCTCTGCCTGAAACGGGATACAGGACAAGCGCTAAGATCAGGTTAATGGAGCGGCTTAATTTAATTTTGAATGGCATGGATTTAAACGTACATTAACACTGCGCAGACGGCGTATAGAAATGGATCGTTTAATTAACACGCAATGCACCAACATGTTTTCTCCAAGGTGAGCCACACTGTTAAATACGATGATGTTTTTGTCTTGAGTGAATCCCGTAGCCTGTGAACATGGGAGTAAAGATGAATACCAGTCCAGGGTTTGGATTCATTGGACTTTAAGCTAAAGTTGTGAGTGGTTGTGTGTCTCTTTATTGTTCATCCTGTTCCAGAAGCAACCCTCCCACTGTAAAACATTCATGTTTGAGGATCAACAACATTATAAATTCAGCTTTGTGCCTCGCTGATTATTTCCGGTGAATTTATTTCGTCACAGCTGGACTCTGCTGTAGCATCTCACCAGGAGCGACATGGACTCAAACTGTGTGCTGCTGTTGCCTGAATCCAGATTGACAGTTTAAAAAAAAAACAAAAAAAAACATCAGCTGCATACTCTGCACAAGATTAACAGCAGAATCTCGGTATCATAACAAACTGCAGGAACCTGGTTGTTCTGTCTGTGTGGAGCTGCAGGTTTGTCCTGGAGGGCGGGGCCAAGCAGGATGCTGCCACACACCTGCGGATCTTTAGTCCTGGAGGATAAGAAGAGCTGAGTGCTATCCTACGCCACAAGCTTCAAAATCAAGGCACAGGGGCCAAATCCGGCCTACCGCAGCTCTCTATGTGGCCCTCCAAACACAAAATTACATCAATCAGTCTCAGGTTTTTTGTAATTCCACAACCGCGGAAATTTATGCAAAATCAATAGATCCCCTCATTTTTTCATGGTAATGCATAGTTTATTCCAAATTCTCCCTGAAAAATGCTCAAAAACATCCCAGGTTTATGGGACCTGCAGGTGGCAGTGTTTTTTTGTTTTTTGTTTTTTTTTTTTACTTTGGCAACACTGTCGCCTCAGCCTTGCTTGTTGTCAAGGTACAGTCCGTGATCGAATAACAAAAAATGCATGAATGCTTTAACAAAATCCCTATTTTAACATGTTCAGAGGTGGAATTTGACGGCACAGGTGGAAAAACAACAGTGGTTTGAACAATAAACCATCCTTCAGGGTGACTGCTCCATCTGCCGACTCCTCCGAGTGTCTCACCTTTGTGTTGTTTCTCATTCATGTCACCGCCCGGCTGGTCAGAGAGCCCTTTTTTTTTTTTTTAACGGCCTGTTTAAGTACCCTGCTGCACTCTATATGTCATGCTGCCAGCACCTGCTTAGGGGATTTTGGGAACCACAGACAGTTACTTCTGTCATTTTTGCATCAAGCTGAAAGAAATTCCGACCCATCCCGATCTCATGGAGATTTTAGACACACTGATTCAGTGACTGTTGTTAATATAAATAGAGGCACAGAATCATAAAGCTTTGTGGCATCTCTAGAGATTATGTAAGAGATGCTATGACAATATGAGCAAAGTGGACAACATAAATGCTGCATATAAGCGGGCCACGTGTGTGTGTATATATATATACACTGCTCAAAAAAATAAAGGGAACACTTACACAACACAATAGAACTCCAAGTAAATCAAACTTCTGTGAAATCAAACTGTCCATCTAGGATGTGTTATTTGAGTGTTCCCTTTATTTTTTTGAGCAGTGTATATATATTGATATCGACAATCAATTTAGCATTGATTGTTGGTTTAGGACCGAGTAGCATCTGTGCCAGCCCAGCCCTCCCAGTAGAAACTGACAGTTCTGTAGGTCTGTAGTTCAAACCTTCTGCCATCACTGTAGTTGTAAAGGGGTGTGTGTGGGACAGAAAGGCGGAGAAAGAATTCTATATCTGTGACACTGTTTTTTCTGGAAAGAAAGCAGTCCGAATAACCGGTTCCCATACAGGAACCGTGAGACGGCTATTTCTCGTCTTCGACAGTACCGCGATTCATATCTGGTATGAATCGCCAGATATGATTCATACCAGATATGAATCATATCTGATACGATATGAATCATACCAGATGATTCATACCATATCTGGTATGTGTTATTTGTGTTGTTATTGTGCTATTACTGTGATGTTTCTCATCACAGTAATAGCACGGATGAGAAAAAGATGGTGTGCACTGAGCTCTTAAATTTTTGAGAAAAGGATAAAAATGAATGTCTGGGAGCCTGAGTTTACCCTATAACACTAGTTCGCTCTGAAGCACCTTGACAGAAAACTGTAACCCCTGCAGAAATTTCTAAAACATTTTACAGAAGTAGACACTCGGTGTGATGTCATGACTGACTTTCATACCAAAAGAGTGATGCTTGTAGGCGTGAGGGCAAGTTAAAAATTGCTTAGGGGTCAAAAATTCACTTCGTTTCTCACTAACGGAGCAGCGGTTAATTTCAGTTACAGTCTGTGATTAGGCAGTTGGGAATTTCGCTCGTTTTTCGCTAATTACGTTGCCATTTTTACTTGAAATCCCAATAAAAGTAATAGCGCACATCTCGAGCCGCATGCAGCAGTTTGAGCCGCATTAAGGGAGGCAGAAAAATAAAAAATAATAAAAGAGGTATTCTACTGACGGTAGGACAATGCAACAGCAATGCTCTCCCTATGCATCGCTATGGCAGGCCCCAATAATGCCTACATTTCCAAGTTTTATTGAGTTAACAGAATTATTCTACCACGGCAGCGTGGCTATGGATGGCATGAAAAAAAAATTACAATAATAATAATACTGTAACAGATCTCAATCAGAAATGGGGACTGGAGGGTGCCACAAGAGAGGGACTCCCTGGTTATGCTGGTGTCATGATGTGCGGTAGTAGGTGGTGAGGAAGACGCCGTGGACCCAGGAATGTAAAATGAAGTGATGGTTTAATGATGAACCAAACTGCAATCCAACAACCCAGGCAGCACAGCTGAGCGGAAGGCTCAGCCTCATCACTGGTAGCGACTGGTAAGCGAGTGGACAGCAGGACAGAAACTAAACAAGACGAGGAACCGACAGAGACACAGAGACACAGGTGACATTAAATACCCAGGAGGCAATCAGGGAACGAGACACACCTGGGAACAATCAAGGGGAAGACAGGACAACATGAAGACTCAGAAGACACTGAAACCTAAAATAAACACAGAAAAACTCAAACCATGACAGCTGGGGGAGTTTGGGAGTTTTCTCCTCAGTCATAGGGTGAGAACCGCAGGTATAACTAGTCATCACGCTTTCAGAGCTTACGCGTTGAGAAGCATGAGAATGATTTATCTTTGTGAAGAAAGAATTATGTGTAGCATTTGCATATCAACACGATGCTCAGTTTGTTCTGCGTCTGCTCAGCAGGGTCAGCCCAAGCCTCCATGGGACCCTAAGCGAAATTTGGTTTTGGGGCCCTCTGGTTCTGCTAACAATGTGGACTGGCTGCAGTCTGATCATTAGATCATTAACACACCTGCTATACACTTATTGCACCTTTGGCAGAGCTGTTTACATGATATACATAATATAGGATACATTTATTGGCCAACTGATTTATCGACAAGTTGATTTCTGGGCGCCAATTTTCTTAATTTTGGGGGATCGTGATTGGCCGATAATTACACTTGAAGCCCATCTTATCCCCTGGTCTTATCTTCATCAGCAAAGGTTTAAAAATCAGATTATGATTATGATCAGCAGCAAACAGCAAATCCCCAACTGCAGCACAGAGCAGCTCATCCATGTAGCAAGAGCAATTTATTTTTTTTTCTTTTTATCAATAAAATGATTTCTACATACATTAACAAATATGTATTATTGTAAAAACAAATCACTTCCTAGTAAAATTGTGTGTTTTTGATATTACAATCACATAGAAATTATTACTAAAAGAAAACAAATCTGCTCCACTGAGGGGGCCCCTTTGTGGCCTTGGTGCCCCAAGCGGCTGCTTAGTTTGCTTATGCCTTGGGCCGGCCCTGCTGCTCTGTAAAGTTTATGTATGTGGTCCCAGCAGGCCGGTGCATTAGTGGTTGAGCGTGTGGAGGAGGTTTCCCGCTGCCACGTGGAGATCAGAAAAACCCGTCCCATAAAGCTGGGGCAAACAAATCTGTTTCTGTGGCGCTCATTAAAAACTGACCAGACACGAAATGGAAGAGCTACTAAAGCTGTGAATTACATCTCTGTGTGCAGCAGAGATTTAGCACATCATGCAGGGCCAGTCCAAGGCTGTATGAGGCCTTGAGCAGAGTTTGATTTCGGGGCCCCTCTTGCTGCTATGAACATCAGCACCTCTAAAAGCATTTTAACATGGATTTAGTGAAATCTGGGTTTAGGGTGGGCTAATTTAATTGGCCAACCTAAAAAGCAATCAGTGATAGTTTCCCGAGATGTCTTTGTGAACCAACAGAGCTCAAACTCAAAGATTAAATTCACAGCATCAGACTGTAGCTATGTTAACAAAACAACCTATGAATCTTGTTCTTTGAACTTCTACAAAGTGAACTTGCCAGCTCTTTAAAATCTGACATTTAAATGCTAAACAATTTAAAATCTTTTATGGGTGCTGAAACCATTAAATCAAATTTAGCAGCATTGATAAATTTAGCAGAATAAACCCAAATTTAATCCAAAGTTCCGATTAAACAGAAGTGCCTTTTAATAGTCATCTTAATTGTATCTTTTTAATTTGCTTTTAAGACTCTGCTTGGGGAAAACATCTAATTGTTTTCCTTGTGAACCGATTTTATGACCAGGACGAAGTGGAAAGCGTTTTGCCGTTGATCGCCTGCCTAATGTGGTCACCAGAGCATCTGTTCTTATGGTTGGATAACAACTCGCCTTAAACAGTGGCTTGTAAACTTTATGACTGAGCACAGAAGAAAAGAAAGTTCAGGCATGACGCCAAAGAGGTGGAGCTGGATGAGTTTGGAGTGGAGGAGTAAAACAGCGAAGGGGGTGGAGGAAGGGAACAGCGATGAGTTCAATGTGAGTAATTTACGGATGGTTTTAGCCTCGTTGTTCTTCATCTAAAGGATCGGGGTTTAAAGTTTGGCCGGAGTTATGTGCGATCAAATTCCCATTTCTGGTATTTAATAAAGAACAAACATGTCGGGAAATCACCTAACAGTGTACTCATTAAGGTCACATGGGTGTAGTCCACTGGTTTCCAGTTTTCCTATTTGACTTGGTTAAACATACAAATACCTCCCTCTCCCCACCACCACCATAATCTGGTGTCAAGTAAAAGTATGGTGTTGAGTTTTCTGACCCACATCCAGAGTCGCACTGAGGAGACGAGTCATAAAAGGTGAAGAATTTATTGCACAGTTTGACACAGAGAACGAGAAGTGTAATGACGAGGCTCTTCGCCTTTTCAGGAGCAGGATGCAGACACGTCTGGAGGACGAGAGCCAACTTATCTGTGCTTTCTGCAGGTTGGGTGAGAGTGATTTAAAGTCTTTCAGGAAAGTGCGGCTTGACTTGAAGCTGAGAACTGCGTGGGGGGAGCAGATCGGGTTCTGGTGTGCGGCGAGGAAAGAGGGTTAGTGGTCAAAACGGTAAGCATGGTGGTTTGAGGAGAGTTTGGTTTGAGAGGCTGATGTTGAAGAGGTAAGTACAGGTAATTTTATTCATATAGGACATTTTCAGCAACAAAGCAAGATGATGTACGGAGGTGACAGAGATTTCTTGTTCATCTGAGGCAAAATGTAGGAGTTGGTAGTCAAGAGATTATTCAAAGGCTTAAAGACTGTTGGAGCAGCAGACCTGAGACTGTTGTGGACAGGTGCATCCTCCAAGTGGAAGAGTGTGATGAACATAGACGGCAAAGTGGGACAACAACATACATACACACTATGTCTGACCGTTAAGTTTGAGATGGGAGCTACCTAAACTCCTTCCAGATCCTGGAGGACAATTTTGGACCTTGTTCCACAATCAGTAGGAATGCCATGAAGACATGAAACATGTTTGGTCAGGTATCAGACTGTTTCAAGAAATGAAGGAGGCTTTTGTAAGTGGAAGTGGAATGGGATGGCATGCTTTAGAGAAACAGTCTATAGTGGAAAGTGAGTAAACTACCAACAAAGTCTAGACAAACATGCGACCAGGAGCGCCTGGAAACTGAGAAAGGCAGGAGAAGATGGCAACCAAAAGTTTCGTGTGATTAGGAAAATGGTTTGATTAATTGCTGGATGGCAAGAAAACTTTGTGCTATATGGGCCCAGCGAATAAGGCAAGATCTGATAGATCTCAACATAAAGCCAGTCAGGAGGTCCATCTGCTGAACCAGATTCTTTTTTGATTAATCCCTCTATAATCAATACGACGTTGTTGTGATCCATCCTTTTTTCCAACAAAGAAAAAACCTGCTCCTAATGGTGATCCCAGATGCTAATAATTTATGCCCTCAATGATCTCTCTCACTGGTTTTTTGCAGGTCATATAATCGGCTGGATGGTAATGGTGCCCTGGAAAGGAGATCAGTAACACAATCACATGGGTGGTGAGGAGGGAGAGAGAGAGCTTTAGACCTACTGAAAACTTGGTGGAAGTCGTGATACACTGGTGGGACCTTAGAGCGACTGAGGAGACCACCTCCTTCTTGGAGTTCTCTGAAGACAGCAGAGCTAACTGAAGACATTACACAGACATTGAGCGCTCCATGCCTCCACTCTGCCGTTTCTCAAATCCACAAGTGGATTGTTGGAAATGAACAATGGCTATCCAAAAAGACGGTGCGGGACAGGGGTGAATAACTTCCAGAAAGTTATTTCATAATGTCTCATACTAAGAGCTCTACGGCTTTTGGTTTGATGTGTGATGACGTTTCTTCCCATTTCAATAATACTTCTTTAGAAAACATTTTGAGCATTAAAAGCTGTTTAAGGATATGCCACATTATCTCAACAACTAGGGGCTCTCCAAAACCTTTTCAGGGTCTTTCTGACTCTTTGTCAGAAAGACCTTTGCTTTGTAACTCAGCAAGGTCCAGAGCTATATGGACCCTGCTGAGTTCAACTCCATGTCTTCTTTGGTTCCACAGTCATGGTCTTGAGTAGTGCAGTGTTTGTCTTCATGGGTTTATGTCGTAAAAGTAGGCTACAGGTGGGGAGCTCAGAGTAGAGTGGGTGCTTCTCTAAATTAAAAGAAGTCAGTTAAGGTGGTTTGGCCAACGGGTCAGGATGAGAGTGCCTCTATTTGGAGACCCAATGGTAGACAATGCATTTTTTTTCCCCTTACACTTCAAAACTAGGTGGTACTTTGTGCTGATCTACCACAGAAAGACCAGGTAAGATGTGACAATAAACATTTCTGTTTAGGTTTGTGAAAAATCTTGTTAACCAAAGCAACCGTTTTGTCTACTGAAGGTCATCGTCGTCAACAGAGTCACATCAGCAAGGGATGTTACTACAGTTTTCCAAAAGATTCGCTTCAGTCACTGTTTGCACCACCTGAGGTAAACTCTGTTTGTGATGGTGACAATCTCGTCTGCCTCACATCTGTGCGTACCTATTAAAAGTTTACCCAAGCCCGTCCAAACAAAACTGCCAAAACCAACTCTCAAGGAAACAAAGTTATTCATTTTGTGCCTGCTGTTCGAGTATTCAGATAACCTCGGCTGGCTTAATCAGTTGGCCTGCTTTAGTGTGAGAATAAGAGTTCATGCTGAAACACAAGGTATTGCATTAAATCCACAGACGGCTCTCTGCTGCTTACTCTTAGGTCAAGAGGTGACAGCTCAAAGAAGGCTTTAAATCATGAGAACTGCTTTGCCTGCCAGTGGAGCTGCGGAGACGTACCTACATTAAGTCAGTAAAGTCTCTGGATTTAGCCAGGATCTGAACGCTTCCTCATGTGTTGCATATCAATGGGTCGGCCCCGACAGCGAGCGCGTACGGGGGAGAGAGTGGCAAACGGCGAGCAGGTCTAACACAGGTTCTCACCTCCGATACGTCTTGGTTTGTATTAATAAGAGAGAGAGACGGGCCACACACACAATCAATAAGTTCAGAATGTATTTACACTGTGATGTCAAAGAGTCAAATTCATTTTCCTGTTGAGAGAAGAGAGAACAGTGGCCAATTTTCTTTGCTCATCGGAACAAGAACCTGTAACAAGATGCAAGCAATAACTCAACACTTTACACAGTGAGAAAAAATGATAAGCAACAAATGATGAAACCAGGTGAACTCTGTGTCCTGGTAGCTCAAGCAACACAATGAAAAACATTTTAAATGTGGCATAGTAACAATAAAAATGTTTAAATATGATTTTGAGACTTTAACAAGTTTTCTAGGATTCTTCTTTGTAGGACTTTTAGGTGAAATGGAACGACAGCACAGTGGGCCCCTGTATCCGCACATTTTTCTCAATCGCACATCGGTGAATAGCTGGACTGTTGGCCGGCGTTTTCATACCGTTTCTCAGTTACACGCTTCTTTGTGTTAGTATGTCGAATAAAATCGCAATAAAATACACTTACGTTTGCAGGACACACAGTTTGTCATGAATAATTTGTTTTCCACTCTGGTTTGTGTAGGTTCAGTAAAGCACAATACAGAGAATGCTTATTTATCACTGCAGTAATACGTTCATTTCTGGTTCAAATCAACAACAACAACAAGAAAGTAATAACTTTTTTGTTGTTGATGAGGAAAAAGTACATTTAGAAGACATCGTAAACCTCGAGGAGCAGAGAAACCTCACATTGACAAATGTTTGATTTGAGCGATGAATGGAAGTGTTATTTTTACTGAATGCGGTACGGGGTGTGTGTGTGTGTGTGTGTGTGGGAGTATGCGGATGTATGAATAAGACGACAACCAGGAGACTGATTTCTCTGGGAGTGTTGTATAACTGTAACTTAGTAACACGCAGCAGGACGTCTCAATTTGTTCTCTGTTAGCGAAGAATAGATTGCCCTTTGGCGAAGCAGCGCCGCTTCCAGAAATCCTGGCACTTTAGGCAAATGTCCTTTGTTTTCAGTGTGAGGGGGCTGACTTTGTGCTACGGTACCTCCAAATCTTAGGAAAAGCACATTCATATTCTGGTCCCAAAATAAATGAGCCACAGTAATTAACACTAAATGTAAAAAAAAAAAATGTTCAGCTTGGAAGGGTTCGTCTCCTGCTCACATGCCTCAAACCTCATCCATCCGTTCTGGTTGTGAGCTCTGCCAGATTCTGAGAGGTGAAACCTGCAGAACCGTCATGGCACACGGTGTTTTATTACACCCAAATCTTTGCGGCCGCATCTTGTGTGTGTCAAGAAATTACAAGCAGAAGGCTAACCTGCTCTGTATATCAGCACTAATCCATCTGTCCTCTTTGTCATTTGCTCAAAATGTTCTTCCTTGAGAGCAAGCGTTTGTATTTCGCTGTGACACCTGTTAAGAGAAGCTGCCAGCGAGGATGAGCAAAACAGGACAGGAAGTGTGTGAACGCTAAGAGTCCGTCAACCAGAACAACTTTACCCGACCATCTGGCCCCCCCCCCAAAAAAAAAAGGTATCTGCTTCGTGTTTTGGATTTTAAATGTTTTAAATCATTAAATAAGTGTTATATACCAACGACAGTTTGCAAAAGAAATATCTCAAAACGCAAACACATCATGCCTCACTACTAAGAAATTTAAAAATGAGAGAGAAACTAAAGTCCTCGGGACTCCATCGAAGGGCCAAAATGCTCAAGACGAAAATCTTCAAAGGCAGAAATTAAATTTTTCTTTCCAATTAAAGATGCTAAAACAATATTATTGTTTATTCTTTCTCCTTTACTTGCACAGCAATAAATTAAACAAATACTTTGTTTAACCTAGTAAAGCAGAACAGTGTGACATTTGCTTTAATGCTTACAGTAATTTAACTTATTGACTCAATTTGTTTTTTATTTTATTGGTCTACAAAATGGTTGTAGTTCATTTCCAGCAACGAAAATGAGAATTTCCTCCTAGAGCCTTTGCTGTGTTTAGCCGATGGGTGTGTCCACATCGGCTTCTGAGTAAAAAAGGTCGCTGGATGTTTGTGGCATGACTCTATAAAATAATTAAATTAAAAAAGGGCTAATAAAAGAAAAATTCTGTTGTGCTTAACCTTTTCCATTTAAAGGGCTAGTATTGTGTTTTTTAGCTACGCAGCGGTATTTTATAGCACAATCAAGTAACAAATATGACTTAAACAAAATTTGACTTAGTAATTTAATATTTTGATATTGACATCCGTCTCTTTAAGAAACTCTTGAGCCTTCTGACATCATCACAACAACATTCCTCTATCAAATGTTTAACTTTTTTTTTTTTTTTTTCACCACCAGTGTTGCACAGAGAAGCAGCTCCTATAATGAGCTCAGCAGATGTGCAGTTCCACCAGGTGTTTGCTAATTCCTGCTGGCTAGTTTGAAGGATCTGAGCAGGGGAATTGGTAGCTCAGAAACTGCAGCTCTGAGGAGGAGCTGCGCTCGACGACGGCACTATGTCCAACCAGCTGCCTTGCACAGTTGAATGGTTGCTACAGGAGATTAAAGAATTTCTCAAACATGCATGAAATAAACAAGGCAACATGTCAGGTATGTTTTTGATGAGGTAATAAAAAAAAAAAGTTTCTTTTACATAACACTGCCCCTTTAAGAAGATATAAACTTGCCATGAAAATCTCATCTGAAAACAATAGCAATAAAGTGTCCAACTACATTGACTCCATATGCTGGAGGGTCAAAATTCTACCGTTCTTGGCAAAAAAGAATATTCCTAGGGCCACACTTTGGAGATCTGGGCTTTTTCTAAAGGACTCAACATGCTGGCTGCAGTAAGCAATAAATCAATTAATCAGCTAATAAAGTAAAAAAAAAAAAAAAAAAGCTCAGTGATTACTTGTTGCATGTGTCTCAGACTTTAACAAACATCTGCAGTCTGGTTCTTTGGTTTCAGCTTGTTTACAAAGACTTCAGCGTCCATTGTATTTGTCGTTTCAGCTGTTCAGTTTATTTATTATAAATTTAACATCTCTTCCCTTTACAGTGTTAAATGCTCATTAGAAATTAAAAGTTAATGCAAGAATGTGTTGTTGCGTTATCGTGCCATTACCGTAATATCACTGGAAAATGGCCTCAACAATGTTATCGCTTATCGCAATAACTTCTGGGACAATTTATCGTCCTGCAAAACGTGTCATCGTGACAACGCAGCACGGTTAATGCCAATGAACATGAACGTTAATAACTCATGATTGACTTGTGACGCCCCCAGACTTGTTTCAAGGAGGAACAGGGCTTCGGTTCTGTCAGGTTCTGGTTCTGAACTCCGGATCCTGTCAGTCCGCAGAGCAGAAATGTGACTCTTACTGGGACGACTCGGGAGTCTTCAGTCTAACAGAGAGCAACTCTGCCTCCGTGATTTCATCACTGCCTGCAGCCAAGTCAAGGACGCACCAAAAAAAAAAAAAATCAATGCTCCCGATGCAAATGCTCAGTGGGAACTCACTTAAAAGCTAATAACATTAAGCTCAGAGTGCCGCTAAGTCGGCCCACATTGTAATGTTATGTAAATCTGACCCGGATGACAGCTTCATTTAAATCGGAGTGCGCGAGATTATGCACGATAGCGGCCCCCGTTTTGCTGCCTCGCGCTCATCTCGGGGCTCCCCGGTAAATAATTCAGTCTGCGCATTAGGCGCGAGACGTTCGAGAAATTGCCAAAGCGGGCCCCGGAGACTCTGCGGCGGGTTTCTTCTATGCAGAGGAAGAAATTGGAGGGAACATGATGTTGGCTGGAGGGTCCATCACTCATCAATTTGTTTGTAAACAGCAGATTTATGTGCAGTAAAGCAAGTCAGCGGCTCATCCGCTGGAGGCTCATCTCCCTCTCTCTCTTTTCTCTCTCTGGATGCTCAGATTATATCCTCCAGTATGTTCAGGAAAAAAAAAAAAAAAAAAAAACATCACCAGGAAATTTTACAGATTCCTAGCAGAGAAAGAGGTCAACACTCCCTGTTTGTGTCAGAGGAACACTTAGTTCATGCTTAAAAGCAGAAAACTTTGTTTTAAAGGGATAGTTCAGATTTTTGGCTCTACAATAGAAAATCAAATCTCAGTTTGTATTAAAGTGGACTTTAGGTATTTAAAACAACTCAGATATTTGTTTCTTTTTTTAATTAGGACACATTTTTCTTCTTCTTTATCTTTCAAATTTAAGACAAACATTTGCTTTGGGGATTTTTTTTATTATTTCGGATTCCTAGCAGAGATGTAACCTGGTGGGGTATTAGTTGAAAACCGTGTTTACATGAAGTGGCTGTAAATTCCCACCCGTTTCGGCCCCTTGAACACATCTTTGCCCCGTTTCCTCACCTTCTCTTCCTTCTCTCAGCATCTTCGGGCTCATTAGTGTATAAAGGCACGGGGTTTCCCGCCACGCTGAGTGTCAGGTCCGTGTCGTGGTCAGTTGGATCTCGTCCAGGATTTGGATCATGGATGTTTGATGTCAGATTTATATATTTATATTGTTGCTACTGGTTTTTCTGATATGATCTCTATTGTTCAGGATGCATTTCAGTGTCTTTTCACTGCAGCGTCTGAATGTACCACTTTGTGTGGCTCATTAAGGTACCGGTTTTTCATTTTGCCTTATATGGGTTTATTATTGTCTGCCGACTGTTGCATGTTATGATCTCACCCAGGTGCATTTCTTAGATGCTCTCCGTTCATTGGCTAATGAACGGAGAGCCAATGAACCGTTCTGTAGCACAAGCACAGAACCAGAACCAGAGTTCATATTTATGTTTTTATTTTATGAATTAGCTGATTGGGCCCAGCTTTATAGGACTGGGTTGAATCAAGGTGAGATTTGCTTTTATTTGTCATTATTTTGTGTTGCTACTAATTTCGTTTGCAGTTTTTAAGTCTCAGATTGCTTCCAGTGTTGTCCTGGGTTCCTGTGCTTTATTGGAGTTTAAATTAGAATAAAGTCTAGTTTTTTAATACTGTAAAAGAATGTATAAATAAAACTTTTTGTATAGTGTTTCTGTTTCATCATTTTACCCCAGACCTACCTGGCCACTTTATTATTTGAGGTCTACCAGTGGCTTTAGCGCCATAATCCTGGTTCTTCTCCTGTGTTAGAGAGAAATAGATCAAAACTATTCTGTTGACTTAAAAGCAAAAAATTATTTTACGTTCAGATTTTTGGAAAGAAAAACATCCTGTTATTGAAAAAATATTACTGTACTCATTAGTAGTATCCTGAATTATAGTAGAAATATCAAAACAGAGTTTATAGAAAATTGGAACTTAGATGGTTTTAGATGTTTAAAACAAGATTAGAAAAAGTGCACAGCCAGGACACATTTTCATTAATTTTCTATTTTATTTATCTATCGTTGACACAATTTAAGACAGAAACATGTTTTGGAAATTTTTTTTTTTTTTGGTACACATTTCTAGCACAGACAGAGGTCAATGCAGACAGCGCTGTGATGTAACTGCTGTATTTAAAGTGAGCAGCAGGTCAGCTGGAGATAAACGAGGCTGGATTTTAATCTCATATTCGCCCGTCGGCCCCCAGACGACCCCACTGCGGCTCCCAGTGTTCGGTCCCCAGTCCTTACGGTTCCGATCGCCGCCTCTGTCTGTAGGAGGGAATGAAACGCTGCGAGTGAAGATGACAAACGAAGGGGATTAAATCAAGCAGCTCCTGAAGAGAAAATGGCAAGAAAAAAAATATATATAAAGAATGGGTCTTTAAATAATTCTAAAAACTCCATCATGCTGATCTAATCAGTGTGCAGACTTTATCACCGAGTGCATTTCCTGATTGTGTCGGCTACGTCTCTACTAGAAAAAAAAGAGTCTGCATAATATACACACATATATATATATATATATAGTAATTAAAGCATGGTAGTAGATGAAACTTGTCGGATTTCTCTCCGATGAGTTCATTCAGATGTTCAAAACAAAGTCTGAGCGAGTGTTTGTGCCCACTGAGGACTTCTTTAGTGACTCTTGAAAGACGTGAAGCGGTTTTATTTTGCACTCGCTCAAAAAAAAAGGAAAAAAAAAAAGAATCCTCTTTAGTCTGCAGGATGCTTGAACAGGAGGTCACAGGCAGAATCCAGGGGAACACGCCGAGCAGACGGTGAGAATCTGCTCATTAACCGGCCCGATCCAACGGGCTGGGGGTCAAAAGGCCAAGTGTTAACAAGCGGCAGGGGAGGGCGGGCGGGGCCTGCTGGACGTGGATCAGAAAAAAAAAACATAAAAAAAAAAAAAAGCATACATTTTCTTTTCAGGATAATTAAGAACGCTAGAGGGAAAACTAAAAAGAAACAAGGAGACATGAGGCTTTTGCAAAGCTTTTATTAAAGAAGAAAGAAATACAGGACTACATGATGGCCCCCTGTCTGCAGATTCAGACCAGACGCTGTGGTCTGACAGCAGGCTGGAAGAATTTACTCTGATCAACACAAAAAAAAATAATAATCAGCTGCTTGTGGCCCAAACTGTCCAAAATTAGAAAAACAAACAAACTGTATTTACTTTGGTTAAAAAACAAGTAAACAAGGCCAAATCTTTGAGGCACGGCTGGATCAGACGTACAGCATCGTGATCTGATAAAAGGCACTTTTACAGGTGACAACAGAAGAAGAAGAACAGACCACCAACCTTCACATTGTCTCTTTCAGGGGCCTCGTGTCACACTGTAAACTATATAATGCTTACAGGAAGTGAGAACATATTAAAACATGGGAACACTTTGTAGATAACCTGCTCTTAAAGCCGACACCGATATGCAGGCATGATTTAGTTCATTCTGAACAGCAGTAACTCTTCTTCATTTTAAAGGGGTAGTTCAGATTTTCTGAAGTTTTGGTTTAAAATAAAGGGAGATTTTAGTTGACTGTGAACCGTGTCTCAAAGTTCTGCAACACGGAGACTTATAAAGCAAATGTCGCAGTGTGTTTGGTTTCTCTATGCGATAAAGAACTTGGTTGTCAAGAAAAAATAAAAAGAGGGCCCTAATATTGACGTAGAACTCCCTGAGGACTCGCGGTTCAAGTTGCCTAACCTTTCGGAGGAGCGACCTTCGCTTCCTTCCTGCTTGAGGCTCTTCGTTCTGTCCACCGACCTGATCACCTTCTCACCCCGACACCGAAAAGCCTCACATGCCAATTTCTGAGTTTATGCAGAGTTGGTTTTTTTTTTTAGATATTTTTAAAAAAAATTTTAAGCAAAAGCCAAATCAAGGCAAAACTCGAGAGTTAAGTAAAAGTCTCATTAGCATAGTTATTTCCAAAGTGTTCCCATGGTAACGATATCGCCACAACCTACTCACATCTACAGTAACGCCATATGCACTGCAGAGAGATGATTTTTGTCGTCATTAGAACTTAAAATAGGTGAAAGAAATAATAAGGAGAGAGAATACTATAGCTAAAGCGTTTTTCCAGAATTAAATCAGAAAAAGTTTTTTATTGGTCATTAGTTTCCCCGGTGTTTGCTGCTTGAAGGTACCCTGTGAAGTTTTCCAGTCATCGGGGTGCTCTAGTAATACTCATCAGGGTTGCTTCTTTAGTTGTTGATTTACGATCACTTATCGGCAAACACGGTCATCCACATTTAAAATGTTTCGCCGCAGTTTGTGGGTGGAGCTTCTGTCCCTCTCGGGAACGACACTCAGCCATCAAAATAAAACCGTTTCAAACTTCACACGGCACCTTGAACCCCTCGTCATAAATACTCACAAGTCTAACTGGAGGAATTAGACTAGAGAAAAAAAGAAACCATTTGTTCATCTGGCACATTAAAGATGGTGATTAAAAAAAAAGAAAGAAAAAAAAAAAAACTTCTCAGGAAATCTTTCTTGGTCCCTTGTTCTCCCAACAACTTTCAACTAACACTACATATAAAAGCTGAGCTTAAATACCGACATGCAGCACAGCGTACCGACATCAGCGTGGGTCTCAGGTTTTGTTATAAGGACACTTAAATTCCAATATGTACACGTAAAATATTTCCTTATTCGTCATTTCATTTTTCTAAAGTGTCGATGCACTTAATGTTGAAAATTGCATAGGAGTGTATTCATTTTTATCTCTTAAAACTCTCTTAAAATAAAGGGGGCGATACTACACTCATATATATATAATAAAGTTTGCATCCATCTGAAGAGAAGAGAAGTGATTTCACTGTTTAGGCCACTTGAAGGTAACCTACTGAATACAGCAGAGAGTCGGAAAATAATGGACCATAAAGGCACCAAACGTTTTGCTCTCGACAGGAACTGATTGTTTGTACTGAGAGTAAACAACATTTAGAATACTTGCATATTAAACCAAGGAAACGGGAAACGCTGAGGTTCAACGCTGAGGTTCAACGCCGGGTCTTTGGTGTCGGTTCATGCGGCGGTGGGCTTGAATTCGACTCGTCGCCGTGCCGTTTTTACCCCCCAATGTTTGGCGTTTGTGCACTACATTTTAGAAACACTTTGGGGGGGGGGGAAGGAAGAGAGAGAGAGAGGGAGAGAGAGAGAGAAAAAAAAAAAAGGCCAGCATTCAGCCACACACACACACGAACGTGTCCAGCCATGACCTCACCTGCGGGGTGGATCTGACAGACATGTGAGGCAGACTGAACCTTTAGAGGGAAGTCTGACGGAAAAGCATTTGGGTTGATGAATAATAACAACTCATGCAGCCTGACTTCAATGAAGCCCATATAGACGGTGACTTATAATAACACTGGGCGATGTATTATTTTCTGATGGATACCTGATAGGTTGAGCGTCAATATGAACGGCAGCAGCTCACTTCCTATAACTAGAAGCTGGCTTTAAAGCAGAGATCAATAACACAAAGCCTCCCTGCAGTGGTTGTACCGCGTCGGTGCTACGTGTCGAAGGTGAACACATGATGCTGTTTCTCCTATCTTAAGGTGAACATAAATACAGAGGGATATACAGGTGTGTGTGTGTGTGTAGCTTCAATGGATGGGGATGTGGGGATGAAAGGAAGAAGGAAGAGAGCACTTGATGGGTAATCACAGTGGAGCTGAGCGGGGCGGCTGGCTGGGCTGGCTGCTCAGAGATCAGTGGTGGCCTTGGCGGTGAGCGCCTGGATGCGGCTGGTGTTACAGTTTTTGCAGAGGACGTGTCCATCCAGAGGGTAGCAGCCCTGGTTGTCCCCCTCAGACAGCAGGCAGCCGCAGTCCTGCAACACACACGCTCACTGTTAAGAAGACGAGTCAAACTGGAGTCGAAGTGTTTGGCCACCATTCAGAGTGCGCCTAAACACTGGCTTTCACAAAGCTCCGCCTATTTACCCAAATGCCACTCCCATTTATCATAAGCTCCTCCCATTTACCCAAAGCTCCACCCCGGACCTTACATGCTCAGCTGAGCTCATCCAGACTAGTGGCAGCAACAATTACACACCAAACTGCGCTTCTGCTGAGCTCATTATACAAACCTTTAGGCCTGTCGGGATGATACATTTTGTTGGACAATAAATTGTCCCAGACGTTATTGCAAAACATGATGAAATGAAGAAGAAATGCATAGAAATAATCTGTTAAACAGATTATAACAAATAGGGTTTGTTTTCTTTTATGAAACTTAGTTGGCGTTCCTAGATATGTTTTCCAAAGACTCTGCTGCTCTGATTTTGATGATGCTTTATGTATAGCACGTAATATAAGCTACACTTTTTTTTGGGTGATGTGCTGAGGCGGCGTGTCAGAAAGGGATCTTAAAGAGACAGAGGCCAGTTTCAAGGCTTCAGATGTGGCTGTGATGTGAAGTCAGTGTTTGATATACATACAGAAAACAACAACTGATAGTAACTTAGTTACTATGTTTGACCAACTTTCAGTTTAAAGGCAAAAGAGAGTAAGATTTAAAACTTCTCACTCCTGATTCTGGCACTGAACAACTAGAATTAATCGTGTTAATCTAGTTATTAAATCTCACTTTAAAACTGACAATTTAAGTCGGTGAAAAAAATTGCTTCTCCACACTCCAAATTTTCCCCCTCAAAAACCTGAACATACTCAGAAACCTGACGCCCGCTTGTTATCGTGATTCATTTTTACAGTGTAAACAGCGTTTAAAAGTGCACCAACTTGTCAGTCTGTTCAATCTCTCTGCAACCTTGCAGCATTTACAGATTGGATTTTCAATTTGCCTTTTTTTGTTATTCACTGTGCAGCACGTTGGCCTTCTCCGCCGTTTCTTGACAACATTATGAGGGGAAAAAAAGAGGAAGAAAAAAAGTGTTTCCTGAAAAGACCTAGCTATGTTATGACAGCATAATGAATCACATCTGTTTATGTCAGAGTGCAGAGCGGCTCCTTTGATCGCGTCGGAGAACATCGGAGCAGCAGGGCTGGAAGGAAGCTTCCAGATTTACCTCAGCTGACCTTTTCTAACAACGAAAAGACAACAGACGCCCTGAGTCCTGTAAGGACGTCCGCATAGGCGCACAAAAAACGAGCGCTGCAGCTATATTTATGATAAAGTACATCATTTCCTGCTGTGAATAAAACCTTTCCAGCTCACCAGACATCTTCACTTGCTCGGTTGGAAATGGTTCGGCCGAGCAGAAGGTCAGCGAGGTCAGAAGTCGCATTGAACGTCATTTGAAAAGAATCTCAACGTCAGAGTTTCACACTTTCAAATTCAAATTCGTTCAGGCGTGTCAAGGACAGGCGTAATGCAGATTCCCCTTCGCGGAGCGGACTCTGAGAAAAACCTGATTTCACTTTTAGTTTGGGGGCCGGAGCTCTAGTATGCCTGGGGCCGGCGCTGATGCTTCCTCTAGAATTAAAACATGACAACTTCATTTTTCTTTCAGTAATTCAATGCAAAGAAGGGAATCTTGTGTAATCTCTAGGTTTATTACACACAGACTGAGATTATTACAGTGAATGTAAACCCAAAACCTGAACTATACTGAATCTTGTTTCCTATATGCTAAAAAAAAAAAAAAAGTTATTTTTTTTTAGTTTTATTTTGACCAGGAGGTAGAAGGAGGATAGAGTTGTCATTAACATCCCTACTGTCTGCGACTAAAGCCTACAGCCTACTGCCTCCCTCCTTCCTGCTCCATCCTCTTCTTGTTCCCTGGTGACAAACTTCTTCTCTTGTTGAGCCTCTTCAGCTGAACTAATCCGCCTTGCTTTCCTCTGACCTTTCCATCTGCCAGCAGCGCCGCGCTCTCGCACCAGCGTGGCTCTCTGACAACGTGATGAACTCCGTCTCCTTCAGCCGGGCACACATTGTCTCGGCGGCACTTATCGGCTAATCGCGCGGGCTTCTGACAGACTGGCTACAGTGTGAGTTCGTGAACGTCGCCCGGGAGAGAGCGAAAGTTATTTCGGAGCTGGAAAGAGAGCAATGATTCACTCGTCTCTCCTTGAACAGGGTGACTCAGGGACGAGCTTGCGAGTTCAGGCTTCACGCTGCGGATACCTGGCAAATAAAAACACACACACAGAGAAGGATGCGTACCTCGCAGCGGTAGCACTTCACGTGGAAGTCACGATCCAGGGCCACGATGCGGACGGTCTCCTCCTGGCCCGGCGCCGGCATGATGGGCTCGTGGCACACACAGCAGCGCGGAGCAAACTTCCTGTGAGAGACAGGAAAGAGGAGCTCAGACCAGCAGCACACGATGATGATGATGATGATGATAAAGTACAAACTGAAACTTTGTGATTCACACCTTTTGTTAAAACTACAAACTAAAGTGCATCTTATTGGGATTTTACTCAACAGACCAACACAAAGTAGTGATTGATTGTAAATCTTCTACAAATAAAACTTTATTTTATGCATCTACCACCTAAATATAATCCAACTTTATTGGCCTGATGTCATATTCTGATCTTAAATGTCACATTTCATTCGATGTAAGCAAAAAAAAGTTTTAAAAAAGTAATAATTAACTGAAATAAAGCCTTGAAAACATCCATCTAAATAATGGGATTCACTCAGTGAACTGAGTCACTGAAATGAATGAACTTCTCGATAGTTTTCTCATGTATTCAGATGCACCTGTGCAGTCAGAGCTGCAATAAAATGGTTTAAATTAACATGTCAATTTTGACTAATTACCTACATTTTGAAGTGCTTTTTTAAAAATAAAAAAAGTTATTGAATTTCTTTTCTTTCTTTTTTTTGCGTACACAGTTCCCAAGCAGGAACCTTCGTACTTGTGTGTTTCCGTTACGCCCGTCAATTTGACGCACAAGCAATAGAGGACGAAGACGCTTCTCTCGGCCCACTGGAGATTCATTTTTGCTTCAAAAAGACAATCTGATGGGACGCTGGAAAAGACTATTGTTGTGCGCAAGTGAGTTAAACTATCAGTGAAGCTATTCCAGCATAAAACAGCATCTCAATGCTAAACATGCTGCAGCGACAAAGACAACCTGATGGCTGAATAACCTAAAGAACAAGAAATATTTTTTGTTGTTGAGCTCTTAGCAACAAAACGGGTTTTGAATTGAAAATGTTTATTTTGTTGAGATGCAGTTTTCAATTCAAATACGATTCATTTGGATTAAAGGCAGACTCAGCAAATAACTTATTTAACATTTTCAGTGGAGTTCCACCACTAGTTGAAATGTACTAGTGACACATGCACTTTAAACACATGTGCTTTAAAGTACATGTGTCAAAGCTCACATGTACTTTAAAGAGGCTTGCAGTTGTAATTACAGTGGAAGCAAAGGACTGACCCTGTGTGGCTCAATACAAATGAAGCAATTTATTAGAGTTTTCCAAACAATTCTCCACTACTTTGTGTTGGTGTGCTGCGGAAAATTTAAATAAAAATACACACAGCTTTGGTGTTGTTTTGTGACAAAAGGTAAAAAAAAAAAAAGTGGAATCAGTAGAATTCAGCTAAAACAGATTTTTCTTCTCCTTTGCTTTACAATTACTTCACAAGATTTATAAAGGACAAATCCTTGTACATTAGCATGCATTTGGTTTCTTTTCTCTTGAAACACTGTGCAATTCATTGCTCAACAATGTGGAAAAATTTCCCACAAATCAGACGGTACAGCTGGTGCTTTTCACTCTGTAGCTTTTTAAAAAAGTTGCTCCGTTTACCGACTGTTGATAGCAAACATTCAGAGCCTCATTTGCAGAACAAAACTTCACAAGTGTAACTCTGGAAATGCCTTGTGGAGAAGAAGTTTTTTCTAACAATAGTAATGAGGATCTGAAAAAAAAAAAAGAAAGAAGAAACTGGCTGAAAATGTAGGTCCCGTTCAGTGACCAGAAGTGAGGCGAACGCTTCCTCTATTCATTCAGTATCTGTCAGGAAGTAAAGGCTTCTGGTGTGGCTGTGGGGGAACCACGGCGTGCAGCAACAGCACGGGCCGAGGCTCCGTAATTCCTCGAAACAAAGGCCCGGCTGCTATGTGAAAACACACAGCGTGGCACAATACGCGCACACACACACACACACACACATACCCACACACACACACACACTGAAAGCCAGTGGTTTCCCTTCTGGTCACTGAGGAGAAAAACATTTCTGGTAAAAATGCTGCTTGCTCAATCCCCTGATGTCTGATGCAGTGTCAGGAATGCGCCATTAAATTTCACGTCCACATCTAAGGATTGCTTGGCTTTCTCAAAATGTTGAGAATAATCCCCTTCAAGGAAGTTGGAGATCTTGCGCTACCGGTGCGGACCGCACCGCAGCGGTTACACAGTAATAAGCAGTAATAAGCCAAAAACGTGTTGGAGCGTTACGACGGGTTCCTGTGTTTAAATGCTGACGAGAAACTGGTCCGGATACTCCGGCAGTGTCTGGAAGGTCCGGCAGGCGGAGCTGGTCGGCGTTTCAGGTCATGAGCATTTGAGAGGAAAAAAGTCCCACGTTCAGAAGCTACATTTTTAAACAAAATCATAGGTGATTCCCTGCATGTACTGATATTCCTTCTGCTACTTCATACCAACAAACTTTAAAGAATCGCTTTGGGATTTTACTAGGGCTGAAACGACTAATCAGATGAATCGATTATTGAAATGATGGTCAACTAATTCACTGAGTATACAGACTCACCATAGTCAGACCAGTAATAAGCCAAAACTGTACAAAGAAAAACAACAACAACAAAAAAACACTTTACATTTAAGAGAGAAACGTTCTTTGTCTGTAAATATGTTTATCTGTTTGCCTTTCTGAGGTAGAACTCTGCTTGGAAGTGTTTTGTGCAGCTGACTGGTTGTCACAAGAGATCATTTTATCTTTTATTTCTATTTTTACTACTTTCGCATTATTCCATTAACCAAGATGGATTTTGTTCTTTAACGAAATAGCAAATTTTTAACAATTAGACCTCCACAGTTAGAAACATCTCTGAAAAATCACTGCTTTTTGTTATCAAAACACTTTGATGTTATTGCTTTTATTTTGAAATATAACTGGACGCTCTGTCTTCAGATAGGCGGAAGCTGATGTCAGGCAGGCCGACATCAGTTGTAGCTGCGTCTTCTGAAACGCTCGGTTACAACAGGAAGCTCGTGAAACTAAATAAATTCACCAAAGCCTGACGCCAGAGAAGTAAATTAGCGATATTTAGAAAAAGAAAAGTCAAATGACACACATTCATTTTGTCCAATCAGGTGTGGTCCTTGACAAACGCCCATGATTGATGTGCTCGTCCAATCGCGTTACGCTTCATTTTGCTCGTCCAATCGGGTCTTTGAGAAATACTTTCCTTTGGAAACGCCTCGGAAAAGTCCCACGAAATAAATAAATAATAGAAGATTGAACAGCAACAGCAAAATTTAAGATCTGTGATTAGCATATTTAAGGCAAACATTAAAAAAATGAATTTGACGGTGCTAATTTTGGATGCATGAGTTTAAGACTTTTAAAGATGGTTTAAAGCTGTGTGGACACCCTGCTGAGAGGAACTGGGATCAGTCGTACTTGTGGAAGTCCTCGATGCAGTGGATGTGGTTGGAGGCGTCCACGGTGAAGGGGATCCCGTCCAGGCTGCGGTGACACACCACGCAGGTGAAGCAGTGAGGGTGGTAGGCCTTGCCCGTCGCCCGCAGGATGCGCTCCATGATCGGCTTGCTGCAGATGTTGCAGGTCTCCAGAGTGTTCTGCGAACACAAACACACACACGCAGTTACGCAACTAAGGCCTCTAATCGTCTAACGACTGGCTGACAGTCGAGTCGAGTCCATTTGTACGGCACATTTCAGCAACGAGGCAGTTCAAAGAGCTTTACATCAAAAACACAACATCGTAACTAATTATGACACATGCAATAAACATTACATTTTGTCAAATGCCGTCATCAAAATCATCAAGTAAATACACATTAGATATGTTGGTCAATGTTTGAGTTATTAAGGACTAAAGGCAGCTGTAAACATGTGGGTTTTTACTCTTGATTTAAAGGAACTCAGTGTTTCAGCAGCTTTGTAGTTTTCTGGAAGTTTCCTCCACATTAGAGGAGGATAAAAACTGAAAGCTGCTTCTGATTTCAACATCTTCTAACGTGAAATGCATGATTTGAATCTCCGCTTCTGCAACAAAACACAGTAGACCTTTGCCTGAGCTGTCCTTAAATGCCTCTGAAGCTGAAGGAATCTGATTAGCGCCTCCCTCCTCCCCAACCTCCAAACACAAACACAGTCATTTTTCAGCCGCTCTCTCCCTCACGCCAGCCTGCCTTATGCAAGAGCGAACGCTGTAAATATTTCCACTTTGTGATGACTGCAGGTTTTCTGCAGCCAGGCGACTGGGCAGGCAGCCCACTGGTGGGGGTGTGGGGGGCTGACGCCCGCCTCTGACTTATCTGTGGCATCTCTCTTCTTAATATCTGCCCAGAGAGGCCATTTGTTATTTCAATATTTCATAAATAACGACTAGCTCTCTAAGCGGCGGCGCTGCTAAAGGAGGAGGGGGGGGGGATATATCAGGGGAGGGTGATCAATGTGTGGCCTGATGAGGCTGTGTGTGAGTGAGCTGATGGGCCCCCGCTGTCGCAGCCTCTCGCTCAGGCATTTCCTGGATCTCTGCATCGCTCCCCTCCCCACCCACCCCTCCGCTCCCCCATGCTCTCCCTCTGTCTGTGCGCTTGGCTGGGCTAAACAGAGCACGGTTCAGTGGCTCCCATTGGCCCCCGCCGTAGTAGCAAGCTGCCTCAGTGTTTCCAAACACAGCTCCGGGTGTGTAGCAACACTGCGCTGCGTCACGCGTTGCCTCCCAGATGCGCTCGGGGGGCCCTGCCGTTTAAAGTGACACTTATGTGACCGCTCGGCCGAGGTAAACCTCGCACCCCATCCCCTCCACCCCTCACGCGCACTGACATTTATAGTTTACATGCTAATGAGCGGGAAACGCTGTCCCCCCTACCCTCTTTCCCGTCGGAACGAGGGTAGTTCTCCCTGCTTCGTAAAGCAGCCTCCTGATAAGATCCTGGCTACATGATGGTGTGGCACCGGAGGGGTTGAAGGAGGGCAAGAAGAGAGAAGGGGGGGGCTGATGTACGACCTGAGGCGGGAGAAGAAAGCGGTTTGAAAAACGGCCGTTTCTTCAAAGCACTCCTGGAGAGGCTGTATTTCATGAAAAGCAATGTGTGCAGACAAGCCCTCACCTCCCTCCACACACCCCCAACACACACTCCCAAACAGCCCTCCACCGCCCGCAACCCCTCCTCCTCCTCTGCCTCCAAGATGGTAATAGAAATAAACATTATTCCCAGGGCAACATTTGTGTGTAAACAATGTCCATATTGCAATCCTGTGCGATCCTGGAAGTGGAATAAAGCCTTTAATGAGCTCGCTGCTCCGAACCCTTGAGGTTTGCCTCTCGCGCACACACTCTGAGGTAGAGAGATGGAGGGGATGAGGAGTGCGTGTGTGTGCGTGTGAATGTGTTTGGGGGGTGGGGGGCGCATATTTACAACCTGAGAACGCGAGTAAGACACCAGGGCCAAGCAGCACTAAACCATCCTCAACTCGTCTGTCTGCATTCCTACTTCCTTATTCTCATCTGGCCTTCATGTGGGAATACCTTGCCCTTGTTTAGCTTAACTGGAGCATATGATTTCACAGCACACAGATCCTCCGGGCCACTGTAATGAGTTCGCTACTAAAAAGACAAAAAAAAAAAAAAAAAGAGAGAGAAAGAAAAATTCCTCTCGTTTCCTTCTGATGGTTAAGATTCTATGACCTCAATTCGCTCGTGCTGCTGCTGCTGCTGCTGCGCTGCTGCTCGGTGTTGTTCTGGCGTTCGCTAGTGACTCGTCTTGTTTGTGGGTTAGGTAACGTTTATCTGCTCTGTTACACAAAACGCCACGATTCTGATGTCAAAACAGAGGAACGTGCGCATGCTCCCGGTCCTTCTGGCCGGGCTCCGCTTCCGCTCGCGGTCTGAGTGGCTCTGCATAAATCAGAGCGTGCCCTCTCGTTCACACGTTGCCGTCCCTCTGCAGTCTGCCACTAGAGGGCTGTATACGGCTGCACATGTCCGACGTATACAGCTGCTTCTCCCTCCCTCCGCTTCGCTACATGTGATGTACTCAAGCATATGTATTCTCTTCTTAACCCCAACCCCCTCCTCCCCCTTCCACCTCCCTCTCTCTCCTTCCTACATTTGTGTAAGTGTTTGCCCAGAAGGCTAAACAAATGTCTAGGCAGATGAGGTAAAGTGAATTTAGGTCAGACAGCCTCCTGCTGAACCGAGGGGTGAGTGAAGTGCGTTAAAGTCAATTGTGGCCCCCTTTCTTTTGATTTAAGCAGTTTCCTTTTCCGCTCAAAAACCCGACACAGTCCGGCTCGGCTTCTCGACATTTCATAACAGGTTCTGGTGCAGAGTAGCGCACAGCTGTCTGTTAACATGAGGAATGTGATGAAGGGTGGAACGAGTGGAAAAAAGGCTGAAAACCTCTATGTGAAGAAAAGTTACTTATTCTTGTGATTATCTCATTAGTTTTGACTTCAATTTTAAACGGGTAGTATTATGTAGAAATCAGCTTTTTTTTTTAGCTTTAACATCACGTTATGATGTCATTCCCTCAACAAAAACATATCTGGAGTGTTGCTTTTATTCTTTCATGCATGTTTGAACAATCCTAATCTCCCATGGCAACCATTCAGCTTTTCAAAACACCTGGGCGGGCCAAGCTCCGCCTTCAAGACACAGCTCCTCCTCAGAACAGCAGATGCCAAGCTTCTGCCTCACAGAGCAGCCTTCCCTACTCAGCTCCTTCAGACTAGCCAGGAGCAATTAGCAAACAGCTGGTGGAACGGCACATCTGCGGAGCTCATGATAGGAGAAAGGGTTAATAAAGGAGTGACCTGACTTTTTAATAAAATAACTTCATTAAAAAGTTATTGAAACTATTTGAAAACTGCATTTTTATTTATGTTCTATAATTTAAATGTTAACAAAAAAAAAAAAAAAGAAGAGAAGGAATCTGTAAGGGAGCATGTAGACCAAATAGAGAAGCATCAATAAATCGGCTGGATTTCAAAATCTGCCCATTTTTCTTTGACTAGAAGGTCTAATACTAAAAAAAAATCAGACACAAACCATTTTCAGTGTATAAACACATGTATAATGATGAACTCGGACAACAACCTGGACTACATTCATTTTCATTTATGTCATATATTTCCTACGAAAAGACAGCAAGCATAAATCTGCACTGGCCAGATATAGCTTATTTGGCCCATCTCTTAGACCTATTAAGATCAAAAAGATTCCTGATATATTCAGTTTTGACATGAAGTAGAGCTTCATTAATCAATAATCCCAGAGCAAAAGATGAAAAATGTGATTGAATCTTCAAACAGAGAAGCTTTGATGATTTTACAAACCTACACTCATTCAGACATTAAAATAAAAACACACTCTCTTCCTCTCTGATCAGAAATGCAACAGACAAAAAAAAAAAAAAAAAAAATAGAAACAGTCCACCACAGTCAACGCTGGTAAAACCCAGGCCTGAACCGAGGATGTCTTGAAGCAGAAACAAGTCAACACTTGGGAATGTGACGGAGCATATTGCTGAGATTAAGCCGCTTGCCAACACTATCAACACAGATTTTACACCTATCTGTTCCTTTGTTTGTTCCGTGCGGCCAAGTCAGGCTGAAGGGAGGCCGGAGTGCGGCGAGAACGCACGCAATCCGTGTACTGGCACGGTCAACTTCAGAGTGGTCCAAATTTACAGATGATCTGACTGCGTGTGTATTTGTGTGTGTGTCAAGTCCAGAAAGAATGTGACGGCCAGCGCCAGGCCAGGCTGTGTGAATTAACTACACCATAGTGAAGGCAGCTCAGTAATATCTAACAAGGGTCTGATGAAAGATGCAGCTCTGCTGCCGCTGCTGTTTGGCCTTTCTTTGGAGTGAACAACGGATACTGACTCCTTGGTGAACTATGAGTCAAAACACTGACCCTCTTACTTCCTAAGGGAAGGTGTCTGCTGATTTAACAAACCCTGACAAGCAGCTTCTCTCCCTTTTTATTGTTTAATGTGGGCCAGTCAAGGAGGACAAAAAAGAAATCCTTTCTCCCAAAAACCATCACGGGGCTAATTACAAAGCGTGGAAGCTTGCAACATGACAGGTGGTTTCATTAACCTGTCAGGCGTTGTAAAGGATGAGGAGCAGTGGGGGGGCAGGGAAGGGGGTGAAGTGCTTCAAAGCAGAAACAGCAACAAGGAGATGGAGTCAGGATTCGGGGGAAATTATTTTCTTTTTAAAGAGACACTTCAGCATGCTGGCCTGCACCGCTAACCTCGGACATTAGGAGGCGACTTTTGCTGTTGCAGGCTTCAATCTAATTTTACGAGTCTTTCAGAAATCAGTTCAAGCCAGCATAAATACAGTGACACTAAATTATAAGAAAATCTAATTATACGGACATATATTCGTGTCATCATAAAACTAAAAGTAGATAACTAGTAGTCGACTGGGCAAAGTTTGGAAACAGACATTTATTTTGTTCAACAGCCAATCAAACTTCATTTGTGGAACATCTTTCATACAGCGTACTGTATCACAAAATATCTAAGGACAGATATTAAACCAAGTAATCGGACAAACAAGTTATTTAGTTATTTTAAAACAACCAGGAATTAAAAGAGAAAGACAAATCATTCAACTGTCGAAAGGAAGGAACTGATGGAAACACAGCTGTGCAGGTTAGAAAGGACACAAATATTCAACAAATTTAGAAAAGCAGTGAAGTAACGGTAAAATTTATAATAGTAAGGAACAATTTGAAATATAGAAAATATAAAAAGATGAGTCACACCAAATGGTTACCAGAACTGGATTATTTTTAGGCACTGACCAGTGGCTGGTCTTTTTTAAAGCTAAAAAATAAATGCATACAGTTAGTCATGCTAACCTCGCTAATGTGAGATTCTAAAGACTAAATGTAATTTTCAAATACATTTCCTTGTTTTATACAATTAAATAAATACAGTTGTCTTGCTGCAACAACCCCCTCATGCACCGTCATGTCAAGTTAGCTTTTCATATAAATAACTACAGAAATCTTAAGAACACTAGAAAGAAATATTTTCAAAGCTATTAATTGTGGAGAAAACCAGACCAGCTAAAATGTTCATCTTTCACTAATCAGTCGATTAGTTAAAGTTACTGATGTGTGCAAATTACGGGCTGCATATTTTGAAAGCTGATTATGTCATAGTGACAATCTGAATTCAAAGGCTCCTCTAGTTTAGCCAAAACTAGCAAAAACTGGTATTGACAGATTAGCTAAAACTAGCAAAACTGGAATTAGCATACTAGCTAAGGCTAACCAAAACGAAGCTGGAAGATCACTGGACAAAAAACATGTTTAGGAACTTGTAAAGTACGTTAGATATCTTAGATTCGTTCATCTATTTAGTGGTGATTTACTCATCAGTAAAAAACTAACAGGACTAAGGAAATATATTTTTGCATGTGTTTGCGTATTTGACGTGAATGCATTTTTCAGAAGCAGACCTGACAAAATAGTCTCTTAGTTTCAAACATGAATGCTTCTTTTGAGATTGAACTCTTAGTTTCCCCCCAACAAAAGTTGTTTCCACCTGTGAGAAAAAGCTTGTGAGATATTTCGCCGAAGCCCCATGAAATGCAGAAAATGCAGCAAATGGACTGAGATTTCAGGAGCCACCTTTAGTCCGCTCGCTGAGCAGGAGAAGGATTTATCACATGTAGGGGTTAAAGGGCGGGTTACTGCGTTCTGAAGCCAAATCACGGCGGTGTTGGCCAGAGGAAAATGCCAGAAATTTGCTTTTGGTTGAGGGAAGCTCAGCCGGTTAGAAACCTCCACACATTTGTGGAAGGATTGTGGGAGCACCACCCTTTCCTGATCTGGGGTCTGCTCTGGCAATAGAGGTGGAGACGTTTAGGAGTGCATTGTTTCAGCTGGTCCGGATCGATGTCCTGAGAATCCTGATGTGTTCACATCCACAGCCTCTGGCATTTGGCGTACAGCTTTTATATCTGATTGCTTTCCAGAGAGCGGTTCCGACACCCCGGGTCCACTCATCCGTCCGCGGTGTGTCTAAGCATCAGGATTGTATGGAGACACGCAAACAGGACTCGACACCTTTACAAAATCCTGTCTTTTGACGAGCGTGTTATGTAAATCACCCACTCGAATCTTCTTGTCTGCTGCCCGTAGTCGAGGTGTGCGTGTTGTTTTGTTTACGTGTGGGTGTGAGTGAGCATGTCATGCAGCGGAAAGCGATTCCAGTAATGGCTTGCTAACGCTGAGGATTCAGTGACCTTAAAACCATCAGCTGCAGATGTCGCGGACGGAGGGCTTTGTGACACGCCACTCAGTCCGGACGAACGATCCGGGGTTTGGGTGTCTTTGACCTGGAACGGTTTTGTCTCTGAGTGTGGTGTGCCCGCCACGCTCGGCTCAGCTCATTGTGTCAGTGTGAGAAATTCACACTGGTTTATAGATGACCAGCGCGTGCAGGAATGGGGTTGCATCTTGCCAGAGCCTCCCAAATGAAAGAACCCTCCTGGAACCATCTCAGGAGTCCCAGCCAAGTGAGATCCTTTTTCCGTCGACTTGAAGTTCTTTCACAGCCGTCTGGACAAACTAATCTAATAGCACGTGTCCGGTGACGTTTGCGTTCTGCGCTTCTGCGTGCTTTATTTGTTCACTCAGACATCTTATTCTAGCTGCGTGATAACATCAAACTAGATCCAACGTGGAGAGACAGGGTTGACATGCAGCTCATGACTTGCTCAGGCCTTACTTCAAAATAAAAAAGGTGGCAGCAGGGCCCCGCTCTCCCCACCCAGACCCTTCTCTCCCTCTCTCTCTGTCTGAGTTGGCCTGCCTGTCTGCCTTAAATTCAGGCTCCACAGCAGAATGCGACCCCTCTGGACTTTGGGCAATGTCTCCTGCTCTGGTTACAGAGAGAAACTGACAAAGACCCCGGCAGTAGCGCGCGCATGCCATGAGTTGGAGTGACATTGTGGTGGGTCAGCAGTGGGTCACAGAGATTTTCCTCTCCTGCTTGCTCCTGTCGAGGGCCGCTCGGGGTGTTGGACCAACAAAAACACGTCAGGAGGCAAACAGAAGTCGGACCGCGACGTAAATCTGCTCACGTCTGTCGTCGAAACAATGAGGTTTGCGGTTATTAAAAGTGTTTCACAAAACTCAATTTGCTTCGACTTCTGAAATAATTTGAACAAATTAAAGGCAGTTTGAAGGATCTCAAAGTAGGTGTAAAGTATTACTTACTAGTGAGGAGTAGAGATGCACTGATCTGACATTAATATCAGTATCGGTCCTGATATTGGAAAAATTTCGAGATCAGGCATCAGTGGCAATGTGCCGAACCATAAGGACAAATCTATTCAGTCTAGTTCTACGCTTTGTGCTCTCAGTGACGTCATGCTTTATTCTTCACTTTACTTTATATTTAGGATTCCTAATTTCTGAATCATTTGAGAGAAGGTTTATTGCAGTTTATTTTTTTACATGGTGGTTTCTTTATTATTCATTTTACATTGGCCAGTATATACCTGATGGCTGACTGAACAAATTAGTTATTTTTATGTGTTTGAACAAATATTTGGTGTATTTAAATGTGCTGTACTGATGCAGATTTATCAACTAAATATTTAATTCAGTACAGTCTGCGTTTTAACGAAGGAGAAACATTTTATGTCAATTCAACTCTGTTTTTCTGTATCGGACCAGCGATCGCTATTGGAATTTAAAAAGTAGATCGGTGCATCCCTAGTGAGGGGTGCCTGATATTTTTGCAAAACAAATAAAATAATAATAATGTCGCTTTTTTTAATAATACACAATTTAGATCTTACAATTGTGTAAAGTTTATATTGGCAGCTTCAAAAAACAGACATCGAATGGATTTCCTTTTTAAAAAAAGACAATTGTATTGTGTTTTATGGCTTACCTTACAGAAGAAGAAATCATGCATTAATACATTATTATTTGAGTATATTTGCATATACAATAAGCAACAATTTACATACATATTCATTTTGTATGTCAGTCAGTGCTTTGTATCTCCAGTTTAGAGGATTTGATGCTGCGTTTTACAATCTGCAGCATCAATCAAAGCATCGTTCCAGGATTCCTTCAGTCAGATGTTCTTAAGGTTGTATGTTATGATTTCTCAGGTCAGATCTTTTAGTTCTCCATAAAGAAAAAAAAATCCCTCTTCTTGATAAGGTGCAGTTGCTGTTTGTGACTAAAGAGAGGTCAACAGTGGCCTGACTCCAAAAATAGGTCAAAATCACTCTGGTCTGTTTTTAGTGCAGTTTGCTCTGTGAATCTGGTGCAGAGATGAACAGAGCAAAACAGCAACAGAAACCCTGAAAAAGGCTGCACTGCTTTGTGTATTCTAACACCCTCTGTGCTTCTCCCTCACTCGCCTGTAATAGATAGGACAGCTGCATTTCCTGTAGCACGGGGTCAGTAATAAAAAGTAATGACTTGCTTGAATTCTGTGGGCTCACACCCACTGTACAGCACAAATTATACACGCACATAATTGTCTTGGCAAGTCTGGAGACACACGAAGATGTGAAACCCTATTCATGCGAGTGCTATCTAATTGGCTCTCTCCTTTGAGGAATTAGACCGAGTTAATCACGTCTGAATATACAGAACTCAATTAGAACTCGCCAAGCTAATGCAGACAGCCATGAATATTTGATGACACAGTCAGCAGAAAGCAGAACCTCTGCAGAGCGTACAAGCGGTGTAGGTGTGTACCTGCCGTGGCCTCTCGCCCCGTACGGCGACCACGCGGAGGGCCCTGAACGCACCGCGCCGGCTGAGGTTTCCGGGGTCTGACTACTTGGATATCCATCATGGAGACATGACAGACGTGTGGGCGGAGTGCAGTAATTTCCGATTAGTAGTGTATGGCGGCGACATTACAGACTTTCTCAGACTTGTATCTTTCTGCCGATTCCAGTAAAGCCGCGATGTTTTCCGAAACACTCGTCGGTTCCTACGTCCTCGTCGTCAATGACAGCGGCGGTTGGAGGGGGAGTTCTTGGGGGATATCCAATTGTTAGTTTGGAGAGTCAATTGTCCTGTGTTGTGAAGGACATCGATCACCAGGGGCCCCCAATACAGCTGGCACCCTGTCTGTGGCCCTCCTGGTTCGCCTGGGGAACTTGCCTTTGATACATGGATCATTTGATGATGTTGCCCTCGTTGGAACTCGGTTTTTGAGTTGACATTCCGCCACCTTGCTAAGAGATGAAGCCAACCCCAACAACAGGCACGCAATCCCATTCAGCATGCACTCATCACAACCCAAACAGCAAACACAGTCCTGCAACCAAAGCACTTTTGTCACAAAAGTTTGTTTCCGTTGCTAGATTAGAGAGTTCTGCAATGACCAGATGATAGAAATATGTGCAAATGTGCAGTCTACGTCTTTGTCTTTTGGCTAAAAAGTTCAGTTTTGGTTTCATCTGAGCAGAGCATGTGTGTTAGCATAGAGAACAAATGTACGGAGTCCATGAGTAGCAGGTGCCTCGTTGACGGATTCCTCTGTGGATCTCCGTAGCTACTGGAGATTTACTGGGCCTCTTTGCCGAAAAAAGATTTTTA
Source organism: Poeciliopsis retropinna (assembly GCA_010277075.1). Lineage (NCBI taxonomy): Eukaryota > Metazoa > Chordata > Actinopteri > Cyprinodontiformes > Poeciliidae > Poeciliopsis > Poeciliopsis retropinna. The sequence goes on from VMRM01000003.1 coordinate 24,643,173, forward strand.
GACTTATCCACAAAGTTCTCCCCGACCTGTTTGCTGTATACCTTTGTCTTCGTAATCCTGTTTGTTCACTAACATTCTCTAACAAACCTCTGAGGCCTTCATCATTAATAAATAGGCAACTCAAAGACAGTTTGTTGCTGTGTTTTTTATTTTGTTTTGTCAAATTGTATTTGTAAAAATGTAGAAAGTCCTTGCTTTCTTTTCATTTAATTACATGGTTCTTTTGTTTGTCAATCACAGACATCGTTTGTGATTGTAACAGCAACGTTGTATTCCGATAACGAAGTCAGCATACGTTCGTTATGTTTAGTAACTGATTTGGTCACACCTTGTAAACTCTGCATTCACCTCAGCAGCAGAGAGCTGTTCACAGCTCTATTCATTTCTATCTCTTGTATTCAAATGAGGGGATGTGGTTATCTGACGCATTCAGACAAGGCAGCAGCAGCAGTTAGCCGGATTGGTACCAGATTAGATCAGCTCTGCAGGGAAGAGCTGGGAAATAGAAGTGGCTTCATGGCCAGTTCACAGTTTATCTTTTCACTTATTTGGCATTCTATAAAAGCACATCTGGTTGGGAATCGACTAACTTTGGGTGGGTTGCGGTGCTGCGAAGAACAGGGAAGATGCAGGGAGTAAAAACGTTAAAGACATATGAAGTAAAGTACCTGAGGTCATTTAAAACAACAGGCAGGAGAGGAAACGAGAGAGTGGGTTGGAGCAGATTGAAATCAGTGTGAGGGGTAAAGTATCACAGGAGGTTGTTATGGATAAGGTAATGAGGATGTAGATGATTTGCAGTTTATGCTCATAAAGGGAGAAACTAAAGGAACTGCTGTACTGCTGCAACTCTGAATTTACATCTTAATATAAACGTACAAAGATTTTCACCCAGTTTGTTAAATAGATTTTAAAAAAACCCATTGTCTGTCTGAATCGCATCAAACACTAAAACACCAATACAGTCGCACTTCTGGCTTGCCATGTACTGTATGTGTGTTTTGAAATGGCTCTAGATGTGAGAAAGAAGGTGATTTTGATCTATGACGTTTTTAAAATACTTTCAGAGTTCAGCTGAATCATGATTGGGTATGTTACTTTTCAGTGACCTTCCTGTCTTTCCCTCCCCTTCATTCATACAACTGGATCAACTGGACATGTGGGAATGAGTGCCTTCAAGTGCTAATTAGTGGCTAAATAATTAGTAGCTAAATCAAATATGCACTGATGTTTGTCTTAGCTGTCTTCATGGGTAAGTTAAAATTATGATGCATTTAGTGTGATAGTGGTCTGCACACTAGCGCTAATCCGTTAAAAGCGGAGCTAACTTTTTAGCTAGTCCTGAAAACACTTAAACAATTAGCTAGCTTTAAAAACTTGGCTTCCTCTAAAGTTTTTTTATTATTATTCTAATGTGGTAATTTACCTGGCTGCTTTGTGAAACTTTCAGTTGAATAAAGTTTGACATCTGTGTTGACGTTTTGGTTATTAGGTCAAGAATTCTTGATGTAGCCGTTTCTACATGGAGGAAACGGCTTATGTTTGTTTACACTCCTCATTTTCATCCATTTCCCCCCCAATAACTTCAGTTCAAACAAAAACCACATAGGAACAAAATAAAACACAGACATTACAGACTACAATATCTAAGGGCATCAAAGAACATGTAAACTATAATGTCAAAATTAAATTGTAGTCTTTCAAGATCAGATATAATTTTAGGGTTAGTGTCAGCTAATACTGAATTTAACACTTTAGCATTAGCTTCTGCTGAATACTATGTTGGTGTAGTGCGTTAGTATTAGCAGAACTCAGTATCAATGAGGTGTTTAAGTCTGAGAAATCACCAAAAGTAAGATAGGAAACTATTCAAGCACATTTAAGATATATTTAAATGTCAGCTATAAACCATTTGTAAAACAGACTTTGATCTCACTGCAGAAATGCCACAAAAAATGAATTTGAATGCTGTTAATTATAATTCTCAAAGGAAAGCCTGTACTTGCTTAAAGTCGTACCTGCGGGTTAAACCTTTACACAAACGGCCACTAGTCTCCGATTGGTGCGTTTGAAGCGCTTACCTTGAAATTCCACTGAAACTTTTGGCAGTTACTAGGGTTGAGGGGGACGCACACATATGTTTTCTTTCCTTTATTAATAAAATCAGCTAAAGTAACAGACCAAACAGATTTAGTTAAATTGAGAAGCTATTGAAAGAGGGAAAACAGACAGACAGCGGAAAAGTTCGGACTTTCCAAGACACTCAAGCAAACTGCCAGGGTTAAAAGCTCATCAGCCAATCATGCTTCCTAATGGCTACTAGTTCAAGGCGCTTGTCTTTTACAACAGCAGGATGGAAAAGCCAATTTATTTTAAATAACATAAAGATAATGAGCTTCATTATCTTATGGTGTCCGTGACCTTGGTGGTCTCAAAGATTTGGTAAAAAACGAGTCTAAAAAAGATAAAGCTCTTTGTCTCGGCACATCCTTTCATTAGTTTTCTTTAAGAATGAAGCTCGCTTTGTTACTTTTCCTCTAAACCCACTGCCCTCCGGAGGGTCTGCTTCTGAGCACGAGAATCAACAGGAAGGCAGAATGGCGATTCGGAGTCACACAGCACTCAAAACCGTTGCTGTTCATCACCAGAGTCTGAAATAAAATGGATGCTAAAGAATGCTTTGAAAAGAGATGAACCCAGGACTCGGCAGACCCAAAGTTGGTAGTGGAAATCCGGCATTTAAGTAACGGGCTGCTGTTGTAACGAGGCAGATTTGATCCGGAGAACAGTAGGCATGGTAACCTGCGTAAGTAATTAACCTCGGTGACACTGAATCCCACTGCTGAACTTCTTCAAAGACCAGCACGGCTATCAGATATGTGACGGTTCCCAGCTGCTTTCAGCTCCGTTAACTAATGTGCTCTCATGGTTAGAGGCACGGCTCCTAAAGTGAGAGCACAAAGAAAATTACCCTTCCTTCCCGTCCGTAATAGATGGGAAGGAAGGCCTTAACTCTCATAATCCCCACTAATTGAGAACATTTTGACTTTTAAAATGAAGATGTGAAATCTGGAAGAACACAGAGCACGGATGTTCTGCTTTGGTTTCGGAGGTAAAGTACCGGATTGGAAAGCCTTTCGTCTTTACCATTGCCTGAATTCTTTTTCAGATTCAACAAGATTTCACAATTCTGATTTTTTCCTCACAATTCTGACTTTAATCCTGTAAGATGAAAAGTCAAAATTTTGAGAAAAAAAGTCAGAAATTCTGATTTTAATCTCAGAATTCTCAGAAACTCTGAACTTTTTTCCCCGTCAGTGACCCTAATCCTCCTTCACAGAGTTCAGTGTAACACTCAAAGAAATTTCACTTTATCACACCTTGAAGTTACAGGACATTGAATCATAAATGGACTGACACTCCGTATTAATATTACCTTCTCTCATCTGTCGAGAATTAACATTTTGGGACCAAAGCTTCCTGATTGGACGATCCATACAGTGAGTTGTTCTGTCATTGGCTTCCTCTGGTATCTGGCTTTCTGAGCTCCTATACGCCGTCTGATTTATCAGTTATTTCGCCAGCGATGCTCTGAATCGACTGGTAGCCACTTCACTGGAGAGCTTTCTTGGAAAACACTTGGTGGCAGTAAAGCTGAAAGCTCCGTTTGTTGTTTGCAGTGATGGACGCCTTGCTGGGTGGTGTGTGTCTGCGCGCATGTGTGTGTGTGTGTGTGCTCACAGTCTGTCAGTTCTATTATATGTTTATATACCAAGCAAGTGAAAGCAATGGGGATGGGGGGGACACCATCCCTCAGGCAAAAGCTCATGAGACAAAGAGAGAGGAAACAAAAGAACAATGACGTGCCGATGCTCTCGCATTACCACAATTCTGAATCACTCCATGCAAAACGGGACATTAATTGCACGGCTGTAGAGTTTATCAGCGACAAGGCGTATTCAAATAGGGTGCGATAAATCCGGCGTGGAGGGAAGGCCGCAGCAGTGTGAGGGCAAGCGGTGTGACGGAGGTTGGCTAGAGAGAGAGATAGCAGCTTGTAAAAATCAGGAAGCGAGAGCCACAACGATAACAGGTGTGGGAGAGTTCCTCTACATTACTAAAAGGAATCAATAACATCTAGGCAAACGGTCTGAACGAGGCAAATTACACTGCGGAAGAGATCTCGCCCGCTTCAAATCCTGCCATTGTTCCCACAACCCGAGTATGTAAAGGGGAGGCTGAGATAAGCGCCCTGCTGATCGCCTACTTTGATACAAGGCAGTGTACTTTGTTGGACGGCAATCAATGTGCGAAAAGTGTATTCCTGCAATTCCTGGCAAATGGAGTGGTGGCGTGTACTCAGGGCAAGTTTCCCTCAGGGGCGCTCCGTCCATCTGGACGACGTCCCACAAAGAATGTGACAAAGTGCCAATGCCTTGTTGGAAAGAAAATCTATTTCACATGAAAAGAACACATGACCACAACCAAAAGTGGGAAAAGAGCTTCCAGTTTTTAAGACAAGGTGTTCAAGCGGTTTACTGAGCGAGGATTTTGAATCGGAGAAATGTTTACTGGATCCTCACTGGTTTTTAGCCTGTGTTTCTTTCAAGTGAAAAGATGAGTGAGGCGAGCCAGGCAGGTGTGTTCAGCAACAAATTTCGCGATAAAATGAACGTGGTATGTACATAAAGCAACAATTAATTATCCTTCCTCTGGAGTACAGCCAACTGACAGCTACAATTTCTAACTTAACGTCTGAAATAAAATGACTTCTTTTAAAACTTCTTGAAAATGAAAACCAAGATGTTTGATTTGAGACAACAAAAGATTTTCTTCTGCTTTTGAAAACTTTCTTAGGCTTAGAAAGTTAAGCCTAGTGATTAACCACAGCGCTAGAGTGTGATTAATCTGATTAAATGTTATAATCGATTGAAAGCACGACTATATATAAACCTAATCAGTTACCAGTTAAGTTCACGGACATCAGATTGGTGTTGTACCCTGTTACGTACCTGTAGGCAGAAATCTGTTTCCCTCTTAATATGTAAATTAAGAACAGCTCACCAACTAAACCGAATGCTGCTTTTTGAGGGGGAAAGCAGTTAGAAAATCTAACACAAACACAACCAAACCACCTTGCTGAAAGTGATCTGAGACATTCCTGGACTGACTGGAGTTTGAAGTTTTGGCTCAGTGAGCTCCAACACTCCTCCTCGGAGGCTCAGGGCTTCGAGTTCGCTCCCTAATCGTAACCGAGGCGCACGGCCCTCAGGATGGGAATAAAACAAAGAATTACTTTCATTAAGAAATTCAGATTTCCTCCACCCTTTTGATCTAGTGCCAGAAGAACATTTATGCTGATGAAATGCATAAATAAAGTTCTTAAATGGTCCCATTCCTCTTTAGTGCGTGTGTCGGAGTTGGAGAACCTCCAGACGAGACAACCACAATCACAGTGAGTGCCCCCGAAGAGAGATGACTTCCGAGACGGCCTGCCTCGGCTCCGACTGTCACGAGGCTCGCCGTCCAGACTTTTTCTGCACATCAAGGCGTTTTCTGTAGAACACTGAACAACTGTGTTTTCACAAGAACTCGCATCAACTAATTAGTCTTCTAAATTTTGAAAGTGTCTGCTATAAATCAACAGTTTGTTTAAGACACTTCATTCCTAACTAACTTACCAACAGAAAACCTGTGTACTGAATTTACTGTGATTTTAAGCACTTTAAGCTCTGTCACTACCCACACTTTGCCTGATTACTGCCAGACCTCAGTCACTTTGATGAACCTGTCTGACGACATGAAGTAGATCAAAGAAATCCTGCTCAAGAAATCCAAGAACAGATGAGAAACAAAGACATATCAGTCAGAAAAGGGTTGATCAATTTTGGGTGGTCAGCGATTGCATGTAAAATCAATCTTTTGAACTCATTTGGCAGAAAAAAAAACTACTTTGGGGCGGTTTGTTAAAATTTGGGCTGCTTTTCAGAGGGAAATTATTTCAAAATAGTAGAAATAGTTGTCATTGTGTGGCAGGAAAGCCCAAAAATGTTAATAAAATGGCGTGTTATTGCACTTATCTTACCGGTTATTTTATTAATTTGTCAACCGTGACATCATCAATGATTAGTGATTGGTTCATCCAGTGTCACGATGTAGTGTTGTTGTAAAACAGCACTGCGAAGTCCCAGGGCAACATCACGATTTAAGGACACAAAAAAAACTCAAGTGTCATTGTGTTCAAGGGGTAAAGTCTTTAGCAGTCCCTATTCTGGTAGGAATATAATAAGGGACGATTTAAAATGTTGTGAATTGTCACAAGTCTGAATCCAATCAATGACATATGGGACACAACACTGCCGACAGCCGGCGCTATCAACATGAATTTCATTCGAGGTTGAGATTCGGGTTGGTTTTTTTTTTGTTTTGTTTTTCTTTGGGTGGGTTTGTTTGTTTCTGGACTGAAAAAGCCAGTCAGCTCTGGCAACCCTGGTCCCTTTTTGCTCTACCATGACAAAGCGCTGACTGACAGATCAAACCACCAGGTCACGTCCGCCTGTGCGCAGTTAGCAATAGTCTCCAACGGCCTACTTATTGCTGCTAACTTAGCGACTTTGATGCTATATTTAACGATTTTTCCAATTTTGAACCAATTTTTTTTTTTTTTGTCTGAAATGCAAGAAAACTAATACTGGTGCATCCCTAGTTTTCATGATTCAACAATCAGGGAGACAATGGGAACAATTAATGGGGGAGGTCCAAGGAAAAGCCTCTATTGACAAAGAAGAACATGAAGACCCAGCTCACATTTGCCAAATAACTGTCTCTATTATTCTCAAATCATTTTAGAAAATATTCTGATGAAATAAAAGTGGAGGTTGAAATAGAAAGAGAGTCCTGTTATATCTGGTGCAAAATCAAGACATTTTCAGCAAAAGAGCTAAACATAGTGGTGGTTGTATTGTGGTCTGGGGCCCAGACAAATTGAGCTCTCTGAACGAGGCTAAGTGGCCATTAGTTCATGACCTTAAGCTCGTTTGAGTTTAGCAACCAGACAATGACTCAAAGCACATCGTCAAGTCCATCTCTGACTGGCTTTAAATAAAATAAAAGGAAGGAGGTAAAGTTAAGGTCTAAACTTATACAAAGTTATCTTAAATAGGCCGTGCTCCTCCAATGTGGCCGGAGGAAAATTGTCTAAAGCCGTCGGCCCATTTTTCCCTTGTCAACTTGTTGCCATGTACGGCTGCTGATCGTGAGAAACTCAAACCCTCTCAGTTCCAGCTGCTAGGGAGGGCTGGGCACTTCTGCTAAATGATTCCCCTGTGGTCTTACCGGATGATGCGTCTTTCCTGACAAAGGAAACACTTTTACATTTGTTGCGCAACACATTGACAAGAAAACTGCTCATACACTTTTGAAGTGGAATAATAATAATAATAATTTTAAAAAAAACCTGAAAATTAAAAATAACCCTGCTAGTTTCTGGGATTTTGTGGGCAAACGACTTTTCTGGTAAACTTTGGGTCATTATACAGATTAGACAAAAAGCGGAGGAAACATATTGCTGAAGAGTTGCATCCAACATGATCAGCAGTGATTGCAGAATCTCACGCATTATCCTGTTGAGTCATGTGAAAAAGTGTAAAAGTTTTGTACTCAACAATCTCTGAATGCAAGTGAGGTCAAATATGGAACCATAACCTGGGACAGAAAAGGTCTGATCCGAAAGGGCAGAATAAAAAGCGTACAGTGTGGCTGTGTGTGTTTGCTGAAGCCCATTATGTAAAAGAGGTACCAAATGTTAGTCTGCTGACCTGCTGATGGCAGAAACGCTGGGGCGGTTTCCATGGTTACAAGGTAACCTACTCTGTGAACCCAACTTAATTAGTGGCCAAGGTTTCTTGAATAAGCCCTTGCATTTTTAAGGACTTCCTGTGTTTTTTTTTTTTTTGGTATATGTATAAGTCATTCTTCTGGTTTGAGGAGAGTGGAGTTCGTTTTAGTGCATTTTATAAAAAAAGTTAAATCTAAACATACTGAGAAGAAAAAAAACAAAAAACAAAATGTCTCTTGCTGCTCAAACTGGTCCAGTTTTCTCCAGCCTCTTCCACATTATCAGACTAAATTAGCCTGAATTCCAGCAAACATTTTAAAGACGCGATAATAAAAAATCTCAACAGTTTTAACGAGATATAATTGCTGGATAAAAACAAATTTGGCTAATAGATGGGAGACTGGTGGTGTGATGGGATCTTGCTTAATGTAAACACAACATTGTTTCTATGATGTCTGTCATCTAGTTGTGGCTTTATTATTAGGAACACCTCATTGATGACTTTCTCGACCCATTATCGCCTTCCGAACTGTCAATTCAACAGGATGTCAGAAACATTCTCCAGAGATTCGGTCCATGTTGACATGATGGCGTCAACAGCTGAGTTTCTGTGCAAATTGAAATTATGAAAATAAATTTGCTTAATGGAAACATGACAATTTTGAAAAAAAAAAAAACAAACAAAAAAAACCTCACGTTTTTTGATAAAACATGTTCGCGCTATGATGAGGTGCCATTTCAGCCGTAATTAAATATATGTATTTTGCAATGGAAACAATATTTTTGGCATCATATGAGATTATGAACAGCCGGATGTTACTATTGACAAAAACCTGCAGGAAGCAGCAGGATGATGATGGTTTGTTTTTGTTTTTTCGGACAATGTGCAGCCAGCTCCACCAGAGCTCTCACAGCATCACACAGTTTATAAAAAGTTGTGTCATTTGAACATGTTGAGTCCATGAGTCTTCTGTAAAATTTCCCCAAAACGCCGCCTGTGTAGCCACTCCCACGTACATGGGCCTCGTCTCTTTCAAGCCTAAACCAGATGCTGATGTCTCCTCTGATTGGCTGATAGAAGATGAGCGCTAGAATCATGGCTGAGTCACGAATATTTCTCATGTAACTGTTTACATCCGTCGCTGCCATTATTTTTGAATGGCTCATCGTTTTTTCATGTGTGATTTTAATTTCATTTCTTGAGTAATGAAAACAATACAATTGCAAATCATTAGCAGAATATCAACAACGATTTGCGCACATTTGAAAAGAAAATGCAGCTTTTGACAAGAGTTACAGGATTTGTAATAAGTGTGAGAACACCATGACTGACTGACCGATGAATATGACAATCCCTAATTTAAAGTCTAAAATATTGTGAGTGACTGAACCTGCTTTTCCAAGAATATTGCTAAAATTTTGCCTTGCGTTACAGACAAGGCGACAGAGGATCATGTTGAAAAGGGATTTAAAGACAAGGTTGAGACAACAAAAAGCCAAAAGGTCTACATCGACAATCAAGAGTGTGACACGGTGAGGTAAGAGTAATGGATGTAGCTTACGATGTAGCAGGGCTCACAGTACGCCTTCTTGTCCACAGCGTAGAAGGGTTTGCCACGCAAGGGTTTGCTGCAGGTCATGCAGATGAAGCAGTCGACGTGGAACACCTGGTCCATGGCGGTGCAGCCGGTACCCTCGCCCACTACGTTCTCCCCGCAGCTGGCACAGCGTCCTGGGTGGCAAAGGCAGAGAGGAGGGCCGAGCACAGGTCAACCAAAATGTTTTCAGCTTCAGAAAAATACAGGAGACAGACTCCACTTGTTATAGTGAAATGTGACTCTAGCTCCATTAGCTGGTGGTTCTGACAGAAAATGCTTGACCTGATGTTTCTTGTAACAGGGATTGACCCCAAGATACGAGAGCGAAAACGAGAAGAGACGCACAAGCATTTTGAGGTATTGGTGTTGTTTGATCAAAAGTACAGATATAACCTGGGGGGAAAGTATTTTATGCTGCCTCTGGGTAGAAACACACATTTAGCTTAACAAATTACAGAATCTACAAACAATTGACTGAAAAGAAAACTCAATCAGGCATGGACTGACTGTAAAAACTAATGGTTTCCCAGCTGCAACAGATTGTTGTGGCAAAAAAGTGGAAATGCAAACCAGAAGCTCTTCAAATCTGCTAAATATTCTGCAACTTCAGTGTAACGATCACAACTTCAGATTAAACAGATAATGAAGATGACAGTACTGCCAAACTGATGGTCCCATTTGGATTAGGTCTCTGAAAACATATTGCTGTTCAGTCTTGAATAAGATCAATAGTTCTCTCCTGTAGATAGTCAGACGCCAGCTTGTGTAACCAGGTCTGGTCTGAGTGGGCTTTCAGAGACCATCTAACACAACATGAGAGAGACCTGCTGACCACAGGACCGTCAACGTGAAGCAGTCTGTCCATAGACCCATATGCCATGTGTGGACGGAAGACATTTTGATGACTGCTCTTCAGGGAGAGGCAAGACATTCAGTAGCTGCCAAAGAATCGTGACATACCTGCATTTAAAGCATCAAAGACTCTGAGAAACGTTCCACCCAGTGGTGAGTAAAGATTTAGTCCAAGAAAACTATCCCGGGACGAAACGATAGTCACACATGGACATAATAGCAGACGAAATGGGTGAATGAATTGGCAAAGAGCAGTTCTAAATGTCCAGGACAAGTAGTCAAAACTTCCATCATACGCTGATGACGCTGTGAAATCCATCTATGAGGATCTACCAACCCCTAACAAACCAAATTTATGCTCCCACTGTACTAAATGTCCATCAAAACGTTCAACACGTCTATGACAAGACAGCTCAAATTCTTTTACAAAACTAAAGCTGCCCCTTAAATCCATTCCCTTAAGTCAAAAGTGCCTCATCTTCATTTCTATTTCAAACTGACTGGATAAGGAAGGATTAAATACTATAATTATGGTACATTAAAGAGACCATACACGTCCCTAAAGAGTGACATCTGCTGAAAAAGTCAGGCTTTAAACGATAAAAAAAGAAAACTTTGGAAGTACAAGGAAGTCTTTGTAACAGGGGCACAAGTGAACTGATACTATTACTCCACAAAGAGCCTGATTGCATATTGCGGGACATGGCATTTGGATATCTTTAATTGAGTTGGAGATATCTTTAATTGAGTTTAAGATGTCCTCGACTCAATGCAAGTTATCTTCAACCCAATTAATGACACTGTCAATTTAATTACTGGTATCTCCAAATAATGGGGTTTGAAAAGATATCTGAGAATGTTTTATGTTTTTTTTACACATCTGAGGACAGATGCAATCTCGCAGAGGAAGCATGATACAGTAATATTTAATTAATTCAAGTTCAGTTCAATGGATCGGGTATTTTTTTCCCCTCCCTCCTGCATTTCGCTTCATCTCAAAGCTGATTTGGACCGATGATTGACGCTCCGTCTGTTCTGTTACAGACACAGGCGAGACGCTAACCGGGGGCAGATAGAGTATCTGATGCTTTTTCTTTTTCCTTTCTCGTCTTCTCCACAGCTCCACTCGCTGTTTTTCATATCAAGAATTCAAACGGAGCGGAAAGCGGGATCCGTCTCAGGTATCAGCGCAACTTTGGGCTCCGTCGAGATCAAACATCCGCTCGACTGCGAGGGCTTCGCTAATAGTGCGCTAATCTCAGAGAAGTCATTATCTTATCGCGCCGCAAACGGAGAGAGAGCATCTGCGGAAAGGGACGAGCAGAACCTCGGCTTCACAGGGAGGAAATACTGAACATCTGTAACTCTGTTAACGAGGCTCGTCGTTCACTGACGGGGGGCGAGGAAAAGAAAAGAAAAGAGAGGGAAATTGCAAAACAAAGGCCCGACGTTTAACTTCTCGAAATTCTTATCACAGCCGCCGCATTTTTTTTTTTTTTTTTTTTTTTGCGCGTTAATCTCGAAACGACTGTCATCCCCGGCGAAGCCGACAGGTTTTCATAAAGCCTGCAATCGGTTCTCATCTGCTCCCGCAGCTCCTATCCACACCTCAATTACGGCTGCGTTACCTACTGTACGGGGAGGCAGATTAAACAAACCAGTGAAGGCACGTCTCCGGGGGACATGTGGGTGTCAGTGGAATCACAAGCAGGGTAATCACTTCAGAGAGCCAGAGGGAAAGAGAAAAGGAGAGAGAGAGAGAGAGAGACGAGCCTGTTAGTGGCTCCGGATCACAGGCCATCTTCAGTGAGTGGATGAGAATGCCAAACATGTCCCACAGGGCTCCCACTTTAAATAACGAGCAGGAAACCTCTCGGAAATCCTCTTCCTTTTGGCGGTCTGTGATCGCGAGGGGCCCGAGGAGATACCGGCGCGCGGCTGTGGGTGAAACGTACGCGGTTTTTGCCACACGTATTCACACGGATCCTAACATCACAGCGAGGGAAGGGAAAGGGAAAAAAATATAAAAAAATCCATTCGCCAGGGAACGCCACACATATAGTCGAGATTGAAGTCAGAGACGTGAGTTGCGTTCACCCACACAGCGGCAGGAGCAGATCTGAGGCCGGCCTTCAGCCTACTGTAGGCTCTGATCTCTGCTCTCCTTAACAAACATTAAGCTCCTTCTGTTGTTTGGAGGACAATGTTATTGAAGCTCTGAAACTCAAACTCGGTAAAGATGTGTAGGGGAGTATAAAGACAAAATGTTATTTATTCGGCAGCAATAATCTCGCACTGACAAATTTAGAAACGTCCAACTATCAGTTTGTACATTTATCATGAAAGGGGAGAAAATAAAACACACTTTAAGACATAAGTGGTATAATTTACTGGCAACCCTGCTGATACTTTCTACAGCTCTCTTCCTGGCAATAGAAAAGTTCAGTGCTTATATCTTTCACATGGTTTGTAGCACACAGACGGATCTTTGACTGCTGGCTCAGGTTATAACAGGAAATAAGATTAGTTACCGTAGCTACGCAGATGACACACAGCTCTACATCACGATGTCAGCAGGTGACTCTAAAGCTATCGATGCACTGACCAGATGCTTAGAAGAAATCAATGATGTGCCAAAACTTCCCCCAGCTGAATAGAAACAGAACTGAAGTTATTATCTTTGGACCTAAAGATGATCTGGAGTCAGTGCACAACTTCAGTTATGACAGCTGGAAACTAGAGATCAGGATATGGGTGTGAACATTCAGAGTCACATAAAGATGGTTATAAAGTCGGACTTCTATGACCCACAGAACATTTCTAGGATTAAAGGACTAATGTCTCAGCAAGATCTAGAAAAACAGCCATTTGTTTATTTTTAGTTGCAACAGTGTCTTCACATGTCTGCCAAAGAGAAAAGTCAATCCTCCAGCTGAACCAGAACGCTGCTGCTGGTGTTCTGACTAGAACCAGGAAGACAGACCCCATCGACCCAGTCCTAAAGTATTTACACCGACTCCCTGTAGCTCAGAGAACAGACAGTAAAATACTGCTGGGAGTTTATGAATCACCGAGCGGTTTAGCACAATACACTAAAGATCTGTTGTTGTATCAACCTTCCAGACCTCTCAAATCTTCTGGTTCTGGTTCTGCATCTTCAGAACCAGAACCAAACATAGTGAAAAAGCATTCAGCTTCTATGCACCTCAAATTTGGAATAAACTTCCAGAAACCTGCAAAACAGCTGAAACAATGAGTTTCTTTAAAAACACACCTGTGTAGAGTTGTTTTTGTACCATAATAAATGGAACATTGACCAACATGTTTTATGTTTATTGATGATTTTAATGAAGGAATTTGACAAAATATAATGTTTGTTATTGGTTTTCACAGCTGTTGACTGCACAGTGTGTTATGATGTTCTTTATGTTTTCACAATGAAAAGCACTTTGAACTGTTCTGTTTCAAATTAACCTGACTGATAGAAATAATAAAAAAACTAACTTACTAGTAACTTTCAGCAAGATATAGAAGCTTTTTTTTAATGTCAATAATTCCTCAATATTGATGAAAACATATTAGTATAATCATCTATAAATATCTTTTTTCTAACTGAAATAATCTGCCAGAAGAACCAGGACTTTTTCATCAAGATGAAGCTTAAAACAAGGTTCATTATTTTGCTGAAAGGTTACTTGTGAATCACTTCTGTCTTACTTCAAGCGTACTAAAACGTTTGCACTAGAAACTAGAACAAAAATACTTGGTACTATATTGTTCTTTTGCACTGATCTCATTTCATTCAAATTTGGGGCTAAACTAAATAGCTTATTTAATCATTCTAATCATTTCTTATGAATTAGTCTGGCTTGATTTCATCACCTCTTACTTAAAAGCTGAAACACTAAGAACTTTCAGATCTGGGCTCATTTGTTTTTAACAGATTTCTATCTTTTTGGTGAAGAAATGACAAAACGAGTCACTGAACTTCTTCAGTAACGTGTTGCTGACGGTTAAAACTGTTCTCTTAACATGTTTGTCCTGTTAAGTAAAAGAGGAAAACAGTATATAGAACAGCAGATTTTAAAACTGAATTTAAAAAAGAAACAAAAGAGAAAAAAAAAACAGATTTTCTATTTCTTTAACATAACTCCCAACAAATTCGCCGTCGCTCCCGTAAAGCTGCCCCGCCGATGGGCCGCGACGTTTCCCCCCCACAAAGCGTAAATGGTTTCAGAGTCTCTGTGTTGTTTCTAAAAGCCTCACTGTCTGATAACAGGGAGGAGTGCTTTTCTTTTTTTTTCCTTTTTAAAAAAAAAAAAACATTCCTCACATCAATTATTTCATACGGCTGTGTTGGAAATAAGCTTTTTCAATTTGGAGACACGACTTCAATTGACTCGTTGAATAATACAGGACAGCAAGTGAAGCAACTCCCCGTATTTACCCCCGTGGAGTTCATCCCAAATACTTTCGAACTATTTCAGCCGGGCATAAAGGAATCATGAAAAAGCCCCGGCGCTCCCCCTGTGTCCCCCCTTTTTTTTTTTTGCGCGGGGAGTGGAACCAGAGTCTTCATATGAAAACTTCAAATATTTCCTGTAGAACCAACGCAATGGCGACGGGTGGGATGAGGAACGGGGGGGGGGGGGGAGTTCATTTACACTTTACTCACTTTCTTTGCTTTCATTCTTCAACCCTCAGAAGTGTCTCTTCTCTGTTACATCGAAAGTCAAAAGGAGGACTGAAGAGAAGAATCTTTTCTTCTTTTCTCCTCTTTTTTTTTTTTTTTTTTTAAAGAAGCACATTCCCTGTGAGCTACAGAGACTTAGAATGGTTAGACAATTTAATTGGATAAAAGGAAAAGATTAAAGCGGCCCTGACTCCGTTCCATAAATAATTGATTTCTAATGTATTTGTAGTGGCAGTGAGATGCCGTTGTTTGGGATTGGGGGATGTTGAGTGGCAGAACGCTTCAGATTTCCCTCAGTCTTTGCCTTCTTTGTTTTTTCATGCCGTGAGATTGAAGCGGCATGAAAGGCGGAGAGGGAGCACACTTGCAGCTCAATTTGATCTTACATAGTCAGAAATCAAAGATCGTGCATGTAAAGAAGGATCGCAAGGAACTTTTTTTTTTCCTTTTTTCTTTTTTTTTTTTTGTGGGAGACCAAACTTTTCACACAATGTAACCAAAGGATACAAATTCTGCTGGTGCAACCCTTGCAAACTCCCCGAAGGCAAAGCTAGCGACTGCACCTGATATCCAAAACTAATAAAAGAAGCTCCACATCCATTTTGGGATTTCATTTCAACTTCTGTGCTTGGATTAAAACATCTGATAGATGAGTTGGTAGGGGAGGAAAAAGACACAACATTTTAAATCTTTACATCACTGCAAACGAAGAATCAAAAAAAACCCACATCAAACAGAAATGTGCGTCATTTAAGCGCGCCTTCGACCTTTTCACATTTAGTCACGTTACGGACGATTAAATCACAAGAGCAGATCTATTGAACACCTGGCTGTCCTCCTGAACCGACAGGCTGAAGAAGCAGCCGGTACGCACTCTGCCCATCTGAAGGAAGTCATGTTCTGCCCCAAGCCGTACAGAAGCCACAGCAAATACTTAGAGCAAACCCAGCAAATTTAAACTACTGAATAGCCACAAAATTCATTAAAAGTACAAAAGTTACTTTGTGATTGGGGTAAGACTTTATTTAACAGGATCTGCATAAGACTGAGAAGCCTGTCATGAACATGAAGGAGTCTTTATGAATGTTTATGACTGTTCTTATGAAGTGTCAATTGGTAAATAGGGACACCTTTAACGTTGCTTTAAAGTTGCATTAAAAGTCCATAAAAAGTGCCAACTTTGTATTAATTTGTAAATAATGACATGCTAATGCAAAGTTGGCACTTTTAATGCAACTTTAAAGCAACTTTGCATTAATAGTGTCATTGACAACAGTGAAACATTCATAAAGACTCCATGTTCATAACAGGTGTTATGTTTATGACAGTGTCTTGTCAATCTTGTGTTCACCCCGTTTATAAAGTGTTATCATGATTTATTTTGTTTGTTTGTTTTACCTGCTCAAGGCTTTGTTAGCTGTGAGACGTCGAGCGGCTAGCGCCTTTCTTTCTCGTTTATAAATTATTGGACTACTTATTCTTATTAAACACGGGGAACCAATATGTAGTTTTATACTTTTACCTTTTTGTCATTCTTTTGCTTTGTCATTTTGTTTGTATTTCCTTCTAATTCATGTAGAGCACTTTGAACAGCCTTGTTGCTGAAAATGTGCTATGAAACTATAAAATGAGTTTTTCTTACCTTACCTCTGCCTACATTTCTCAGAATGCTGTACGGTTCTAGATTGGAGTTCAGTGAAATTATTGAGCATTTTCTAATGATACTGATCACGTCTCCATAGCGATATATATCGCTATTTATTCATTGCCCAGTCCAAAGTCTTGAGAATCTAACTTGAAATGTTCCGTTCACAAAAAATCATCATTCAGCCTGAGCTGCTGAACAAAGAAGAAAGGACAAAACGTAGTGCAGAGCTTCACAGTTATACACTACTGAACTACTATCACATAAAAACCTAATTAAATGCATTCAAGCTGAAAAACCTCTAGGAATAACAGTTAACTCTACGAAACACTGTAGTCTGATTCTAAGACCTCAGCAGCTAAAACCGGGTTCAACAACAGGATGAAAAAGTTCTTGACCTAAGCAGTGGGCCACTGAGTGTCTGACAGAAACAAAGCAAATGAAAAGAAGTCCAACCACCAGCCGCCGATGAGCCAGAGGCCACAATTTGTGCGTTTTCATCTCTTCGCCCTCTGGGGTTCATCTTGGCTGTTGCTTCGGCCTGACAACGCCGCGGCCCTGCAGTCGGCACGAAACGACAAGAGAAATAGCTGTCATTGCTTGCGTTTCAATCTCCGAACGCTTCCGTCCCCGGAATCTCATTCTCAGCGTCAGCAAAAAAAAAAAAGAAAAAAAAGAACGGTCTGCAGAAGTGCTCGGGCGACGGTGGAGAGGACGGAGGGGAGGCCAGGCGGTGCCATAAAGCATTAC
Organism: Poeciliopsis retropinna; assembly: GCA_010277075.1. Taxonomy (NCBI): domain Eukaryota; kingdom Metazoa; phylum Chordata; class Actinopteri; order Cyprinodontiformes; family Poeciliidae; genus Poeciliopsis; species Poeciliopsis retropinna. The sequence continues at coordinate 24,660,548 of VMRM01000003.1, forward strand.
GGCTCGGCCTATCAGGGCCAACGGCCGGCAGCGAAGAGGGGGCAGGGAGGAGGCGGTGTAGGTTACATGTTTTGGGAGCAGGTTGGCAGGGGCGACATGGAGGAGCGCCAGGGAGCGAGGACAGGTAAGCATGTTTGTCTCCGTGTTCACGCCGCTGCTTATCGGCGCGCACCAGTGCGAGCTCCGGCGCGCCGGCTCGTTGTTCCGCGGTCAAACGTTCACTCGCGAGCGAAATCAAGCAGCGTGAGCGCCCGCGAGCCTCAGCTGGACTCGCACGCCAGCTGATCTTGCAAGCCTCACTGGAGCTGTCTGATGGAGGCAGAGCGGCGAGCATCGAGCCTGGCGGGAGAGAGAGAGAAGAGGAGAGGAGGAGAGGCAGGGAGGAGGGGAAGGGCGGTCACCTTATATGAACCGATGCCAAAAAAGCGCTGAGAAAAGAAACCCCACGCTGGCTGGCAGCTGAGAGACTAGAAAGCAGTGAGGAGAGGTCAGCGGATGGGGACGTCAAAAAAAAAAAAAAGAAGGCAGTGAAGTCTCATAAACTACTACAAATTTTGAGCAGAAAGCTAAAAAATAATGATTAAGTATAGGGGAAAAAAACACACCACATGAACAATACAGAGAGAAACGATGACACGGCAGAAAAACGGCTCTCCTCCCATTCATAAAAGGACCCAATTGTAGGCAGTTTAAAACAGCACACAAAAGCTTGCTGGGTTTTGCAGAATTTCCTTCAATTTGGTAAATTTGTAGATTAAGACTGAAAGCATTTCATGTTATTTCCATGAGAGAAATAAAAAGGCTCTTAGAAGTCAAATCCGGCGCTTCCCTGACAGGGATGCAGGGTTTCTCTTGTAAAAGGCGGCTATAATGGATCATCCTCAGGTATTGTGTTGGATAATTTAGCCCTTTGCTGTCATACATTGTAATCCACTGTAGGTGGTATAGTGATGCTGGGGCTTAAGACAAGTTGCCATGTCACCAGACTGCTGTGTGTGCTCGCCTCCTCCCCCTGGGTGGTCCGTGACCCCCTTCTAGCAGCATTATCCTTCTGTCTCACAGCCACTGCTGGATGCTTTCATTTCATTAAAAAAAAAAAAAAAAAAAAAAGGTAGAAACCTCCAGTCGTGGTCCCCTGGTAGCCTCCACATGGGGTTTAATACGGCCTGTCATAGTAATTACTGACTGCAATGTGTATATAGACGTCCTGAGCCTGATTTGCAGTGTTCGCTACGTGGGAACGCTTCCCAGATTTGAGCCAACATGATGTCGGAATAAGCAGCGGGACGGCTAGCAGCGTGGTGTGAGCTGGGCTAGCATCCGGAGCGCTTCGCTAAAGAGACACAGAGACAAAGGAAGATGCTGAGACATCATCTGACGCTTCTGAACCACAGCCACGCGCCGCACCAGCTGACTTCTACTGTCAGAGTGAGATTAGATGACGCACAGGTAACTTCTGAAAGACACCCTGCTGGATCTTAAATCAACTTTTTTGAGCTTTACGTCATGTCCTAATCATATTCCTTTATTAAAAACATAGCTGGAGTTTTGCCAATCCAGGTATGCATGTGTGAAAAATCCTCTTCATCTCCCGTGGCAAACATTCAACTGTGTAAAACGTCTGGGTGGACCTAGCCCCGCCTTCCAGACGAAGCTCCTCCTTGGAGCTACAGTTTCCAAGCTTTATAGAATCCCCCACTCAGCTCCTTCAGACTAGTCAGCAGCTATTAGCAAACACCTGGTAGAACTTCGTATCTACTGAGCTCATTATAGGAACTACTTCTCAGTGAAACAATGATAAAAATGTTGTTAAAGGGTTAATAGAGGAGTCAAGGTATGATGACTTCCTGAAGGCGGAGTTTCAGAAAGAGCAGGAGTTTTTAAAGAGACAAAGTCAAATTTCTTTTAAGTCATCCTTGGTATGTGTAGCATTTTATAACAACTAAAAGTAACACAGTTACTTGCTTGTGCTATAAAATGGCACTATATGTCTGGAAAACGCGTAACACTTAGCCACTTTTATACATACAGACGCCACCAGTCCCAAATCTTTATTTGTGAAATAAAATTGAAAGTAGTTCAGATTTTATTTGCTTGATATTTAAATGTTAGGAATAGCTTGGCAAGGTCCATGCAGCTGTACAGATGTGCTAAAGACAAAAAGAAACTCAAAGTTTCTTTTGACACTGATTTTCTGTCAGTACTGGAAGTTTAATTAGGATTTTAATAACAATTCTGAGAAAATGTGGCTGACCTTGATATCAATATATTTTACATTACATATACTGTTGGATTTTAAACACACTAACCTGTCTCCTTTCACTCTTCTAACCTGTGCATGTCAATGCAATTAGCATTGACTGATTAGCACATCAGTTCCAGAACTCTGCTTTAATACCTTTATGAATCATCTACTTTATATCTGGTATGCCAAGATGATACAGTATTATATATAGTACAGTACATGTAGCGCTGCACAGTGGGGGCCGCATTGGAGCATTGCATTTGGATTTGAATCCCAGCCTGCCTGGGGTTTAAATATTCTTCTCCCTAAGTGGGTTTTCTCCAGGTACTCCAACTTCCTCCACACACAGTCCATTAACATGACTGTTAGGTTAATTAGTCTGAGTTATCAAGCTAAGAAATAAACTCACAACCCGTCCAGGGTGGAAAATTATGTGATTTTTATGGTTGAAAAAGGGATGCAACATCCCCCCACGACTGCCTTATACGATCCGTTTTGAGCAATTCTTTTGATTTCCACGTTACGTCTTATATCTTGAATATTTTTTCCACAAACGAGCAAACCTTACAGCCAAAGCTATTAAACCTGGGCTGCACCATCACATTGCTAACAGGTGTTGTAAATTCACTCCAGACAAATTTGTAGCAACCAAGGTTAAACACTGAAGCTGTTCGGTCAGAGCTGGTATATTCATTTCACTTTTAAAATGCAAAAGCAAAAAAGAAAGGTTTCAGGGTCCTTGGAAAGCAGAAAACGCTGGATTACATTGAAGCAGACATCTTGAATCCAAGGCGAGACCGAGGTGAAAGTAATCAGGAAAGCAGTAAACGGCAAAAACTATTAGACACACAAAAAAAACAGAGATTCTGAGAAAAACAAAAGTGGGGAGAGTGAAATGAGCAGCAAATAGCAGGATGGTTGGCGCGTCTGAGGCACACCTTGACGTTGAAGAAGGTTGGCCAAAGGCACTTCGGAAGTCGGGAGTGAGAACATGTCAAGGAAGATGATTGGGTAAAAAGGGAGTGTGGAAGGGTTGAAAGGGGGTGACACAAAGGTTTTCGCTCTGACACACATCCCACTCGTTATGACATGTAGAGGCACATCTAAAAGCAAACTCCTGAGAGACTGCTGAGGGCGACCTCAGTAAAATGCAAATGAGCTCCACCGGAGCGCCGTCGACGCCGCGCAAAGCTGTCTAAACCGGAGGGTCTATTAATACATTAAGTCGTGATGTTTCTGTTGTGTTCGGGAGAATCGGGGAGAGCGGGAAACTCAACTTTCTGTGACCCAGTTACCTCGGTGTGGATACATTCCGACTCCTCTGGCCCGTGGAGTTACCGGAGTCTCCGCCGCCAATCGTGTCTCTTCCAAGATTCCTCATGAACTTTTCATGCCGGGCGTCTAATAAATTATGAGGCCTCCTCCAGCTGACGTGAGGAAGGGCTGCCTTTTCTTTTCCCTTTTCTCACTCTTATCAAAAAAAGACAAAAAAAAAAAAATAAAGGAAACATGAAGAGGGCTCTTTCCCGACAGTTGAGAGTCCATGACGCGAATCTTTCCGCTAATTTGTAATGACTTCCTCTCTCCACGACCTGACAGTAACACTTACTGCGACGGCTCGACAAAAAAAAAATCCCACTGGAAAATCTCTCTCTGTATAAATATTGATTGGGTATAAAAAATTTCACACTTATGTTAATTCTGTTCTATACAGAACAACACCCAGGAATCAGGGAATCACATGCAGGAATTCCCAAAACGTTACATGGGTGTAGAAGAAGAAGAAGAAGAAGAAAAAGTGATATTCTGCAGTAGAAGACTGCATAAGTATCATCATCACTAATTGTGAATAATGCAGAGCATCTGATCCGTTCAATTATTCAGCTTTACGTCCCGGTTTTTGGTTGACAGAAACGTAGCGACGACAAAATATTGTAAGTTCCCTCCGATGCACGAATGCCAAGGCATCTGAGTAGCTGTGTCTTATTAGATTTCCACAAACACAGTACACCTACGCGCAACCTAAGTGGATTAAATATGACGGATGATGACATTTGGAGAAAAGGCTCTTTCAGATTACTCAAATCTAATCTGGAACTCTAAATCAGGACTAATCAGTTGCTTTTCAAAGAAGCTTCAATCATTGGGGAACGGGGAAGGGAAGGGAGGGAATTTTCTGGCTTGCAAACCGGGTTTCTCACAAGAAAAGACGTTCTCCTATAGTGCACCATCTTTTATCCCAACTCCCCACCACCACCACTCCTCCACCTCCTGCTTCTCTACCACTTTAGGAGAACGACAGATTTCTGCACTCTCTTTTTTTCTTTTTAAAGGAGAACTCTTCAAAGACTTGTCCGGTGTAATTGCCGGACGGCGCGTCCTGCGGAACTCGGGAAGCTCGGACGAATCTGATGAAAAGTTTCCTGGTGACATCACAGAGCGTAACGCTAATTCGGTCGAATTAACCCCCTCTGGACCGACGGGAACCCGCGAAACGGCCTCTCCGGATCGGAGTGCATCAAAGACGCTCAGTGACGGGGCTGAGGCCGCTGCAGAATGGAGACGGCGATCCGGTCCGGTCGCGCGTTGAGAGATCGCAGCCACTGCTTTGATTAATCTCGCTAATTACTAGCCTCAGGGTGTCAACAGCGACACGCGGCAGAAAGAGCCGCGGCTTGCGTGCTGCTGGATTCTTTGTAATTACAAAAAAAAAATGTCTCCTGCTCTGGGACTCTCGTTTCTCCCCACAGCCCTGGACGTACAGTAGGAGCCGGGCCGGACCGGAGCTCATTTATCCATAACGGGGGAGACACTGTGTACATTATTCAGCGGGGGAGGAGACGCAGAGCAGCGAGCCTCTACGCTTGAACTCTCTGCTAATGAGTCCCAGCAGTCACCTCAGTCGTGGGCTTTTTGCCCTCCTCTCTTCCCGTCTCTCAGCTCACTCAGCTGTTGCCTTGTCTAACCACAACATGACACCCCCCACCACCACCAACCCCCTCTTCCCTCTCCTCTCCTCTGCTCAGGCGACAGTCAGCTGGAAGTGAACACGCCAACTTGCTCCGGCTACCTCGAGTCACTTGTGACCCGTTTTTCAAACTTCCATGTTTGCTCCTTCATTTCCCACTGTATAGACCTTTGCCACAGCGGAAAAGATCGGTTTCACTTGTGTATCGGCTGATCGCCGATATCCCAAAATTCAGGAAATTGGGGCCAATTTATCGGTGCGCCTGCACCAGGACTTTATAGGAACACTTTCTGTTGCAATTACTTAATAATAACAATGAAGCAATCACACATAAGCACAACTGGAGTCTTAAAAGGATTTTTTTTCTGTTCTTATTTCAAGCTTGCCACATAATTCATGAATTGAGTGACTGCTTTTGTGCCATGCGTTCCCTCCACCATGCTTCACAGTGCTGACGGTGTACCTCAGGGTCATGTGTGGTTACTTTTTTTCCCCACAAGACGTTTTGCATAAAGGAAAAGAAGTTAAAATGTTGGGTAACTTTTTAAGGCTGCATAAGGCTGACATGATGCAGTCATAAACATGACAAAACACTTAGTGTGAATATGAAGGAGTCTTGATGAATGTATCATGACTGTTTTCATGAAGTGTCATTTGTTAAATAATAACACTTTTAATACAAAGTTACATTAAATGCTGCATTACAAGTGTCAACTTTGCATTATTTGGCAAATAATGACATTTTAATCCAAAGTTGCATGAAAACTTGCATTAAAACTGTCATTATTTACCGAATGACACCTCACACCTCAACAGTCAGAAGCATCCGTGCAGACTCCTTCATGTTCATGACTCATGTTATGTCATGTCAGTCTTATGCACACGCCTTGAAATAAAGTGATTCCAATTTTTGTGTTTGCTGCGTCTCCTTCATGGCTCGTCAGCAAACCGAATACTTTTTTTTCTCTTCGTACGTCTTTTCTGATCACAGGAACTAATAGCCGCCCTCATCCCACCTGTCGCTCCAGAGGCGAGCCCGCATCTCGTTTCAGCCAGGAGATCCATTTGACCCAATGTCTAATGTGAACCAATTAAGGTCTTTACATGCGCGCGCGCTCCGCGACGTGGAGCCGAATCGCTCTTAATACTGGTTAAATACACGTCCCTGCTGCTATAATACACCTACACACACTACAGCGGTGTGTGCCGTGTGATTATGAGGCGATATAAAGCCTTCTGCAGAACCTGACTGAATGAGCTATCTAATGGGCATGGGAACTAATTCCAGGGCAAAGGGGATTAAAGGCTAAAGCAAGAGGGAGCAGCGCGGGGCTGGCGCTCTCTGGCAGCTCAGAGTGCAGAGGGCGGAAAAACAGAGATGATGTATAAACGCACAGAATCCTTGCCTCCTGAATCCTATTTTGCAGAATAGCATTAAAACTGGCATCTTGTTTAATCCTGACAGTTCTATATTTTCAGACGGGGTGAAGGTGGAACAGGGGGGATGGGGGGGAGAATTAAATATTTAGTGATTCAGCCAAGAGGAGGGAAATAAAGGAAAATATTCTAAAGGAAAATATTCAGTAAGCCTCGCAATTTGCTGAAAATCTACATTTTTATTTATTTTTTGTCAGTGATTACATCTATTGCCTGTGAAATAATTGACAGAAGCCATCTTGGCAGTTTAGAGAGTCCACAGCTGAAGCCAGAAGTTTACATACACTGAATAAAAAGACGGATGGATTTTTTTTTTTTTCACTGCCTGAAGTCAAATCAGACCAAACTTCTCTTTTTATTTAGGTAAATTAGAACAAAATTAGTTTTACTTGTTATATGACAATAGTGAGAGAATGAATATGTCAGAGATTTATTTATGGATGTCTTCAGAATCAGAAGTTTATGTTGGTTTCCTCTGTGTTTGGTAGCATTGTCTTTGAGCTGAATGACTGGGGTCAAACTTTTTGGGTTTCCTTCTAGAAGATTCTCGAGACAGTTTGATGGAGTTCTGGTCCTCCTGACAGAACCGGTGGCTGCCTCACTCACACACACATTTTCAGATCCACCCACAACTTCTCCATAAAACAGAGCGGAGATTTGTGATGACAAAACTAAAAGATTGACTTTGTTGTCCTTAAGTCACTTTGCAACCACTTCGACAGGATGCTGAGGGTTCCTGTCCATTTGGAAGACCAATCTGTGCCTGAGCTTTTACTTCCTGGTTGATGTCTTCAGACGATGCTTCAATAGTTCTACACCGTGTTCCTTCCTCATGATTGGTGCATTATTTTATGAAGTGCAACCGTTCCTCCTGCAGCATAACAGTCCCACAAAATGATGCAGCTACATCACAGTTAGGATGGTACAAGTATCCCGGTTTATCCTCCAAATGTAATGATGGTCATTATGGCCAAGCAGTTCAACTTTAGTTTTATCAGACCACAGGACACGTGACCAAAAATGAAGGTATTTGTCCCAATGTGCATTTGGTAAATGTAATCTGGAGCAAATATCTTAATACACTTGAAATAAGACAAAATTAGCTTACAAGTAACTTTTAAAGAAAATATAGGAGCTTGTTTTAAATAAATAATTCCTTAATTTATGCGAAAAAGTTCTGGTTCCACTGGCAGACTACTTTACTTATAATAAGATATTTTCACCTTGTTATAAGTGAAATAATCTGCCAGTGGAATTGGCATTTTTTCATCAATCTTAAGAAATTATTGGCTTAAAAGCTCCAATTTCTTCCTGAAAAGTTACTTGTAAGTTCATTTTGTCTGTTTTGAAGTGAGCCACTAAAAACTAGACCACAAACAAATGTTAAGACTTTGTGTTTTTGCAATGAACACAAAGTCCATTGTGTTCATTGCATTGGTTATAGAGACACTTTCTAAAAATGGCTTCTGGTGATGCCAAGCTAAACTATTGGGCCTAATCTGGAAAACTGTCCTGTGATTCTGATAACCCACCAGCCCACATGCTCACGGCTCGCAGGCTCACACTGGAAGGAGTGTGTCTGTTTTTCTTCCAGCTCCACTAAATGTCACAGTGAAAAACACACAGCGTGCGGCCGTTGCACTATTATTTACATAATTACGCCAATGAAACGTGTTTAAATAGCTTTCTGTTTTCTCCGCAAAGCTCTCATCAGCAGTCATTACGCATGCATCAGGTGTCCATTCAGACAGCGTTTCTTCGAGCACCTATGACAGCCGCTATTATGAGGAGGCTGTTGTCATGCCAGCGGCACTTTGAGCCGAGGATACGAGTCCAGAAATAGTTAAACCTGCTGTTCAGCTCCATTCAAAACACAATTACAGGAAGCGACTCTTTAAATTGTGCCACAGTCCAACGCGGAGGCCATGAATCACCAGGGTGAGCGACTCCCAGCAAGAAGAAAACTTCAGATTAGCTTATGTGTATTCCATTTTTTTTATTTTTTTTTAAAATTATTTTTCGATTAGCGGTTATGGAGCTGGACCGTTTGGATTCTCTGCTCTGTTAATTCGAGATGCTGGAGGAAAAGGAAGCCCGCTTTTAATCTTGAGGTAATCTTGGCCAAAACATGAGGAAAAAAAAAAAAAATCTACCTGAAATCAGTCAAAAAAAAAAAAAAGTAAATGATTCTCGTCAAGAAGATATAATTGCATAATTTTTATATAGAAATGTCAAACAACAGAATCTGGACATGTATAATTTACAATTTTGATACCATACTTATGCCTAGGGCTGCAGCTAATGATTATTTTAGTAATCAATTATTCTGTCGGTTATTTTCATGATGATTCGGATGAAAAAAAATGGCAAAATCTGCACATTTTTACATTTAACCACTTCAGCCCGTTTTTGTACATAAGAAGTTCATTAAAAATGCAAATATACAAATAATTCATTTCCTTTTTTAAATAATAAAATAAGTATTTTTGTTGCCTAAAATGCTACGACACAGCAATCGTTCAGCGAACGCTTGACATGTGAAGCGTACATGATATGACACAGTCATAAACATGACAAAACACTTGTCAGGCTCAACTAAGCTTGTCACAAAAGGCAACAAGTCAATTCATTGCATGATAAATTAAAATGTGCTCAATAATTTCAATTTGGACAATCAGAGAAACTCTCCAGTTTAATATTGTTGAAATATTTGACACCCAGAACTAATTTTCTTTTGACAAAAATAAATAATTAGCTGTGAAATGCAATTTTGGCAACAGAGACTTGATAATTATTGTTGTTTCGGTTGTTTTCTTTGTTTATTTTGGATATTTAAAATGTCGTCCAGTTCCAGTATTAAAAGTTCTTTAAAGAATAAAGTTATTTGATCTTTGAGATCTTTTAACGCACAGAAAAAATTGTTATAACCAACTTAGGCTCAGCTCCATCTGCTATGATTAACAATAATACAGTAATGGATAATCTGTTGATTGTTTTTTTGGATTAGCCAGTTAATAACTGGACATTAAAGGTGTTTCAGAGGTTTTTTTGGGTTTTTTTGTTTTTGTTTTTTAGAGAATTTAAACCAGGTGAAGCTAAAACTCTGCCACTTTAAGAGTTCTTTAATTTTCAGGCAAAGTTTATTTATTTATTCATTTTTATCTGAAATACAGAATGTGTGTATTTCTTTGTACAGGTACAGGTTTGGTTTAATTACTGCTCTGACTACATGGCTCCTTCAGCAAATTGAGGTTTTTTTTTGAGTTTGTATACTCAAAGTTAATTATTAATCGAACATCAAGTTAATTGACAATTAGTAACCAATTAATCGTTACTAATCCGATTAATCGTTTCGGTGAGCTTCAGAAGAGGTCACTCCTTCACAAACGGTCCGTTTCTCCGCTGCGGTTCAAACCTTTTCATTCTTGACTGGAGCAAATACTTTCAGGGGAATTGAGAGTAAAAGCATTGAGGCCATTTTTATTTTATAAACAGAACAGAAACGAGGCGAAGTGATTACATCAACAGAGGGGAAAAAAAACACTCAGTTTATGAAAACATTTTACTTCTTCAAGTTTCCATCTTTTCCATAATTGGCCCAATTGCACCGAAGAAACAACCAGCACCGGGGAGCTAAAGGCACTGATGTCAATAAGAAAAGGTCAAAACCCTGATTGTTCCTCCGGTTTTACTTGGAAAGATACACAAAGAAGAAAAAGATAATGGAGGGTTCTAATGCTTTCACACTGATGTGCATAGAAATGAACTGTTCTGTTTGTGTTAAAAACACAAAATAATCTGGGATTTATAAAACTCTTTGGCGGCTGCACAAAAAATAAATAAAAAGTTTGGGGTTGGAGGAGTTTTCTTCTTTAGGAGATCATTAAAACAGGAAGACAAGGAGCAGATAAACTGCGGACGTCTTACCGAAATATTCGTCGGATGGAGGGTTGTCCATGTCGAACAGCATCTTTTTGGTCAGGCGCGCTAGTTCGTCCTCTGGGTGCGCCGCTGGAGCTCCGCCCTGGGGGAAAAAAAAACCACACAAATAGTCGAGGTTAAAACCTGAACGAGAGAAGAAAACTCGAGCACAGTCTCGAGGGCCAAACAAAACTCACTGAGAGCAATTAACATGCAGCGTATGCTTTTGCCTTCTGGGATATCTGACCCTGGTTGAGGGCCCAGACCAGAAGGTTTGCTTTTGTACCAAATAAACCCAAAAAAACCAACAGTGACCCCCTGACTGAATCTGAAAGAAGAGGTAAATATCATCAGAAAGCTGCTTTCAAGCGGGGAGCGTTTGGGGAGGCAGGTCAGGTGAGGGGTATTTAGATGAGATCTGAAATGGATTCTAGATTCGGTGACATAACCCTCTGAAGTCGTCTCCTTCCTATAAGCCCGCCCTCCTCCTTATCGCGCCGTCTCTGACATCTGTCCTCTGTCTGTTCTGCTTCAGGGCTGACGTGTCGCGTTTGACATTTTCTGCCAATCATCCTTTAGAGCTTGAAGAGGAATAAATAAATACATTTCAAAAAGCCTGTTCTGCTCCGGCTCCGATCCCTCGTCTCAGGTGCCTGTTTGTCCTTTTTCGGGGATCCTTCCGGGGCGATGCGTTGGATTCTCTCTGTTTTGCTGAGCGGAGAGGCTTTTTTTTTTTTCTTCAGATAACGGCCAGATGTCGATGGCCTTCCTAGATCTTTGCAGCAGATTTGATTTTCAATAACCCAGAAATCTGGGCCGACCTTTGAGCGGCTTCTAATTGTGACACCTGGGAGAGGTCGCTGTAGTTTCCGTCTCTTTTATTCACACTTTCACGCGCAAATCTGCATCTTCAATAAAAGATGTGATTAAAACATACTTGTGAAGGCAGAATACGTGGGTAATTATCCTGCAGTTATCGAATGTGTATTATTTGACTGTTTACCTCTAACCTTTAGGTACTTAGCCTGCGTATAATGAGGGATCCAAAATTCACCCTGGGAAATTCATTACACTTTATCTATTGATATTTATGTTTTTCAGTAAAATGTCAACAATGATTATGAAAAGCTTTTGTGTTTTCTATCTAAAGGGCAGAGAGGTGTTCACGGTACAAAGCAGAGTATTCAATATTGAATAGAATCCATAGAGATCAATAAAGTGAATTTCACTCTTCCAAAATTACTGTTGTTAAAGCAACGTCACAAAAATGTCACGCAGCACAAAAATCAATAAACAGATGAAGAATTTTGTTTCACCTGCCGTGACAGTAGCTGATGGGAACGACGACGACGTGTTAGGGCTAAATGTAGATCAGATTTTTAAAAAAGCAAGAGTAAATTTCCGACAAAAAAAAAAACTTAAGATTTTGAGATTACTTTCTGAAATTTTCTCGAAAAAGACTTTGCTACAAAAATAGAAAATTTAATGGCTTTTGAAACTCAGATGTTTCTGGGTTTTTTCTAGAAAGTTTCTCAGATTATTCTCAAAATGTCTGAGTTTCTACTAGCAACTGTTCAACTTTTCAAAGTCAGAAATTTCACATTACCTTTTAAAAAATTTCTATTTTTAAGCTCAAAAGGAATTTTTCCAGCAAATTTTCAACTTTTCAAACTCAGAAACGTCTGAGCTTCTTCAAGACTCTAAAAAATTTTGAGTATTTTCGTAACAAATTTTTGACAAATTTTCAAAAATGAATTTGATTTTTCCAGTTAAATTTTTTTTTGTCAGAAACTTACTCTGAATGTTTTTTTCTTTAAATCTTAAATTAACTATCTTTTGCTGCACAGTATTGATGTTAAGTCAAGCAGGAAGAGCTGAGCTTTTAACACATTGATGTTGGAAGGATTTTTCAGCTGCAAATGACAAAGCATTCACTAAATGAATGCTACATTTAGGCAATAAAATATTTATTTTCTTATTTAAAAAAGGAATCGATTTGCTGATTTACATCTTTAAAAGCATTTCTAGCATTTTATTAAATGGTTAAGTAAAAAATGGGAAGAATGTGCAATTTTTTAAATGCGATTAATCAATTAATCGCCAGAATAATCAATAAAATAATCATTAGTCAGAGCCCCAACGAGGACTGAACCATTTCACCAACTAACAGCTTTCCTGAATTATATGTTCAATCTGCCTTCTCCTGCCGTTTACTGGCATACTAGAACAGAAAACAACACATTTCCATTTGGTCAAAAATCAACATCCGTTTTCCATTTCTAACCATTATGATCCACTTAAAGCACATCTCTCTGACGCGCCATACCCAAACAATCGAAAAAGCCTTTTTTTTTTTTTTTTTTTTTTTCTTTTGCTTCGCCGTGCTTGAGTTTTCCCCGCAAGCCGTGGGAGGGTTCGCTCGCCATCACGCTGCAGCTCCATGGGGCACACAGAGGTGAGAGAGAAAATGGGCTCATCATAAGGCTCCGCTTGGGAGCTGTGCAGAACTTAAGACCGATGAGCACAAGACGCGCTAGACGTCTTTGAAAAACACTCATGAATTTAAGAAAAAAACCCTTTGCCGATATGTACGAACGATGTGAAGATGTGGTAAATTATTGAGATGATGTAAGAAGATGTAGACTCAACGTTCCATATGGAAGGCGAAGGAATATTTTGTTTAGATGGACCGACAGATTTAGAGTGTTATTTGTTACAATGATTTGGATTTATGCCTGAAATTAGCACATTTTTGTTTAGTATCATTACAATTTTTTTTTTCAGAGTTGCGTAAGAACAGATAACTGCTCAGGTGCACACACACGTTTCTGCTTATGTCAAGGGTCATAATGTTTTGCTGGAACTCTTACAATGCGTCGCCTCATATTTACACTGGGGGGAAACAGGAAGTCACGGCGTACTCGAAACAAGTTCATAGAAACTCTGGTTGCATTAAAGCTAAATGTGGATAGTAAAATATTTCAGTTACTTCTACTTTAAAGGTATAGTTTGGTCACAATGACTGTACCACAGGTGATTTTGTTAAAAACACTATTTTAAGAGAATAAATGCACAGAAATTCTTAAACAATTTTCGGTTGTGGATTTAAGCTCCTGCACTTAAAGGAAATCCTTGGATTAGAATGATGTTTGTTCTCGGCTTAATTTGACATTTAGCAATTATATTTTAAGGACGATTAACAATCCAATGTCATTAATTAGTTTTTACACCTAAATATCTTTTGACCTTTCAGCTGTGGTCTGTAACTCATACAGGCTTGGTTTCACTCCTTATAAATATTGTTCACAAGACTTGAGTCACAGAAAAGTTAAGTCACGAGTTAAAGTCAGAAATGTTGTTTTTTTGTTACCACAACCTCTGAAGAACTATGCTAACTAAACTAATACTTTTCTAATATCCCGTAGAAGCTACCTGGTCCTCATAGGTAGATATTAATATAAACAACCCAAACAACACTGGAGCCATTTTGATGTACATCAAACGTGCTTCACTTCAAACGAAAGCTGAACTTAACGCCAGAGAAGAAAGCATAAATACTGTCAACTGATTTAGTCATTTCAAGGTTGTCTCCACCTATAGGTGTGGCCTAGGCATTACAGGATTCTGATTTGATTCCTAGATGCAACATAAACTGAGATTTTTTAAAATCTAAACCGGAGGAAAAAATATCTGTTAAAAACATAACGTGCAGTGTAGCCAAAAGCTCTACTATTTTTCTAACTTACGTGGCCAGCCAACTGTGCTGCAGAGTTACCACTAGTTTGTGCTAAAGCTAGCTACTGCTTTTCTAACTTACATTAGCAGCTGACTATGCTGCAGAGTTACCACTAGCTTGTGCATAAACAGGAACTACACATTTTAGACAATCTGATTTATCTGTGTAAGAGGTTAGATTGGGCCTAAAAAAAAAAATCCAACCCGGCCTGGCCCAACCCAAACATCAAGAAAATAACTCTGGCCTGAGTTCATGCCATAAATCTAAACTCTAATCTGTGTTACTCATCACCAAAAAGTGTTTTTTGTTTTTTTTTTTTAATCTAATTTATCTTTTGGCAGAAAAAGGCTATTAGTTTGGTAAGTTGACGTTATAACTCAGTCCTCTCCCATTACTGGAAATTCTTCTGCTGGAAATCCAAATTTGGCTCCAAAGGGATGTGAGCCAACATCAGTCCAAAAGCATCAAATGCACAGACATGATATTCTGCAATCTGACTCACTGTATATGTAGAACCTGTATAATAGAATACAGAGCTATTCCAATTCACAGCACAGGCCATCCATATGTACTTTATATCCAGAGGGAGTGAAAACCGCTAAGCTCTGCTTACTGCCCACCATGGATCTCGGAGTGTAAACTTTATGACGCATGGCTGCTGCTTGGCCCGGCTCAGGATGCGGCCCCGCTGATAAAGGAAGCTCAGACAGTAGGCCTCATTAGCTGTGAGGGATCAACATGTCGGACAGAGGAGCGTGTCTGCCCTGCAGGAGCACTTTCTTTCTAGAAAGCAGCTGGGCCGGGATTCCTTGGCACCATGCGCCCCGCTCAGCCGTTATTAGCCCGGATCGCATGATGGGAGGATTAGTGGGAGATGAAAGGGGAGCTCTCCTCAGTGCTCCAGTATTTCTTTGTTCTCACCTTTAAATGCCGCGGCTTTTCTTAGAAACTGCTCACTGACCAAAAGGTGCCACGCGCCAGAAATAGACACAACAACAAGCCACACAACGTAGAAAGGCGGTAAATCTCTTTTAGAGTTCCCTTCGCCTCGCAGAAGGTCTGATTCTGTCAACCCGTGCTGTTAATTTAAGACAGTCAAGTAGACAGTTGAACACGGTTAATCTTCGCTCCACATCAAAAGCGGGTTGGAGAGCGAACGAAATGCACCCATTACCAGAAACAGACTCTTGACTTTAAGCTTCATTTATATCTTATCCGGCTCGCCGCCGCCCCGCAGCAACGCTCTGCCAGAGAGTTTAAAGCACCTTGTTAGGGAGTCTTTTGTGACAGCATGGAATAATTTTTCACTTGAATAAGAGAAAGAAATTGCTTCCCTGCGTGCTTTATGATTGCTTTGCGGCTCCTGTTCAGCTTTTCAGAGACAACAATGGGAGCTGTAAGGCAGCTGTGCGTGCGGCGGGCGCGAGTTTTTTTTCCAGTTATGTCTGGCTTGGTTCGGTAAATTGTTTTGCCTGCGCCCTCAGGACACTCAGGCCCCGGTTTCATTGAAGTTGGGGCTTAAATTTAGCGGTGACTGGGTTAACAGCTGCACCTGTTGTCTTCTCTTATGTACAACGAGTCTGAAAAGGCAGAAGGGGGACGGTGGGGGTTCAGGTCATCCGTCTGCTTTCTTTCATCAGCAGTGATCCTCCTTGAAAGCCGAACGCCCTCGGACGGACCGAGGCTTCAGAGGCTTCTAAATGCCAGAGCACTTGTCATCAAAAAATAACAATAAGACGTGAAAGCGGCCGCTGCTCGATGCGTAACGACGGACTCTGGGAGCTGGTCGCTGCCCGGCTGCCGAGTCTATGAATAAAGCTGTGAGGCGCGCTCAATGTGGAATTGGCATTGTGTCAAGAGTGATTAAGTGAGTGGTGGAGTGGACGTGGGTGGGAAGAAAGCTGGAGGGAGAGGGGTGGCGGAGGGATGGTTTTGCTCGTGAGACGTTCTCACCTGATGCCCTGACTGTCCTGCCAGGATCCAAACCTCAGGGCCTCTGTTTTCCCACCAAAGTGACAACAACTACTGCTCACAGGGCATCAGAGGTGCAACAGAGGAGGGCGACGCAACAAGAAGCTGACCGTGTTTTACACCTCACTGCCCCTCCGCCCCAATGGTGCGGATCGAGAGGGACGTAAAGATCTGGACTGTCACCACAATGCAACTCACAGGTCGCTCTCCGGTCCGCTTCAACCCAAAGGAAGTGGAGCTGAAGACAGGAGGTGATTGGTCAAGAACAGAAGTTACTGCTGTAGAAACTTAACTGTTATAGGAAGATTTGGCCTGTAGCATTTCACATCTAAAAGTGTTACGTAATCAGTAGCCTGAATTACTGCACCAACAATTTGGTACAGCAATACGCTGCAGGTTTGGCAGCGTATTGCCAAACCTGCGACAGCAATAAATAAATCAACATGATGAATCAGGAAGACTTTTTTTTTTTAGCTTTACATCATGTTATAATTTTATTCCCTCATCTAAAAGTGTCGTTTTGATTCTTTCAAGCTGCTTCAAGATGTTTTAGAAATCCTTTCATCTGCCTTGGCAACCATTCAGCTGTGTAAAATGACTGGGTGAACCCAGCGCCACAACCTTAAGAGCTGCAGTTTCCAAGCTACCAAACGTCCGGCTCACAGAGCAGCACTCACCCAAGACACTCAGCTCCTTCAGACTAGCCAGGAGCAATTAGCAAACATCTGGTGGAACTGAGCATCTGCAGAGCTCATTATTCTGCTACTTCTCAGTACAAAGTTGGTAAAAACAATAAAAGGTTAATAGTTAATGTTGTGTTGACTTCCTGGAGGTGGAGTGTCAGAAAGAACAGGAGCTTCTTAAAGGGGCAGAAGCCCAACTTCAAGGTGTTAAATTACAAAATCAATTTTATTTGAAGTCATATTTGATAAATACAGCATTTGTATAACAACTGAAGGTAACATAGTTACTTCACTGTGCTATAAAATGATTGTATGTGGCAGGAAAACACACAGTACTGCCCCTTTAAGATCTTGTTCTGTGCACCTGCCCCTCCAAATGTCTCTGCACGGCCCTGTCTACTTAGTTTCTGTGTTTGAAGATGATTCAGAACCTCTCTGATCCACATCCAGAACTAAACTTGCTGCCCGTCTCCCATTAAAATACCGGCTGTGATGGGAGATAGTGGTAATAGTTATAGCTTGTCAAGATGTAACATGGGCCAACATAGACAAAAGGAACTGTGATAGATCCTGACTATGATTCTTCTTCTACCTTTAGTTGAAACAGCACTCTTGTCTACAGCAATATCCTTTGTTTGGACTTTTGATCCTGGATTTTCTGACTCAACCTTGCTGCAATCCCCCTGCCCCCCAAAGTGTCTCTCTTTAGGCTACAATAAAAAAGAATTGCTAGTTTAAGAGCCAAAAAGACAATTTTACCTTTTCACACAAAATAGTTTTCTTTGTAAAAACTGTCGTTCATTTAAAAGGAAGGTTTCTTTACGTGAACTCATCGCTTTGGGAAGTAGTAGCTCTGAGCAAGAGGTTCAGGCCACTAACATCAACACTTGTAGGCAGGGGGTCAGAGCAGGCAAACATGGGGACCATGTGCAAGGTGATTGGAGTATGACTCAGTTGTACATAGTAAAACTGCAGGTCTGGACAGTCCGGACAAGTGTTTTATTAAGTGATGACCCCCTATGTAATCATGTGACATGAGAAAAACATAATGTCTCAAGGAAGTCAATGGGACAACCAGCAGCTATTAATTTTCTTCAATCAAGGTCAGCAACGTCCAGACCCTGAACAGGTGAAAACATGGTGACTGCTGTGTGTGTGTGGTTCACTGCGAGGTTGTTATTCAAACAGGTCATCTTTATGGGGCAATGACATCAAAACATTCCTCCCCTTGCTTTAAACTTTAAGCTATATCTTTGTGTCTTGCTGACAGTGTAAAGTGAATGTTCATTTCCTAAGCATCAACTAAAATTGTTTTATTTTGACATTCTGTTCAACTGCTGTGCAATAAATTACATGCGAGATTTTAACTAAACATAATAGTCTGATTTGTTCAGAAAATGAATTATTATGGGGTCTCAGAGGTTTTACTGAATAAAGTTTTGTAAATGTTTAATATTTTACTGGTCAGGAATCCTTTTTTGACTTTATTCACAGCAACGACGACAAGAACTTTGTCTGAAACCGTGTGCCGTCTTTCAACAAATTTATGCAAAACAAAAAACACAAAACAAAATATAGCTTACAAAAGAAATATACTTTGTATTTGTGTTGTACTGAACCTTTTCTAAATAAGAAAATTGAAGATAAATGACTCAGTGAAAATCAGCAGCATGCGGCTGCACCAGCTCCATCTGTCGAAGGGCCAAATTTCTATTATTCTTGAACTGCAGCTGGGGAGCCACACATGGCCTCTGCCCTGCCTGGGCTAAACATCCCTGATCAAAACTAAGACTCTTGTTTTTTGTGGGGGTTTTGTACCATATTCACTCTGCAATCCTTTATTACCCCTTAGTTATTGCCCTATAGTGGTTAAAGCACTTCCCGATGTGGACTAGGGGTCTAATATGGGTGGGTTAAATTCAGACCCCCTTACGTGTTGAGACCTTTCAACTCACCGTGAGGAACAAATGTTCTTGGAGGACATGGGTTAGGTCAGGTGGTCTCTCTAAACTGACCTTACAAGTAACTATGGGTCATGCATGGTTGGTTGTCATGTGTCGGTCTGTAGCTTCTGGACCGCAACAGGTGGATGGAGGTACAGTAACATGGGGAGTTGCTATTAACTTGTGCCGCTTAGGCCTTGTTCAAAAGAAATCATAATTATTCCAAATGTACGAAGGTGTCACTTTGGTGAAAATGCATAATATTTTCCCAGACATGTCATGAACTACACAAAACAACCCAAAACAAAGTATGTGGAACAGTAGTGCTGCTAAAGAAAAACAAAGACGATGAAGTGCGTGAATGTTTGGATTATGGGTGGAAGCGTTGGTGTGTGTATTTAGGTTAAGAGGTGGGTTATATGTCATCATGTGTAGAAATGACCCTCCATGAGAACCTGTTTGGTATTGTTTCCAGGCACCTAAAGTTTTTACTTGTGACACAAGAATGAAACATTTTAGTCTTGCCACCAACAAATAACATTTAAAAAACAGCGGTAGTAAACTTTTTTTTTCAAAATTCCAATAATCTAGTGTCCCATTTTGATTGAAAAAGGTCTAAAACAACCTCTGCTACTTGCTGACTTGATTTTCTTGGCCATCTAATAATGGAAGATGCAGTTCGCTCAGGTTTATTGACTGACGAAGGCCTACGTTGTGACGGACAGTAACATTTTGATGACTTAAAAGTTGTACCCTCCTAATTAGGTCAGTCCTTTTTCTTCTTTTGCTTTGTCCAAATGCAACAATGAGATCAAGCAGGATAAACAACACCACCAACAAACCCCCCCACTAAGCTGAATGTGACAGCAACAAGAGAGGAAGCAGAGCCCCAACAAACAACAGCTAAACCCTAATCTGTGTCTGTATACCTGCAGCCATCAATCAGCCTCATAGTGCCTCTGTTCTGCTCACCAATGCCAAACTGCACTTCAAACCTCAAGCAGCAGCCTTACCTTTAATAACGGCTCAACATTCCCGTGCACCATCAGCACAAACTCAAGAGAGACATAAACACTCGCAGCCATATTTATCCACAGATTAAATGATGATGGACTTCACAATGGAAAATGCTCTTTACTGTCAATGGAGCTGCAGCTTTAAGTCAGGCTTCAGTCGGCTCAATCTGACATCCCGCTTCCTTTTGTCTCCCCAAATCACAATGGAATTATCTGAAATGGACAGAGGGCCCTGAAAAAGCAAATAAGGCCTATTAAGGGGTAATAATAAAACCCAGCAACAAGCAAATGGACCACTGCATTAGTGAGGGTTCATGAGGGGATTGGACCTTTATTATTGGATTGAAAACGTCTAAAAATACGTATTTGTTGCCGCAACACTAAACGAGCGATTACAGCAGCTTAGGCGACTCAGTTTTACCACAACAATGAACGGATTGCTGGATCGGGCCCACTCTCCGTTCCGGGGAGTTTCTGCACGCTTCCTGCATGTCTCTGTGTGTGTTGACAACCGAACGGCCAAGTCGCTTTTAATTTGAGCCTTTCATTAGGACAAAAACACCAATCATCTGGTTCTTCCTCGGGGGAAACTCAAACTTGGATGAGCAACACAAAACCACTCATTATGTCAAGTTAAAGAAAACACAGCACTTCAGGACATTTGTGCTGATTGCTGGAGATTTTGAGCACACTGCTTTGTAAGTCCAGCATTCCAGCAATATTATTCCTCTTAGGAACTTGTAGAACAGCACTGAAGAGGTATTCAGCACAGTGAAATTGCACGAGCCCTATGGTGTGGTATCAGTGCCTAAATTAAGGCTATTGTCGCATGAGGCTATATTTCCATTCCAAAACCAGCTACAGATCTGATTATTTATAGTCCAGCCCCAGCAACTGAGCAATCGCCAGAGGTGAGTGGCCGGCGTTGGCAATTGAGAAAATTACTCACTTGCCTTAGCATCAGAGACGCTAGTGACTACTATGCCTGGTGACCCGCTTCATTCTCTTCTTCCTCTGCTGGCCACTAGCATGGATAGGCTAGCGTTAGCATTGGATCGGGTGGCAACTAGCATGCCTAGGCTGGTCATCTGCGACTCGTACTTTCTTCTTTAAAGGAAACTTTATCAAGAAAACCGATGGGCAAACAACAAGGTTTTCCAACCGTCTCGGACTTTCCGGGACGTCCCGTAATTTTAGCCAAATTGAAGTGTCCCGTACAGTACGCTCTTTAGCCAGTATTCTGAATGCTATCTGCAATTTCTTTTAACAAACACTAGATGGCACTCCTCTCCTTAAACAACATTACCTAGAATAAAAATTGGCGTTGAAGTAGAAAGCGCGCCCCGGCTGAGCTTCTGAGTCTTCGAATGAGTTTTTAAGTCAGAAGCCACAACTACAGGTGCTCAGTTGGCAAGTCTACATACAACATCTGAAAGAACCACACTTTAGATGCAGTAGTATGTGTTATTTTCACAGTTTTCTGTAATACAATGTGATGCCAGCATAAACATAATGTATTATACGGAGCTGAAGTTAGCTTGTACTGGCAGTATTCACAATTAATGGCCACCACCATGCTTTCTTTTTTTTTTTTTTGTTTTGTTACACATTTCATTTGCAGTTCATTTATTCATCTCATAATGTTTTGTGACATTTTGTAAAGCTACTTTACGTATTTTATGGACTTTTATTTTTTAACTTTGTTTTTTTTTCAGGGTCTTTTTGTATATGTTTTCATATAATAAATAACATAATAGATAAAACAGACAAAAACTCCTAGTTAATTTTTTTTTTTATTTCATGGGAACACTTTTTTATTTTATGGAGTATTTATTAATTATTTATCAATAACAGTATTTATATATTTAGTTATGAATGAAATGTTTATGAGAATTCTTGAAATCTGGCTGAATTTCAAGTATAAATAATTTGTAATAAAGTCAGATTTTTATGTTTTTTACTGGAAGGCATAGGAATCTCACTTTGACTTGACTACTCATTTATTTATGCTGTTCACTTTGACTTTGGGGGGTTACAATGCTGAAAACCAGGTCCATACATGTACAGAGAATGGCTTTACTTGAGCCAATGCTGCAGTTTCACGGCCGTCCCTTTTATTTAAGTTTGCTTTCCGGTGACACAGCAGATCACTTTCACAGAAAAGTGGCGCAGTGACTCAGTCAGAAGCCTGACCAGGCACATTTCAGACGAACAGGGAGCCCACTCGCCCTTCTGATTGCAGGTGCTCCACTTAAGATGCAAAACTAAACAGCATAATTTCCCGAGCTAAAGCTGCCCCGTCACTTTTCCATCAGCCGCATTATCGATTCATTTCATGCAAATGCACACAAAAGGGGGTCTGAATATATTTGTGGCTTTATGTAATCCAGTTGATGAATTTGCTTGCCTGCAATGCTAAACAGGTTATGAGTAATCTGCGCCGCGTTACACTTTGAGGAGAACCATTACAGCGCTGCAAAAATTAAGCTCAGGGCTACGTTCTGAGGAGGCACAGATAAAGTATACATTCTCTCCAAACAAAATAGGTCATGCTGTTTCAGCTCCAATTAAATGCTGAAGAAAAATAATAATAAAAAAAATATCAGTCAACCGTAGAGCAGCTGTGTACAGAGCAGATAATTAAAAATTAACCGATTCTATAACTGACGGGTTTTTATGTTTTTTTTTTTTTTTTTTTTTCCCACAGAAGCTCAAATTTGTGGCATTAACAGAATTCGCATATTATGATCGACCCGGGTGCGTTCGCGAGGCACAGACGTATGTACAAGGGTCTTTCCACGCATGGAAGATGGTGCGTGCATAAAAACTAGGTCATCTGTTCAGAACTGACACATCCCCCTGCAAACAGATATGTGAAAATCAGAGAGAGTCGAAGAGAGAGGGGTGCCACGAGCAATCTGGGGAGAAAAAACACCCCCAGAAAAAACAACCACAACAACAAATGACTGCACAAATTGCCGGGACTGAGATAAAACTTATTTGGCACCTCTCGGTGTACCATTACAGTCCTGTGAACTGCTGCAAACGCCATATTAAAACAGGATGCAGGTTTTCCTGGTTTTGGGCGAGAGAGCCGCGCCTCCGTCCGGCTCCGGCCTCATCTGGGAACCTGGGATCTATATTTAAGGCCCCGTGCGGCGGACATAATGACGGCCCGCACGGGTCAGTCTCCTCAAGTCCATGTCCTGGCAACGAGCGCTTCCCTTCTGCGATCCGCGCCGCCGTCCACCTCCTGTGTAATTTCACCTCCTCGGCAAAATAAAACCATGATTTATCCGTGTCACTCTCCACCTCTAAACATCATCTGGATGACAGTCTGACCCAACAGCCAACACCTCAGAGGGAGGAGGTGGGGACGCTTCCTTGATTAAACGGAGATGTGGAAGAGAAAAGAAAAAAAAAAAAAAAGAGAAGAAGTTTAGAAAGTGCACACGTTTCAGAGTCTCCAACCCGGGGGAGGAATAAAAGCCCCCCTATTTGTGGGCAGGAGGAGGATGTGAGGAGCTCAGGGAGGAAGAAAGTTTCTGCAACTCTCCGTAAACAACAGGGGAACTTATTTGTGAGCTTTGCTCTGATTGGGGTGGTGGTGGGGCGGCGGTGGGGTGTATGCACATGAAGAGCCAACAGGGGACACTGTTCATACAGAGGAAGATGGGTTTGGTTGGGGCTCTACAAGTCTGAAGCCTGCTTCCAATCATACGGAGTAGTTAATGTGTCTGGATGTGGATTATCGCGGTCAGATTCAGTTTACACAAGATCCCTGTTTATTTTAAGCTGCAGCTTAAATGATAAATTTCTCTAGATTTTGTCACGTTTTTCTATAAAACGCAAATTTCCATGTGTTTTAACGAGATCTAATGTGGCAAGCGGGGAAAATTTGTGAAGCGCAGAAAAGACGAGACACATTTTGTTAAAAATAAATGACAAACAAATTCATGACTGATCTTTTCTTAAATTTGCTTTTCGGAGACACACCAGATTTGACTTTGACTGGGATTCACATAAGCCATTGTTTTTTTGTTGTTGTTTTCTTTACGTCCTGTGGCATTATGAGCCGTTTGAGTGGCGCAGCAGATTTACTTTCACAAGTGAAGCATTACAGCTATTGCCATGTTGCTCCACTTGATATATATATATATATATATATATATATATATAAGAAACTTAAGTAGAAATTGTTTGGAATTTATTTCAGCTGCAACAGATGGAGACGGCTTAAAGTGAAAAAAGGAGATAAGAGAGGAAGAAGAGAGAACAAGTCAACACTCTTAAGTCTGCTCCGACACCTGCAGAAAGACAAAAAAAAAACTAAACCGAGAGACCACAGCAACAAACAATCATATAATAACGTCACTAAAACGTACACTGTAAAATGAACACAAGATGTTTTAGTGGCAAACGCAGCCAAGCGTAGTGTTTCAATTATTTAAATGGGTGGCTTCCAATTGTGTGATTTAGGTCCCTTAATTTAATGTAAATCAGCTTTCCGTAGGTTTGGAAACTTTTATTTTCGTCAATTATTCTCACTTTGTTTCTCATTTCACATGTCAGACCTGAAATGCAAGTACAGTCAAGGCTTCTAAAAACAAAAAAAAAAAAGTTCATATGGAATTTAAAGAGATAAGTGAAAATCCATTCATTAAAAGAGTTTTGTTCAGATCAAAACCTTTGCAGCCCAACGAGACAAACATCAGCTTCTCTCCTCTGCAGACACCGGAGCAGAGCTGATCAGCCAAGAACAAACTCAGCTGGGATATTTCACATTGCTCCAGCTCACTGGGCTGCAATGACAGCTATCGATCCGGTGGGTTATTTAGCAGCTGTGCTGTTTGTCTCACAGGGTCAGGAGGTGAACGGGACGGCAGGGAGGGAGGTATTTAAGAGCAGGCAGAGTGACAAACACCTTAAAAAAAACCAAAAAAAAAAAAAAAACACTCCATGGTTGGGAGTGAAGCGGCCAATCGGCAGCTGAGTAATCCAAACGTGACATTAAGCTCAGAACCTCCAGAGTGAAATCAACAGGCTGATGTGGAAACCAAAACAGTTTGTCACACAGCTGACTTCATCTGCTTTTACACTCCTACTGTCATCAGATCCTTAGAAATTCTGACTTTAGCTCAACACACTGACCCCACAAGTCAGGGTTTTGTGTGTGTGTGTGCGTGCGTGCGTGTGTGTGTGTGTGGTGTCACTTTGTTCTTGGACTGTGTCGGGGAAATCCAGATTCTTCATTTTCATAACATTTGTGCTGCAATACTAGTAAAAAGTGTAGAGTACGCTGCAAAAACTGAAATCTGACTTTGGCTAAACATGTCAGGTTAAAGGGATTTATGCTTCTTTCTACTCTGTTAAGATACTTTTTTCCAATAAGGTTTTAATGTTAGAAAATATTCTAATTTCCCATCATCAAAATCCTTTTCAGAATATTTCTAGAGCTCTCTCAATAAGACATTAAAACTCAATATTAAGAATTTATTAGTATATGCTAGAAACTAGAAACTCAATAGTTACAAAGAAACTTCACAACCATTTCACGCATTCATCCGTATTTGTGCTATTGTTGCTTCTAACATTTGTTTACTGTTACATTTTTTTCTTGAAAGGGAGGGTAAAGTTTAGTATCATGTTTCCAGTAGCTAACCAGCAGGGGCAGAGCTGTACTAGCTTGATAAACTTGGAGAAAACTCAAATCCTTTTAAAACCTTTATCCATCAGAGATAGCAGTTTACTCCATGTGTGCTAATTTCTACTAAACAGGAAGAGGCTTGCAGCAATGCTACTTTAAAATCTTTGAGTAACACAACTCCGCGTTGGCCCTCCCGGCTCTGATCTCTCTCGTTAATAACTCTACTGGAGGTCCGTTGATGAGCAGCAAAACCGTTTCAAACATGGAAGCGACCGCTGATGTGTTGCTATGAGAAAGACGTCTATAAACAGACCCACATCGAGTTACAGACTTCAAGGATCAGGTCCAGCAGAGTGACCTTTTCTCTATAAAGGAGTCAGTAAACAGATCCACTGGGGACCACCACCATGAACTGTGTCATTTGACAACATGGTCGGTGGCACAGCAGTAATTTTAAACAGCACCACGTACATGCCGAATGCCAGGAGAGCCTAACTGATCCCCGTCGCCGAGCTCGACCCGCTTTGGAGCAGGAAAAACTTGTGATGTTCCTACAGGAGAATGTGCGCTGCATCATTACAAGGCGGTCAGTCAGTCAACTGATACGAGGCCACAGATTTAGTATTCCTAACTAACATGAGCTTCAGGGTGAGAGGCTGGAACTGCCTTATGTGGTGCCCTTAATTGTGCATTACCGGAGCTCTGCTCAAACTCCACTTATCACACACTTTCATGTCTGATTTTAGTAATTACGTTTTTTTCACAGCCTTAATGTACAAGTAGAACTAGAGGAATGGTGAAAATGGATACAAATCCTTAAATGTGCTCATCCCAGTATAGCGATAGCTCAACCAGTGCTGTCATCAGATTAGCATAGCTAAACTGAAATCTGTAGACACCGTGTTAGAGAAAAAAACTCACTCTCATTTGTCTCATAAAAATAGTAATACGTTATTTAAATAAAACACAACTCCAAAAAACAGAAATTGCTACATCAGACACATTGTCATCAGACAGGTTGCCATCGTTATTGTCTGAACTATTGTGTTCAAAAAATCAAGTTCAAAAAAGTGTCACCCTGCAGAAGAAGGCAAAACTTCATGACAACAAAACTGCTCAATATTTCTGAGAAATCTCAACTCTGACTCAAAGTAACATCAAGTTGCTATGGGCATACTAATTCAATTAGGAAACAAACTCTAAGCTGCTAATGTGATGGTAGCCATGTAGCTAAGTTTTATACTCTTACTTTGAAGTAGGAAAGGAAATAGTTCTCCAGTGTCCGCTTTGTGCTGACTCGACTAACAAAGCCGGTTCACACTGACTGTGCGCTCTGAATAAAAACAATAGAAAAGCTTTATCTGCATTGTAAGAACGCCACAATTAGCTAACTGTTAGCCGCTAATTATGCTAATGTTGACATTTGCGTCAGAGCTTCTTATCAGCACTTTTTTTTAGTGCTGATAAGCCAGTAATTTGTTGAAAATTACTGGCTCAAAATCAAAACCACACACACTCCATAAATATTACCTGGCTCTTACTAAAACTCAACAGTTTCTATGAAACATAGAGTAAGATTGATTAAACTTTCATTCCATTTGTGAAGATACAAAAGAGAGCATTTTCAGTCCATTTTACAGTATAAACACCACCTAAAAATTGAACAAGCATAAAATTAATTGGGTTATTGTACACCGTCTACAGCTTCCTTAAAACAGTTTATCATTTTTGAAAACATAAAAGGTTTGTTAATTTAAGCAGTGTTTTATTAATACTGGGTTATCCTGTGGGTTGACTGTATTGTTAGAAACATGGACAAAAAATAATAATCTTTGGCATAGATCTTGTCCAACTGAACTGAAAACTCCACTAGATGTAAAAAAAAAAAAAAAAAAAAAGGGAATTTTCTGCATATATTAAAATATACTTGAAGTGCAGGAGGAGCACAAAAAAAATTGAAAGACAGAGAGCACTGAGGTATAACTGGAGTATTAATTGTCTAACATAAGCTGGTTTGCTTTAAAACAACAACAAAAAAAAAGAGGTAAAAATCACGCTTATGTTTTTAAATGGGCTGTCAAGACAATATCCCAGAGAAACTGCCTGGAAAATGTTCTAATTATACTCTTAGGTTCATTACCTGAACACATCCAGCCACTCACCCACACACAGGCTTATTTTCTACAGGCATGATTTTTCAGAGAGCTACTGTATGCTACTAAATAAAAGAAAGTGCCGGACAGAAATACACAATGCGTCCTTTATGCGAAATGGCATTTGAACGACAAATGAATACACGTGTTTATGAAAGACGCTTGAATTTGAGGCAGCTTTTTTTAATCTCACTTTGTTGACGTGGTAAAAAATAGAGAACGGCTTTAAGATTTTTCTCAGAAAGTATTTATTGGTTTTTAATGCTGCTGCCAGAGGGAAATTTCTGTCCAGAAGAGTGTAAAGAGAAGAAAGATTATATTTAGAGGAGCTCCCTCTATGATGGCACTGTGAAGAAATTAAGCTAGACTGAGGGTTATTTACAACAGAAAAAAAAAACAAACCAATCTGACGGGAATGTTTTGTTTTTTTTCTTAATAGAAAATCTCCAGTAGTGGAAAAAAATAAAAAGAAAGATGGGTTGATTTGTTTGAGTAAAACTGGCAAAGAACAAGTGCAATTTGTTTCAAGGTGTGTCTACACAGTAAAGATCACAGACTTGCAGATAACATGCCTTGATCTTGTTGAAGCCTTGGGCTCCCGCTTTGTAGTTACACATTTTAACTCTGCGCCAGCCGCACAAGCCTCTCTCTGGTGATCTGGAGTAGAGCTGCAAACCCTCCACTCCGTCTGCTTGCATGTTTTCTTTTTGTTTTTTTTTTTAGGTCTGCCCATGCCGTGCCTCTCATGTTTAGGGTAAGTGGGGTCGCCCAACTGAGGTGATGACATCACACGGGAAAAGGTTCACCCCTGATCAACTTACAAGTGCACAGGGTTCAAGTTTAGCAAACAAAACAACCAGCCGTTTCTTGAAAACCATAAAGCTAAACTACAATGACGGTCAATTTGACTGTACGAAAAACACAAAGTTAAATCAACTAATGCCACAATTCAAAACATCAGCCATTAAAAACATGACTGATGAGATGGGACTAAAGGTTTCTGGCATTAGGTTGCAGAAAACATGGAATTTTGCTTGATACATTAGTTTTGTTTCTCTACTTCATGAAAACAGCGTAATGCTTTAAACAAAACTGTTTACCTTCTGGTAATTTGTATTTTGTTGTGCTGTGAAACATCCAGTTTCTTATGAATCATCAGTAAAAACATTCGATAGATTAGTGACATAAAAAAAGGTAAGATATTGTCATTAGGAGTGTGTCAAAAGAAATTCTAGTAAATGTCAGCTACAGCTGCTAATGGGCTGCAAAATTACATTCTTTCACTGGCTTTCACAGAATGTAGAGATGACATTAAAGGTACAGTGTGAAAAAAAGGTTTTACATATTTGCTAAAACTATTATTATGCTGTGGCTGTATAACATGACACAGGTGATCTGTGGAAACATGAAACTCTCTGCCTTCTCCCATGCGCTATTTTTAGAAATACTCCGCTCTGTCAGAAACAACCAATCAGAGTAAGGACGAGGGTCTTAGCGCTGCCAATCACTCTCATGTACTCGCCAGTAATAGTTCTGGGTTTTTCATTATAGTTTAGTTTTACTTTATTGTCACTTTTCGTACAATTCAGTTAGTTTTAATTAGTTTTCAGAGTGTTTGCTTGGTTTTATTAGTTATTAGTTAAATATTGCTTAGTTTCAGTTTAGTTTTTATCAGTTATGGTAATAGTTTTAGTTTTTTCAGACTTTGGTCAATTTTTAGAATTGAAAGAGGTCAAAATATTGAGTTGCGATTATGCATATATTGATAAGGTAACGAATACTTAATAGAAATGTTTTCAATTGTTGCTCAACAACAATAATCGCTGATTCTGGTGTTTTATCCCAACTTTTGCTGTCGTCATTTTGCCGACCAGCATTAAGAGCTGTAATTTGCCGACAGCAGAGGAAAAATGCATGTGTGGGGGCCGAGGGATCTTATTCCATATTGTTATATTATTTTGAAAGGTGAACAAGTAGTTATAAAAACAAAAAACAAAGGATATTTTTGTCTATAATTTGTACGTTTTAGTTTTATAAATGCGCAATGTAATTCCAGCTAGTTTCCCTCATTAATTATCGTTTTTATTTGTTTCAGTTGACAAAAATAGCTTCTCAGTTTCAGTTGTGGTTATGCCGCTGGTGTCAGTCAGCCATGATAACCTTGGAGGCCAGAAAAATGTGAAACGCACTTGAGGTTGACCTTCCAGAGGGCCTTTCACTGTCTGCGGTTCCAAAATAATCCTCGCCTTGTCAAACGTCACTCAAGCTCAAACTGTTACACAAATATACCATCCAGCTTAGCTTTCCTCTAATTTCACAAAACAAGCAAAACAAAAAAAAGACAGAGAGACTCGTAGAAATTGGTATGTTAGCCGGCAAATCTGTAAGAACTGAATTGGAGATCAAGCAGTGATGAAAGTAAGCATCCTTCGTAGTGTGTTGGGATAAGAAGCCATCACACACACACACACACCCACACACACACACCTTGGTGGAGGCTTCAATTCAAGGCGATGCGGGGTGAAGCAAAGTGCAGAGATTACGGGGCTCCAATCCGAGCCGTTTATCTTGGACTTCTAATGAAACTGACCTTCTATGAATACCCCTAATTATGCGAAATGATCCTTTTAATGAAGTCTTCAATCACAGTCACAGATCCCCCAGCTGACAGAGCTGCGGCTGTTACGTAAAAACCGCCGTTCGCCTGAAGAGAGGGGAGGTCAATTTTTCTTTTATTATTGTGACAAATGCTAAATAGTTCCTCTTAATTGACTGCATTTTTGGCTCATTTCCACAACAAATTAACAGAAGAGCGAGCTTTTCAAGCAGATTAAGAGGCGTTTGTAGAAGGTAATGAACATGTCACAACATCGGGTCGAGCAGATGATCGTAAAGTCGGCTTTCTTTCTAATCGGCCTTTCGGAAGATCTCGGCTTAGTTTTTCAGCGACAGATCAGAGATGGCGTTGGCTCCATGATGCAAACGGTTTCGTGTGTTGAATTTTGGGTTTCCAGACATTTTTAAAAGCATGAATTAAAGTAGAGAAGGTGGGGGTTGTTGGAGTTGCCGATGGAGTGTTACCTTGCTTCGCTGCATCCTTGGGAAAGCAAGACAAATATATACATAAAGAGCAAAAGCTATGTCTGCAAAATTAGCAAATTGCTTTTATCTGAAATCAAAGAGACTTCTACAAATCTATTAAACGCCACCTTTTGTTTTCTTTTTTTTTTTTTTTTCGGTTTTGTTTTGTTTTAAATAATGCATCATACTGGGACCAAAGCCAGCTTTTCCAGCAAAATGTAGACTCTTTGTTTTGAACAAATATAATTAGAGTTATTTTTAATGTACTTGCTGCAATGCTGAAGCTAATTTGTCTTTGGTAAAGCGCAGTCCTTGATGAGCTATTCCCCAAGGCTGAGAGGCCCAGTTTGGATTTTTGAACCAGCATAAAATCCTTGAATTAAAGAAAACTCAAGGGCCCTCTACTTTCCAGAGATTGGCGAAGGCTGGGCATGTTGAGATGTGAATAGATGTCTCTGTGGCATCCGCCGCTCCGTTCTGAGCAACAGGACAGGGTTTTTATTATTCCGCTCCATTAAGTTCTGTTCTATTAAATAAAAAAAATAAAAAAAGTCCCAAACACAATCTATTGTTCTGTGATATTTCTGCCCAAATTACATGTCTCTTTATTTCTATACTTGAAAAAACGAATCTGCTTTTTAAATAGTCTACTGAAAGCCAGTTGGAGGACAGCTTTTCATATGAAGGAGGGACAACTACCAAGTTTTTTTTATTTTTTTCATTTTTAAAGTTCATTTTAAATTTTTTTGTATACTGCAGAGAGTACTGGGAAAAGAAAAGTGCACAAAAGAGAAACAGAGAAAGAAAGAGAGCGAGAAAGCAAGCAAGCAAAAGAAAGAACGAATGATAGAGTGAGAGAGCAAGAAAGAAAGACAAATAGAACGAAAGGCAGAAAGAAAGAATGAGTAAGTAAGACAGAGAAAGACAAAGAACAAAAAACAGATCAAAACAAACCAGTTTCTCAGTTGGTGACTGTATGTCGTTTTTATGACCTTTTTTGTGACTTTATGATGTAAAACACTTTGAATCTTTTTGCTTTAATGTGCTTTATGCAAATATCTGTGATTGATTAACACCAAAGTGTTCGAATCAAATTGATTGTCTTCAATAACATCTTAAAGACTCTACATGAGCCTAAGTTCTGATTGCAATGATCCAGGTCCAGAGACAGGTTTGTGCTGGAGCTCAGTGAGCGTCTTACCTTCGGTTGAACATCTGGTCCGGCAGTGTATGGAGCCAAGCTTGGGGGAACATCTGTGATGTAGGTTTTCCTGGGGCCTGGTGGTTGGTACACCGGGGCAGGGGCCGGGTCGGGCCTCCTGGAGCCAACTCCGCCCAGCTGTGGCCCCCCGGGGTACTGCTGCTCCTGATATGCCATGGGGGAGAACCCGGGCTGCGGCGGCCCGTACGCAAAGTCGGGACCTCTGGGCTGCGCGGGCATGTACTGCACCTGAGCGGGGCCGCGGATCGGCTGCTGGCCGTAATGGTGGCCGGCCGGCGCTTGGTGCTGGGGGCCGGGCTGGGCCGACCTCACCTGAACGTTGAAGGTGGGCTGGCTCGGGGTCGACGCTGTGGTGTAGGAGGCCGGGACGGGCTGAGGAGACATGTTGCCTTGAGGCCTGGCGACGGGGCTGACGGAGGGAGGCGGCACGGACGAGACGCCCCCTTGAGGTTGGGGTTTGGGCATCGTCTTCTTGGTGGCGGTCAGAGGCGGCTGATTGGGGATGACCATGCGCTTGTAACCCGTCACCGGAGCATTGGGGGTAGAGCCGGCCGAAGAGCCGGCGTTCTGAGAAACAGCAGAAAAGGTTTGATTCAAAACTCAGAACAAAGTGATTCACTTTCAAAACATTTCTGTATTAAACTCTTAACCTCGGCCCTTCTTGTTTTCAGATTCTAAGCTCTGGAGGAGAGAGCTGGACTATTCACAACTTTCTATTCCAACGTGCTTCTATGCCACCACTTTTGAAATTGTCGTGTTTCCATTAACTCAGAAATGCAATTAAAATCACATGTGAATAAGTTTAACAACGCAATAAGTCACAAAAACAGCAGCCTTCATCCTCCAACCACCTCCTGTTGCCTTCTTCAGGAAGTGAAGAAGGTGTTATTATTTAAATGTTTAAATAATAAGAATTAAATATGATCAAATAGTCCTGGCATGTGACCACTGTAATTACTGTATTTAAGGTCAAATTACATTTAAAAAAAAAAAAAAGTAAGTTGAGGCATTTTAAGGCCTTGATTTTAGATACCTGAATTTCAAACTTTTTAAGAGTTTGTAAGGACACCCTGTGTTAGAAATGTTAAAAACTACAAATCGATTTCCTCTCGCTTCACTACCTTGGTCCACTACCTTGTGCTGTAATGTACAACCTCCCATCTTAAAAAAAAGAGAAAAGTTTAACAAGTTTGAATAGAGCGAGCCACTGTACTTTATGATTCATTCGGCCGCTTTGTGCTGTTGAGGCTTCCTGGACAGCAGAAAAACTACCCCCTCCATGGCTCCCTATAATCTATGGATAATAAAGCGAGAGGGGAGTCAGGAGGGGGAAAAAAATTGCTTGGCAAAGGATACTATGACAGCCGACTGGCAGTGGCAAACGACACTTCTGCTGACACCAGCTGCTTGTACGCTGGAGCTGTTAAATCACTGAAATTTGTGGCGCTGGTGTTCCTGGGAAGAGGTGGCAGTAAAGCAGCAAGCCTCTGCTGAGATCCTGAATGACTGCAGCATTTCGATCCAGTGTCCAACAAAATATAGCAGCTAAAAAATAAATAAATAAAAAATTTTAAAAAAACGCGGGCAAGCAGCAGAGAGCTTCACTGAGATATCAGAGACTCGTACGGCGAGCCTCTCTCTCCAACTGCGTTTTTTTTTTTTTTTTTTTTTTTCACCCTCGCCGCATATTGGTGTCAGACGTTCAACCATTCTAAAAAAGGTCTATCATTAACCTTGGATGGCCTTATTAGGTTACCGCCTGAAGCCAAAACTCTGAGTCAATTAGTAAATTTGCAGCACCACAAGAACAGAAAAAAAAAGAAGAAAAATGAACACTTGTAGCCTTGTCTTCCAAAATGGGGCAATTGCTTCCCCCTCAAAGGTGATCAAAGCTGTGCAGACAAGTCACAAATCGGGAGGTTTTCCTCTAGCTGACAAAAAAAAAAAGAAAAAAAATCAGTGAAAACATACATCACTATGTTATCCTCCTCATGCACACGGATAAAGAAAATTCCAAGTTTTGGTAAAATGCATCAACTTTGTGTAAATCCTATCTAATCTAAGCCCCAAAGGAACCGATGGAAAAAAGCTCCAGAAATTTCTTTTTTTTTTTTTGCACTCTCGCTCTGATTTCTGCCTCACTGATTAGCGCTGATGTTTATTTAAAAAGTGTGTCTGTCTGCATATGTATGGAAACGGCTCCACTATGCCCTTTAGGAAGAGATATTACTTAATTTAAATGTTTCATGGCTTTTAAATACTTGAGATTATTCATTTATCTTTGAGGCCTTAGAACCTACAGTAGCATTTAGTTTGCGCGGAGCAGGCAATGCAAATCGGCCCCCTCAAAACGATTACGCTGTCATGGTGGGTTTTCCACAAATTACATTAAGAGAATAGATTCATCCTTTTCTGGGGGAGGAGTGGAAAGGGAAGAGAGGGGGGTCGGGATGAAATTAATCAAATGTTTTAATATCGGAGCAGAAAATGTCTCTGTAGTGGAAAATACTGCCAAATGAACTGATGCTACAGTTAGTCTTGGATTGGTCAGCTTCAGTGAGATCAAAGGCTGATAGTATCAGGAATAAACAAGATAAAGTAGTGAGTCAGAGAAAATAGATGTCGATTATTATGCAATGTAGTAGAGTATCAACACGACATTAGCAGAAAGAGCACATGGTTTGAACAATCAGCAGTGGTTTGAGTTGGTTGAAAGTCCGGCCAGTGGACCAGTGGAGGTCCCGCCTCGCAACTTATGGGGATTCAAAGATCCGCTGCCGACATGTCTGTGTCAGATACTGCAGCGAGCGTTCGGCGGTCCAGTGGAGTCTACAGCCCCTTTTGGACAATGGTTCTGCAATAAACCTACCGCGCTGTCCTTTCACGTCATAAAAGGTGATTCGTCAAGATCACGGCGGTGTGCGCTCTGACAGGGTCATGTTGAGATTACAGAACCAAAGGGGTGTAGCTTATAAGTTGCAGAAATCATTGTGATGTGTAATGGGCTCGACACACGGGGCGTGATGGACGACAGCGAGCAGCGAAGGTTTTCGGGCATTTGGAGTGAATAAAACAAACTGGATATGATGGCGACAGAAGCGACGCACCAAAAGTTGAGCATCTTTTAACTTCCTTATGTCGCGCCGCAACTGGCTGTCACCTCATCACACAAGTTCCATTGGAAATAAATGGACAGAGAGCAACGTCGCCTTCCTTGGGAAAAGACGGTGAGACTTGGGAAAATCACGGAAGGCGCTGAGCGTATGTCGTGAACCTCATGCAGCAGAGTTATTGAGCACCATCCTGTTATCCACATCAGATTCTGAGCAACATATTTCTCAGAACAGACAGACTTTGGAAGATCCTGCGGTGCCTCTGCTCTCTGTGCTCAAAATGGACTCCTGCGGCTTCTTCGTTTTTTAGCATGTCTCTACGTCACGGTCGCTCCACGATCTCGTATCACTGCTTCATGGTTACTACCTCCTAATGTGGTTCAGGGATTTAATAACCTTGCTCACCGACACCTAACAGGTGCCACTGCTTCGGTAATTTTGTGTTTAAATGTGAAATTCATATAAAAAAGTTTTTTACAAATATGAAAGACTGTATGAGTGTCATGCCTGAGTACTTCGATTAAAGACATATAACAAAATACCTTGAAGAGTTTGAGTGTTCATTGAAGATTTGTCAATTGTGTATAAGCTGTTACTATAAGCCAAAAGTCATGTAGGTAATTCTGGTTTTTGCTAAAACGCAAAAAATATGACGAAAAATCAAAATAAAACTAGGATAAAACCAGAGCAGGAAGCAGTTATGATGGGGGTCGGGCACCACCCACATCCTTCCCTAAACGCTGATTTCTCTGTATCCTCCCTGCAAATGTTGCATCTCCCCCAGGTCACTTTACCAGCTTATTGCCCTCAAGCAAAACACAACCACACCCAGAACAGCAGATGGTGACCTGCAGCTCACCATGAGCAAGAAATGACTTTTTTCATGCAGAATTTTTCTTAATTTTTGAGATTTAGAAATGATATTTCCGTTATGTGGCTTCAACTGATCGTGAAATATGTAAATCTCTAGGCCATTCGTTCCACAGAAAGGTTTTGAATCTTCCGGTGGGGCTCAGTTTTTATGATAAAGTTCATTGGATAAGTCTGATATTATTATCAACGTAAAATTCTACAGCAACACACGTTGCCTCTGGTACTCTACTCGAAGTTTCAGGGGAGGTCGTCATCTTCCTGGTTTAGGTTAAGAAGAATTAAAGAAAAATTAAGAAGAATTAAAAAATAAAAATGAAAAGTTACATTATGATTTCTTGGTCTACTGGATGCATGGAGGCATTTCCTTATCTGTGCAGGTTTAAACCATAAAATATTACCAGCATGATTCCAATGTAATGTTTCTCTATCTGTATGGAAAAAACACATTTTGTGCTGTTGCTACAAGCAAATCTCAATGCCTTTTGTAGAAATCCTGCATTATATTCTTTTGTAAACCTCTCTTCGTCAGAGTGTTAAACCAATCCTAAAATTACATATTTACTCAATAATGCATCAAGAATCGGTTTTAGAACAAAATATGTTACAGCTTTACAGATTGCATTTAAAATCATTTTGTCTTTTGCAGCTGCTGCTACTGAAACAAAGCTCTGTCTACTTTCTTTTATTTACACTTTTTTTTTTTTTTTTTTACCTGAATTCGATTTGAATAAAACACTAACAAAATCCCATTACATTTGCGCTTAAGGGTGAAAGGTCTGTTTTGATGCAGCTCCTGTATATTAGTGGCAGGTTCAGCATACGTGCAGCGTCGGTGCAACTCCCTGCTGTTTCTCCAGCTACACACACACACACACACACATTAATTTCCCAAAAGTTTTCTCCAACACCTTCATAAAAGTTAACCCTCACTCCATACCATAATTCAAACTGACTTAGCAAACAACTTAAGTGTGAAATTTCACAGAGATTCTCAAGAAAGCCTTTCGACACATTAAAAAAGATTAGGAGAGACTATACAAGCCTTGAAGGGGGGCTGAGTAAAACTGTTAACTTTGCACTTCAAACCACACGGGTGAGGGATTTTTTTTTTTTTATTCCCCCCCCTCGCCCCATCTCTTTGTCTTTTTCTTTTTTTATCCAGCGAGCTCGGGAAAAACCCCTAAAGTAGAAGAAGGTCTGGTGGCATCTTTTCAGACTCGTCTAAGGCCTTGGATATTCCTCTCTGTAAGCTTTCTCCTGATTCCCATTCAGCTGCTGTCGCCTCTGCCCTCCATTTGCATCTGCCCGTTTCAGCGCTCACGACGACCGTGGAGGAGTTTATAGTCGACGCCGAGGCACTACCTTATCGATCGGCCTGACCGAGGCGGTCAGGCCGATCGTCTCGATGAGCGGCGGCCGCGTTAAACGAGCCCCAAGCCGCACCACAATCACAAAACACGGGTGTATATGTCCTCTGCCTAAAATAGTCCCAGATAAAGCCAATTAAAAGATGATTAAACATTGTGTTGGGAAATCTCACAAGCCCCGCAGCTGTTTTCTACTATCTCTTTAATTGCTGATAGTGAATTTCTTTTCCGTTTTACACATGGAGAACTTTTTTGGTAATCTGTCTGCATATCTGCTGTTGTTCAGCTACTATTAAGTGACACGCTCAAACGTTTCCACGCACATTCATGAGTCAGAGCACATGTTCGACCAGCCAGCAGAAATGAATTTTTACCAAAATACTACAGTTCTCAAAGGCATTAGCGCTGCTGCCCATTACGCTACTAAGGTGTTTTTGCTGCAATAACAACTCCATGGCACCTTGTTATTAATACTGGGCACATTCACTTTGTTCTTATTTGCAGTAGGAATTCTAAAAATGTGTGCAAAGGAAAAAGTAAGTACATTCTTTAAACAGTAAATGGATAAATGCAAAGAGCAATACAGATTGGACCAATGTGTTGGCAGCATTTGTTCTACATGGTTATGTGTTGCTTCATTCCAAACCTGCAGGACCAAAGCATGTGGCTCAAGTTAAATGGGCGGGATTATGTGTTTTTCAGGCACAGAGTTACTGAGATATTGCTCCTGTAATCAGTTCAGCATAAGTGCAGCTCCACCAGGTGTTTTGCTAATTGCTGCTGGCTAGTCTGAAGGAGCTAATTGGGGTAGTTGTGGGAGGACAGCTGTTGAATGAAAGAATCCAGGCAAAACTCCAGGTGTGTTTTTAATGAGGGAATAACATTATAACATGGTTTAAAGCTCAATTTCACATATTACTATCATTTAATGTGTGGACAAACTTGCCATGTTTATATTTGTGACGGTAGGACAGAAGGGTTTTTGTTTTGGAATTGCGCCATTGTGACAGCTTGCCATGTAGATGGTGTCTAATGGTTGCTATGAGGCCTTGGTGGCCCAAAGATGTCACTCTGCTGAATTCCTAAGGAGGTTTCTCTTTTTACCTCCTTCTACATCCAGATTAGTGTATTTGATGGAAAAATAAAAACAGGAAATGAGTGACTGTCTTATTTACAACTCAAGGACACAGAAAGTAAAAGATTACTCGAAAGTAGTTTGTCAAAACTCTGATTAACTTAAAAAACGTGAAGCATGGACTTTTTCTCTCCAAATAGATTTATTCAACTTACAGGTTGGGTTTTCTCTGTGTGAAATGATGGTACTACAATAAAAAGGCACATTTATTTTAATGCCATTTCTACATGATCTGTCTCACAGATGGCAATAGATTTGTCTGCCTTTACATGAATCCTGGGTGATATTTTCTGGTCCTGTGCCGGAGCAACGCAGAGACTTACATTTGTCACAGTGGCAACATGAAACGAGCGTAAGTGCTGTCTTTTAGTCATGTTTTCATTCCCAGCTGAGGTTTGAGTGGCACCGCTCTCTTCATCTAATCTAATGGCGGCTCTTGTTCAAACTTAATGGCATCTGACAGGAAAATTACACGCAGCAGCTGTTACTGGATTTGAACAGGAACATGTAAGAAAAACCGATTGGGACGCGTTTGTTCAAAAACTAGTTTTGACTCCTTTCTAGAAACAAATGAAAGTATGAGCTGTGTCAATGAAGGTAATATTTTTATTTTGACCAAGTAAAATAAAGTCTGGTAGCACTTTCTTAAAATGATGACATTTTCAACTCCTTTTCCCCTGATTAACTTAAATACTGTCATCAAGTTTTAAATAATCAAAATGATAAACACATTTTCATTTTTTTGACTAGATTTCTTTTAAATTGCCCAATATAATTGCAGCACACATTTTCTCCATTGTGTTTTACAATGTAGGAAATATGACTGCCAGAGATAATCCAGTCAAGACTGTGTCAGCCAATACAGATTTAAGCCAATTGGGATTTAAATAACTGAAAATTTGTTTTCCATGTATTGTTTTAAGAGTAAAGGCACCAGGATACAGAAACTGGAAAAATAACATATTTTGGTAATTAGCCCAGTTAGCATTGTTAGTGCTGCAAAAATATCAATCTCCGATAGATCATCGACTTCATTCTTAATTTCCAGAACATTTCAGAATCAAGCATGCTTCAAAAAAATATGGTTAAAATAAACAGAGAAAACAAATAAAACAGAGAAACTTTGTCAAACTTTATAAGTTATGTTATCTGCTTTAAATAAGATAACGTGAAACGTTAAACATGAAACATCTCTGGGCTTTCGTGTGATTTCAAACACCTCACAGGTGCTAAAACTAGTTAGCTTTGAGACTTCGCTCAGTACCTGCTTCCACGCTGAAGAGTGTTGTGGATAGTGCAACCTTGTAGCAGTTAGGTATGAAAAAGAAACGCCAGCAGATTTCGCACTCTAAATGCCTAAAAAAATAAATTGTACTCAATTTAAAAAAAAAAGATGTCAAAATCATTATCAGTTTGCAATTAAACTAAAGATTATTACATAAATATTGGAATGACGTCATATTTATTGTTCATAAGTTTAAGACAAAAAGAAAATGGTGAAATAGCATTTACATCCACGTCCAGGCAATCGGTTATTCTCATCTTTTCTCTACACACAAAAGCACTCTTTGAAAATTAAACTTCATCTCATGTTATTTTCTAGAAACCAAAAGAACATTCAGCTATAAATGTTTAAAAGGTCGTCAAGCAACCAGTCTGTGCAAGAAAGACGGGTCAAAATATTAGAGCTGTCACAATAAACAGATAACTGAGCAGCACATCCTGTCCTCTGACTCCACTCGGCAGACAGACATAATAACATCAGACATGCAGATTCGTTGATTTTTTAAAAAATTTATTTATTTTTTATTTTTTACCTCAAATGCAGGTCAGGAGATGATGTGGTTGAACATGAAGTTTATGTTTTAAATTTTGGGTTATATAATCTTTTTTAAAAAGCTGGGTTCCAGGGGAAACGGTATGCAAGATTTCTGGGATGATGTAACAACATCATACAAAGTAGGGCGTATTACTCACTGATGCAACTGAAAAAATTATTTTCAGGGCTACCGCGCAGAGAGAGGGGGGAGAAAAAAAAAGTCGATGAGAGTCACCAATCATGACACTTCTGCAGGCTATCTGTACAAAAGAAGGGTATGTGTGTTTTAGCCGCGCTCCCACCGCAGAAACTAATTGTTTCACTCACCTCCTGCAGAACTGCAGGCCAGTCTCTCACCACACGGCCCTGACTCATCCCTAATGAGCTTTCATGCACTCGTGACCCTCTCGCATCCCCCTCCGCTCCCGCTGCGGGAGGCGAAACGCCGTACACTCGGAGGGGAAAGAAAAAGAAAAAGAAAAAAAAAAAAACGTCAGCCGCTTACAGTGTCCGTGTCATCAATCCCTGAAACGGTGACTGTTGCACCAGGAGCCACGGCTGTTTTGCGTGTTAGCTCCCGCGCGTTACCGTAGGGGCGGATGATGTGCAGCGACAGCAGCAGTTGATTTCAGACCTCACAGCGCCGTTTCCAGGACTTTCTGATGTAAGAAGGCAGGTTGCACTGACTGACACGACTTCCTGGATCAAGTTCAATTTATCGTCGCTTCACCGCCATAAATGAAAGACAAAAGGATGATGGATTTTTTTCCCCCCCCTTTCTTTCCTTCCCACTAACAAACAGTGAGATTACAAAACCGAGCGCCTGCGGGCACGCTCGTCTCCCCCACAGTTGGCTGCTCCTGTCAAAACTCAGAACCTGCTGCTGGATTGGTAAATAGACGCCACCGGCGTTATGGTTGCATCTCTGCTTCAGGCACCAACAAACCAATTAGACAATTGCAGCTTAGGAAAATAAACAAATAAATCCATGGTTAGGTTGTAGTGAGAAAAAGACATGCAGCTCCACAGCCACAGGCCCAAACAGAGTGTAAATAACGACCTTTCGCCTTCACCTTCTACCAGAACAACCAAGCTAGCTAGTTAGCTAGACCACTGGAGAACACTGAACTTGGTGTTTTGTTCAAGGTACCAGTTTCAGATTTACGGTCGTACTTGAAATGTGAAGATTTTTACAAAGGTTCTTATTGGAATCTTTGTACATCCGCAACAACAACAACAAAAAAACCTTATTGCAGTTAAAAAACATTTAACATGTTAATATCTCTGACTAATCAAAAATAAGGCACTTAATTAGCTATTAGTAGCTAACATGAGTTGCTTAAGAGTTGGTCATTATCTGCTGTAGTTCAACAGGTTGGGAATCAATATATGATTTTCTGCACACCTTGGTTACAACAAGTGGTTTCTTGAGCTACTGCTGCTGTTCTATCATCTCCAACCTGTCTGTCCATTCCACTCTGACCTCTGTGAGGCATTTTTGTTCATAAAACCACCATTCTATTGCAATTCTCTCTTTTTTGTGCCCTTTTCTGTAAATCCAAAAGGTGAAAATCCATGTTTAAAGTCACCGAAATCCTCTCTCATCCTAACTCTTAGGTTTAGTCTGAACTTCATCACCAGTAGAAGCTTAAATGCATTGATTTCCCGACATGAAATTGGTTATCAAACCATTGAGCAAGAGCGTACAACTCAGACGGCTCAAAGAGGCCGCACAAAACATCCCCTGACTTTGACATTTGGATTGGTTGTAAAACTTCCACCAAGACCACATGGCTGTGTTTCATTTTCCAAAATTGACCTAGTTGCCAACCAACATGCAACGCATGTCGTCAACATTATGCACAATAACACTGACGTGATGGAATAATTGATGATAAACTCCAAAAAGTAGTTTGCCTCTCTCAGGGACTTAAAAGCACAGATTAGCATCAACATGAAGACTGACAAGGGAAAAAATGACAGCAAAGCTTTCCAGGAACTCCAAAGAGTTCCTCCACTCATTATTATTCCCCCAGTCACCTCTGTGCTTCAGCCAAAAACAAACGAAGCGCTGCTTCCTTCCAGAGGGATTTAATTTTCTACACTGATGAACATGTAGGTCAGAGCCACTTAAGAATTATGCAGGGAAAGTCAAAAGTTTGTTGTGTTGCTTAATGCAGCTCATCTCACAATTTCTCCAGCTGATGGAAAACAAAGATGCTAAGCCTAACTCTGGAATGTAAGTATCTCTAACATAAAATCAACAACGCCTATGGATATTGTTTTTATGGCTTATTTTAGGCCTTAATAACTTGTATTTGCAGATTACACAACAAATGATCACATATTTCCTCATTTCAACACATGCACTTGCATATATCCCCCAAAAAAGAGCTAAGAGTGACTGAAAGCCACTCTTAGCTTTCAGTCGCTGAAAGCTAAGTTTCAAGCTCAAGTTTCAGAGCTTGAGGAGTCGCTCAAGCTCTGAAACTTGAGCGACTCCTCCTTTACCTTTATGCCCTAAAAGTACATTAAGAGATTATAAATATGACAGAAAACATTGAGGACAAATCTAATGGTCATGCATGCTGTCCTCTAACTTGATCTAAAGAAGACATCAAGTCGTATCTGCGTCTCCAGGGATGGTTTTGCATAGTGTGTGATCAGTGGGAGATTCAGGGGCATGCAGAGAGGGGCCTATCATTCCTGCCATGTTGTGACAGAGGGTGCCAGCTGCGATGCTCGGTCTGCTGAGCGACAGAGTGTCACGGCATGGCTTGACTGGCACAATGTGAAGTGGGGCTTCCTCGAGGCACTAATGTGATAGGATCCATCTCAGCAGCCTTTCAAGCACTCGGCTTCAGCCGAACTGTCTGCGGGCTTCAACAATGCCCGGCCCCTTCTGCGTGCACATGACAAGTTACTGAGCAGACGTTGGGCCATT
The DNA here is from genome assembly GCA_010277075.1 of Poeciliopsis retropinna. NCBI lineage: Eukaryota > Metazoa > Chordata > Actinopteri > Cyprinodontiformes > Poeciliidae > Poeciliopsis > Poeciliopsis retropinna. The sequence goes on from VMRM01000003.1 coordinate 24,703,822, forward strand.
TGGGTCCGATACGAAGCGCTCGACGAGACTCTTGCGTATGATGCTTTATGGAGTACGGCGTCTTGAAAAGGTGCGTCTTGATAAAAACCACAAGAGACGCGAGACTTGACTTGGCTTTCCACAGCAGTGACCTGTGAGTTCGCTCGGACTTGAAGCCAGTCGCGCCAAATCGAAGCGTGTTGCGAATTGGACCGTGTGTGTGGAGTTCGCTGCTGTTGCAATAGGTCGCGTCGACATGGCATGCAGGAAGGCAGAACTGACAAAAATGTTTGGGCATGATGGAATAGAGAAGTTATCGTGGTGGAGTTTTCTTTTTTTTTTTAAAGAAATGATTGTAACAACTCAGAAGATAAATATCCCCCAGGGAACGCAGTTCACAGACCTGAGCACACTCCCAAAGTCCATCTGGGAGGTAAAACAATCAGAGCAATCACAGCGAGACGTGACAGGCTATAGGCACAAGCTTTTAACATGAAAACCTTCATCTATGAGCTACAACCTCAGTCCAATGAAAAAGCTCAATGAAAAGAAAAACAGACTTTTGTTGTATTTATTTGAAAATACATGTATATGAGTAAAGAGAAGATTTTCCAGCTGTTTAAAGTGTTGAAAATAGACATTCAGCTTTATTACAAGTTATAAATACATGGAACTAAAATCTTAATGTAACAAAATTTTTAAAAAAGAAAAGAAAATATCTGATCGTAAACGTGTGTGAACTGAAAGTGACCTAAAACTGGAGTTTATGTCACTGGAGATGTTTGGTCTTTTCTTTCAATCTCATCTTTGCCCAATCTAGAGCGCTCTCAACCATTAGCTGACTCTCGGCTCTTAATGTAGCCACCGTGGCGATATTATTCACTGTGTGTGAGCGGGGAGGGTTTCATGAGCTTAAAATATTGAACGCGAGAACTCAAGTTCACGTCAGAGGCGCGCCAGCCATTTTCCTAAATGGAATCCCAGTAATCCTCAGCTCCATCCGTCCTCACAGGCAGATCCGTCACGCGCGCAGACGTCTTCTACACGGATCCAAATGAAGCCGAGTAGCTTTTAATTGAGGCAGAGTCACGGCTGGCGAGTGAGTTGCACGTCCTTGCTCCCATAAGTTCTGGCACTGCCAGAAGGCAGCCTAGTTGCAGCTGAATAGTTCTTCCTCTCTGAATCCATTAGGAAAGATGCTATTTCGCATAAAACACTCCACACAGACGAGCACAAACACACACAGAGACCCAAGTGGGGGAGAGGAGGAGGGAATTTTTTATGGAGCTAAGTTTGTGTCATTTAGCAAGGCCGGGTTTTCAATATTTTATTCACCGCGCCACACATTATTGTTTCACAGAGTGCGGATGAATCAGACAGGGAGAGCTTTTAAATTTCAACTTAAGTGTTATTAAAACAGACAGAATCAGATCAGGCTGAGGTGCCACTTCAATGGAAGAGGCACGCTGGAGTTTAATTGGGATAAAATGTCACCTTCCTAATGTGTTGAGATAACAGTAACCAAAGTGGTCATAGAGTGGGGAGCTACTTAGGCACCTCATATTAGCCGAAAGGAAAAGAAAAAAAGAGGAAAGGAAAGAAAAGAAGTCACGCTTAAAGACTTTTTCATTCCTGATGTACTTCTTTGATATAAAAATAAATCCCTGGCATTAAGGGGTGACATTTTGATTTGCTCCGTCTGTTATAGGTTTTTACCATGTGAAAGAGTCGAAGGAAACAAGAGCAACAATTATCTCCTGCGGGGCTTTGAAAATGCGACTGTTTGCTGAGCAACCGGGAGCGGGCCGACTCCATCAATCCGAGCCAATGAAGAAAGGGAGTCTGAATAAATACATGCACACTGAATCAGACGGCGCGCAGCTGCAGTGGATCAAAGTGATAAAAAAGAAAACCTTCCAGTTTCCTTTAAACAAATAGCTCCCCACGTTGAGCTGCTTGAATCTCTTGCTGATTCATTTGTTTACTAGAAATACACCAGAGGTTGGAGTGACTTGGAGGGCGCGGCGGTCGGAGGTTCAGTGCGCCTCGACGGAAGCGGCGGTGCGGCTCCGGAGCATGATGAGCGCGCTGTTTTGACACTCATCTGGACCTCCTTGTTAACTCCCCCACAACAGATGTGATGCGCTCAGACAGGCCTGTGCGGCGCGTGAGCCGGGGCCCGGTCGGGCTCAGGCTGGAGAGCGGCGTACTTGAAGGATTTAACATGAATATGCTCTCTTGTATTTCCCCAATGTGGCCAAACAAGAGAATTAATGGTATATTAGAAAGGGGGGGTTTTACGCACGCAGGAGGAGAGGAGAGTAGAGGAGAGGTTCTACCTGAACGCTGCGAAATCCAGACGCAACTGACTCCAACATTAAATAAGAACTATCTAGGCCTGTCGCAAGAATAAATTGTTCTAGATAATAAATTCTCCGAGAAATTATTGCAAACAATAATATTGTTGTTTTGAGACCATTTTCAAGCAATCTAATAGTAATGACACAATAATGCAAGAACACATTCTCAAAGATCAATAAACTCTATATTCTAATGAACATTTAACACTGTAAGACATTTTAAATATCCATAAAAAAAAAAAACAGAAAAAACTAATCAAATGAATTATTGTCCTTCAAAATAAGAGCAAATTGATACCAAAGCACCAGACTAAAAACTTTTGTCATTCAGTTTTTGGTAGAAAGAGAAAAAAAAGAAAAACTAAATCAATTAAATGGAAATTATAGGGCATTTTGATTGATTGATTGATTGATTGATTGATTGATTGATTGATTGATTGATTGATTGATTGATTGATTGATTGATTGATTGATTGATTGATACCTCTGGACTCATTTGGACAGGACGTGTAGAAAATTGTTGGTGTCTCTGTTCATGACCAACAAATTCTGCAACTGTCACTGAAATAACTAGAAACTGCCAAAATTAATAATAAATGAAAACTTACTGAAAATTAACCTATGGAAATCAGACACTATTTTTGAATTGTAGTTCAACTAAATTATTTTTTGAAAAATAAATAAATAAAATAATGAAACAAGCCTTGACAAAAATGACGATACCTGTGCTTTAATATTTTGTTGTACAATCCTTGAGGCAGTCACTGCAATAAGTGGTTTCTGTAACTATAAACGAGACGTCTTGACCCGCCACAGGCATTCTGGTCCAGTCCTCATGGACTAACTGTCCCAGTTAGACAGTCCTAACTGTCTCCAGATGTTTAGCAGGATTTAGAACAGGTCTCACAGAAGGCCGGATCAGAAGAGTCCAATGTTTCAGACTCTGGGCAGCACATTTTTCTCCCAAACGCCTCGATAGTTATGAGATTTCACCTGGCACAGATTCAGGACATCACGGGCCAGAACTCAGCCCAGCCTCCTGAATGTTTCACAGCAGGGACGGCGTTCTTTTCTTGGTATGCTTCGTTTTAACATCTGAACATGGAGTTGATGCGCCTCGCCAAAAAGCTCCAGTTTTGTCTCATCTGTCCAAAATACATTTGCCCAGAAGCCCTGTGACTTATCAATATTCCAGTTTTGCTTTTTTATGATTTCCTTTCCCACTTTGGCTCAAGAAACGACGGATGGTGCAATCTAACTGGGATGAACCTTGACCTTTGAGTTCACCTTTAATTTCTTTGTAAGTTCTGGCTAATTGGTTACATTTCTTATATCTTTCTCTTTAATTTGTCATCAACTTTCCTTTAGTGACCATCAATTTATTTTTAAAAAGAAATCACAAGTGACAGAAAATGTTTTCAAATACTTGCATTAATTTAAATCGTCCATTCTGGGAGTTGACTTGAATTTAAAGAATAATAAATTAAAGCTGTGAAACAAAAGAAGGCCGGCCGCGGGTGGGCTGACGTCACTCTGATCTACGGAGGCCCAAGGAGCGCATTGGAGAAAAAGCAAGAAAATCCAGATATTAAAAAAGATTAAATCATCATAAACAGCTAATTTAATTAGTGAATAAAAACAATTTATTGCCCATTTATCACTCAATATTAAACATCCAGCCAGATGATCAAAGTGTGTTTATGAGTTAGAATGGACTACTCAAAGCCCAAATATAAATCATTCTAACGAACACCAATAAATTTTAACTGCTACTGGATTTGACGTGCCACACAAAGAGAACATGAGATTTGGTCTAAAAAAAACCTCTGTGTCCAAAACCAAAAGGCATCCAAGACGGAAGGAGGAAAGAGAACAAATGAGAATTATATAACACCAACATTTCATTACCCACCTTGATGCCACACAGAATACCAACTAAGGCAAAGAAAAGTTTCCTCTGATGTGTGAAGTACCACTGCACGTTTGTAGGAACAACACCTGGATTTTTATGAATGAGTGCCACTCCGTTTTCATTCGGCAAGATTCCTTTTTCCAGATACTCCGAGCGCAAAAAGCTGCATTTCAGGAGGTTTTGTTACTCGTTTGCTCACAGGAGCGGAAGGTTATTGTGCAGCGGTTGCAGTGGAGCTATAGCACGAAAGCTGGCCTGTGAAAAAACAAAACACACGCGCACACACACACACACACACACTACTGTCACACAGCAGAATACTGTATTAAAGGAGAGCCGGTACTGACTGACAGGAGCAGCTGGGCAGGGGAAAAGGTCAACCAGAGTTAATCAGCTGCAATCAGCATCAGATGAGATGGGGGGGTGAAAGAGGGGTCGGCATGAGTTCCTCTGTATGTCAAGGAACCAATCAAACGGAGCTAAATCTCCTGCACACGCAAACGGTTCCGATGGCCGAAGTATAAAAGGCCACGGAGATAAGAGAAAACCCAGAGTTGCATCAGAAAGGGATTCAGAGAAATTCCCGATTAAAACACGTCGGAGAACGCGTGCGCACAAAACCCTGGAAGCCTGCAGAACGTTCAGGCTTTCAGCGACTTTGGTCCAGACAGGTAGAACCACTCCGACGGCCTGACCCAGCCCGACCCAGTCCGGTCCGGCACATTATGTCAAGAGCCGGCCCCTCACGCAGCCGTACCGGTACTCATCCATTTTTAAACACCTGCTGACAAAAGCTTTCAGACTCCAGCTCTAATGTAGAAATCCACATTTTTCTCTCTGAGAAAGATATGCACTTTAACTATGTGCATCTACATTGGGGGACGGGCGGGTGGGCGGGGGGAATCACATGCAGCAGTTCAGAAGACCAAAGTCTTTCAGAACCGACCGCTTCCTTATAGTTGCGTGTTTGCTCCTTCACTTTTCTATATTCTTGAGTGTTTTAGGCTGAAGACTCAACAAGGATGCTCTCTAGTCATACCCTCTAGAAACGCTGCCCTGACCTTATAATAGAGAAACTCATCCATGTATTTGTCTTTAGTCGCATTGATTACTGCAACAGTGTCTTCACAGGTCAGCAGCAGCTGATCCAGAACGCTGCTGCTCACGTTCTCACCAAAACCAGGGAGATAGAGCACATCACCCGGGTCAGAGAATAGACTTTAAGATGATTATTTTATTTATAAGTTACTGAACAGCTCAGCACCACAACACAGTAAAGATCTGCTGCTGTTCTATCAACCTTCCAGACCTCTCAGGTCTTCTGGTTCTGGATCCCCAGAACCAGAACCAAATATGGAGAAGCGCCATTCAGCTATAGTTGACAACGTGTCTTTGGTTCTCCAAACTGGTGGAAAAACCCGTCAGCTCTCACCGAAGCAGCAAAGTTTGAAAGCAACCAGTTCAAGAACGAGCGTTATTTCAGAGGAGGAGGGCCATTGTTGGGAGAGACGCACCAATCAGAGTTTTGGCGTCAAATTCAACTTCCTGGTTTGTCTTCATGCTTTATTTCACGTAAATTACATTATCAATAATACAACAAGAAATTAGAACAACATTTGTGATTTTTTTCCTCTTCTGCTTAGGGGAAGAGGTAATGTCACACAGTGTGAATGAATGAGTGAAGCTGACATTCACTCACAGTTCATAAGTCATTTCTATGTTTCTGAGTCTATGCTGAGTCTGTGGAGCACTTCTTCCTTTTGCTCTGTCCTACACACACTACTACACACACAAACTGGTGACTTTATTTAGCTACATGTGTTCAGTGCAGCGATCAGTCCAAGAAGCAGGAATCCGACCGTCACCCTTTAACCAGAAAACACCTGCTTTCATCCGGAGCCTCGCAGGAAAAAAAAAAAAAAAAAAAAAAAACTCAAGATGACCGTTTTCTAAATGCTTGCAAAGTTGTTCGACAGCTTTGAAAACATTACAGTTATCATCAGATAATATAAATAGTCTCTAACATAACCAGGTAAGCCCTTTAGTAGAAGGTCTTTTTCTCTCACTTTCACCTATAAAGAAAAAACATGTTCGGCAGACAGTTATTGCCATGGCGATGAACTCATGTGCCTCGCTCTGAAGTGTTTACCCATGTTTAAAAGAAGTACATGCTAATGTTAGTGTAACAGAGTGCTAAGGTTTTAGAGGTAAAATTGACCTCAAAAGGGAAGTAATTCTGCTAAGCTAAGCAGCTGCTGGTTGTATGTATATATCGGTATCAGGATGTCTTCTGCGTTTCCTTTTTCTCGCGGTTTTGCAGTGAAACACTGCAGGTAGCACTAAGTGATGGATAGTAAAAACATATTTTTTTGTGTCGAAATGGGCTTGTATGTGTTTTCAGCATAAATCTAAAAGTCTCACAAAAGAGGATGCTGGCAAACCTGAGATGACCAAACCAACTGTGGAAAAAAAACAAAAACAAAAACACACTGAGCAAAGTTGAAAAGGTGGCCTTCAAACCAGACTCAATAATATCTGGCTCTTAAGCAGGAATGGGCCAAAGATTCTTAAACATTTGACCCAAAGTAATACAACTTAAAGCTAATTCAAATGCCAATGGATGCAGACTTGCGAGTATCAACAAAATAAATAGTAATAGTAATAATATTAATAATAGAAAGAATTTTGAAAATGCCCCAATGCTAAAACAGTAAATTTTGTGAAGTTACGTACAAATAACTAAATCAACAGGACTTCATTTTACTTATTACATTTTTTACAGACATCCCAAAATACCCTAAAACACACAAACAAAAACTTTGTTCTGAAGCTGGGAGGTGTCAATCCAAACACACTACAGGAAAAAATACAGAAGTAGTTCTGCAGTTTCATATTTTGTCATGTTACAACCAAATACTTCAATAAGTTATTGACATTGTATCTATTTTGTTTGTTCTTGTCACAAATTTTCAACTGGACCTACGTCTTTTTCTCCATTTTTTAAAACCATTCCATTACAGGCTCGGCTACATACTTAAAGTTGTTGCCAAGCTGGAAGTTGAAAATTGTGACTCCAACAACTTTTTGAAACTTTGTTAACCATCCAAGTCTGATTTAAACTTTCTCACAGTTTTATTACTCAACTTTCTGCTGTGTTTCTTGGTCTTTATGTTGCTCTTTGTACGCCTGAAAAATATTCCAAGACGTAAACGTTTCCTATCAGTTGATATAAAAAATGATTGATTTGTTTTAGATATCTGAAATACTGCCAAACTGGTGACATGACTTTTCCTGTTTTATCCACAGTTTTCACTCTTAAAACAATATAAAACTGTTTTATACTGTTAAAACAATATAAAACAGGTTGATACCAACCTGTTATTCAACAGGTTGTTGCTAGGTAACCAAAGAGTGAGTGAGTTAGTTGATGCTTAGTTGTGAGAGGTTAAGCGGCTAAAGCCTTCCCTCTGCCTACATCCCCCAGAATGCTGTGTGTTTCTGAATCCGAGATGAGTGAAACTATTGGATATCAGATGTTTTATCTATTGATGATGATGACGTGTCTATTGCGACAGATCAATAACAACAATATTGTTATTGATCTGTGGTCCAGCCTTATGTCAACGTAACCTGGACTGAACTCAAACACACGCCAACCTTGTTGTATTTTCTTTTGTTTGGAAGAAAATCTCGTCACCACGTAATAATTTGAGTTACACTTCATGACTGTGTGCAGCCGCATGTGGATCTACAGCCTAAGATCCCAATAAAAACACAATGAAGGTTGCGGTCGTGACGTGACAAAATGTGAAAACGTTCAACTGTAGCGAGGCGCCGCACATCAACACACTCACTCGCCTCATTCCTCTTAACACGTATAATTTCAAAGCCACAATGTTCACTTCCTTTCTTATGGTATCTGCTGTTTCTTCAGAGTGGGGCAATAATTCTAACTTGGTTGATACCAACACCCCCCCTGCCGTCCCACCCCCTTGGTTGTTCTGACCACAAAGTCGAACGAGACTACACCAAAGGACGTCAGCGCCAGCAGCTGTCGTCCCTTTTCTCTCTTTGTCTCGCTGCGAACTTCCCTGAAAACACCAGGTTCCTCAGACTATTTGCGAACCAAACTTTGTCTTGCGCCATTTCCCACAACGACGCCGTTTCACATTTGAACCCGACCGCAGTTGAGAGTTTTCCCTGCACATGAATAAAGACCCGTGCGCGCGCACACACATCCACATGCCCACACACACACAAGGCCCGTGGATCTAAGCATGTGCATCTTGTATGAGGGCACAGGCCCTCGTCTGTACCTAAATGAAACGCTGTGTCAATAATTTACCATCATAGCTCTGTTTTCAGTCTTATGTATGCCTCCTTCAATAAATAACGAAAACAGACAACATTGAGACATGGGAACAACACAGGAAACATCTACATAATGAGCCTCAGTACGCCTCTCAGACTTTTTAAACTTCAGTAACCTTTTCTCCGCCGTGTGCGCGGTCCTCACCGATCGCAATCCTTTCAGGTATTACAGTTTGCCTCAAATATTTCACTGGAGAAATTATGTGCCTGCTGCCCTAAGCCCCAAAGAGCTCCCCCATTCTAAACACAATTGCTTTGGAGAGTTTTTTCCCGTTCTTTTATTCACACGTCCTACATTTATTGTGTGTCAAATAATTTAGTTAAACTGCCCAAGGCTTTGACTTTCTCAAGTTGCTCTTAATGTCGTTCAGTATCGACTAATGATATAGGTCAGGACTCATTTTTAAAAATATTAAATTAAGCATAAAAATAAGTGCAAAAATGTTTTTTATTAAGTTTGTCTTTTTAACATCACTGGTGGTGTTGTTGATATTGTTAATATTGTCTTTCAATAACACATAATTTAGTCACATTTTCAAACTTCCTGTCAACTTTCAAACACAGAGAGCTTACCACCAGGCTTAGCCAGTTTTCTGAATTTCTTCAACTACAAACTGTTTAGCTCAGGCAGCTGTGGTGCGAACATGTGATACATGCCTTAAGAAAAATAAAATCTTCCGCTGGCTGTTTATGCAAGAGGTAAATAAAATTTCTGCTAGGACCAGAACGGTAGTGGTGTGAGATCATTGCTCAGGTCTCAGTCAAACATGCTGACATTGTTAAGAAACTACAACAACCGCCCTGTATTTGGTTTTCTCCACAAACAAGTCAAGTAGTGATTGACTCCCAAGTCTGTCTGAACTCAGATGACCTGCAGTAAGCGTATGCAGTCTTTCAGTCAAATATAGGTTTTCCGATCCACAGTTTTTTTTTCTCAGCCACCTTTGTGAATATTCCTCTCTAGTAGGAATAAACATGAATGTTTAGGAGCCATCTGGGAGCTTCCTGTCTGTTTTGTGTGGGTTTCTGAGTACTCTCCGGGTTCTTGTCAAAGTGTGAATCTGAGCCCCAGACTTACTTGCGTGCCTCGTGGCTTGTAGGGCGAGCTGCTCTCCAAGTCTTCCAGGATGCTGGTGAGAGAGTCGATTTCTGCATCCAGGCTGGAGCGCCTCTCCTCCAGAGTCTTCTCAGGCCGTTTCATCTGAGAGAAAACACATCCGGCTTTAGAGAACGACTGACACGCTGCAACCCAAATGTTGGGACTTTTACGTTGTCACAAACAGAGTATGAGTGTATGAACCGCTGATGTGACATCCTCTGTGTGCTGTGTATAAAAAAAACCCTCAGCTTTTGGTGGAGAGAGCAGCTGAAACACCAGTTATTAAACTTTATGACATTTATTGTAAACTGCAAAGTTATGCAGCAGGGTAAGTTTTTCACTCAGTTTTAACCAAAGACAATAACTGAAATTGTGCAAAAAATTATGTTACAAGCTTAAATATCAATAAGTCATATTAAAACAAAGAGCAGACATGCTAGCATTAGCCTAGCACTTAAGCTAACCACTGTGTATGAGAAGCAGCGTGGATAGATTGTGTTGGAGTAACATATTTAGCCCATCCTGAAGAACCTGTAGTTGGGACAAAGTGTCTGTCAGGTGTTAGTTGATGCAGTTCTCTTTCACACTACTCTATGTCAAGCGATACAAACGGTTTCAAAAACCTCCTCGCCTGTGGTGGCGCTGCACATGAACATGAACGTAACTTCCTTATTCACAAAATGTAAACAAAAATGGAGCGGTATCAGATTATTAGTAGTCGAGTAGAGTCGAGAGTAGAGTAGCTTTTGGAGCGGTCTCTGGTCTGCTTGCGTTCATATATGCATTAAAACCAGAGTTCACTTCGACCGAACCGAGACTTCGGTCTTTAGGCTGACCAGAGTTCTTTTTCAGGGAGAGTTTGCTCTTTCACACCTCTCCAAATGAGCTGGACTTTCTAGAGAAACAAACTAGAAATGGATATCAAGGACAGCCTTGGGAAGAATGCATCTCTGACCAGAGTTCTCTTATGTGGCTGGCCTTGACTAATGTTGGCTATCCAGATAGCCAACATTACTCCTATTTCTATCGGATAAACATTCCCCGGCCTCCAGTTCTTCTGGAGGGGTCCTCTGTTAAAAATAAGATGATGCCGTTTGTCTGGAAATACTTCCATCCAAACATGGCTCTTTTTAGGGTTTTGCTGGTTTCAAACTATGATGCTGGTCACAAGCTGCAGGAGGTAACATGTCTGTCTGGAAAAAAGCTGAGTGCGTTTTGAATGCCGGGACACATGGCATGTATAATTAACTCACTAAGCTTTACAAAGAAAAGAATGCTGGGAGGGGGAATCTATATTCAATGTGAAAGGCATATTTACCGTGTTACTTCCATACTTTTGTTCTTTCACCAGCAAGTTACATTTTTAAAATGCACTATTGGCCCTAGAGCTGATACCAGCTTAACATTAGATTGCATTACTAGAGAATGAAATGGATTTTATTACAAAACAACTAAACTTGATGTAAAAATCAGTGCTTTGCATATTTAAATAGGATACACACTGAGTATTTGTGTCCCAATATTGATATTAAAGAGGCATCCATCAACTGGATTAGCCTTTTTTCTGTTGGAATAACTGGAATAATCTTGGAATTCATTCACTTGTGTTGGAAAAATACAAACAAACTTAGAAAAACAAATCTGGCATTATTTAATTCTGGAATGGTGTAAGTCAGACCTCAAAAGAAACCGGTAATTGGTCTCTCCCAGGAAAATCCGGATTGGTGTACGTCCGATTCCTTTCTTTTCTTCGAAACTTTCAAAATCCAAGTTTGTTAACCTGAGCCACAGCTAAAAGAAAAGCTTTTAGCTGAACTGCTCTCTAAAAGTTAATGTCAAAGCCTTCATGCTCAGAGCTCTCTCCGCCTTTCTTTCCCGCCGTCCTTCGACTTTTGGATTACGGTTTTCAAACTTCCCGTTTCACCTTGACCTCACACGATCCTCCCGAAAGCCGCACATCAATCGCAGAGACTTCTTGGAGGGAGAGGCGGCGAGCGGGCGAGCGAGAGAAAGAGAAAAAGAAAGAGAGAGAGAGACAGAGAGGCTTTCGTAAACTTGGTGCACTATTCACCTCCAGCTTCTTCCTGCTCTTCCATTAAGAAGCAACACGATCGCCGCGATCCCAGTCGGGGAGGATTCAATCAGAGGCAACAGCAGTCGAGATTAAAGCCGGATATTTTCTAACTAATATTGTCACCCCGTCTCCTCTTAATGGAGACGAGAAGCGCCGTGTTTGTGGGGGAGCTCGGCTTGAAAGCATCACGAACGCTACAACAGCGCCTACTGATTTATTAATCCACACATTTCCGTTTTATTTTTATTTTTTTGCCTTAGAGAAATATGCTACCTCATCACATGATGGGACCCCTAAATATTCCAGTAGAAGAAGCACAAATATTGTGACTGCAATATCTGGGAAACACTTAAACTGACGTGACCATTAGTGGCAGGGATTTCTGCTAAATTCCCGGGAATTTCTCCACGAAATTGACAGATGTATTTTTAGGGCCTCTGAACCGCGCTGCCGACTGCAAGACGACTTCTTGCAATTGCCTGCGGGGGCTTTTTGAGTTGCTTGGATCAATGGCTGCTTCTCATTCTAATGTTATGTGTTTGGATTACCTGTCACAAGCCATTACGGAGGCAAGGCCTGCCTCCGTTTGGAGCTGAGCGTCTCCCTAAAAACATCTGAGGCAGTCGCGAGCAGGGGGGGTAAACAAAGAGGCGCGCTAATGGCTCCGAACGAATCAACAAAGGAATTGCCCCCCTTACCCCCCCAAAAAAAATATATTCAAAAATAAAACAGCAACCAAACTGGTATAGGAGTGAAAACGAGGAGGAAGAGAGGAAGATGTCGCAGTCTTTGAGGGAATTTACAACGCGGATGGTGGCCAAGATGAGCGATTTGTCTTTTTGCGTGTCATAATCCACACACGTCTCTCTGCCTGATGAAGAGCGCTTTTTCTGCTTTCTCCGACATTAAATACAGTTTAATCCATGCGTTACTCATTTAGCATATAGAATTTCTCAGCTTGAGCCAAGAGAAAGACGTTCTGATTGATAACCGTCGTCTTTTTCTTCCCATCCGATAAAGAGAAAAAATGGAAAGTTGTGGTTTGGTTAGGGGATCTATAATTAGGATAACAGTTCTTTATTAGGGAATTAGACTGCCAGCAAGAATCCTTTTAGAGGCTGCAGAGCAGAAAACGGAAAGTCCAAGATGAATGAAAGAATAAGAAGTTGGTAGCTGGCATGCATTTCTTTTTTTAAAATAAAGGCATTTAACTGGGATTTTTTTGGGGGGGGGGTGAAAGTTTCAATAAATGTATTTATATGTGTGTATTTTTCCATTTGAGGCTTTGAGAGGAAAGCAGAAGTGAGAAGTCTTTGGGTACTTTGTAACACTGGCATTTTCTGAGGACAGAAAAAAAGTTGACATTCTGACAGCAAGGTTTTCTGAGCGACAAGGTCCATCAGGTTGCATTTTATCCCATTCCACGTCATAAAGTCACATTTTGGACTCTTATTTAGGCTTTTCCGTCTGAAGTGTGTTCAGAACGTGGTCTTCCTTTGCCTTGTTACCAAACCAATGACTGGATCTTAATGGGGAGAGGTCTGCCATTCCTAAAAATGGAAATCAGTTTTAGGTAAAAAAAAAAAAAACAAACAAAAAAAACCTTGATATGCAGTTTTTATTTTGACTTGTTTGTAACCACAAATTTCCTCTCTTAAGTTTTTGATTTCTAGGCACATAGTCCCTAACGATTCACATTAAAGGGTTTTTCTATGCAGGGTTCTTCAGAGAGACTATGAACACTTACTATCTTAAATGCCTAAGAAAATGTAAAGAATGATTTAATCTTATATTAAGTTATGCTATAGGAGCAATAGGTTTTTAGGCACATAGTTATAGTCCAATCAATTGTTATAAAAATGCTGCATATATCACATACGACTTGCTGCTGGCTAGTCTGAAGGAGCTGAATGGGGGAAGGAGCGCTGCTCTGTGAGGTGGCAGCTCAGACATTTGGAAACTGCAGCTCCAAGGAGGCGGAGCTAGGTCCACCAAGGTGTTTTGCACAACTGAATGGTTGCCATTAAATGATTTCTCTAGTATGCATGAAAGAATCAAAGCAACACTCCAGGTATGTTTTTGGTTAAGGAATAACATTATGAGATGATGTAAAGCTGAAAAAAGTCAATTTTACATAATACTGTCCCTTTAAAATCCAGACTACATCTTCACCTCTCAGACCTGGCAACATGTTATAACGACTTTAGATAATTCCTTGATTTTGCTATAAAATGGCACTATGTGCCTGGAAAACACATAATACTGTCACTTTAAACTACAAGTAGAAAAGGGGAGCAGTACCGTGAACTGTGAGAACTTGCCACACAGCCACTGCGATTGTGTGGAGTTTTGAGGATTTGCAGAAACGTTCGTATAGATTTCTAGTAAAGGAAGCTCGTTTGGTTGTGACCTCCCTGCAGTCCTCTGAGCTGGAGCCAAATCTGAAGGCGGCGCAGGGAGGCGGATCTGCCGGCCGGCTCGGCCCCGTGTTGCTCCGGCTGAGCAGAAATCTCCAACTGCACCGTACGCTCCAGTGAACTCAACACGTTCCGTTATAATTTGGACAGAAAGCGTTTGGATCTCCGTTTCTACCCTCGCTGCTGACACCAAACAAAGGAATGTGAAGCACTCAGAGGATCTCTCATCAGAGGTCAAGTGCTGAGAGAGTTGATGAGAGCTGGGAGGCCGCATGCCGGGGGGGAGCAGGGGGGCAGATGCCTGTGGGTATTATGACTAGCAAGGCAAAGCTAAATGACCAGGCTCCACCATTAGGTGTCAGCCTTCCATCCATCCTGCATAAGAGCAGTGTGTGAGTCCCTGGGTTCTCTGCAGCTGGCCCCAGCTCAAACTGAAAGACAAGTTTTGTGTCGGAGCTCCATGCTGTCTCCGCTTTCTGTGCTGACGCTACGAGAGTCGACGGCCAAGAGCACGCAACGCAGCATCTCACCTGATAATCGAACGAGTTATCCACAGGCGGAGGGGGGAAGGAACCGGGCGGTGACGGGAAACCGGTAAACTCTTCAGCAGGGGGCGGAGGAGGAGGGTAGTCCGCTGGGATGGAGGCGAAACACACACACACACACACACACACACACGCACACACACACAAAGAAAAAAACAAAAACAGTTTATTAACAACTTCCTATTTTTTTCTGCAAACTGTCACAAATTTGTAAGAGTTTCTTCCGAACATAAAACCTGAAGAAAAAACATTCTTGGGGGGCAGGAAAAGTAAAAGAATATACATCTAAGACTAGAGACCAGCAAGCAACAGGTGGAACACAGAAACTCGTCCTGACCTGAGAGTATTGTTTCAATAGATGTGTTTCCACTGATCATGTATAATTTAATTTAATGTGCACAATTTAATGTTTTTTTAAAAAAAAAAAAACTTTAATGGAGTCATGGCAATTTGAAAAAGAAAAATTCACTTTTCAATTTTTTTTCAGTTAACAGGTTTGGTACTATGGTGAGATGTTTTTTTTTTTTTTTTGACGACATCCAAATTGGTTTATTTCGCAACACTGCAACTTAAACAGCTTTTTCACATCACAAGAGTCACATGATCAACAATTCAGGTGCTGCCACTGGCGCAAACCACGACGACAGGAAATAGGTGTTGGATCAGGGTGTGGCATGTTCAATTATTTATTGCGTGAACAAACTTCTTCACGTACGATTTTTAATTGCTTTTCTAATTTAGTGGAAACACTAGAATTGCAAAATTGTGTCTTTTTGACAGCAGAATGCAGAAAGGAGATTTTTAATGGAAATGTGGCTAATGACTCATAAACGTGCTTGAAAGTTTTCCTATCACAAACATCTCTGTATTAGGGATGTTGTAAACAAATATTTAAAAAATGTGATAAAATAAAGCGTTGGTAAATAATGTCATAACAGCAGTATGAAATGTGGCCTGCCAACACATGTGGTTGAAACAGATGTTTTAGTTTTTAATTGCAGCAAAATTATTACAACCAAATTAGAATCATCGTGGAAAATGTTTATCTTTTAACAGCCAGGCTTTTTGCATTCTCGTTAATTTCACAGTAATTAGGCTTACTTATACTGTACTTAGTGAGTTTTATTCCAAAGAAGACTTTAGTTGCCCCCAAATCTGCTTTTGACTAATTTATTAAAACGTGGCTAAACAGTAAAAGTGATTCAAATTCTGTTCTTTTAGTTGAAACTTTTCTCTTTTTAGCTTTTTTTTTTTTTCCCCACTAACATTTGTTAATTGGAGAACATGACCAATAGTTGTAGTTCAGCTGTGGGATTCTGCAGCTCCTCCAGAGTTACCTTTTGGTCAGACTCTCTGAATAATTTCCCTTCAATGCTGAAAACCTTGCGTTGTTTTCATCACTTAATTACGTGCAACTCCATACTGGTGTATCCTGGTGAAATAACCAAATCTTTCGGGTAGCAAAGTGCCAATTTCCACATGCCAGATGTCGTTTTCCACATAGTTTCAGACACAAGAACAATCCATTCCTCTCATTCCAGTAGAGAGGTGCACCGTCGTTTAAATCCATCATCTCTGCAAAGTGCTGAGAAATTAGCACTAACAGCTGAATTAATTGATTCATCTTCATTTGCCTGAACCGTTATCTGTCTCCAGCTGTAAAATCAAATCAGGCGTTTTCAAAGAGGTCACGGAGTTATTAGAGAGAGGAGAGTGGAGGAGACAAAAGAAACAGCGCCTCGTTATCCCTCGTCAATCGACTGACACACATAATTGCAGCAATTTGCTTAACTAAGAAGTAATAATCTGCAGTAAGCACGGGTGTCCCACTTCCCCTCCCCTCTCCCCGAGATTGAAAATGTAAAATGTCGTGTTACAAACCGGCACACAAGGTGTCTGCTCCGCTAGAGGATACGAAACATGCCAAGTGTGCGCTTCTGAAGTCCGCGCTAATCCAAGGATTGCGTCCCGCCACATGTTTCAGACGGGATAAGGAGGTTCCGTGCCAAATTAAATTCTGATTTGGCTCTTCTCGGCGCAACGACTTACACTGAATCATTTGACCGTGTACTTCTAAGTACCAAACCAGACATGAGCTTTGCAAATTAAAGGCTTTTATGGGGGACGTAATGGGAATTTGTTCCAACGCGGAGACTTTGATGAGTCCTGCTCAGAAATTCCATTTGCTTTTCCGTGGCTTTTATCTGTTTTCATTAGGATCTAATTGATGTCATCAGTGTAGTTTATCCAAGGCAGCTGACCAAATTAATTAAGCGCGGTCTTCGGGCTGCCTCCGCGAGACGCACAGCAATGGGGAAACGGAGGCGGGAAGATAATGCGGCGTGGCGCAAGCTGGACACGTCTGCGTCTTTACACCGAAGGGGAAAAAAATGCGAGCGCTGCATTAAACATTCCCGCCGGGCGTTTGAGGCCGTCCATGTGAATTGTTTATATAATAACCTTGTGACCTCCATAGAAAAAGAAAAAAAAAGAAAACCCAGAGTGTAACAGCTCATCTGAACCTCTGGGACCGAACAGAAGACATGCCTCTCCACAACAAGGCTCTGCCTCGCCACCCTCCTCCTCTTCCTCATCCTTTATGAGAGAGTATGTCGCATGTAACTTGTGGCTTAGAGAGAATTAGAACACTAAGTTCATGTCTATTTCTCTCAGACATCCAACATGTTTAGGACTTATCGTTTCATGGAAACACAAGAGTTGTAAATGTTTCAGAGATGCATGATTTATTGAACAGGTCTTATGGTTTCTGCATGCGGAACGGGAGCTGCTAAGCGTCTTTGCTGAAAGGTTCTTGACCTTCTTTTCCTGCCACCGCTCCACCTTGCTGAGCCAGACATTTAGGACCGGAACATGCTTGTGCGCCGCGGTGTTTGCGTTCCCTGCAGTCCCTTCCAGCGCAACCGTTTTCTCCCAAATGACTGCACTCGACCTTGGAGCTGTTTGTTGCCTACTCAGGGTCAGCGGAGAAGCAGTCGCTTAACCAGGAGCCATGCCGTTCCCCGGTCGAATCGCATGTGATTTTACGGCTCATTTCCATAATTGCACGTTTTTTCATGAAGGGAACTGCATGGCTTTGAAATGGAGTTGCGTGAAAATGTTGTGTCGGCATCGAGAGTGCAACAAATGCACCTGCAGAGATCCTTATGCGAGAAGTCAGTTAAGGCCAATTAACTCAGTTGTGCTACATGGGAACAGACTCGTAAATGAAGTCTGTCGCATTCAATTCGGTGAAATCTACATTTGAAAAACGGCAAAAAGACAGGTGGATTGCGATGTTTCAGGTCATTGTAATTTTACTGAGGTGCAAGAACATATTGGGATTGGATGATTTACATCTTTATAAAGAAATAAAACCTCTAATAAAACCAACTGGTTTTATTCTAAAGAAAGTTTCTTTCTACATGTCAACACATGCATTTGTCTGCATTTCATTCAGGCAGCGCGAGAGAGAGTAAGGCTCGAAGATAACATGAAGGCTAAACAGAGTGCAGAAAATTTGCTGTACCATGGAACATCCTAGATTTGGTTTGAAGCTTCTTAGAACCTATTATCCATTAGAGAAATCACTCAGAGGCCACAGTTTTATCATTGCTAGCCAAGGGAAGCTTGGCTAACATATGCTAACATATGAAATGGTAATGCAATTTTTAAATGATGACTAATACTTCAGGAATTGCTATTCAAATCTTCTGATGTTTTCACATTTGATAGTCCCGTAAACTCGGTTGTATTGGAGACCAAAATTGAAACATTTGTTCCACTTTGAACTGGTGTGGTTTCCTTTCACACTGCACTGAGTCAAGGAAACTAAACCTGTAGCAACCTGCTCCTCTCCTCACCTGTGGTGGCGCTGAAAGTACTGAAGGAAGCGACACAAAAGCTCTGGCGAAGAAATGAGCGCAACTGCGTTCTTCACAAAATGTAAAGAAAAATTGAGCGGCGTCCAATTTTAGCTGTTGTAGGATTTCTCAAATCTTTGGTAAAACATGAACCATTTTTCCTGCCAGCATTTTGGCTGCATTTACTCAGAATGCCCAGTGGTATATCGTCCGCTTCCTGCTTTTGGAGTCAGATATGTATGCGAACCATGCCAGAGTTCACTTCAACCAAACCTAAGTTTGAAGACATACCAGAGTTAATTTTCTTATATATTAATACTTAAAATGTATGTTAAGGGCAAAGTGGAATTATAGTCAAATTCCTTATTTGACTGTACAAATATGTCAAATAAAACTGATTCTGATATCAGAAAGCCTTTAGTACTATAATCTTGGTGTCACTGACATTGTACTGTCACCTTGAGAAAAAATACAGTTTTGCTAAATCACTTTATATGCCTTGTTTAAAAGTTGTACTGAGCATTGGAAAAAAAAAAAGTCGTTTACAGAATAAAAAGTTAACTTTTCAGCCTTTCTTATAATTTGAATCTTCTAAGATGATACCTTCAAAAGTGTCTCTAATGTGCCTTATATAATTCAGGCATTCCAAATAGAGCCTTTCAAGTTGCTTTATAAATATTTCAAGCACTTTTCATACAGTAGAAAACAAAATTTCTCAGTGTCGCTATTTTCCAGTTTGTTGCAGCTCTCCTAAACACAACCAAGAAAGAAATTTGCGTGCTTGAAGCTCAGCTGGGTCCTTTCATGCATGTTTTCTACACACAGTGCCTTGGAAAGCTACTCATGCTCATTGAACCTTTTCACATTCTGTCACATATCACCCAAAATCCTCTGAGTGTGTTATTGAGACAGACCTAAACAAACAAGCTAATGGTTGGAAAGTGATAGGAAAAAGTGGTTTTCAGCATTTCCTACAAATAAAAATGTACAAGACATGCATTTGCATTCAACCTCCCTGAGACGATACTGTCTAGAACCACTTTTCACCAAATATACTTCGGTGAAGTTGTTACAGGAATGCCCCTAAAAGCTTTGCCCATCTACAGACATGAGGTTTTGGATTGAAAGTCCTGCGAGTTCTGCCAAAGACTTCTAATTGGATTTAGGTTTGAACTTTGACTGAGTCATTCGAACACCTAATAAAGCTTTGATCCATGTAGCGTCAGATGTATGTTTAGGGCGGTTTCCTTCGAGCTTGAAGGAAAACGACTGATTACTGGAACGACTGATTCACATGGCTTTTGCAGCCTCTAATTCAAGGTTAGTCAAACTCCAGTCCTCCAGGGCCAGTATGTGGAACCACTTTGACACAACTGCATCACATAATTGGTCGTTTGCGGGACTCTGCAGAAGTTCAATGAATGGTAAACTTCTACCTTTCGGTAGGTGAATTCTTAAGGCAATTTGTTGCACCGGATTTTATTAAAAAGGATAAATACACACAAAAGAAGGGCAAAATATGTAGTTTTGCTTCCACTTGTAAATTATAATAATTGAAAAATCTCATAAAATATTCTGTTCTTTTTGTAAGAGATGTACATTTTAGGATGTTTGACCTCATGATTTACCTCTGAAATAGAAAGTATGTTAATTTCCACGCAAATAAATGTATTTTATTCGTCTATTGAAAGACATAAATGTGTACTGTACTTGCAGAAAAGGTCATGACAGGTCCTAGCAGATGGTGTTGAAACAACTTCAGTGGAAATGTTCTAGTGTCAATATATCAGTCTCTCACAACAGTTTCTTAAACTCTTGGACTTTCCATTTGTGAACTCTCAGCCAGTCCTTGGTAGATTTACTGGAATGTTTTGGATCATCATTGTGATGTGAAGCTGAAGGAGAACCCGAGTTCAAGCTGAAGGAATTCAAGATTAATGGATGCAAGTCCCATGATGACCATTTAAGGTTTTCTGAAACTTCCTTTAGCATCTGGGCTGCTTTGAGAGTAAACTTGCTTGGACAGCTACATGTCTATATGCTAGTCTTTGCTTTGACTGTCCTGCCCTTGTAAATTCACTTCGCAGTGGAGTGGCTCATTTCAGAGTTAAATCCCCTTAAATCCCTTAATATACACATAAGCTGCTACAGTCTTGTTTCTGAAGGCTTCAGAAAGCTCTGTCAATCATAACATGATGTTCATTCTCACTTCAGGAGCACACCAGGCTAATTAAAGACGAGGTTTGAACAGGACAAACCTTCTGTAAAGCACTGAGTGTCAGTGTGTTCTCATCATGTCCACCTGATGGAAAACGACCCCGTTTTAGCCATTTCAAGATTTAATACATGCAGCGGGTGTTCTAATTTATTCATTACAATTTCTCTTATTTTATTAATTATGGAAAAAAAAAATCTTTATATTTTAAAGTAATTTTCTTCTGTTTTATTAATATTAATTTGAAACAATTCTAAGGATTTATTTACATATACAAAAAAAAAGCTTTGTATACTGTTTAAGTAATTACAACATAGATTTATTAAGTTAACTTAAGTTACACTCACTACAATTGAACAAGTTTATGTTGCTTAATTTAGTGAAATCTAAAAAATATTGAGGTGATGAGTTTGTATAAATGTTTTATGTATGGAGAACTAATTAGGTTTTACAGTGCAGGAGGTGGTTTGTCTCTCACTAGTTGACTATTGGCCAACTGGTGTATAAAAGTGTCTGAATTCAAGCAGGGAGAATATTGTGTAATTAGCAACAGAAAACTTGCAAAACATGAAACCAAATGCATTTTCTTTTTTTTTTGGTGTTGTAGTCTACTCCTGTTTTAAATATTACAAAAAGGAAGACTAAAATCTAAAATATTTGGCGTTCAATTGGATATGTCATTTGTGTTTTCCCTCTATTTTACCACTTCTCTTTTCCAGGAAGAAATTCCTAAGCTGCCTTTTTCCTCGTCAGTATCAGACATTCTTCTGGTCTCTACTGAAATCATAGCATATTTGAGATTTTCTTTTCACTCAGAACAATTTTAAAGTGAATGTTTTGAACGGGAAAAACTACTTCGGAAAAACTCATTTATATTTTTACGAGTCACAACAAGGGCCCATAAGTTCCCACTTGGAGCTGCTGCATTTGCTGAGAAACATTTCCACGCTCCGGCCAGCGCCACCAGAAATCAAACCCACCAAAAAAAACAAAAAAAACAAACAACAAACAAAGCAAAACAAAACAGCAAAAAAAACTTCCCTTTTACGTCACTATTATTTGTTCTATTTGTAATAAATCAGAAACCAACAGAGCTCAAAGCAGGCGAGCTCCCTCTGTGTTGCGGGTTAGCGCGGCCGCTAATGGCGTCGCGCTTTATGGCGGCGTGCGGCAGGCTGAACGGAGCTGCAGGAGGAGGGGAGGACGGATCCTGTGCTGTGAATGAAACCGACTCCATTTGTGACAATTGGGAGATGAAAGCTCGAGTGAGCCGCTAATGAGAGAAGCAGCAGGAACACCTCCTTAATACGACAACTTCCCCTCCCTTTATTGAGCAATTACGTTTAAGTAGCTGCTTTGTGAACGAGGAATCCTAATCAGTGATTAAAGCTATTGGAGGGGGCCCGTAAGAGGTGTAATTGGTTATCGGGCCGACCAGTGTTGTGGAGCAGGCGATACAGAGCCGAGCGATGGATCCAGCTGTGACACTCGCGCTAATATTAGACTTTGTTTTTCATATTAGCGATGTTTATGATTGGCTTTCGTGACCAGAAGTGGCTAATTAAATTTCCTAGTCAAATGAAACACTTTAAATGTTCGATGCCAGAAATTTCACACAGCAGAAAATCTTTTTCATTTCAAAGTAGTAGAGAGGATTAGTTACATCAGTAATCAGTGAGGGGAGGAAGATTATACATTGAACATTAAGCATATGTTAGCAGATTTGCCTAGGTACAATTTTACCAGAATTCTGTGTGTGTACGCGGCGGCCATCTGGCTTGTAAAGATTTAGGATAAAAGCCATGAAGTGCAATTCTCACACAAAGTGTCCAACACTTGACAGAAGGGAAAGGAAGAAAGAGGCTGCAAACTGAAGAAACCTAAAATACAGGGCGAGGGAGTTTTTGGCCGCACACAGTGGAAATTATCTCCCGACAACCTGAGCCTGATTTACGGGGTGAAAGCCGGAGTCGCCGCTGTCTGAGAGCCTCAGCGGAATCCAAAAAAAAAAAAGAAAAGAGATTGTGTGTTGGGGTTGGGACAGTAGGTCCACATGTGGAGCTCAACTGTTAAAGTCACAGAACCGAGGTTTCAAGATTCCTGAGAAGGAAGGAACTGGATTTGTTTTTAGGTCTGCGAAGACATCTTATCCAAGAGGAATCCTCGGCTCTGGCTTGCTCTGGTATTCAACCCCATGCGGGGGTCTTCAGCCTCTTCAGGGTCAGTCGGTTCATGTACGTATCGCTGCCCTGCGCCTCACAAGCTATGCGACTCTGCAGGCTCGGACAGATAAGGTCTGCAGAAACGCATTACTAAACTGCAACAAATAAAGGAAGGGATAGTTCTGAAAGTGAAATACAGATAAACGTCTACAGTGAACTCTCTTAGCATCTGAATTTTATAAAAATCCCAGAGGGTAAAGCTAACGGGTAGTCTGAGAAGACCCAGCACCAAAGGGGGCTCTACTGACTTAAAATAACTACAAACTATAGTATTTCAAAGCAGTTCACACTTTGATAAATCTTAAAAGGTTTCCTTTTATTGTTATTTACAACAACAAAAAAAAGTACACAGCAAATAGAAGGGAAGAGGCTATGCGCCACCTATGATCTTCCTGTGTGAAACACAAATTGAGAGAGGAAAATGTAAACCACAACCAATATAACTACACCTGCAACAGTTTAAAAGAATACAATTTTCAGTCAGGTAATTTTATTCTGATCAGAAACCTGTTACATCTCATGAAGTGTTTCACACAGGAAGATTCAATGAGGCACACAGACTCTTTCCTTTATTTCCTCTATGAATAATAGATTTCTATATGAACGATCACCCTGAAACAAACACTGAATTATCCAGTTTAGACCAGAGAAAATCTAATGCAGTCCAACCGCATTAAAAACTGCTATAAGCATTTAGGTTTTGGCCAGGACTACCTTGAAAACGAGGATTTTAATCTTAATGGACTTTTTATTCTGGTAAAATAAAGGTTAAACGAAAATAAAGTTTTATTTCACAGATAAAACCACCACAAAACAATGTAAAAAAAAAAAAATCCTTTAGATAGTCCTTGTCTAAGTAACAAAGATGAAACTCTAAAACAAACTTTAGTGGTGTTAGCAATTAGTTGATTAGCTAGGTATCACATTATTCATATATCACTTATCTTGCAATTTTTTTCTCTTTTTTTGTTTTTTGCTGTCACAAAAATAAATGTAAAGATCACGGAGGCCTCAAAAATGTCTTTGTAGCCAAGTGTCATTGACCGCAGCCAATAGTTTTTAAGTAGACCGCCAACAAAAAAATGGCACTTTTTAAGCCATTTAAAAAGTGCTTAAATGGCTTTTAAGCCATTTAAGCCTTAGCGGTGGGAACAGTCAACACTCGCACGCTGTAGCAGCGCCTGGTTGTGGAACTCTGAATTTTTGTAAATCTGAAGAAATACTTCCTTCCTTATTCCAAAATCAGAGTCTCAAAAATATCTACAAAGGATTAAAGAGGTTGACTGGTGTGCGTAGCTCACGCTAGCTTACAGCTGCTTCATAATAGTAACTGATTAGCATTTTGTGAAGATGAATCTCATTCTCACTCAGTTTTGTGACACCTCCAACACTAAATCAGGACTCCAACAGTTTTAAGATTTTAACAAAACCTCACTTCAACAAATCCAAGGAGCCAGAAATGTGCAGCCCTTTCCACACAAACAGAACAAACTCTTTTTAAGTCCTTGGTGACAGTCCACATGTTTCATCTCCACATCCTGGACCCAAATGAGCTGTGGCAGAGGTGGAGAGCACATTGTTTTGACATAATTATGGACCAGTTTTTTTTTTTTTTTTTTCCCTGTCTTCCGCTGGAGAAGAGCAGCTGAGCCCAGCTCTTAATTAGTATGATATGTATAGAAGAGTGATTTATGACTTCATTTAGTTTGGAGATCCTACGGAGGATTCTTTGGAGATGCTCTCCTTTTAAGTATGAAAGCGAGCGAAATTAGCTACTCGGTGAACGAGAAGAGAAACCGAGATCGAGAGCGACAGACAGATTATCGTTCGCACATAAAAGTGAAGAAACTAATATTGAGAGAAGGGTTCAAAGCTACAAGCTTTCTCATCTGGGAGCCCAAACAATAAATTGCCCTCACATTCACTGAAATGTGTGGTCTGTGAGGTTTCTCTAATGACTCAAAGAGATATTCATCAAAGGTGGGAAGGAAGTCTTTGTTGTCTTTTCTTCTAAACAAGCCTGAGAGAGGGTAAACGAAGCCAGTCAAATGTCACTGCAAGCAGCCGCTGCTGCGCACACTCAGCTAGTTTCAGAACACGACACCTTCGAGCCGCTGCCATGACGGGAATCCTCCGCCGCAGGACCGGGTCCTGCTTCTACTTTCACAGGGGATTTTCTTGTCTGTTAAAATGGCGTGCGTGTGACCAGGAGCATATGGCAGAAAACACAATCAGTTTTCTTTATTTCTAAGAAACCTTAAAGGTTTAACTGTCTCACCGGCTGTCATTCCTCTGTTTGATGCAATTCGTTTTAATAAAGGGTCAGAAAATCCACCTTTTTTTCACAATTCAGGACATTTTTATGACGTATTAACTGAACTCGGTCCCTTTATCTTTGTCATTGTGCCTTAAGATATAAATCCTGAAGTGAAATAGCAAGACGTCATCATTAAATGCTTGTCTGTATAAGGTCTACAAAGATTTGGAGTTTGTTATAATAGCATGAACGTAAAGCCTGGGTTGCACCAAGGAAGCGATCTAGCAAAAGAATGAAAGGGTTCCTCCTTTCTGGACGGTCGCCTCCGCTTTGAAATTCAAGAATTTGGCCGAACAAACTGAGAAGTCTCTAGATAAGCAACAAATGGAAGGTTTATGGTTTTAGAACAATAGACTGGGAGCCTGGCTGACACATTGTTTCGTTCTTTTGGGTCAACTCTGTCCAAGCCCGTGTCATAGAATCCAACTTACTGGTCAACATTGTTAAAGCCAGTCTGATAGAGAACAATGATATGCTGGAAAGCTGGCTTAGCAACCAACCATTAAAAAATAAAGCAATCTCACCAGGATTTAGATGCGTTTCAGTGTTGGTCACTGTCTTTTTTTTTTTTTTTTTTTTTTTTTTTGTCATCTGGGTCATGGTTTCAATAAAAACTCCCTCAAGACGAAACAACAGTTAGCATGGAATAACGGAGATTCATATTACAAACACCCTGAATGTCTCCCCTGAAATGCCCACAGATGTTTTCAGTCAAAACGTACAAGATAATTACTGAAACACTTTACTAATCAACTCTTTACAGCCAGAGAGAAGTTATTTCCCAGAGTAAGACTAATGAAGTTCCTCTCCACCAAGCTTCCGCAGCACTGATGAAAAAACAAAACTAAGAAAAATACTAAATAGTATATCCAAAAATCCCGTAGTTCATACTTGAGTTAAATGTTTGCTGAGTCGGGAGGAATTATGTCCTTGTACAAGACGCTTTTACAAAACTTTGAGAAAGCTTGGAGACTCGGAACTGGCTGAAGGTATTTTAAGAATATTCCTAATGAAGAATGTCTTAACTAGGAACTTTTACCTCTGCCTGACACTTCCTGATTTCTGAGCACCTATGCCTGTTATGCAAATGTCACCATAAAACTTGAACAAATCAAAAATAATAGACCATTGTCATTTTAATGTACCAGAGGACATTCACCACGCTTGAATTGGTCCTTCCTTCCAAAATGTGGAAGGTGTGGTGTGGTATTTTGTGAATTTTCTAAACTAAAATAAAGAAATTCAACATAAAATTATGTAGTAGGCTGCTCCTCCTTTACATATAAACTCACTCAACAGGAATTAGGGTTGTTGTCGCACATTTTTAGGCTGAAACCACTGGAAAGGGGGAAAAAAAAAAAGTATTTAACTGATATGAAAACCAAAGGCCAGCTGAAGCCCAGTTATTGTGTTCTTAACTCATCAGCAGCATCAGAGAAAAAAACATGTCACAATACTGCAGGTTCAGAGGCGAGAGGCAAGGTTGGGAGAAGTGAAATACTTCATTCTGGCGATGTCAGACTTTCAACGTTTCAAGTTACAGAGTAAAATATCAACTGGAATACAAACGTAACACAGGAGCAAAAACAACCACTGTTCAAGATTTACACCCACTTTGCAGAAGCTGCAGACACAAGGAGAAGTTGAGAGAGTCTGCTGTGCTCCACTTAGAGAAAAGTTGCCTTCAATGAGCCCAGAGCCCAGGCCTGTGGTATCTACAGGGAGGCCGATCCACTTGATGGTGGGTTTCCTGTAAATTCTCCTGGTGACACCCATGAGGGACTCTGACATAACAACCGGTAGTCAGTTTGCCTCTGGCCAGTCAAGCAGGGAGGAATAAAAACAGCTTATGCACATGTTTGAACTGCTCTTAGCAAACAATTAGCAGCAGCTTTTGTTGGAACTTCGTGTTAAAGTTGCTCCTTTTTTTTTTTTTTTTTTCCCTTCTCCCCCTCAAACTAAAAACAGCACTTGTCGGATGTTTAACTTTCACTTTGATAAGTCTCCCCACCGCCCCAAAAAGAAAGAAAAAAAACAAAACGTAGTGCCCTTGATGATTGGCGAGCCAGACATTATGAAACCGCGCCGAGAGTTACGTATTAGTCAGTAATTAAACAAGTGGGTTTAGGGCTTTTTCATATGATCCTGTCTGCACACAGTAGATTTTTATCACTCAATTTGACATTTTGAGAGAAGATGCAGAAAAATGACTAATTTGTAAGAACGTTTAGCACTATTTGTTCGGCTCACGCACGTTTCTAAATTAGTTTCAGACAGCAAAAAAAAAGAGGATTGTGAAGAGAGATCAGTCGATCTATTAAAATTTTATGAGTTCGTCTTCTTAAAGGCAAACATGACTCAAGGAGAAACCGTTTTGAGTGTCTGAGTTGTGTCCTTGACATCACGTCTTCCACCCACACGCAAACCTCGCCACCGGTGCACACGACCCCAGGCTGGCAGCAGCTTTCGACTCAGCTAACACAGCTATGACCGACTACTGGCGACATTAAGGATGAAGCGCACTTCGAAGTTTGATCACATACTCAAAAGAGGAAAGTCATCGGTGTTGAAACTAAGGCGTTACGAGTGCAGGGTGACATACTGGGATGGGAACGCAGGTCAGGTTTACGCGTGAATTGGGTCAAACGACAATACACAGCGAGGAGAGCGCTGCTCGGTTTCTCCAGCTGACCAGTTGGGGGCAGCAAAGTGCCAGAACTGGAAAAAAAGGATTGCTTTTCAGAAACAGATGTGGGTGATTTCACCTCTTCGTCATCAGGTGCTTTTGCGGTTTTGGACGATAGTTTTCAGACATTACACGCTCACTTTGATGAATCTGAAGCAATTTTAAATCTGAAATAAATAAAATCCAGAGTTTCCCCAAGTGTATTATAAGCCTGGCGGGCCACCAGGTTTTCCTTGTGTCCCCACCAGGCTAAGCATTGCTGATGTATTTAAGTCTGTTTAAAATGTCTGCATTTTTCTAAGCCTTTAAAGTTGGTGTTCAGGTGTTAATCTTCCAAAACCACATGATTATCAAGCGATATTTTCAAATTTCCTGTCAACGTTTAACATTTTTTAACTCAAAAACACGACGGGCTGCTGGATGGCTGACTGCCCAAGTGCCCAACCACTGGGCTTAGCAAGTTTTCTGGGGGAAACCTTGAAGTCCACCCATGTAAAAATAAAAAAAGTATTTCATGTCCAGGTTTTAGTTAATATTTTAGTTTGTGGTTTAATTTATTAGTTTCTTATTGTGACAGTCCGTCCTTTCAAGATAATTTCAAATAAAAAAAAAACATTGTTGTTCTACTACTACTCTAATGATAATACATATTAAAAAACAAAATCACAATTGACCTTCACATAGGTCTTCCAGCATGTATAGGATAACCCTAAACCCCAACGTGTGACCTGATGTAAGAAATTTTAAGTAAAGGGTCACTGTCTGAGACTTCATGTGCTCCTGCTGGGCTTTAATCAGAACAAGTATGTCCCTTTAAAAAAAAAAAAAAAAAAAAAAAAAGATGTTTGGGGCCAAACCTCGGGCCCCCCCGCCTGCACAGCCTCCTTTGTCCCCACAATAAACACGGCCCCTGACTGCTCACTGCAGCCCTGATGCCGGCCCCTGCTAGACAAAAGGCACATCCACTCGCTGCGCCAAATTGACTTATTTTTTATGCTAATCCCAGATTTTTTTTATCAGACAGTTCCCTCCACCCCTTACTTGACATAGAAGAATTAACGAGGAAAAAAAAAAAAAAATGAAAGAAAAATGAGGAGAGACCCCCGATTATCTGTTCATAAAGCTGTCTTATGCCCTGACAAGAAGAGAAGTCTGCAGAAGGCTTTAGCGCTCCTGTTTGCATGTTCGAAATCCCGATGCTAATCTAAATCATATCAAAGACAAATGTTTAACCAGAAAATGAACGCAGATTTTAGCGGATGCATCACCCAAAATCTAATCAGATCCGAGCGGTGTGGAAGTGCAAAGTGACTCCTTGACATTGCTTTCAACATTAAAGTCCTGCGAAATAGATTCTTGATCGAATCAAAAATAAACACAAATACTTATCTACTGTAATATATTTAAATAACAGTGTTTTATTAACGCTGTGAGCATGTAGATGACGAAGAAAAAGGAAAAAGAGGTGAAAGGAAGCGATTTCCTGCAAAGTAGCGAAGCCTTAAGATGAGAAAACATTTTACTACTAGAAAGTTACAGTATTTAGTTTTTTGCAGACATTTACAAAAAGGAGTAAAGCACATATATAATCCAAATAAAATCTAAATAAAAGACTGGCACCTTTGTTTCATGAGAATGCAAATCACTATTTTATTGATTTAAAGCAAGTAAGTTAAAAAAAAAAAAAAAGCCCAGTTTTATTTCTGTAAAGTTGGGGGGAAAAAATCCTGTTTTTTCTGCTGCAAAAGGTCGGAAGTGTTTCCATAACGACTGCTTATTATTTTACATGCAGCAGGTTGCCATCACACGTCTCAAACTTTTCATGCCACTCGACGTTTAGAAAGAACTTTTACCCGTGAAGAGGTAAAATTGTGAATGCGCCCAAAGAAAAACCGAAATGAAACCAATTTACAACACTCCTCCAAAGTTCCTGCACTTTCATTGAGAGTAAAAAGTAAGACGATTGCATCACATCATCCTTTTTTTTTTTTTTTTTCCCCCAGAAACTAAAAGGAAAACCCAAGTAGTGACTTCCCTTTCCAGAAATAATTTATGTTTTGCAGTTGACCTTTCCCTCAGCCTTTTAAGAAGTGGATCAAATGTACAAAAACTCAGTATTTTAGGTTTATTGTTAAGCAAAAAAAAAAAAAAAAAAAAAAGCTAAATTTTATTTTGAATAATCTAAATTAGTGTTTCTGAACCCTGGTTCTCAAGGCACACTGACCTACATGTTTCAGAGGTTTCCCTGCTTTAATGTGCCTGATTCAACTGACTGCAGTTCAATAAACTCCTGTTAATCAGTCATCAATTGAATTCAACTGGACTGAAGCAAGGAAATACCCAACACATGCAGGGCAGTGTGCCTTGAGGACCAAAGAGACACAAGTTCATTGTAGTTCTGTGGCATAAATACCCAGTTCTTTCATGAATGAGCTGCTGACGTCACTTTACCACAAAGTTGCTTTCTTCAACACTTTACATGGCGCTAAGCAGGCCTCAGACCGTTGGAGGGAATGAGGGGGGGAAAAAAAATGCTAAAACTACTGAATCTAATAAATTTTTTACCATAAATTTTCAATGACTTTATTTTTTAAATAATAAAATCTAACCTATTTTTCAATCATCATCAAAAACAGAAGAATTAATTAACTTTAAACTGCTATTTGCCTCACTCATCTTTCTGACTGGCGAGTAGTAAAATTCATCAAGCTGCTTTGTTCGTAACGTACCAAACGAGGAACGGAACGAGTTTCTGAGCAGAAAAACTTGTTGTGACAGCAATAGCCCTCTAGGAGGCGCAGCACTTACTTTGCCACTAACTGTGCTTAAAAACAGAATAAATCTTGTGCTGTCTGATCAGCAGATGACTTGGTGTCCTGGTGTGGCACTGTGTAAACAAAGAGCTGCTTTATGTCTGAATCTGTTTGTAGTTTTAAAGGTCCAATGAAAAATATGCTAAGAACGCGCTCCATTATGGCTTTCATTGAAAATTTGACAATAAATTAAGCAATAAGTAGCAATAAATGCGTCTTCTGACACATTAGCTGGCCTTCTGAAAAAAACAAAACACCCAAACTGATTGCTGTCTGCCTACGGCAAGTCTTTTTTTTGTCTTCAAAAGAAAAAAGAAAAAAAAAAAAGGGCTGGATTAACAAGTTGTTTTAAAATCCTTCTGATTTTGAGGAAACACTCTCTGGGAGTTCGTTAGCTGAAGCCAGGAAACAAAACATGAAACACAATGACACTGCTGCAGGCGTCGGCGCCACAAAGTCCAACACTGCAAACTCAGAATGGACGTGCCAACGAGCTGCTGAGCAATCTGACTCACAATACACACACCCAGCGTTAAAAAAAAGGACAAGAAACTTTATTCAGTGTCCCCACGCTGCTGGTGATTAAAGCTGCAGCAGCAACAGAAACTGAAACAATACAAAAACGTTTCAGGGATAAATCTCTATCATTATGGAACTATTACCAAACAGATGATGCAATCAGTTTTGTTCAGCTACTCAAATCGCCCTTTACTATATCCTTGAACTTTGTCACAGAAATTATTTTTGAGTTAATTGTTTTGATTTTTTTTTTTTTCTTTATTTCAAACAGCTGGAAAACCAACATATGTGTGCAGCAGTTTTAACTAAATGAAGCAACTTTCTACTGGTCTCTTCTGCTGATAATGTCCTGTACAGAGGAAGTTAATGACTTTCTTTAGATTAGTTCTTAAAAATTCAATTTACCAATTCAATTTTAACAAGCTTTATGCAAAATTAGGGGCAATTTGGAGCCTGGGTTTAAAATCAAATATTCTAAAATAATGTAACATATTAAAGCTGCAGAACATGCTGTTATAAAAAATATGTTTTTTTTTTTTACATGTCTGTTAAAAATGTTACTATGTCCTGACAGTATAGTATGACGCAGATAATTTGTGAAAAAAGATGAACCTCCTTTGATTTTAAAACCATCTGCAGAAATACACCATCCTGGTCAGAAACAATCAATCAGAGCCAGGAGGAGGGACTTAGCGCTGCCAATCAAGCTCGAGCTCACACCCTCCAAAGAAAGGGGGAAAAGTAAAATCAAAAAAACAAAAACCTACTAAATTTTGTTTAGACAACAATTTTGTTGATGACTTCAACAAATTTGAAGTCTCCATATAGATGGAGAGAACTCCAGTTGGAGCTCGAACAGTGTGATGGAAAATCACGGTGGTTTCAGAACTATTTACTTAAAACTGAATTAAATCATGCACATGGTTAAATTTTAAATTCATTACGTGTTTTCATGATCAGAAAGAAGATTATTTACAGAACTAGGCCAGCTGCAGTAAGTAATAAATCAGTTAATCACATGATCCACTGAAACGAGCTCAATAACTTTGTTTGCATGATTTATTGTTTTTCTCTTTTCTCTCCCACTCCCAAAACCTGGATGATAAAAGTCTTCAGTCCGGTGCTCTGGTCTCAACCAGATGTTTTCGTAATTCGCCTTTATTTAATGTTTCTGTTGTATTGTTTATTTATTTTGGATCTTTAAAATGTCTTCCACTTCCTGTGTTAAATGTTCATTCGAATTTAAAGTTTATTGATCTTTGAAAATGTCGTCTTGCATTATTGTTATATTGCTTGAAAATAATGTCAAAACAACAATATTATCATGTATCACAATAATTTCTGGGACAATTTATCGTCCAACATAATGTTTCATCATGTGTGTATAGTGTGACCATGTAGTCACACTATTTGGTCCTTTAGGGAAACTATTTTGTGAAGGTCTTTCAGTTTACAGCAGCCATTCAGTCCTAACTGGTTTAACGTCTCCATTGAGTCAAAGTTATTTCACGTTCCTCAAGTAGAACCCAGCTATTGTTACCATTCAGAGAAATTTTTGATGCAGATATTTCAATGGGTTTGTTTATACATTTGATTTACTCTCTTACTCTGCAAAACTCTGTTTTTTGTTCTTCAATTATAAGTCTAATCATCAGAGAGCAAATATTTAAAAAATTGCTTAGGTTTAATGCAACAGTATAGAAACAAAAGTGTGTTTTTTCAGACTACATATGCAAGATATCTCCTTACTGAATTTCTCTGACAGTCATGTGTTAAACGTCTTGTTTCTTTTTGGGGGGTTTTCTTGTTTGTTTGCCCTCCTTTCAGCGGTGGGCAAACTTGAAAAAGCAGCCGTCTAAGAACAATTTTCACAAAGCCAACATCTGCAGCAGAAGAAGATCTGAAGTCAAACCGCAAACCCCCACTGACAGCCGTGTTTTCAGCCTCACAGTGTGATCACTACACGCCGAATTTCATAACCGTTTCCCCTGTTTTGGAAATCTAGGTGCTCTCAGGCGGGGGGTTGAGGGTAGACGTTTAGATAATGCTCATGTTACAACACATCAGCCAGACAGGAAGTTGCAAGACGCACGGCTGCGCGCCATCGCCTCTGTGCCACGTCCCGCCGTTAGAACATCTTGGACGCTGGAGACTTCACCACAAATTCTGAAAAGTTTGCAAACGTTCCTAAACGGACAAATGACTCAAACAGAACGTCGCGTTTATAACTTATTTAAAACATGACCTTACTTTTTCCAATTCAAATAAGCACTTTTCACCGTTCTTGTCCATCTGCAGCCTACTTCCTGTGTTTTACCATACTCTTATTTAAATAAAATATTTTTGATATAATTTACATAAATTGTCCCAATGTTGTTCCTCTTTGAGTCAAAATCCTGAGCTTGTAAAATTAGCTTTTTAAAATAGAAAGTTTAGCCTTTTTAAAAAAAACAAAAAAAAAAACAAATGGCTCTCCTGGAGTAAATACCAAGAATCTTTCATAAATATGCTTTTTCTAAAATAAAATACACCAGTTATCATCTATGATTCACTGTCAATTCTATTAGCCTTTGCAGGTAGTTGCTTTTGAAAAAAAAACACTTGAGTTTTACAATTCAAAGAACAAAAAGCTATTAGCTTCATATTTCAACCTGCACTAAAAAAGTTAAACACCCATACACTCACTACATGCAATTACTGTGTTGAAACTAAGACAGAAGTCTTTTTTTTTATTTTATTTTTTTAAATAAACCATCATGTCCCCGGGGATGTAAAAAAAAAAAAACACCCAACGTAAGGCTTCCTGAACTCACACATGACTGTAAACCACAGCACTTGTACTGTTTATTCAGTATTATTCATGCAGGAACTCCTCCTCCCCTCCCCACATCTAAAATGTCAATACCGTCAACTGCTCAGATTCCCTCATTCTCACCACTGTTCTTACATTAATGCCTCAAACAGAGCCTCACTCCAGGACCGGCTCAGTACAACGGCGTTACAACGGCTACAGAGGAAAAAAAATGATGCGAGTCAGCACCTTTTTAAGCCAAGCGCTATTCTTACCCCTTGAACTTTCTCACGTTTTATCACGTTCCAGCTGCAAACCTCCATGTATTTCATTGGGATTTTCATGTGACAGATTAATGCAAAGTAGTGCATAATTGTGATGTGGAAGAAAAGGTGCAACTAAATGCCTTTAGAAGCCGACTTGAGCTCGTAGATTTTAGCAGAGATGGGAAGATGGGTGAGGCTAATTCAGGATCATTTCGGAAGAAAACCTGTTAGGCTGAATATTAGAGAACATCAACAGTAAAGCGACAGCAAGACGGGGCAGAGTCACAAAGGGCGACCAGCCATTGGCTAAGCCTGCCAACTGATCCGTTGTTCGTACTGGAAGGCAAGTCGCCAAACTCCTGGAATAAGCAATTCCCTTCCAAAACAGGTGGTGGCAGCAGTAAATATCAATATAATCCCACATTTAATAACATAGAAATGCACTCAAGAAACAATTTTTTATCTTTGAAGAACCATTTTGAAAATATTGATGCACCAAAGTGGCATCAATATTTGAAAACGTTCTTGCTTTGCAACTACAGCCAGAGCGACAAGACATGGACTGAACCATATTCATCTATTATTCTCTGTGTTAGATAGAAACAAAGGGGAAAAATAAGCAATACTGGGTGTAAAGGTCAACACAAAAACAGAAAGCGTGAAAAACAATATACATATAAAAAAACAGATTAACAATGACAACAATAATAGTAGTCATAATAATATACTTCACTGGACTAAAACAGAAAATACTGTTCAGTTATTAGAAATAGGAATATTGGACTCGTGATCCAGAGCGACCTGATGTTGCTAAGGTACTTCTACAACTAAACGAGACTATTTTTTTAAATTAAAAAAAGCTGAATATTGCGTATTCTTTAGCAATACTTCAGCAAGTTACTCTTGCTGAAGTATTATTTATTTATATTTGTTTCCATTTTAAGCTCAGATCCTCTGAGTTTTCAAAAAAGGTTGAAAAGCTTTAGCTAAACCTCCTCAAGGTCTAGATGCAATAGGTTTTGTAAGACTGAAAAAAATAACTAATTGAAAGCATGGAGACCTACTTTAAATGCATTTACACAAAAGGACTTTTTAATCACAGACATTTAGGAAGTAGTAGACTTTATAAAGTTCATCTGCAATAGACAGAAGATTTATGAAAGTCACACCGTCAGCTAGAAAAAAGAAAGTTGAGGGATGCGGTCGAGCAAGTCTGAAGATTTACGACTTGATCATAATCTGTTAAAGGGGCAGTATTAATTGTTTTCCAGCTACACAGAATCCTTTTATAGCACAATGAAGCACGTATGCTACCCTCAGTTGTTATAAAAATGCTTTTCATACGACTTAAAAGAAATTTGACTTAGTAATTTAAAGCGTTGAAATTCAGTTCCACCAGGCATTTGCTAATTGCTCCAGGCTAGTCTGAAGGAGCTGGGTTAGAAAACCACTTCGAAAGCAGAGCGAGGTCCAACCAGGAGCTGAATGGTTACCATGGGACATTTAAGGATTTCTCAATCATGCAGGAAAGAGTCAAAGCAACACTTCAGGTGTGTTTTTGATGATGGAATAACATTTTAACAAGATGTAAAGCTTAAAAATGTCACATTTACATAATCCTGCCCCCTTTAATAATGTGCTTGATATCAACACTTTTAGGCAGTTTTTTTGTATTGTTACCTGCAGAGTCAGGCAGGCCGGCATCTCCCATCTGTTTGTACGGGTTGAACTTGGGCTTGGGTGCGACCATGGGGGCAAACTTCTTGGGGGCCTGCTGCTGAGAGACAGAGATGCTGGCGCTTCCCAGAGACGGAGTGGTCTCCATCCTGGCAGCTACCTGTCCACTCTGGTCGCTCGGTGGGTTCCACATGGCTCTGAGCTGGAAAGACACGCATCATCAAACAGGGATCACTGAACCCGTCTCAGTGACTTATTTGCACACGGCAAATAAGTGAAGTAAAAATCTCTCCGGGTTCTGGAGGTGGAAGTAAGTGATTATTTCTGTAGGTTTTCTTCCCCCATTAAAATTGTGCAAGATTTAAAGCAGCTGCCAGATTTATGGTGCAAAAATAAAGAGAGCGAAGGCGATGCTCTTGACGCGCAACAACATGTCCGTTCTGATAAAGAACCTAAAGCGGGAGAAATCACTTTGAACCCTGACTGTGATCGTCGTCTGCGCTCGCAATGCTTACACGCCATCAACAAATCAAAAGTGTGATACGCCAGACAAAGAGCGGCGAAAAACAAAGTATTTTACAAACAGAAAGAGTATTGAAAAATGATGTAATGCATATGAAACCAAAACATTTTTAAGTGTTGACAGCTGTCAAAAAAGGAGATAGAATCAGTGGTTGGGGGAGATATGGATCATTCTGATTTATAAACCATGAAGGATTATGAATTAGATTACGGTACTATGGTGTGTTATTTTTCCTGTAAGAAATAATTAAAATCCGTGATCAAAAGTGCCAATTTGCACTGTGCGGCATTCAGACTTTATTTATTTAAAATGTACATGGCGTACACTACAGTAATAGTACAGAGAACATCATCACTAGACACTAATATGACTCGCAGACGCTGAGGACACACACACACGCAGTGTTTCACCAGAACCTTCTGAAATCGTTTGAAATATTTCAACTATTTATGCACCGCTCTCTCTCCCTTCCTCTCTATTCCTCCTTTTTGTTTGTGTTTTGTTGTTTTGATGTTTCTTGCTCTTTATTATCCTCACTCCGTCTGATGCGGGGTTTGCATTCTTTCTCGGGAGCACGGCAGACAAGCCCACGCGCAATCATCCTTTAATACCTGCTCAAATCCCCTTGCGCCCCCCTGCCTCCTCACTGGCTCTTCGTTATGATTTCTTTCCTCCTGCTCTGCGTGCTGCACAATTCAGATGAGCATCGCTGTGTCACACCCACTTGTCTTTGCAGACCAAATTCTGTACACAGTCATGGTAAACAGACTAAAACATGGATCACAGCGCAACCGCTTTGGGGGACACAGAAGGCGCTTACATAGTAAGACATGATCTGCAACAACCACCGTCATCAAACACAACTTGGGCTGGGCGATGTGGACTTATCACAATGTTTTGTGGTATTTTATATTGATAAAAGTGACGATAAGAACTATTTATTACTTATTTTTTTAGGTGACTGTGGCTGCAACTGCATGGCCCCACAAACACTGCTCTCGAAAACAGATCAAGAAGTGATAGGTTACTTCTTGATCACTAAGATGCACAAAGTAACTTATTGGTATTTGAAAATATATCAATACTTTTTCTCTGTTCGTTGCAGTCATTGAACAAAGAATGGAGAAAGTAGTACAAGTTGAACAGTTTTGAGGGTTTTAAACATAATTTCATTTGAATTTATTGTGGTAACAATACATCAGAACTCTAATGACAACTATTTTATATCGATAAATGATGATACGATAAATGCCCCACTCCTAAACCCAAGAACTACCAGGTTGCACTAAAATAGCACTATTGAATGATGGATGCAGTTGCTGAGAGAAGACCAAGTTGGCTATTTTCAGAGTCACTAAGATGTTTTAACGTTGAAGTCAGAAGAAGCAGCTGGACGGTTGAGAAACTTCCAGGAAAATAAAGTACTTTTCACAACATGTCAGTAAAAACGAAAAAGACTTTCAGCAGAAAACAGGAAGGATGA
Organism: Poeciliopsis retropinna; assembly: GCA_010277075.1. Classification (NCBI taxonomy): domain Eukaryota; kingdom Metazoa; phylum Chordata; class Actinopteri; order Cyprinodontiformes; family Poeciliidae; genus Poeciliopsis; species Poeciliopsis retropinna. The sequence continues at coordinate 24,741,951 of VMRM01000003.1, forward strand.
CTGATCCTGTCCAATGGAAGACATTTTAAATATCCGAAATAAATCAGAGACAACAAATAAATAATAACTGGAAAGTCCAAAGCACCAGACTGAAGACTTTTGTCATCCAGTTTTTGGCAGATGAAGACAGAAGAGAAAAACAAAAAAGAATCACAAAAATGGAAACTGAGCTTGTTTTAATTCATCATGCGATTAATAGAGTCATTACTTTTTGCAACAGGCCTAATGGGGACGTTTGCTTATTTTGAAGTTGTAGCTAAGCTTTCCACACTGATTACTGATCTAAGATCCCAGAGCAAGTTTTCATTCTGTATTAAAGCTGTTATAACCCTGTTTTACAGTGTTTGACATTGCCTCTGCTCCTGGCATAAATAATAAATAACCATTTACAGAAGAGCGGTTATGTTCAATGATGTTCGCATGTCTTCTTATTGGCCTTCAAGACATCTCAGAATTGGTTAATAGCTACGTTTGCAGGTGAAATTCTGGTAGCTACGTCTCCAATTTGCTCAGGATGATTTATGTTGCTTTCTATCAGGGCCAGAATTTGTTTGTTTTTTTTAAACAAAAAAACAAATAAAAACAAAAAAATTCCTTCGAGTAGTGAAACGAAGCAAACTTTTTTAATATAAGCAAAATCTACACTCAGACTTGTGATAGTGCAGTGATGCATTAATGTTTTTTGTGGAGCAGGAATTGGTGACAGAAGTTGTTTTCAAGCATAACGCTGTAATGACTGTCATTAATGTAGAGCTATAGTTTTAATTTCAGTCATTTGCGCAAGTCGCAAATGACTGAATACTCTTTAAAACAGAATACAGCACAGCAACAGGCTTCCTGTCATTCTGCTGGTGATTTATGACGACCACGGCCGGACGGTTTAGATTACCTTTATTTTTTAAAAACCCCACAGGTGTTCTATCTCATTATCGAGCTGATACACTCGTCTTGCTCCCACCGGACTGAAAAGCATCATCTTGTCCAAAAGCTTTTGTTTTCTTGGAGGCTCACATTATCACATCTGTTTGGACTGCACATCAACTGCGGCAATTCAGGCTCAGTTCAAATCTGAACCACTGCACATCGTCAGAGCTGACAACATTGACCTTTGTTCCTGAAACGGAGGAATATTTCAACTATTCTTCAGGCTGCATTGTTCAGCTGAAAAGCTGGATCCTACAGTTTGCTTCTGAAGAGAAAGCACAGCTTTGCTCAAACAGGACCATGTTAAAGCATGTCTTTTTGCAGCGTTTGGACTTCATACAGATAACCTTGGTGCCACATTTGATAAATCCTACTGCCTGTTTTTCTTCAAACTATTTCCTAAGACTTTGAAGGTCAGTCGAAGCAGTTTTCTGCTGCAGCATTTACTACAAAATAAAGTCAGTGCTGCTGATGGCAACAATTTGATTGCATTTGAGGTGTAAAAACGCTAAATGGAGAATTGCCATGACAACAGACAAAATTTTGACCAAACAGATTAGGATATTGCGAAACTGTTTTCCATTGAGCCATGTATGCTAGCACATTGATAAAATGGGTCTACGTAGATTTAAACAAGAGCAAATTAAGGTTTTTCATCTTTTGTACAAATATGTGCTGCTCCCGGTGGACCAGCATGCTAAATAGTGCATGGTGTCGGGATCAGAAATGTGGAATTTACAATTTTCTGCTGTGTCAAGACCGGGTGTTACTTCTCACTCTTTGGCTTCTTTTTTTTCGTATTTTAAGATCATTACAAGGTCAAATTTAATGCCCACAAGTGGTCCGACGATTTTAAGCCAAACCGATCAAAAACTTGGGCAAACCTTTAGTTTTACTTTCAGTTGGAAGCATCCTACAGAGCATCTTCATAGTGAGATTGAGCAATGTCACTATTGGGTTACAGCAGCAGTATTTGAGCTAGCAGTTGAGTAATTTTTGAGCAGTGTTGCACATATGCAGCCTCCATGGTTCCTTCAGCAAAATTTCTCGACATGTCCAGAAAAATCCATGGCAGCCTGACTTATCTGGTCAAATGCTCCAGTAATAGTGTTACTTCCTGTGGTGCTGTGTCTCCCTGTGCGACACCAGGCAGATATGCAATAGTATGAAAGGGGTATTACAAAGTACAAGAAAAGGTTCGAGAAAAAAAGTCACTTTTGTGCTTTTAGTTTGTCTTCATATTTCTTTGAACTTACGCAGGGTAACCCCACCACAAAAACACATGCACACACACACTCCCACCACACACCAGAGTACATACAAAACACTCTAGTTAAAGTGGAGGCTTGTGAAAAGAAAAGCCTTTTGTGATTACCGGGGCAGTTTGAGATGACTCTCAGAGGCGTGACAGCACATTAAACAGTTCGCCTTACGAGGGCACGGCAGTCAGAATGTCTTCTATCAGTCGTTTCTCTGCACTTTTACAGCTGTCATTGAGAAACTGCTGCAGGTGCTTCTGTCACATTAATCTTTCATATCCACCAAGGAAACTATCAAACAAAGCCATCCGAAAGAGGACCACAGAGAGTACGGAGTTCTAACATAAAATGGCAGGGTTCAGAGATTTTTCTTTTTTTTGTTCAGGGGAAGGCTTGACATGCTTTCTAGCAAATATTCTCTGAGGCCTGCGAACCGGATCGCGCGTTGAAGACATAATCAAAACCGCAGACACCGGAGTGATCGGAAGCTCCCGTTAAAAAAAATAAAAATAAAATAAAAGGCTGCGTGCCGCCTGGTGACTGACTGACTGTCAGCGTCTCCTTGTGTCGTTTTTAAAAGCTCCGCTGTAAGAATCTGAAAAGCTGAACATTTAAGCTGAGGTTAAACCCGCTGATACATAAAAGAGCTTTTAATTTTATAGCCTATAAAGAAACTGTTTCTTTTTTTTTTTATCTTAAAATAGTTAAACTCAACTGCTTCACACAGACATGAACTACTACATCTGCATCATTCAAGCGCAAGCAAATGTATTTTTGTCTTGTTTTTGTGTGTTGTTGGTTTTTTTTGTTTGTTTGTTTGTTTGTTTTTAAGGGAAAAATTGTGTATTCATGTGAATTTCAGGAATTGCAATCTCGGAAAGAAGGAGTCAAAAGGCGTATGCCTGTTTTCGCTTGATGTATTTTCCAGTAATAGTTGAGTCTGAAAGGTTCATTACTGACACTAATCAGTTAAATATGTGGAAGTAAAAAACGTAATTCATGGTTGGGGGTCCTGGGCGAAGCACTTGACTTTATAATCATCTTTCTTTGTATTGCGATGAGTAAGATAATGGGCAATTTTTTGGGGGGGCGGGGGGGTTGGCGGGAAATGTGTTTTTTTTATTGATTTGAGAAAAAAGGAAAAAAGGGCTGTTCTACTAAATGACCCAGATGAGAGCAGCTTTGTGGTAGTGGCAAAGGAAGAATGAGCAGCTTGGTATTATTCATGGGCTACCAGGAAAAAACAACAATATGTGGATATGAATCAGTGATGATAAAACTCTATAAACCTAAAAACCTGTTTGTATGACTTGAAAGATTTTCCACAGTTCTAGGAAAACAAACACTGTTTTGTGTTGTGTTTAGCAGGAGCTTTGACCCACTTAAAGGGCTAATTGTGGGGGTTTTTTGAGCAATGTTTGTGTTTGGTCTTAAGCTCTTCTTTGGTAGTAAATGTTTAGGGAAGGCCATCCCTTTAAGTAATGTTAAATGTTAAATAAAGTGAAGAATCAGTGTCATTGTATTCCTCAGGCACCTTTTGACAAAGGCTCAACGCGCAGTTGATCTTTGGTCAGTTTACTATTTATAACTCTGTGCAATGCTGGTTTGCAGACAATGAAACGTGCTATGGCAACAGTCATGCTTCCAACCAATTGTCATGTGAATTTTGAGCAAACTTTTAAAATGTTGAAGAAACTAAAATGTGAATTCCATCTATTCGTTTGGAGTGAATCGACCAGGTTACACAAACTTCAATTTTGGCAAATGCTGATGCTACTCATGGCTGTAATTAACAAAATGTAGAAGTTGCAAACTAGGATTGGTAAGACATGTCTGAAAAATGGCGAGTTTTTTGAGTTTCGGGCACAAACCCCCACCAGCATTCCACCACTCCCAACCCAAACTGGGTTATCCGCCGCTGGCCACTCCAGGCTGACGGTCATCCCCTCTCTGCTGGAAGTTTAGACTCTGATTTGCTACATCAAAACTTATTCGGTAAACCTGCTTCCATCTCCACTTTAGCTTATTAAATATTTTTCTAAAAAGTCAAAAACCATTTTTAGCATGTGTAAAAACGTTTTTGCAAAATTAAGGGAGTTAATTTTTGTAATTTCCATTAAATGTTCCAAATACAATACTTCAAAATGTGTGGAACATTTATATTGCAAAGACTGCTTGGAGTGCAATAACTGACAGATGATATATTCACAATGTTGCAAAGTTACACGTTTCATGCCAACGTAATATTTAGTCAGTTTAGTCAGTCAGTGTCATGGCAGCAAATGTTCACACCAGACAAAAATGGCGTTGCCAGTTCAGAACGAAAGGACAGAAAGATTTTCCACATGAGCCCTAAACCTTACCTTCTATTTTCACCCGTGCAACATTATGCCCTGGCACAGATTTTTGCAACCAATCACAATGTTATTTTCCTTACACGTACCAAAACCTCTATTTAATTAAACATATCTCGGAACACGGCCTCGTCCCAGAAAACCGAAACATGAACTAAGACTAAAAGGGTAATTATGATCCCTTTCTCCCACCTTGGGCTTCCTCCCATGAGTAGATAACACTTAAAACTACACAGCTTTTGGCTCAGTAACCACCGATCAAAACAGCGCTTCAAACATGCACTGCAGACATGAAGACAGAGACACATTTTGGCTGGCAGATTCTCTCCAAATAAAGGCCTGGAAGGCGACTGGGACTTTGCACTCGCAGTTCGTGACGCAACCTGCGCAGGATCAGCCGTGCGGAAGGAAAACATTTTAAAAATTAAAGCCTCCCATCTGCAAGAGGTTGTTGCCAAGTCTTCCCATGCATTGGACTCGCCCTGCATTGGAGCGCTGGTTGAATGGCTGAACAGGTGAAAGCGGCATTAAACAAACAAGTGCGTTCTCCACTCGTGTATGTTTGGAGAGAGGGAAGAGGCAAGAGGTCAAATGGTCATTATGGATCTGGAAATGTTTTTTTGTTTTTTTTGTTTGTTTTTTTTGCAGAAGAGCACATATTTGAAGGTGCTGTAAGTGCAACGCCATGTCATCTGCTGACATATTAATAAAAGCAAAAAGCTGTTTAGGAGCTTTTTCAAGTGTTAAAAATTGAAGAGATCAGGTGCAAGCAGTCTCAGGACATCAGATGAGTGGGCAAGTCAAACATCGTGTTCTGAAACATAACCACCGCAAACACTACAGAGGATGTGACAAGACTCTTCCGGCAGCAAGACCAAAATAAACAGCGGGATCTTATCACCAAGATTGTCAGACAGCTCACCTTCTGCATCTTTTCATTTAAAACTGCGACAAAAACCCAAACCTGCAAAACGGATCCATAAATGTAGAAAGCGTTTTAAATCCTTGAGACATGGTGGACATTTTTGTCTCAACCCGGCCATGTTTAGTTTTTATTTTTTTTGGAAGATGAGTCAATTTTACCCTTTCGGCTGAATTATTGAACAAGTTCAAGGGTTCAGCAGGACCTTTTACAAACCTTTCAACTGGATTCTTGTGTACAGAAAAGCACATGCGCAGTTTCATGGCCAAAGTTGGTTTGGATTCAGTAATGTTGTTCACGTTCAACAAAGACCGTGCGAAAGTATGTCCAAATTGTAATAATAATAAAAAACATTAAAGTAATTAAAATTCCAGTGTTAAAAAACAAGTAGGCAAAAATACATCAATTATGTACAAAATTCTAAATTATTTACTGAATAAATTGTTGGGTTGCATACTTGGAGATCCTGAATGCAGCGCCGAACAAAAAAAAAAAAAAAAAAAGCAAACTGGAAACACGGATGGTTCAATAGGAATGAACAGCCTTCTGAATTTGATTCACTTTAAAAGTGTAAGTTAGAATATGTTTCACTGATGTTTGTGCTGATTTATTTTGCTTCCCTGATCGCCAGAAAAACAAAAAAGCATGGAGACAGAAAATCCATCCATCCATCCATCATGTATATTAGCTTGTCCTTGCAGGATCATGGGGAGGATGCTGCCCATCTCCAGCGGTCATTGGGTGAGAGGTGAGTTATACCTTGGGCAGGTCGCCCTTTTTATCGTAGGGCAACACAAACACTTACAGCACAAACAACCATGGAAATACTCTTAATCTAGGTCAATTTAGAGAGGTTTGGTACACAGGAAGCTGGAGCACCTTTTTGACGCAAGGTAGCATTGCCAACAGTTCTACTTTTAATCCTATTGAGACACCACAGATATTCTAAATTTTGTGATGACATAAATGTCGGCTAAGACAAAGAAAAAATGCCCAGCTGATCTGTTAGTGTCTTAACACAGCAAAGTTAAATGTTGCTGTGGACACAGAAAGTTCTCGATACCTTAACTGAACAAAATCCCCTCTAATACAAGCGCCGTCCGTCGGATTCCAACACCTGCTGTGAGTCAACATCTTAACCGCGTCTGGCAGCTTGACACAAACCAAGAGAGACAATAAGGAGAAAGCCAGCAGGCAAAAATCACCTTTTGTCGCGTCAAAACAAATGTGCTGGGAGCTGGGTGAGGAAAGAGGGTTCCGATCAGAGCTCATCCCGTCAGCGCCCAGACACCAACGCGCCGAGACGAAGGTCTGACAAAACAAGACAGGGCAGAGGAGGAAGAGGGGAAGAAGGAGGGCGTTGGAACGGCCTTAAACCGTTCCAAGTGTAGTTGTGCTTTGTTAAATATATGTCACCTTTCGGGTGGTAGACCTCCACAGCTGGTCCTTGAAGTATATTTTCTATGAAAAACTTCAACTGAGTGATTTCCAAATGCCACAGATAAGATTTCTCTCTGCCTGTCAAACAGGACTGAGCCTCTGGTCTCAGGCCAGGAAATTTCAGACCTGCTTTTGTGAGGAGCTATCATACATTCTGCGTAAAGCCTCGTAATTAGGCTAATTACACAGGGATAATATGAAGGTTAATCAAATGATAAACACGGCAAATAGAGATTTGTTTTCCCCCATTAGCTATTGTGGAAAGCCCATCCAGTTGATAACCATTACAAATGAGATTTAGAGCTGTGACTACAACAAAGACTTACATCCCCAACCCTCCACTAACCCCTCCCCCCCCCAAACACCACCACCAATAATCACCACCACCCTGAGCAAAGAGAGAAATGAGGGAAAAATCAAACAGAAGCAGTTTCAAATTAACTGTATCAACGTTGTGTAAAAAGCATCCAATGGACAAAAGGTGTGAAACTTTAAAAAGAAACAGCACAACATGACCCACTTGGATTTTTGAACAGAGAATATTACACAGCTATTAAATGGCAGCGCTTCTCTAATTTTCTTTATCACAGAGATCAGACAGCAATTTGGTCCATAGCAGTTTTTTTTTTAATTAAAAATGTGTTTGATTATGGCTAAATGAGTGCATGTATATAAATTTATACCATAATAACCATAATAAATGGAACATTGACAAACATATTTGATGTGTATTGATGATTCTGACATTGGCTCCTAACCAAATGCATTGGCTCTCACTGGTTTCACAATAGTTGACTTTATGATGTTTCACATGTTTTCACAATGTAAAGCACTATGAACTGCCTTGCTGAAATGTGCTAAATTAACTTGATTGATTGAAAAAACAACAACAACAAAAAAACTTACAGACCATCCAGGGACCAAATAACCAACATCAAACATAAAAAGATGCCAAAAACTGCGACGAACCGAGAAATTGGCTGGATCTATTTTTTAGGTAATCTCAAGAATCCAATCTTTTGTCAATCAATGAGCACAACATTTGCAAGTGCTGACAACACTTTCTGGTGTGGGAGTTGTTACTGAATGAAGAAAACTCAAATTTAGCCACATCCATTGATCAGGATGTGTTTAGCAAAAGTCAAGGGAAAGACAGAAATGAACAAAGCTAATTAATAGAAAACTAATTCCTACAACTGCTCCAATTCATTCAGGATGTGAGAGCATGATTTTAGACAGGCTAAACAAAGCGAAGTAAAACTGCTCAGCTTTATTTTAATGAGCTTTCCTTCCTGTGTATCATATCTAGGAAATTTGGCAAGCTATGGGAAATCTAAACGCCTGCAGTCTCTTGAACACCCACACCAAAAGCATGGTGTTAGTGATGCTAATTACTCTGATCATCCCAATTAATAAAAGGTGATATAGATGAACAATATGTTGTTTCAAAGACTTAATAAAGGGTATGTGAAAATGTACTTTCAATGTGCTATGTATCCTCCTATATTACTGTACTTAGTGGGGGGTATTATGTAAAATCAACTTGTTGAGCCTTATATCATTTTATAATGTTATTCCCTCAATAAAAACATGCCTGGAGTGTTGATTTGATTCTAAAGGTTCTTAAAGTGACAGGCCAATTTCAAGGCGTCAGATACAACGACAATATAAAGTCAATTTGTTTTTCATATATACAGCATTTTCACAACAGCGGAAGACAGCACAGTTACTTGATTGATTGATTGATTAGCCTGGAAAATACAGTACCCCCATTTAAAGCTAAATTATAATCAAATATGATCAGTATTAACAGGGGAAATGTGCACAAAAACTGGAAATTAGAACTCAACAAAATTCTGATTAGATTTAGACAAAATTCTGTAATGTGGCAGCAAAAATGCATTAAAGTCTCATCGGTGTGGTTTCAATAACTGGACCAGAGTTGCTAGTAATGTAGTCAACGATTTTGATTTTGACCAAACGCAAAGAGAGCAAGAATAACATGAGCGTAAAGTGACACCTATTTCCTGCCGTTACAATTCTTAATACTATTTGTCACACAAGAGCTGTCTCACTTTGACTTAAAAATAGAAAAAAAGTTTTCCAAAACAATTCATGAGAAATGATCCTGTTATTGAAAATCTGTCCTGTATAAAAAGTATGTTTATTACTGCATCACTTTTCTGTATAAATACCTTCCTATTTTAAAATATAACAACTCTGCTTATTGCATAAACACCTTAAAACTCACTAACAAGCTTCGGAGGGGTTTTTTGAACGCGCTTTTGAGTCGTTTACTTGAGTTTTTGGCCTTTGCTCCCTAATGAAAACAAGACAACTTTTCTGTAAATATGTGAATTTGACTTTAATGGCGACTGACAGCTCCTATTGGCTTGGGATATATCAAATAGAATTGCATGGCTTGCATGACTGCGGTATGTGCTCCTTGAAACTGCGAGTGGTGGGATGCAAAGTCTCCAGAGTTTATCTTATCCCAGTCTCGGGAGGTTACTGACTGACAGCTGTAAATATATCACAACACAACCTTTACTGAGTATTGCATACCTCAGCGGTAGATACTTAAAAAATATATATATATCTGGATCAACAACAAATAAAGGAAGAATCTGTGTGTTTTTTTAGAGAATCAATGGCAAATGACAGAAAATAATCTCATTGGTTTAGATGATTGTGCTGGTGAGCCCCACACACACACACAGCGCACGCACACAGTGGAACGGATGGCAGAAACCAAACAATCTCAGCTTCCCAACGCTGCAACTTATTTGGTCTGAAGTTCCATTAATCAAGCTGGAAAAGCTATGGGAGTTCACATAAATAGCAAAAAGTAGAAGAGGTGCAACACTGTCAATCATTAGTGCCAAGATGTGGATGTGCTAGCAGGCTAACATTTGGTAACGGGACTAAACAAGTAAAAAAGGTAAATAGGGCCAAAAAAAGACATTTAAAAAGTTGTATTTTTGTAACAACTGGCGAAAAAAATGAAAATATTATGATTTATAATCCAAGTCATCCTGAAAAGTCCATGATTTTAATTTAATTCAACTCATTTAGATTGTCAGGTTTGCAAGAACAGATATAGCTTATATTAAACGTAAACCAAATCTAACACTTGACCATCTTTTTTCCCTCATGCAGCACTAATGTACAACAGAGTATCATCTCCACTATAGAATGAAGAGAAAAATGCAGTAGGAGTATGTTTTTTTTTTGCCAAAAACCACAGAACTTTCAATGTTAATTTGATATATTTACAAGAAAAAAACTTTCCTGTCAAAAAGTTCTACTTTTACAAGATTTTTTTTATTTTCTACATGGCATAAATTTCCAATATTAAATCTAAGACATTCTCTAGACATTGTAAAGCCATAAATTTGAATAAACTAAACTTTGATGTTTACTTAAGAGTATAAAGTCAGACATTTGCTAAAAAAAACAAAAAATGGCAGAAGTCCTCTTAAGTTTGAAGAGATAAAATTATGCGATGCACGTCTGGATATTTTCCCAAGTGTAAGCGACAGATCCGGACTCTTTTACTGTATCAGAATGGCTTCTTCTAGGTGCAGACTCGTCTAACCGGATCCAGAATACGTGCCTGAGACGATACAGAAGAACTGCAACGTGACAGAATCAAGTCTGGATGAGAAATGTCATTTGATTCACCTCCTAAATTTACCACATGGTGTAAGACTTATGTATGTCTTGACTTTACAAACGCTGAATGCTTCTGAATGCTCTTCAAATCACAATTGTTTCTAATCTTTGTCCACTAGCTGACTCATGAGCAGCAATGTTAACAGGAGCAGCACAAACAGCTCCAAGCTGGAAGTTTTTAATAGTATTGACTCAACAGTGGTTGTGAACGGAGGTCCAGATTGTGTTTTTGTATTTAGCTGAATAAAACTCTTATTGTTTATTGTTTTTTTTTTCTTAAAGAAGTTAAATCCTTAGGAAAATTAACTTTAACTGAAGTCTGAACAGTCATGTCGGATTTCATCCGACTGATGTGAGGCGTGCACCATAATTCTGCACCAGAAGAAGCCAGACTTGTTAAATGTGGACATGAACAGTGGCTGAAGTGAGCAGCACTTTCTCTTTTCTTTGCTCCACACAGTTTTTTTTTTTTAAAGCATTTATGAGGGAACGGTGGCAAAACATGGAACTGCTTCCGCACAAGTAACCAAAGAGCGATGCCACCAACCTCGCTTAGTTAACTGTGAGAGGTTGAGCGTGTAAAGCATTTCCTCAGCCTACATCCCCCAGAATGCTTCTGAATCGGACTTTAGTGAAATTATTGAATACTCGATGAGACGGATAACCTGTTGAAATCGATCACATGTCTATTTCGACATGTATTGTTATTCATTTATAATAACAATACATGTCAGCCCTGCTGGGCTACAGCAAACAAATTGTACGACACGTTACAGCTACAAATTTAAACGAGACTTTTGATCTTTGACTATTCTAAAGATGAACAGCACATCTGGAAAACAAGTGTCTTTTTCTGATCAGTTCTTTACCCTCACAGTAACACCTCTTACCCATCATGCTGCTGTATTATTGTATATGTGGTAAAATAAAAATGTATTTAAGTGGAGAACGTTGGTCCTCGCCCTCCAAAAATACTTTAGAGCGCCACTGCACAAAACGACAGCCCCAAACGAAATCAACTAAAGGCCCATTACTCAACAGTGGCCCGGAGCTCCACATGTCACTCCCGGATAGGTCGCTAACGAGAGCGTTTGGTTTGGGAGCACACTGGGGCAAAGTCAACAGAGCAAAGGCTATCTGGGAGGTAGCAGCAGTGAAAGCCTGGCAGAGACAAAGAATCACATCAATCAGTCATTAATTGCCCTCATTTGAGCGTTAAGCCCATGGCTCAGATCAGAGAAAATGATTGCTTATGAAACAAGAGATTTAAAAAAAACAAAATAAAATTTAAAGCCGCTACCTGCAAAAGGTCAATAAAATTAAAATGAATCCATCTTTAACCTCGATGTGTTTATTACCGCCTTTCCGTTTGGAAACGAACCATTCTTGGGAGGTGACAGACTTCTTAGTTGAAAACATGTTCTCTCTCTCTCTCTCTCTCTCTAAAGGTGGTTCATACTAGAAATTTAATCGGAAGGAGACAATCGCACACAGGAGTTCTTTTTAGTTCAGAAAGGCAGTAATTAAGTTTACTAGGTTTTCTCAGAGGGGGAAAAAAAAAAACAGCAGAGTTTCTCTCTAAAAGCTTTCTGAAACGTAATTTATGAAGACGCAGACGGCCTGGAATTCTTTTCTCACGGCGAAAGCGTGAATTGCAAAAGGCCACGTTTCGATGTCGGACAGAGTTAATTATAATCGCGAAAGTCACAAACAGCTCAATTGTCTGCCTGCGCAGCTGTGACTGAGGGTTTCGAGCGGTGAAACAAGATGGAGGCAAGCTTCCAATTTGAGGGATCACGCTGTCAGATGTGTGTGTTTTTATGATTGTATATGTGCGGGATAAGAAGCTATAAATCAATTCTGAATCAGGTTTATTTAAAACTTCTGAAGGCTGGATCGCTCGGGTTGGCTCGCTGCTTTGATAATGAGATTTGCGACGCGTTTAGTCATGTCTTTGTAACACTAATGTGATTTGACGTTGAAAAGACGAGCGTTGACGTCCCAAAACCTACAGAAAATATTATGCAATAAAGAATTTTAAAAGGGATTGGCGAACGGTGATCACCTCATTTGCTTTCCAAAGACATTATTATATTTTACCTAAAAATTCCAGGCTGAATAATTACAGTTTTTCTAATATGGTACATGGAAGCCATTTAAGTTATTTGCTGCCATTTGTTCAAAGAAATGAAATGATACCTTGTTATTCATCTTTACAGATTACTGTTTTTATAAAAGTCAAAATATTGGCCCACAGGAAATTAATAATGTGACAGTGTATATTACAGATAGTTTCCAGTAACGAGAAAAATGTAAACATATTTGATAGCATGAATTTTCAAAAGTTAGAAATTACCTTTTGCTTCTGTGTTTTGGTGGAAATTTGTACAATTTTCATGTTGTAAGAATTTTGAAAACATTTCTGACTTCAATAAAATATCCATAAGACTTTGTTTCTCATTTAGACTCACTAATATAATTTATATTTTAAAAAGGAATAACAATTCTGAGCATAAAATTAAAATTACAATGTTGACTTAGAAATTAGTTAAAAAGTCAAATGTTAAATTTTATGTTAAGTCAACTTGACGTAATAAACTGAAGCAACTTTCTAGAAATTCCCTGAACTAATCATGTTTGGTTTAATATAAAAGCTAAATGCAGTTGAAATCAATTTAAATGAAGTCGTAGCTTTCATTAAGTGTTGCTGAATAAAAAAATTCAAGTGAAATAAGCTTGAGAAGTTTTTTTTCTTTAGGCAAATAAACTTGAAAAGTGTTTTCATACAACTATTTATTGAAACTAACAATTTAAAGATGTCTAACTTACTGGAAAAAGGTCTGTAATGTTCAAGCCTTCATCCTTGAAGATTTTTAATAAAAAGGAAAAACATACAGGTTTTCTTTCAGTTCTCATTCCACACACTAACAAAACAGACAAATGAAAACTAGATTACCTCCTAATATTACAGTTTTTTCTCTGTTTGCAGTTCACCTACAAGAATAAAAGTCACATTTTGACAGCTGATATACGTCTGAATAAAGTAATGCATTTAACCTGATGTCATGGTTTGTAATTCTATAATTTACCAGCAACTGAAGCAAGTTCTTGACATTATTCTCTGAGATTCATGAAAATAAATTTCACTCCAGAAGCTGTGAGAGAGCAAGACAGTACTCTGACAGAAAACCTGAACTTGGAAAGTTTAATGCAGGGCTGCAGAAAGTTTGAAAAGTTCATAAAATCAGAAACTACGTGACCACATAATGCAACAGGGTTCCACTTATTGAACTTGTTTCAGAAATCCAAACAGAGGAAAGTTAGACTAGAGATGAACCGATCAGGCTTTTCCTGACCAATAATAAAGTTGGTTTACTTTGAGCTCTCACCACCTGATTCCAATTTTGTTCAATTTCTGAGTTAAAGGAATAAAACACAAAGGGGGAAAATGTATTTTAGGTTATTTGATAGAGGGACAGCAGAACTGTGGTATATCAGGGGTTAGGGAACACATGACTACCTATTTTAATAGTTCAAGCACCAAACATAACTTAACATAGTACAAAGTGGAAACAATCTTCGCACTACCACAGACGTCAACATACACAGTCTTCCTTATCTACGCTCTTTTTGATACATCACCAAGCAAAATGTATGACAATTATTGATTGGCTGCTTCACAAACACCAGCCAATTGGGTGTCAAGTAGAATTGTGCCTATTTTCACAATTAGGTGAACTTTCTGTGAATAACTTAGCTCCATACAACAAGTGAATCTATGAATACCGGACATTCAATCAGGCAGTTGTCCACTGCAGCCTCAAAATATATATATCACTACAGTATTAGTATAAATGTGTGCAGTTGGTTGAATCACTTTTAGGCCAAAATTGTGAGAATTCTTGGTCTTGGTGTATTTAATTAAAAGGAAAAACAAAAGTTTTCAGGGTTTCCCATTTTGGTCAGAGTTGAAGGGAAAACCATTTCTTTTTCAGTTACTTAAGTTGACAGAAATCATCTTAATTTAAACTAAAGGTGTCATTATTTCTCTTTTTAACAGAATAAATGTAAAGCTTTCCGCTGTCCTTGTCCATAAAAATAACAAAACAGGATGTACAACCATCTGTTCCTTAGACGGGTTGGTCTCAACAAGCTGACTTATCGCGTATTTCGGAGTAGCTGTAAATAACAGCACCGTGAAAAATCTCTCCCGGCTGAATAACAACAGGTTTAAAACAAACTGCAAAGCCAGATGTAAAAACAGAGGAAAGTAGCAGAGGGTATAATCCCTACACTGTACCAATGGTGGATTAACAGATTTCTGGATTCTTCCCAGCCTCTGCCATATGGTGCAGTAGTTACACCTTTCTCCTTTAGTAAACCGTTTGGGTCGTTCTCTAGATGAAACCTCAGAGAGTCTGTTACATCACTCCGCCAGTTGTTATCAACACGCACCGAGTCTCAGTTCTCAGAAAACACTGTGAAAACGCTCGGCGTTCCCGTAAAACTTGCGGATTTAACTTTCTGAGACATACTTTCCACCAAGACAAGTCTGAGATTTTCAAACCTTTTCATATTACACGCGTATTGAGCTCCCGTCGAAATGTTGAACACGGCTTATCCTCTCTCGCCACAATGAGCAGCGCACATCTATCCCCTTATTCAAACTTCTATTGGGTTTCGGCTGAAGGACATAATCCTCTCACACCGGGTCCCTCACTGCCAAAGCCACATGGAATCAACTCATCAATAACACTTTGTTTACTGAATACAGATGACTTTGCACAGGAATCTCCTTAGCGTGGCACAGATGAATGAGTCGAGAAAAATTCATCCGAGCTCTTATCAAATGCTTGAGCTGCCGTTTAAGAAATTGCAGCAGACGGAGATTTCGCGTTGCAATTGTGCGAACATAATGGGGGCTTGGCCCGGTGAAAGACGTAGATAAAAATAAAAAAATAAAATAAAAAAGGAAAGCAGTAGCGTTTTGCCCCTTTGTTAAGACTTGAAGGTATTGCTTCACTTGGGCAGAGAAATGGGCACAGTGGGTTGGCAGCCGCAGTGCCATTTCCTTCTCCCTTATTATATCAGGCAGTGCTGGACTGTATCGCGTTGGCTGCAGATACATATCAATGAGAGGGTTAGTGGCCAAAGACTTCCTCATGCCACGCAAGGCCAGAGTTTCCTCATACTCTATAAAAAAAATAAGCAGCGGCTGAACTTACTGTAAAGTGTCTCAACTCTTGTGGGGGGAGGGTGTATTCACAAAAGATGACGACTAATTCCTGTATGGTGAGAAAGTACATCAGGAAAATTGCTCTGTAGAAATGACAGGGACAAAGATGAGTATTTATCCTGGCAACACAGCCATATGATTCAACTATAATGACCTTGTGAGAACTATCATTTTTATCCAAATCATGACTAAAAGAGAGGATTACAAGGGCTGACCTTCCCTCCGTTCAGGACTTGTACAGTTTTAGGGTCAGGAAAGGGACAGTTAGCATTTTTGCAAACCCCACACATCCTGGACACAAGGTATTTAGATGGTGACCTTTTAGCCTGGCGCTACAGAGAACTTTGTGATAAAACCAGCTGCCACAGAGGCGATGTCTGCCTCTGTGATACACTCTGAGTGGCAAGTACCCATACTGCCACTAATTCAACCTCACATTTCCCTTTAGTTAAAACACATCTTTAGATCAAATCTTTACAAAAAAACAAAACAAAATCTTTGTTTTGACTTTAATACATATACATTTACATTTTATATCCCTTCTTTAAGGCAAAGGGAACTGGGAACTTGTCTCCAGCAAGCGATCATTTCTCAGATCCTCTGTATGAAGTGAAGCATAAAACAAGGACTTGGTTTGTACTAGGCTAATAGTTTCCCTTAACTCATGAAACTTCATAAGAAAACTCTGGTCATTCAGGGACTATTAATAGCACAAATATTACGGTGGAAAATCTTTTGGAACCAAAACTTTAAAATCTTGACCTACCTTGATAACAGCAACCACACTATATCTACCGTAACTTCCAGACGCTTGAGCGCACGTGAACGAATGTAAGCCGCAACCACTAACTTTTAAATGAAAAACAAAAAAAGTGTAGATATATAAAGGCCACACTTGTCTCTTAAGCTGCAGGTGTCCACAACGTAATAGGATACAACTTGGACACCAAAAAGAGTGTCCTTTTAATCTTAAGTTGTTAAAGAGTTTTAAGAAATCCTTTAAAAGTCAAAGGGTTTTACAATTATTAAACAGATGTGTACATCAATGTTTTTTCCAGTAATATAGCTGCTTACAAAATTTGACAGCTTTGTAACTGAGCAGCCTCATAAACACTTCCTTAGTCTCTCGTTCATCGTCGCGTTCAACATCACCTTCGTCTCGAAGCAAATTCGCTCCCAAGCTTGTGCCGTCCAACCTTTCAAAACTCAATGTTGAAATGCTGTGCATTAGCCGCATTGCAGTGTTAAAAGTAGTGGCTTATAGTCTTAAAATTATGGTAATGAAAACATACATCAGTATTCTATATTCTGAAAATATTTCTGGCTTCAACGCAGGTAAAAGGAGGCTACTTCCTACTATTAAAGTTGTAGTTAATAACGGTCAACAAATCCCTAATCCAGAGCCCGGATGTTTCGGCTTTCATAATGACGCCACATCAGCATGTTTTCTAATGGTTCTGAGCCGTAAACACTGAAGCATCTTTACTGGGACAAACGCACGATGTCACAGCCATCCTGAGCCACGACACTGTCCCAGTGCAGCTCATGGACTCAGGTTCATGGACCACTTCAAACGTTACATAACAAATGTGTTTATAGTTAAATGTCCCAGAACAACGTTAAGGGTAAATAAATGCAGACTATAAATCTACAAAGGGGACCCGTTTGAGCTCCGGTGGATCAGCACTGAAAGAAATCAGATGTTTTTGATTCTCTTGCAGAAAAACAAGGTGCTGAAATCCAGCTTGGCCAGAAGCATCTGTACAGCATGAGCTGGGGGCTTGATTTAAAGGCTTTGGGCCTCAGTCCTCATTCCTACTTGTTTGGACTCTTCCTTAATCTTCCCCACTGCTCATTCTGCAGCACTCTGACCCGCGGTGACACCCAAAGCAGATTATTTGAAAGGCAAAAGTTAAACTAGTTGTTTTTATGGAGGCTTTGTGCTTAATTGACTGACAGCTTCTGCTGTTTATTTGTCTCAGCTGCTTAGAAGTAATCCAAACCAGCTCACTGGTCTGTTGAAAAAAAACAAAAAAAACAATCCACAGAGTCAACTCCGTTAATCACTGTGGGCTTGTTTTAATCTAATCTTTCCATCTTAAACACATCTTATTTACTTGTTTTCTGCTTCTCAGTTTCCTTGTGAGGATCTCAGCTCAGCTGTGGACCATCCATACTCCACTGTCTCATGTTTGGAACTGGCTTGATTTAGACTATATTTTATCTGCTTGGCTAAGACAAGATAACAGAAGGAGGGATTAGGTTTAGGTCGTGCAGGCTACCAATATCGCATTTTATTTCCATCCAGTATGTTGATAAATAGAGTGGACAACGAGTATTCGCAATGTTATGGACCACAATCACCTGCAAATAGTTAAAATCCGTGAAATGATTAGAACTCCTTGTTTTAAAGGTTCAAACGCCAAATATACCTCAATGTGCATCAATACACACTGTGGAAACAGTCTTGGCACTATCGCAGTCTTTCTTATCTCCCCTTTTAGGGTTATAGCCAATCGGTGCCAATGAAAATGAACGCTGCTCCTGAATTTGCTAGCCTGTAGCATGTCAAGTAGCATTGTTTCAAGGTATTTCAGCTTCCCAAGCAGCATTTTCTTTCGAATATATTGGATTTGCTCCATGACAGAATCTTCAAATAGGTGTATTTTCTGGCAATAATTGAGATAAATAGTAAAGTAGTAAAACGTGATAGGCAGGGGGGCTTTTGTATTCTGTGGACAACAGTGGACCTTTTCAGAAGGTGAATTTTAGATATTAGAGCATTCTGTAAAAAGAACATCCTACAGACAACCAAGCATGGTGCTGGAAGGACAATGGTCTGATGTCGTATTGCTACTTCTGGACCTGCTGACCTGTTTTTTAATTCTGTTAGCTGCAAGGCGATGCATGGCAGGCAAGTTTGAGACTTTAAGTCACAGGTGTCAAACTCCAGTCCTCAAGTGTCCTGCAGTTTTTAGATGTGCCACAGGTACAAAACACTGGAATGAAATGGCTAAATTACCTCCTCCTTGTGTAGATCAGTTCTCCATAGCTTTTCTAATGACCTAATTATTCTATTCAGGTGGTGCAGCAGAGGCACATCTAAAAGTTGCAGGGCACCGACCTTAGAGGACTGGATGTTGACACCCCTGCTTTAAGTGCTCTTAGATTTTGTATCAATGATCGGAAACACACCGGCAAGTCCACTGTTGAAAAAAGTCTTCAGCCTAGATTGAGTGGCCTAGACTTTTACTAGTCCACTCATGCTTGTAAGACCTTTCTACGTGGGTGAGTTAAAGCGATCCTAAACCTGAAGCAGTCCTGCAAAGTGCAGTGAGGCAGAATTCTTTGACTGAAACGTGAAAATCTCACTGCCTATTATTTCAAAATACTGATGGTGATTGTAGCCCAGGGTGGCATAAGCAGTTAGTATTAGGAGAAAATCAGTTGTTACAACTTATTGTAAAAACTGATTTTTGGTTGGTTTTGATAGCATTGTAAATAGGGAATGATAATTGATTTTCATTATATTTACTTTAGCATCATCTGATTTTGGACGTCGTTAGGATAATCTAACCCTCTTCTAGCAACTTAGTCAAACCTACAAACTATATCCAGGAAACTCTGCTAAAGAACAGATACATTTTTTTTAAGAAAACATGAAAATTACTATCATAAAATTATGAATGCAAAATCTATATTATTGCAAACGCTAAAGAATGCAATACCGTTCTTATATGCAACAACTTCTAATTCAGTTGGCATTTTTGAGTCAGTTTGTTGGTTATGAAAGGGAACGATCTCTCACTGGATGTTTGGAATGTAAGGTTTGCGCAGAATCTTTATAAATCGGACGGACGGACACAGATGTGATATGAGCAGCCGAGAGCAAAAGATGGCACGTTGCGAAACATACAAAATGAAAATATGTGATACGATTATGAGGGAAGGAGCAAATAAAAACCATACCAAGACAGATTTTATGTATCATTCAAATGCCTGACCATTTAAACAGATTTGGAGACCAAAAACTGTGCGTCTGTGAAAGATGGAATTGATTTTTTTTTTTTTTTCCTGCTGCAGCCCAGCAAATATTGGGAGGATTTATCCGTGTAAATAAACTCTTGCAGTCAGATGAGTTAAGGATCCCGTTGGCTACAGCAACAGTCAAATCCAACAAAGAGTTAAGCATTTGCAACTCCACTGTGAAGCTAAACAGTTCTTAAAATTCAGCTGGCAGCCAGCCTCGCTCGTCATCCGCCAATTTGATGCGTGCTTCAAGAATCTGGCCCGAACAGATGAGCTGCAAGCCAGTAATCCAAACAAACACAGTGAGGAACCAAGAAGCATCCCTGGTAAGTTATGTTAGCGCCGCTCGTGGAGGCGGGTCTGCGCTGGTCCACTTCGGCTGCAGTACAGGCTGGAGAAATTTAAGCAGCCTCACAAAGTGCATCAGATAAGAATAAATGATAAAAAGTTAAACTATTTCTTCCAACTGTGTTATTCTAAGCTAACAATTAGTTTAGAATACTAAGTGTTTGTCTAGTATTTATTGCCAAATTAGTTTTCAGAATTAAAAAAAGCCATTTGAATTAGTAAAGACAAAACATATTATCTTTACAATATGGAAGACCATCAATTGGTCTTAAATTCTCAGAGTGCGATAATCTTGGGTGTAAATATTGCTGTTTTATCGGCTCATGATATTTTAAGGGATTGTAAAATTGACTTTTTTTGAAGATTTGCGTCATGTTACAATGTTATTCCCTCATCAAAAACATACACAAAAAAATCCTTTATTCTACCATATCCACCACTCAGCTGTGCAAAATGCATGGGTGGACCTAGCCTCGCCTTCAGGGACGAAGCTCCTCCTCTGAGCTCCAGTTTCCAAGCTTCTGCCTCACAGAGCGGCTCCTGCAGACTAGCCAGCAGCAATTAGCAAACACCTGGTGGAACTGAGCATCTGCTGAGCTCATTATAAATGCTGGTAAAAAGCTCTTTAAGCTTTTTGTTAAAAGCTTAAAGAGCAAGAGTTTTTAAAGAGGAAGAGGCCCAATTTTCAAAATTCAGGGTGTTAAATTGCCGAGTCACATTTCTTTTAATGTTGTGTATAAAAGCATATATATATATATATATATATATATATATATATATATATATATATATATATATATATATATATATATACACATTTATTAATTGGTATTTTTACTTTGATCCACATCTTAAGAAAAACAGAATAAAGACTACATTTGAATCATTCTACTCTTCAAAGATTTTGACAAGCTGTGGTATCTTGTTTTGGATGTTAAGGTCCTTGTTAAAAGATCTGTTCTGTGCCAAATCAGTTTGCAAATCTTACTTTGCTTTACAAACATGTTGTTGATACCTCCCCAAATTTACTGTTATAAGAGTGATGAATGATGTTCCCTTAGTTTCCACATCATCACTGTCTATTTTTCTCAAGCAAAGACATTTCCTAACACCTGATTTTGTCTTTCTCATCTTCGAGGGAAAAATTGTAATAGCTTTATTTCAACATACTCACAAGAAGTGCATAGCAACAAGTGAGGGAGGGGCTTTGTTTCTCTGTACTTCATAGAGTAAACTGAGCATTCTAGGACTTTCTCTGGTGCTTCTTTAAGAACTTTAAACCAGAGGAATAGCAGGACAATTTTTAGCTCACAAACCTTGCTGTACCTTCTGAACCGTCATCAGTTCATCTCACTTAAGAGACACACAAAGTCCGAAAACAAAGTCTGATTGATCGATTGTTTTTGTCACCAAAGCTGAAGCTAACTGGCTCTATGCTAGGAAACAGCTGGTTTAAAAAGCAGCAGGATATAAAGGACCCGGACAGCCTCCCTTTACTCTTTCATTATGTAATAGTCTCCCGGATGACCCTGACATACAAAAACTTTCTGTCAAATGCAAACCCTGTTTCTATGGTGATATTAACACACATAATCTGATGGTAGTAATGGACTCTTTTGAAGAACAAATTAATATGGAACATAAAGAGCATTCAAAGCATCTCATAATGTATTTATGAGCAGATAGAGAGAAAAAATATTCATCTTGTCAATGTTTCTAGAATGCAGGCATGATGGACAGAGGAGTGAAGGGACACTTAATTGCTCAACAGCCAATCAATTAAGCGTCAGTTTACTTATGAATAAGTATAAAAAGAGTCTCTGTTACACGACCAAATCAGAGTTTCATTGGTGGCCGTGTTTAGAAAACCTATAACATGATGTTGACAAAGATGTGCCAGCTTCTCCCAGTCCGTGCTCCGTGACACGGTCCAAGTTTTCTCCAAGGTAACAAATCAGTATCAGCAATTAAGAGCTGCAGAAGTGAAAAAGGCTTTTTTAACCACCTGTTCAACATTTTCACATTCACTGAAGGAGTGCTCCGTCCCTCATGGGAGCACCTCACCATCTGTTTTTATCTAAAATATATAACATTTTGACATCTAGCTACTGCACACGCTTTGCTAGGCGCAGCCACCTTAAAGCTTCCCAAGAGCTACAGCGGGTGTCTTATTTAGTAATATGTTTTATCAAGTGTTTCGTTAATGTCCCATTTTAACAAAAAATAAAAAACAAGATATGCAAACTGATTTGGCACAGAACAGATCTTTTAACGTGGATGTTTACATCCAAAACAAGAACTTTTGCTTGTTTGAATCAAGGAAAAAAGGCTGAATTTGCTCTAATTGCTGAATATATGAATTCACTTTCTTGGGTTTTTTTGACTTTGTAATTGCTTTTATAAATCAATCAAAGTTAACAAATCCATTTAATGTCAAAGTGAAAATTGATTTCTACAAAATAATTACAATTAAATAAAAATATGCAACCTAAAGTAAGTGGCAGTGTGATCACAATCAAATGGGTAAATGCTTGAGGATATTTATGGTTCTACTAACTAGGAAGTTAAAAAGAAATTTAAAAAAATATATATTAATGTAGAATTTTTACTGCTCCCAACGTTGTTCCGTTTGTCAGTTTTTACTCAAAAAATAATCTCCAACTAATCTACATCAGAGACCAGAAGCTTACTTATACATACACCAATTAAATACTTTTTTTCCCATCACTGTCTGAAGTTAAATCTGTTGTTTTAGGTTAATCAGAATTACCAAAATCATTTCTATTTAGTAGAAGTCAGGATACTTGGCTAGATTTTTTTTTTAAACATTCTCTTTCAAATTCACGTTTACATATAATTGGTCATTTATTTTTTACATTGTGAAATTGAGATTATATAAATTCTGAAAAAACTGAAAGCATATTATCATTTATGAGCAACCATAAGTATGCTGTGATGTCATTTCCTGCAGAAAGCAGTCTCAGCAACACAACTTTATTTCCTCATAGGACACTGTTGTGTTCAGGACATCACTGCAGTTGGGTGTGACTGCAATAAAAACCAAAACGAACAAAATTACTCTGTTTCTCCTTCTTTAGCTCGACTTTCCATCATTGTGCATTTAAGAATCAAATCTGACCGCTGGAAAAACGCCTCGGAGCGCCTTTGGAAAAGTACAATTTGCAATTAAATTAGCTGTTGTGTAACGACAATCTGTTCAAAGCATCCACCGAAAGAACAGAGAAGGTTTTAGATGAGCTTAACAAGGAGGCTGAAGGACTGTAGACCTGTTGAACTTGGAAACAACATCAAACTAGAACTGGAGAGTAGCTGTTTTTCCCCAACTAAATCAAGACGGCATCATGGGACCACACACTGAATCTCATTAGGACAACTTGTTGCTTTTTTTAGCTACTTTCTCAGACAGAAAAGCAATGACAGACCAGAACTGTTATAATGTAAAATCTACATATATATAGTGTTTGACAGTTACAAATCTTGTTTCTTAGGAGTTAATTAGGATATGAATTTCTTAAAGAACATTTTGCTCTTAAATTAGTCAGACCTATTTTTAATACATACTGTCAAATTTTTGAGGCTTAATTAGAATTTTCTAAATTTCTATTTATGCATAAATGGCACATTTATATTGCTTACCAAAATCTAAAAAAACCATAAAGGTTTTTGTCTTGTCATCATTTGGTTTCTCTGTGTAACACTGAAGAAAGGAAAGACAACACTGCAGTAACTAAGCTGAATTCCTTAAATGTCATTTTGGGGATTAAAGGAGGTCATACACTTTTAATAGTAAGTTAAGGCCTTGTACACTCATTGTAGCGCCTTTATAAAAACTCATTTTTCTACGATCTTATTTAGAAAATATTATTGTACACACTGGATCGGCTTCGGGAAAGTTTTCACCCGTTTAAATACAAATCCGAAGTGAGCGTTGTTTTTAGCATGCAAAACCCATAGTGGGCAGTGTAGCGCAAAGCCAAAACCAATCACCCAATCAGACTGTTTCAAAACAACTATGACTTTCTGTTAGGAATTAAACATGACACCAGGAGGTTTACTTGTGTGCACAAATCTGTAGGTTGAACTACTTTTAGAATATACATTTATTTCATGGGTTGGAGAGATTTACCACTCAGGCTTCAACTCGAAAGCTACAGGAGTAGCCATATTATTTAATAAGAAGGTTCATTTCGCAGCATCAAAAATAATGCGAGACACAAATGGCAGATTTCTTATAATTGCAGGTAGTCTGTTCCTCCTGTCTTATTAGTGAACATTTATGCACCAAACTTTGATAATCCTGATTTTATAAATAATCTATTTAGCACACTTCCTTTTCTTGACACTCATTTGTTGATTCTAGCTGAGGACTTGAACTGTGTAATGAACCCAGCATTAGATCGCTCCTCATCTCGGGCCTTTACGCAGTCAAATATGTCGAAATCTATTTCGGATTTTATGACCCAAAATGGGTATGTAGATCCATGGAGGGCACGAAATCCACTAACAAAGACGTATTCTTTTTTCTCTCACGTACACCAGTCCTATTCCTGTATAGATTATTTTTTTTATTGATGGCTCTTTAATGCACAGTGTCACATCTTCTGAATACTATCAGATTATTTCTGATCATTACCCTTTAAGCCTTGATATAAATTTCATGAATAAACCCCGTTCTTGCACTTGTTGGAGATTTAACGTTATCGATGAATCATTCAATAAATTTATCCTATCAACAATTGATGATTTCCTTACGTTTAACAAGAGCGACAGTTTCTTTCTCATTATTATGGGAAACATTAAAAGCCTATCTTCGGGGTCAGATTATTTCTTTTTCAGCTAATGCTAATAAAAATATACATGATAAGATATCAGAAATATCAACAAACATTCAGAAAATCGACAGGCAAAATGCCACTAATCCGTCATTCGCTTTACTGAAGCAACGACTGGATCTTCAAACTGAACTTGATCTCCTAACAACATCTGATGCGGAGCGTCTCTTGATTCGATCTCGAGCCTCTTATTATGAGCATGGAGAAAAACCAAGTAGGCTCCTGGCGCACCAACTGAAACGAAAAGCTAGCTCTCGCACAATATCACAAATCAAGGATCAGTTAGGCAATCTCGTTTCCGATCCATTTCTATCAGTGACATTTTTAAGAAATTTTATTGTAATCTGTATAAATCTGAACTACAATGGGGCTCGGGTGAGTTATTTGCCTTTCTTCAGAATATTGACATCCCTAGGATAAATTAATTGGTTTCTGATCAACTTGATGCTCCCATTAAATTGGAAGAAATTTTTACATCAATCAAAAATATGCAGAGTGGTAAGGCCCCCGGCTCGGATGGATTTCCTGCCGAATTTTTAAAGAAATTTAAAGACAAGATAGCCCCTCTTCTTCTCGAGGTTTACAATGATTCTCTGGGGCGTGGCCTGTTGCCCCCTACCTTAGCTTAGGCTTCAATTTCTCTCCTGTTGAAGAGGGGTAAAGATCCCACTGCTTGCGAGTCTTATAGGCCCCTGTCGCTCTTGAATGTGGATTTTAAGATTTTGGCTAAAATACTCGCAACTCGGCTTGAGACTGTGCTTCCTCAGATGATTTCGCATGAACAGAATGGATTCATCAAAGGTCGTCATTTGTTTTTTAATATTCGTACACTATTGAATGCAATTTTTTCAGTTCATTCCCCCACGTCTCCGGAGGTGATCATTTCTCCCGAGAAAGCCTTTGATCGAGTGGAATGGGAGTACCTCTTTGCCGTTCTCAATAGGTTTGGTTTTGGAGGGAGGTTTTTGGCCTGGATCAAGCTACTTTATTCATCTCCTCAGGCTTGTATTGTCACTAACTCCGTCCAATCTGATTATTTTCCGTTGGGACGTGGTACTAGACAGGGTTGTCCTCTTTCTCCTCTCTTGTTTGCGTTAGCCATTGAACCTCTTTCTGCTGCGCTAAGATCCCTCTCTTCTTTTCATGGAATTATCCGCTCTGGTGTTGAACTTAAACTGTCCTTATATGCAGACGACCTTCTCTTGTAGGTTTCGGATCCTTCACATAGTCTTCCTCCAATTTTGGATATTCTTGAAAAATTTGGATCTTTCTCTGGCTACAAAATTAATTTGCTTAAAAGTGAATGCTACCCAGTAAATTCATTGGCTTTGGAACTTAGGCATCCTGACATTCCTTTTAGACTCAGCCCCTCAGGGTTTAGGTACTTGAGAATTAATATTACACGTACTCTGCCCTCAATGTTTTGTCAGAATTTTGCCCCCCTACTCTCTCAAATCGCATCAGATTTTCAGAGGTGGAACGCTCTCCCTCTTTCACTAATTGGCAGGATTAATGTTATTAAAATGAATGTTCTACCTAGATTTTTTTTTTATTTCAATGTATCCCTCTATTCTTGCCTAAACAGTTCTTCAAGTCCCAGGATCAGATGGTTTCTTCATTTTTGTGGAACAATAAGGCCCCCAGATTGAGGCTTTCTCTATTGCAACAGTTCACCACAAGTGGTGGTCTTTCCTTACCCAATTTTGCAATGTATTACTGGTTTTCACATATTCATAAATTGATTTATTGGCTAAATTCACCCAAAGTGATCTGGTGTAAACTTGAAATTCAATCGATTTCGACATCTTTTTCACCTGCCTCAATTATCTAGTTATCACTACCAATTAAACTACCCTCTGTTATTACAAATCCTATAGTGCTCTCTACACTTAAGATCTGGTCACAATTTAGGTCCCATTTTAAATTTATGTCTCCCTCTAATAAAATGCCATTATTAAAAAATCATATTTTCTCCTGCGACCACTAATGTTGGCTACAGAGTTTGGCATGAGAGAGGCATTTGTACAGTAAGAGATCTCTACAAAGATGGTCTATTTCTTAGTTTCTCGGAGTTGTCCTCAAAATTTAACCTACCTACTTCTCATCTCTTTCTCTATTTCCAAATTAGACATTGTGATTTTTCATTGTTCCCAAATTTTCCAACTCTTCCTGTTGACCCACCATGGGTCGACCTTCTAGTTTTGAAACCCAATCTGAAATCACCCCTTTCTAATATATATGGAAAGCTTAAGGGAATTGAGCCCGATTCATCGGGTAAAACCAGAACTCTTTGGGAACGTGAATTGGGTGTTGAACTGTCTGATTCATGGTGGGATAAAGTTATTCTCAGTATACGCCAAAGCACACCATGTGCCAGGTTACAGCTTGTACAGTTTAAAGTGATAAACAGAGTCCACTTCTCAAAATCCCATCTATCTAAAATTTTTCCTTCGATTTTGGACCAGTGTGACAGATGCCAGACCTCTCCCTGCAACTGAAGTCATATGTTTTTCTTTTGCCCGAGCTTACAAAAATTTTGGAACTATGTCTTTTCCATACTCTCAGGGGTTTTTGGAATCCAGATCCGAAGCGATCCACTAATTAATCTGTCTTGGCTTTCTGTTCTCTCCTTGCTAGGCGCTGCATTTTACTCTGCTGGAAATCTCCTACACCTCCGTCTACTTCACAATGGCTTAATACTGTAAGATCATATATTTTTGCCTTTCAACTTCTCAATGCCGTCCACCACCCCTCGCTCCCCCCCCCTTTTTTTTTTGTTGTTAATGTATTCTTTTTTATGCAATTATACTTATTTGGTCTCGTTTTTGTTATGTCAGTACGGGGATTTATATTCTCTACCGGGAAAGGGAAAAAAAACTATGTGTAAAAAAATCGGAGAAGTCATGTAAGCTTTGCAAAATGTATGTAATATCAATGTATGTATCTCCTGATAAACAAATAAACAAAAACAAAAAAGATTTTGACTCCACTAGTTTAGCTTCACGAGCTAGCTGCTCAGTTAGCTTAAAGCGCTGCTACTGCGTTTCTGTTTAGTCTCACCTTTTGTCTTCCGTGAAGAACCTCGCCTGTAATTGCGACATTTTGACTTCTGTAAAACAAAATCTGTATATATATCTTCCAGAAATTAGCAAACGGTCATAAAACTATTCCGCTCCACTTCATAACATGTCCAATTCGCATGCAGTGTCGCCATGTGCCGTGTTTGAAGACCTTTGTCGAAAACCGATCGAGTTCGGCGACTCGTCGATCGCCTGATCATGACTGGCTGCTGAGCGCTGCACCATGTGCGCACGCGCGAATCAGTTCCACGCAAACTTCAGCGCCATTTTATGAGTGGCATTTTCAAACGTTCACCCATAACACTTTCGCTCCGAATGTTTTAATGAAAGCTAAGTAACCGTGAGGTCTCTGCTTTTTCACATTAAATAAGAAAAAAAGAAGACAAATAAAATTTGTATTAAAAAATAACAATTCATTATATTTAGGCCCGAGCATATTTATCATATTCAAAAACTTATGGACTGACCAGGAATCAGGTTCATCACAGCGGATAGAGCACCTTACGAGGAGGAATAACATTTCATGTTAGCATCAAACTAACATAACATTAAACGTTAAACTCAGTGAACCTACCTCGCCCGTCACTCACGAACTGGCAACGAGATGTCTGTGTTCACTATTACTGCCAACTACCAGGAGGGGGTGCTGTTTCACCCATTACACATGAACCCAAACTTGGAAGTATTCCAAGTTCCCGGTTCTGCTGGTATTGCTCATCAATTTGTGACATCACACATACTGATGTCACAAAGAGTGATGCACCCATTCTGGAGCTACAGTGCACTACAGAGCTGCTCTCCTGAAATTCTACAGTCATTGCAGAAACTGGAGAGAAAGTGAAAGGGTTGTCTACGAACAAGAGATTGACGAAAGCTTTTCGAGACAAAAAGGTAAATCTAACGGAAAACATTGAACAGTTTATGGATTCGTACAGACGAAAAGGATTAAAAATGAATCAGAGCAGTAAGGCGTTGTCTTCTGATTCAGAGAATAAAAAATTGCAATGGATCTTAGCTCAACAGACACAAAAGCTCCATGACATCTTGAAAGAAGTCAGCACGATGTCCACTGAGCGAAAGTGTCTGATTTTAGCCAATGAGGGGCTGAAGATGCAAGTTAGAACCATAAAGAAAGCTATACTTGAAGTAGACAGGTTGCTTCGGGAGAAAAACACGGAATTTGAAAAACTGTTAGATGCAAACAGAAATTTAAAGAAGGATAACACCACACTGGAGCAGAGAAACACCACCTTGGAGAAGGAAAATACCACTCTGATGCACAAAAGTATCGCCCTGGAGAAAGAAAAGGCTGATCTGGTGGAAAAAAGTATCGCCTTGGAGTTAAAAAACATCGCTCACACCGCTCTAGTGCAAAAACGCACCACCCCAGACCAAGAAAAAATTGCCCCTGAGAAGGTAAACGCAAGCTTTGACCACGTAAAAACCATCTTGGAAGAGGAAAACACCACCCTGAAGTTGAAAAGCACCTTTCTGGAGCAAAAGAAAACCGCCCTGGAAAAGGACAAGAACACTCTTTTGCAAAGCCGTACTTTCTTGGAGCAGAGAAACACCGTCTTGGAGCAAATAATCACCGCGAAGGAGCAAAAAAACACTGCCTTGAAGCAAATAAATACCACCCACACACCGGAAAACATCACCCTGGGTCAGAAAAGCACAGCCCTGGGTCAAAAGAACACCACCTTGGAGGAGGAAAAAGGCGCGCTGGAGCAGAGAAACACGGTCCTGGAGCAGGAAAAAATTGACTTGCAGGAAAAAATTTCTGCTCTAAGGCAGAAAAGCACTGCCTTGGAGCAGAAGTGTACCGCCATGGAGCAAAAGAACACCACCCTGGAAAAGGAAAAGACCGCTCTGGTGCAAATCAATACCTCCTTGAAGCAGGAAAACACCATCCTGAAGTTGAAAAGCACCGCTCTGGAGAGGAAATGTATCACCATGGAGCAAAAGAACACCACCCTGGACAAGGAAAAGACCACTCTGGTGCAAATAAATACCTCCTTGGAGCAGGAAAACATCGTCCTGAAGCTGAAAAGCACCGCTCTGGAGCGGAAATGTACCGCCATGGAGCAACAAAATGGACCAACAAAGACTCAGAGCAGTAAGGCGTCACCTTCTGATACCCAGAATGAGAAAATACAATGGACCTTAGCTAGAGAGACACAGAAGCTCAATAACATCTTGAAAGAAGTCAGCATGATGTCCACTCAGCAAAAGTCTCTGATTGAAGCAAAGGAGGAGGTGAAGATGCAAGTTATAGACATAAAAGAAGCTACACTTGAAACAGACAAGTTGCATCGGGTGAAAAACAAGAAATTAAAAAAACGGCGCAATTTAAACAGAACTTTAAGGAAGGAAAAGACCGATCTGTTGCAAACAAGTACCTCCGAAGAGCAGAAAAACACTGCCCTGGGTCAGAAAACCACTGCCTCAAGAAGAAAAAAAATTAACCGGAATCAGAAAAACACCACCCTGGCGCATAAAAACACCACTTCGGAGGAGAAAAAAAGGGTTCTGGAGCAGAAAAACACCGCTTTGGGCAGAGAAACACAGTCCTCTGAAGGACTGTGGAATAGAGTGAGGAATAGAGTGAGGAAGCTGCTCTCCAGGGCTTTTGGATGTCTTGGACCAAAAGATTGAGCTTTCACTTCAAGCTCCATCTTGCAGCTTGAAGTGAAACAGCTGAACAAAAGGCTGAGGGACAGAGTGGAACAGCAGAACCATCAGCCATCTGAAGAGGATACCCCATGAAGAAAGCTAGTCGGTTTCAGACCAGCCACAGAAGCAGCCACCTGTATTCAGACGTGTGATCGGAGGCGTCTCCAATACACTTCTGAAAATGTACCAACTTGGTACTCTCAGGTACTGGGTTGAAAGATGGTACTTCAAAATAAAGAAGTGTCATGAGGGCTCCAACCTTCATACTTGATTATTGATGGAAGAAAAGCTTGAGGACAACAGGCAGCAGTGTCAGGGGAGCTTGACACTCCGGGGTTGATGGCGGAAGAGCTTAACGCTTGAAAGATGGTGGCAGCAGAGCTTGAGCCCCGCAGGACTGCGGTGCCATGGGAACTTGAGACCAATGACCTCCCTCCAGCCTCCCGGCCTGCATCCAGCCCTTCGTCGTGGGTCCTGTAGGTCTTCCCGCCAATCTCCAGGGCTTCGTGGCAAGTCCCGCTGGTCTCTGGACTGACCTCCAGGGCTTTGTGGCGAATCCCGTTGGTCTCCAAGGAGACCTCCAGGGATTTATAGCAGGTCCTGTTGGTCTCCTGATTGACCTCCAGGGCTTCGTAGCGAGTGCCGTTGGTCTCCTGACTGACCTCCAGGGCTTTGTGGCGAATCCCGTTGGTCTCCGAGGAGACCTCCAGGGATTTGTAGCAAGTCCTGTTGGTCTCCTGACGGACCTCCAGGGCTTCGTGGCGAGTCCCGTCATGGCGAGTCCCGTTGGTCTTCTGATTGACCTCCAGGGATTCGTGGCGAGTCCCGTTGTGGCGAGTCCCGTTGGTCTTCTGATTGACCTCCAGGGCTTCGCGGCGAATCCCGTTGGTCTCCGAGGAGACCTCCAGGGTTCGGCAACCGTTGGTCTCCGAGACCTCCAGGGTTCTGGCAAGTCCATGTTGGTCTTCTGATTGACTCCAGGGATTCGTGGCGAGTCCCGTTGTGGCGAGTCCCGTTGGTCTTCTGATTGACCTCCAGGGCTTCGCGGCGAATCCCGTTGGTCTCCGAGGAGACCTCCAGGGATTCGTAGCAAGTCCTGTTGGTCTCCTGACTGACCTCCAGGGCTTCGTGGCGAGTCCCGTTGGTTTCCTGATGACCTCCAGGGCTTTGTGGCGAATCCCGTTGGTCTCCGAGGAGACCTCCAGGGATTCGTAGCAAGTCCAATGTTGCCAAGTTTCCCACTCTGCTGCCACCGTCCTCCAAGGTTTCTGCTCAGCTGGCTGTGTCCTCCAAGGACTATGTTTATTTCTTGTTTCTAGTTATTTTTCTTTGTTCTAATGAAGTTTCTTTAGGTGTAATCTTCCCCCTTTTCCTTTGCCACTTTCTCTATTCCCTGCTCTGGGTCTTTGCATGGAGTTTACATGTTCTCCCCATGCATGTGTGGGTTCTCTCCGGGTACTCCGGCTTCCTCCCAAAGTCCAAAAGCATGACTGTTAGGTTAATTGATTTCTCTAAACCCATCCTTAGGTATGGATGTGTGCCTGCATGGTTGTTTTTTTACCTGTCTGTTTCTGTATTGCTGTCCAGGGTGTACCACGCTTGTCGCTGAAGATAGGCACCAGCACCTCTCCTGACCCCTCTAGGGACAAGGATGCACGAAAATGGATTGATGGATCATCCCGGGTCTTTTGTCAAGCTAACAATCTCCCCAGTATTTAAGCACCTCATTTTTAGTCACTAGTTGGCGGTTCGTCTCGTTTCTCCTGGTTTTCTTGTTATCTTCCTTTGTCTCCAGTTTGTCTTTGTTTTGCTTTTTTCTTTGTTACCTGGATTTGTTCATTTTGTAAGTTTGATTATTAATTTTTTCATGAAATATTGTCAACTGTGTCTCCCACCTGGTGAGCTTGGGTCCATTCATGATAAACATCATAAATTTACATAATCAAAAAATTAAAAATAAATGGATGGATGGATGCTCACACACACTCACACCTAAGGACAATTTAGAGACCAATTTAAAGACTAATACTATATATATACATATTTTTATATATATAAGTGCTTCGATTCAGAGGCTAGGGGCCAGGGTGGTCAGTGTCAAGAGTGTCAAGTAAGATACCTCCCAGATCTCCTGTTTTTGTTTTGAAGGTCTAAATAAATCAGAGCTGAACCTCAGTATTACACCAAGCACTAAATCTAATACAAAATTTAAACAAATAATTTGTTCATCTTACATGTGACAAGTTACGTCACATGTAAGATGTGACATGTCAATAGTCTGTCAATTTGAACAAAAATATCTGGCAGTGCTGAGGCATCTTCTGCTGTTTTGGCTTAGCCAAGGATTGACCACCGCTCCAAGATGGCCGCCATATTTCCTGCATCCAAGCAGTCAATGCAGAGTCTATTCTTTTATCATGTCTGTGGGTTGAGTAGTTAAAGCCTCTTCTCAGCTCACATTTCCCAGAATGCTGTGTGGTTCTGGATCAGAGTTCAGTGAATATTTTTTAATACAGTGGTCCGCAATCCTGGTCCTCAGCAACCACTGTCCTGCATGTTTTTGATGAGTCTGGACTCCAACGCAACAGATTCATATGATTGCATTACCTTCTTTACATTCCTGCAATTGCTGCAAAGGTTGGTTAATCACCTGTTCATTTAACAAAACATGTTCATCATATGTTTTGCACAAAATCATTCTTAAATAATGAGATTGTCGTTCTGCTCAGTTTTCAGCTACTTTAGTGCCTCTGTCAATTTAAATCCAAATAAGCTGCTGCTGGCCACACCCCCCAACTCATCATTTAAACTCAAGTGAAAATGGCTGCAAACAGATGCGCAATTATACAATAGTAGATCTTCGAAGAGCAGAAGTGGAGCCTCCTGCACAACCAACAAGAATACAGTAAGTGGTTTCTGGTTGGTAAGTCAACAACAAAATACCTTTTGTCTTTTCCAGCAGCCACTCTGCAGCACAATAAAACCAGCTGACCAAATTTTATTCAAAAATTGTACTCAAATAAAAGTAGAACTATTTCAACATAGTTTTACTCAAGTAAAAGTAAAAAGAAGCAACCAAGAAATTCCTTAAGTTAGAGTAAAAAAGTATTTGGCAAAAAGATAAAGTACTGAGCAACTAATATAAAAATCAGTCATTTAATAGTTAAAAATGACATCATCAGACTGAACAAAAACATGTTTGTTTTTCATTCAGCAGGTAGAAACTGGAAATTTTACTCAAGAAAGACTAGCGATAATTAGTAATAAAATTACTTAAGTAAATTAAAAATTGTAGCATTGTAAAAATTGATTTTTCACACCCCCAAAAAATGGAAAGAAATACATATTTCAATGCAAAGTGTGCAAAAAGAAAACTACACAAGTTTAATTAGGCCACATGTTTAGATTTTTGTTAAAACAGAAAACGGTCACGACTCAAATGAGAAATCTGCATTTATTTGTCTCGTCATTCACTTTGATAGACGTTAACATGAGTGCTATCAAATTAAAAGGTAAATAATGAGAGCATGTATAATAACTTTACATTTATTATAAATAGCTTACTAAAAAGCAAAAATGACCGACCACGTGCACTTTAGTAGTAAGTTAACAACAGAACTCAACCGCAGAGATTAAATGAATTTGACTCGGACTTCAGGCTGAATGGCGGTGGAGTAAGTTGTGTCCTGGCTTATGGGAATTGAGTCCGATTCATCGGGTAAAACCAGAACTCTTTGGGAACATGAATTGGGTGTTGAACTGTCTGATTCATGGTGGGATAAAGTTATTCTCAGTATACGCCAAAGCACACCATGTGCCAGGTTACAGCTTGTACAGTTTAAAGTGATAAACAGAGTCCACTTCTCAAAATCCCATCTATCTAAAATTTTTCCTTCGATTTTGGACCAGTGTGACAGATGCCAGACCTCTCCCTGCAACTGAAGTCATATGTTTTTCTTTTGCCCGAGCTTACAAAAATTTTGGAACTATGTCTTTTCCATACTCTCAGGGGTTTTTGGAATCCAGATCCGAAGCGATCCTATTGCATTGAGTCAACTCACTTAATCTGTCGCCTCGTCTTGGCTTTCTGTTCTCTCCTTGCTAGGCGCTGCATTTTACTCTGCTGGAAATCTCCTACACCTCCGTCTACTTCACAATGGCTTAATACTGTAAGATCATGCTTAAGGATAGAAAAGATTTTGTTAACAGTGAAAGGTAGTTCAGCAAAATTTACTCACAAGTGGGCACCTTTAGTGACATACATAAAATCTCTGCCTTTATAATGCATAGATTGATGTGACTGACCAATCATGTCATGTGACTAAAATTTACATAATAATTGAGTAAAATATTGTTGCCTTTTAGCTTCTCAATGCCGTCCACCCCCCTCCCTCTCCTTTTTTTTTGTTCTTGTTAATGTATTCTTTTTTATGTAATTATACTTATTTGTCTTGTTTTTGTTCCGTCAGTACGGGGATGTATGTTCTTTATGGGGAAAGGGGAAAAAAACTATGCGTAAAAAAAAAAGGGGAAAAAATCAGAGAAGTCATGTAAGCTTTGCAAAATGTATGTAATATCAATGTATGTATGATCTCCTGATAAACAAATAAACAAACAACAACAAAAAAAGAACGTTGTGAATCAACGTTCTTGATTCACAATAACGTTGATTGTGAATCATGTCAAAGCAAGCATGTGGATATATTGGTGCATTATTTATCCAAGACTGTAATGCCCTAGCATTAAATCTCTGTTTTCCCTTGTACACACAGGCATTTCTGAAATCTCTACTTTGGTGGGAGTTTTTATTAATAACCGTTTTTCGTTATAAAAACAGTGTTTTTGTGGTTGAAAGGCCAAGGAGGCCGTAAACAAAACTTACCTAAATACCAACAGTAACGATGGTCAGGATCACAGGATAGGTCACCTGGAAAGAAGCACAATAGAGACAGTCAGTTTTGACAAATGAATAATAATTTCCAGAGGAAAAGAACCAGACCTATCTAGATCAATAATGTGGTTCGGTGTCGGGTTGCAGCAGCCGTTTGAATTCGTCTCCACTTCAGTTGTTTACTTAAAGAAAGTTAACATTAAAGTGCAGCTCTGCCTCCTGAAGTGAAACACCAAGTTTTGACTGCAGGGGATAAATTCAAAAATGATAATTGTGAGTGAAATTGCTATTTCTGGTGTTGTGAATGTCCTACATTCTGTTTAGATGCAGGTAAGGGTGGGTGGGGTGGAGAGGGAAGGTGGAAGGATTTCATTTTATTTCTTTTTTTTTTTTTTGTCTCCAGGGCCCTAAGATGTGCATTCCTCTTGCTGAGGAAAGCTTTTGTTCTGATAAATTGACAGTGTCAATTTCCCACATTGCCACAGTGTGGCATATACTACAGGGAGCAGCAGTGGGAACACAGATGCTACGCACGATTGGCATCACTCAACCTGACAGCTCTTGTTTTTTGGGCCTTTTCTTCCTTTTTTCTTTCAAGGGGGAGGGTGGGCTATTTTTTTTTTCTAAATCTGAACTTCCAAGTTGAGGAAGCAGGAAGGAACGGGAATTAATACACCTACACATCCCTTCTCCCTTTGGAAAGGGGGGGGGGGAAGAAAAGGAGTCTTTGTACTCGCATCATAATTACTGGTGGGCGCCACTTCTGGATTGTTATACTCTCCGCCCAAGTTGAAAACAATATTTTGAGGACGCGGAGCCGACAACTAGGTCTCGTTTCCTTAAGTTTACTTGCCCCCCCCCTGTCTTAATTTTGAGAAGCAGAGTTCTGGAAGTTCTATGCTCTCTATTTCTCCCCCTAACATACTGCTTATCTGCAAGCACGCAGTCAGGCACAGAGGGGCAGTATTCAGATTCAGCAGCAGCCTGAACCTGGCATTGGCACACAAATATTACTTCTACACTGCGTGCACAATAATTAAACGAGTTACTTTGACCGCATCACCATTTTGAGGCACGTTTTCTAACTACAGGCTGGATAAACTTGAATGCTTTAATGGATTTAATCATAGCAGGTGATGTGTATCTGCAGGACCATGCTCCATCACATGCATCGAAGTTGCGT
The DNA here is from genome assembly GCA_010277075.1 of Poeciliopsis retropinna. Classification (NCBI taxonomy): domain Eukaryota; kingdom Metazoa; phylum Chordata; class Actinopteri; order Cyprinodontiformes; family Poeciliidae; genus Poeciliopsis; species Poeciliopsis retropinna. Next base: position 24,778,818 of record VMRM01000003.1, read on the forward strand.
GGCTAGCCATTAAACCCTTTCAATAGGAACGCGACCCCCTTCCTCATCTGACCCCAACCCAACTGAGAACTGCTGGGAAGTTCTTGTGCAGCAGATTTCCAGTGAAGGGAAACAGCCCACCTCTCTGAACAGTGCAGCATCGGCCACCAATTCATTCTTTTTCCATGTCAGAAATATTTTACTGGAAAGCTTAAACAGATGAAAATAATAAATCAAAATGGGTGTTTTTCATTTAGTTGCGTAATAACCCTGCAAATGCCAAGAAAGCCAAAACTTTACTTTCTGGAATATTCGTGTTTAGGTTTGCTTACGTGTTTTGGATTAATTGAAAGCTCTGTGGTTGGTGATTCTGATAAATGAGTCTTGCCAAATAATTGTGCACACAGGGTTACCGAGGTTTAAGGTCCAAAGAAGCTTAAAAGTTGTTCTAAAGTCGGTCTTCTATCACCTGAAGAACATTTCTAGGATTAAAGGACAAATGTCCAAACGAGATCTAGAGAAACTCGTCCATTTGTTTATCTGTAGTCACATTGATTACTGCAATAAAGATTTCATAGGTCAGCCTCTCAGGTTCTGCTCTGCATCCCCAGAACCAGAATCAAACACGGAGAAGCAGCATTCAGCTTCTATGCATGACAAATCTTGAACAACCTTCCAGAAAACTGTAAAACAGCTGAAACACTGAGCTCCTTTAAAACCCCACATTTAGCGTCGCCTTTTAGCAGTAATAAATGGAATATTGATGAACATATTTCATGTGTAATTGCTTACTGATTTTGATGACATTTGACAAAATGTAATGTTTATTCCTTGTTTCATAATTTGTGACTCCATGCTGTTTTTCATAATGTAAAGCACTTTGTTCTGCCTTGTTGCTGAAATGTCTTATTTTGAAGTAAATAAAATTTACTTCAAAATCTGACTCCCCCGCCCTGTTCAGGAAATGAATGCAAAATTGAAAATTATTACCTGTGTTTGTTGTAATTTCAGTTAAATAATTTAAAAGGTCAGGGAGAGGTGCTCTGATGCATAAATAACAATTTATATATATATATTTATATATAGACACATAATAATTCTGCACCCTAATAGTTGCCCAGCATTTGAGCGACTATGGTCGATATATGGTGGACATTCTTTTACCTTCCTAAATGTTCAGGTTTGATGATGTTTCCTAATTATTGTAAAAACAGAGAAATATACAAATTCCCATGTAGCAGTTATTTTTGTTTAGGTCCCATACTGTGGGCGCCGAGCAGCGGACAGTCTGAGGAACACATTCAAAGCTTTGGAGAAACAAGGACCACCTCACATGTCAGTAACAAAGACACTGCAGTGTTTCTTGTGCAGATTCTATTTATATTAATCACTCCTAAAGTCCTGCCAACCTGCATCATACCAAGAAACTAAATAAAAATGTAGCTTTTTGGAAGATGCTGAGAACTACTGTTAAGGCTTTTACAAACTTTGGCACTTGCTGTTCTTACCCAGTGTCTGCTGAGAGCGCAGAACTGTGAAATACTCACATCCATGACCTGCTGGACTTTACATGTCCACTGAGCAGATTGAACCATCTGTCCTTGTAGATTAGTCTGAGACAACTACTAAACCGAAGATCTTTAAGAAATAATTATACAGACCTTCATTTACCTGGAGCAGATTGAGTGAGTGCTAATGTTTTAATTAACCTTGAGATTTCCCACACTGACAGGTGCTTATGTTCTGCCTGGATGGGATCCAGCTCACAAAGTTCCACATCAATTTTCTGTTAAGCAACTCTTACCGAAGAAGTGGGATGAATAAAGGTTTATTTTTGAGCGGAAAAGACTGTTGCACATTAGCTACTGGGTAACTGACGGCTGAGGTTTTTTTTTTGTTTTTTTTTTTAAAATCAGAATAGGGAAAGTTTTTGGAAGAATCTGTATTACAAATGGCATAGAAACACCTAAATAAAAAGCAGGCAATATAAACAAAGGAATATTTATCAAGATAAAATTAAATGGCAAATTTGACCTAAAAATAAACAACATTTAAAGTACATTTTAACAAAAGAACATGTTCAGTCTCTGTTTCTGCAGGGCAGGTAGCCCAGAGAACGTCTGTCCTCTGGTAAAAAAGAAACAAATACATTTAAAACAAAAACAAATAAGCATGTAGTCATATCAGATCAAGGTGGAAATAAAGGTGAAGGTAATTTTATTTATATAGCACATTTTCAGCAACAAGGCAATACAAAGTGCTGGGGACAAACCAGTTGGACTACAATACCAGTTTGAATAGGAGAGGGAGTTAAGTTACTGATATGTCTAATAAAGAACAAACATAATATTCAATATATGTGAGTAAGGTTTAGCTAACAAGGCAGGATCCAACCATGTTATCAATATCATTGTTTGAGTGTATTTGGACGCAGTGGATCATTCCAGTGTCTGATTTAAAAGCTAATGCAGTGATAAAAGCTGTTACACTAAATCATACATCAGTCAGAAAGAGTCAGCCATGTCTCGGATCTTCTTTGGCATAATGCCCCTAATACTGACACCACCGGACCCATTCTAACCTGGAATACCCAGAATACAATGGGTATTCCAGGGTTTTGCTCTGGTTTTGAGACTACAACTTAATATACATTCAGAATACATTCTTAAGACCATCTCAAAAACATGCAAAACCATATTTAATGTTGGTCAACCCGAGGAGTAATGTAAAAGCTATGATCTGATGGTTGACATTGCTGAACAGCACTATGTATGTGCTACTAAATTATTATACTGCCAGAAAGAGAAAAAAACAGTAAAGTTGTATTAATTTAAGCATTCCAAAGTCACTTTCATCACCAATTGGAAAACTCGCCGTGGCTTTACAATCTAACCTGGACATCCTTGAAAATGTTCTGTCTTACTTATATTTTTTCTTTCCATAGTTAAATAAAATGAGGCCATTTCCTTCAACGCCAGCCCCATTATGATAACCTCCGATAGTCTTTTTAGTCTTGCAGGCCAAGGCAACAAGACAAAGAGCTAAATGCTGGAATTATCAAAGCCATTAAATGTTCAGATAAAGTAATTCGCTATCAAACACAACTGATCATCCAAGAATATTAGACCATTACAGCAATTCTAAAGAACCACGATCTGTCAAAGAAATGCAATTTCAGTTCTGAAAAGGTCTTTATTCGTCAGGTCATGATGGCTGGGATTGAAAGAGAATTAGAAAAACTTTGCCGTCACATTGCCGTCTGGATTGCTCTCCTGTTTCCCCTACGCTGGCTGTAAGCTACGGAGTGATTTTTTTAGCCAAACAACAGCCGACACAAACATGCTCATCATTCAGCACCGCTTGCACATCCTTGGTAACGCCTTCACCTTTTTTACTTAGCTTTACTTTATATGTGATCCTATGGGTAAACTCCAAACATTCAGACAAAATTTGACAACTTGATGGTTTCTTAGTCAGCGTGGGCCCCATTCAGAGCCAGCGGGGCTAACAGGAATCTGCCTCAGGGCAACAGGGAACGCTGTCAGTGGGATTATTAGAAAAGACTGTTTTCCTGACCGCCTGTTCATTCAGGAGAGCTTCCCCTGAAGAAAAGCAACGCAACACAGCTGAGTGAATTCAAACAGTTTCATTTAGACAGATTTTTACTAAAATGAAGCAACTAATGAGCTGAAAAGTATAAACTACTTGATAAGAGGCATTTAAAAAGTAAAATAGCCGTCCAAAACCCGGCTTGTACCGGCTGGGGATCAACACATATCTTGCGTCTGACCGGCCTCAGCAGTAAAGGTGTAAGCAGGACAAGATAAGGTTTCAATGTTTGGAGCAAAACTGAGAAGCCATTTTTCCTTGTTGTTGTTTTCAAGAACAGAGTTTCATCGATCACACACACCGTGGGCGTTTCCAAATGCAGGATCTGCATCCTTCCAAGGCAGAGTTTGAAGGCCGATTATGTCACAGAGAAGATTTTGTGTTTTAATGTAATTTTGTGAACAGCCTTGCATATTTATTTGGTAAAATAAGGTAATTAAAGCAAAAAAAAACAAAAAAAAAACACACAGCTCGTTGAAGACAAATACAAATACATTTTGGAAACATTATTTGTTTGCATCTTTTCAAAAAGGGTTTTGCATCAGTGAGATCTCGACCTAAAAGCAATCAGAGGGCCTCAAATGGCCCGCATACCACATTTTGGGCACCCTTTTTTAGTTTTAAAACAGATATAATGTTATATTGAAGTATCAATGTGTGAATAAAATATAAAATAAAAATACTATCCTCTCTGTACATTATTGTGGTACGACGAAGTACTACGGCTATGCTAAGAACGTTTTAAAAATAGATTAAAATTACTCACAAAATTAAAAGAATAAAGCAATAATATGATAAGTTGAAATGGTATGAGAATAAAGTCGCAGCATTTACCAGAATGATTATAATATTATGACTTTATTCTTGTAATATAATTTTATTCTCAAAATGTTATTCTTGTTATTATTTTGACTATTCTCGTAATTCTTTAGTCTATATGTTATAGCTTTTTCTCATAATTTTATGACTTTATTCCTGAAATAAAAAATGTTTCTAATTATGGCCCTAATAATCTGTTGTAATTATAGCACGTAAGAATACTCATCTGATATTTTCAACTGGTTTTTAATACAAAATGATGACCATTATAAACGTGTGCAGAGTAATCATCTTATGACAATTTTCACACCACTCCCTCCCTATTTAAGCATAAAAAATAAAAAAGTGACTTATTGATAAAGTCAATGTCATGTAGTGCCAAGATGCTGTGAACGATCTAAGGTGAGGTGCAGCAGGGCGACTAGTCCAAAAGGTCAAGTTGGGGTTCTGACGAAACTTGAATAGTTTAAGAAAAAAAAGTCACACGCCGTGCGATTCCTAAATTAAAAATAATCAAATCTTCTTACTATTATACAAGCTTTATCTTAGATTCTTACCAATATCTTGAAAGATAATTATTTTCTGGTGCAAGGAAGCTAAGGTCTTATCTCTGAGTGGTAAATTTCCAGAGGGTTTTCTGGAATTTTCCTCACATGCCCAAAGGTAGCCTCCGCTGGTTTCACCTGGCCCGACTACCTGCCCGGTCAGTTTGCTGCTACCTAACATGCAGCAGAGGTCTGGCGTTTCCTGCAGCCCTGTTACCTCTCCGCTTTGTTTTGCTACAGACTTTCCAGCTTAGATGCCTGATAGCACCGGTATGCTTACTGCACACAGCAAGCCTGCACTCTGATCACGGCACACACCCACTAACAACGTTCTTTGTTTCTTTACATGAACTATAACACCTCTTTGCCAGCTGCCCCTATGAACCTGTCCCAAGTCCAGAGAGGCTGGCTCTAAACCTTTTCCAATGACAATGAAAGGACTCGGAGGTGCACAGTTAAGATACTACACAACTTTCTTGCTATATTTGGCGACATTTCAGACAAAAAAAAAAAAAAAAGAAATCAATTGGTGCATTCAAAGTCAGAATCAGCAGGTCGGGCTTTTTAATAAAGATCGATGATCTTTCAGAAAACTGTAATCGGTGCACCGCTAGCAACTGTTGTCCATATTGAGCACCAGAACAAAATATGTGACATTTTTCCCCTCCATTCTTTTCATGTTTGTGTGAAAGTTGTCCCACTGATGGGATTTAGGAGATTAGGGAATGTTTCTATTGTGATGGATCCATGTGAAATCAACATAAGTGACCTCAAACCTGATACACAAGGTTCGTGTCGCCCTCGATTTTCACCCAACAAGCCCTTAAAACAATAACAATAAAAAATTTTTTAAAAATCAGTAAATGAGAAGCTCAGACACAAGCCATCCAGATTTAGCACAGGCCAAGAGTCAACGCTGACTGAACAGTACAAATACGCACAATTAGGTAATCTGTTAATAAAGCAGATTTTGGGACAAAACACTGCGGCCCAGATGATAGCCTTTGCCTCCTCTCGTGCATTACACCGGACAAGGAAGCGGTGACTTCTCTTTGTACGCTATGACAGTCCAACAGCATGAGGAAGTCCCCGTCACCCCCTCCGTTCTACTCGTAATAGCATTAGCGATGCTCTGAAGACCACGCATGAGTGCTCTCATCAGCACTGTGAATAAACGCTTTCCATCCAGCTAAGCCTCGCCGCTCCGTCTCTGCTTATTTGGACTGGAAGCAAACAGAAGTTAATCAGTATGAGCAACTGTTCCACAATATGGGAGGTGTCAGACGAGATGAAGGATTCACACTGAGATGACTCTGACAAACAACACAAACCCCAAAAATAACCTGTCAATATGTAAACGTTCCCACTCAGCTGCGGACCGTCTGACGGAGAGAGAGCCGTCAAAATGAGCTTCAGAGAACGACGGGAAAGGATCAATTACGTAACTGCAACATTTGTTTTTATTGTGTGGTTCTTCAAAAACGCTTTACTTTTCTGTCTGAAGGCTGAAGGACTGACACAGATGAGGGCTAAAGGAAGGAAACCCTCCAGTGAAGCTGATGGAAACGGCAAAATTTGAAATGATTTTCTCAGTTTTCGCAAAAAAAGGTTTTTAACCTCCACTGATTCAGTAGACAGATCACTCTCTGAATTGAGACACCAAATCTGGTTTACAATTTAATTTCAGTAATTATTTTTGAAAAAACACCACTTATTATTTGAAACTGGGTCATCAACATGGCAATGACACCGCTAGAGAAGCACATTTGAAACAGAATGACCGAAAGAGAAAGACTCAAGATGTTGTGCTGGTCTAGTCCAGACCTGGCAGTATCCTGAAACCCTTTGCTGTTATTGTTCAAAAGACTACGGCTGCATTCACACCAGCTGCTTTAATCCAACTCTAGTTCATTTACCTAGAAGGTTTGGGGAGGTGTGAATGTGAAATCAAATTCTCATGCCTACAAACCTCTCTGTTTGGTTGACGTTAACTCTGGTGTTGTTTGAGTCCATATATGGATGCAAGACCACTCCAAAAGCAGGAAGCAGACTGCAGCACTGGGCATTCTGGGTAAATACAACATGGATAAACTCGAGAAATTGGCGACAGCTGGAGAAATGGCTCATGGCCTTTTATCAAAGACAAAAGAGAAATCCTACAATCACTTAAAAATCTGACGTCACTCTGTTTTGTTTGCAACTGGCGAAGGTTGCAAGTATTCTGCGTTTGCCGTCTTCTGAGGTATTCCTGTTGTTTCCTTCAGTGGTTCTTTCTTGGTGCAGCGCCACCACAGGTGAGGGGGTGGAACAGTTTTTTCAAAAGCTTTGATTTGTTGTGTGAAAGAGAACCACAGCAGCCGAAAATAAAACAAATGTTGCAATTTTGCTCCAGAATCAAGTGTACCAGACTATCAGGTGTGAAAACGACCTAAATCTAATCACCCTCAGCTGCAAACTAAAAATTTACTAACTTATCTAGCAGATGGTGTCTGCCTGGCGTTTCGTTTCAAGACGAGGGCACCCCATGTGCAACAGATACCGTCTGAATTCAAAGGACACATATTCCTGAAAAGAAGACATCAAAACCCACAAACGAGCACCAAATCATGAGCTAGAAATCCCAAGGTAACCAGATACCTTTGCTTACCACAAAAATGGCCTAATGGGTTAAAAAAAAGAATAAAAAATAGAACCCATTAGGTCTCTCCGTCTTGCGCTGCACACACTGCGTCTATCAAAGGAATCTAAAATTGAGCCGTGATGCCTGACTGTGGGTGTGGGGCCTTGTGCGAGGTTATGTGGAGACTGTGTCTCAGGTGTAAAGCTGCCAGAGCAGAGACAGTGACTTCAGGCCAAGAGAGCGATTTGGGTCAGTTGGTAATTGCGTTCCTGGACCACAGGGGACTTGTTGGCAATTAATCCTGCCAATGAGCCGTGTGAAATATGCACAGGGGACTGATACGTGCAGCTCTGTTAACGCCGCTCTTTCAAAGAGTGATGGGGTAAAATCTCTGCTGCTGACACCACAATCACAGCGGTAATAAGAGAGCTGCAAAACTAAAAAAAAAAATCTAAAAAATATCTAAGCTCTTCAGATAAAATCTGAAATTGACCCGAATAAAATTTCACCAATTATATCTACACGTTTTAATTTGAGCTGAACATCCCTAATCTAATTTGGTCTCTCATTACTTACCTCATAAAGTTCCCTTAAAGAAGAGGAAGCATAGAAAAAAAAATACTGTAACGTTTCCCCTATTTATAGTCATTTACATTTTTAAAAATGCTCTGCAAAATGCAAAATGATAAAATAAAATGTATAAATGCCAGTATAAATTCATGTTCTTTTACAGCTTTCAATGCGTTTCCATTCAAACATCTTTTTATCATCCTTATGTCATTTATGTTTTTTCAGTTTCGGTGTTCTGGCACGTCATTAATAGCTGTGTTTTGCCAACAACACGCTCCAGTAATCTGACGGCCTCCAGGGGCCGCATCTGTCACTGCGTGCCGAGCGAGCCGATCGCTCTCTCCTCTGAAAAAGTGTCTCATTAGCTCCCGCTCTTTTGTCTAATCGAAGATTAATCACAAAGAGGCATCTGATCTTCGAAGTGACAGGGCCACAAACGAAATGTCACACAATCACTCCGCCGTTTGGAGCTGGTGTCGTTATGACGCCGATAACGATGGCTGCCGCTCACCAGCCGCCAACGAAGCGTGATGGACAACGAAAGAGAAGTTCTCAACAGAAACTTGTTTTGCAAATAAGGCAAAGCAACGTGAACTGGCCTTCCTAGTTGTAATATGAAACTTGAATCTTTTCAGGAAGTTTGGTGGCATTGTCACGAGAGTGGAAAACCAGGGAAGAAGTGGACTCTTGGCAGGGATTTCCTGCCAACGACATTCTGCCACAGTAGAAGAAAACGCTAAATAATGTCTGTTACTGACAAGTATGGAGATAATTTCAAGACGAGAGCTGGAAAGTACATCCAGGAGAACAAATTTGGTTAACCAATTTAAAGTTTAAAAAAAAAGGGGGGAGTTGAGATGCAAAGAGGAATACTCAGAAAACCCCCCACCAGAAGTAGATGCCAGCAACAGAGGACTGCAGACGGTTCCTCCTGTCTTTGAGTGAGTCATCTTAAACAAATACAACTACAAAGGTGTAGCGTCAATTCAGATGGAAAGCTCCTGAAAACTTACAGGAACATTCAAATTAGAAATATTGGGGGTTTTTTTATACTCCTTTTGTTACTGTACAGTTGCTGAAGAGGTTAAAGGAGTTTGTGTTCTTGTATTACGATGCCATTACCATTATATTACTTGAAAATGGTCTCAAAACAACAATATCATATTTAATCGCAATAAATTCTGTGACAATTTTATCATTCAGCAAAATTTGTTGTCATGACAGGCCTGTTATGGCAAAGTTTTAGGATGCCATATTGTGTCAATCACTAGAAAAAGTTTAAATTGAAAAAAAAAAAAATCACTACATCTTTAACATAATACATCGACCACTGCGTAGCGTCAGTCTTCAAAAATAAAATGGAAGCAGTACAGCTGCATCCCTAAAAACAGCGCACATTCAATCCTATTTTTCAATATAGTGATCAAATCTCTCATTGAACCAACAATGATACAATAATTTACTGTTCCTAATTACAGCCATCGCCTGCTGTTATGAGACATCAGGACTAAAAATAAAAAAAGAAAAGTAAAAAAAATTGCAATTCCAGACAGAAGCGAGTCAAATGATCTTTCTGAGGACGGGTCAATCCTCAGAAGTGAGGTGAGCAACTCCATCATCACCAAGTATAAATAGTTGGATGGTGAAATTTCATTATGAAAATAAAATCTGAACTATAAACTGTCACGGACCTCTAGAGGCGAAAATAATCTTGACATTTGAATAGAAACAAAAGACTGAAGTCTGCATTGTGAGAAGTTTTATGGTTATAAAACAGTAATTGACTCCATCAGCTGTTTCCAACAAATCTGATAACGACATCAGAGCGTGAAGGTAATTTTTTGTTTTGTTTTGGGGGTGTGCGTGTGTGTGTATGTTGGGCGGAGAAGCAATAAGTGCAGGCAAAGTCTTCTAAAGAAAGCCATCAAAGTGCCGAAGACCTTTAAGTGAGGTAATGACTCATGTTCCAACACAATAACAGCTACCAGCGTGCAGCCAAACCTTCCCTGAAACGAGTGGCCCAGCCAAAGCTTTGAAAGATACTGAAAAATAATACGTCTGAGATTGTTTATTGACTCGGTCTGTCCAGCATAGCAAGAAAAATAAATAAAAGGGGGAAGGAGGAATTCAACCCAGGAGTGGAAAGAATACCCAGATGCACAAAAAATAAATATATAATGCCATATTTATACTAGTTAAATAAAAAGATAAAAGGCGGCGTTTTGATCCGTTTATTAAGGATTCCAAAACCAAAGTAATTATTCCCAAACAAAAGCGACATGTTTGTAATCTCAACCTTTCAATCTGCATTCTGAAGCCCAAACAGCACAGAGTGAGAGCAGATAAGGAGGCATCAATAGCTGTAAGATAAACACAAATTTAAACTCTTTAAAAAAAAACACACACACAAAGTAATCAACCCCTTAAAGTGATTCTCCTTAATAAGAAAGATAATCTCCGCTTCAGCTGGACTCTCCTCAGCTCTGTTCAATCCTCTGGGCAATTGCACTTGTTAATCATGCCTTAATTTATTGACGAGATTCATTTGGAAGGCTCATCTTAAAGAAAGAAAAAAAACACACACACCATCTCCTTCAATCTGTCCATGCCAGTGCCCTGAAATTAAGTCGAGATACCAGATTAGTTGAGTTTAAGAGCATTGGAGGAAACGACTTCTTTAAACCTCTGAACTAGCTCTAAACACTCAGCTTATCAGACATTCTTTGGAGCGTTCTTGATACTGTTGTTGTAAATGACTTTTATCAGCTCGGTAACTCGCAGTTAAACATTAATGCGGCATACTTAACAATCTCATACATGCTCCGTTCAAAGACATCCGATAATGTGGAAGAACGAGCTACTGAATGAACGAGGGCTGCTCAGAAATTACAAGTTCCACCAGTGAAGAGTCTTTCTCTATGCTTTACTCTCATCCATATGCTTTACAATGTTCATCAGTCCCTGATGAACATTGTTTGATATGGAAAACTAAAAATGTCAAAAGGTGACAACAATCAACAAAAACACCTCCTTGCCTTTTGTTCCATACTTAGCACAATTAGACACAAATGAACGTTGACAGATCATGTTAGACTGTTAAAGTGGCCGTGTTGTGTATTTTCCAGGCACATGCTACTATTATAGAACAATCATCTCACTGTGTTATCTACAGGTGTTCTGAAAATGCAATGTATATCAAATATGACTAAAAGAAATTTTACCACACACCAAATTCCGTACTTTTGGTGCCATGTTTATTTGATCTAAGGAAGTATTTCTGTAACATTACAGCTGACATGAAGTAGCTAAATTATTTATAAATTCAATTATTTATATTCAATTATTTATAGCTAAATTATTAAAAACAAAAAAAACAAGCACACACTCTAAACAGCTGTTAGCTTTATTAACATTTGCATCCAACAAACACAAAATTCTGACTTTTAATCAGACGTGTTAAAGGAATATGGTAATATTAACATGGAGAGAACTTTCAATGATCCAGTGTTTGTCACGTTGGCGCTGTGGTGGTTTGTGTTTTGGGCGTCTTAAGAGTCTGCATCTGTATTTCCAAAGTTGCATAGTTTTCACTTAAAGGTCACTGGAGATACCAGCCAACTTAACAGATAGTTAAGTTTCACAGACCCTTCTGGAGAGTCCTGTTTGTTCAAGAGCTTATCGATAGGTGCATTTGACTGAAGGCAGCACTGCGTAGTGCTGAGCTGACATGTAACGCGGTGCGCTTTAAACAATCCAAGCTGGTGGGGATTTTGTCTCAGCACTGTGGAACATCACCTGAGCTGGGCTGATTCTGCCTTCAAATAATTTTAACAATGCTCCTGTAGGAGATTCATAACTTAGAACTTAAAAGTCTGAAACAGGAACAGGTCTGTAAAAACAGTCTGTGTGCTACACTCGGGAGAGAGATTCATTTGCTGCATCAAGGAGTGATGTCATCACTGATTATGTCATTGTTATCAGTAGAACTGAACATTCTAATGGTCCATTCACATCAAACGCGTTTTGAGCGACAGGCAAGTCTGGTTTACATTCAAAGTCTACGTGGATGCGCTGGATGTGTCAAACGCTCCAAACGGTTTAAATCGTGCCGCACTAGACGCTCGAAGCGCCTCCATATAGACTTTGAATGCAAACCAGACGTGCCTGACGCTCAAAACGCATTTGGTGTGAACGCACCATTATATGTCCAGTGTGACATGTAGCGCTCTTCAGAGCACTTTCGAACGTGCTCGGAAGAGTGATCTGCCGCGAAAGAACTGTGGAACTGGTCTGACAAAACGCTGCCTGTGAGCTACATTCAAGAGAGAGATTCCTTTGCAGTATCTCTCTCTTTGATCAATGACATTATTGATACCATTGGTTAATGGCATCAATGATATTATTGGAAAAAACATTATTTTCCTATGGGAGTTGATAAGCAACCAGTCCTAAAGTACTGCCATCTGCTGGCCTTGCTTGGAAGTGAGCTTCTAAATAAAATTACTGCAACGTTATTCATCATCATCTGTTGAAAAAAGGCAGAAAAATTCTGATGCTTTTCTGAGAATTCTAAAATATATTTTCTTTTTCTCCACAGTAATCCTAATATTCTTTTGCACGAGCAAAGACAATCAGGTTTTTTATATATTGATCATCTAGTGGTGGCAAAAGCAACAATAAAAAAAAAAAGCTAGAATGTTCTGGACTTAAGATGGAGTACATCAGGGATGTCAAATACACAGAGGGCCAAAAACAAAATTTGCTAAAAGCTGAGGGTCAGACTGGTTCTACGTTTATTAAAAAATGTTGAAATGATTGCACATAGCCTGTTGAACCAAGACCTAACACAGTGTATATTATTTAATAATTAAATGAATAAAGCAATATTTTCTTATGGATCTGTCAATAATTTCAAGTGAAACCATTTTTCAACAGGCAAACAGTCAAAAACAAACTTTGAAATATGTGCTTTAGACGGACAGCATTTTGTAAAATTGACTATTTTAGCTTTACATCATGTCAAAATGTTACTCTTTCATCAAAAACACACCTACAGTGCTGCTTTGATTCTTACATGATTGAGAAATCCTTGAATCTCCCATGGTAACCATTAATCTGTGCAGAACCTGGATGGACCTGGCACCTCCTTCAATGACAAAGCTCCTCCTCTGAGCTGCAGTTGCCACCTCACAGAACAGACTTCCCTACAACCTCTACACTCAGCTCCTTCAGACTAGCCAGCAATTAGCAAACACCAGGTGGAACTGCTATCACTGTATAATATAAGCTAACTTATTATACAAGCAACTTCTCAGTGAAACGCTGGTAAAAACGTTGTTAAAGGGTTAATAGAGGAGCCATGTTGTGATGACTTCCTGAAGGCGGAGTTTCAGAAAAAGCAGGAGATTTTTAAGGGACAGAGGCCCAATTTCAAGGTGTTGAATAACAAAGTAAAATGTATGTTTAGTTATATTAGATATATATAGCATTTTTATAATTGAAGGTAGCAGTTACTTGATTGTGCTATAAAATGAGACTATATGCCTGGAAAACAAATAATACTGTCTGCCCCTTTAATTAAATGAGTTACAACATTTAATTTCCCTTATTTTTGAATTGAACTGAATTCCCCTGCAAGGCTTTGTACAAATGGTATGAGCAAGAAAAGTCAGCAAAAAGTTGATTTATTACAACCTACACAGAGGTGGGCGAACTGACCATCTGCAATAAACGTTTAACCTTCATGTCTCAACAGTAGCCATGCTGAAATACAACAAGGAAGGAGAGGAAAAACTAAACTGAAAGGACTAGAGGCAGGGAAGACGACTGGCGGCTCGTTGAAAAGGTGCCGGGGAGATTGGAGGGGGTTGAAAGAGGGGATGTGCTGGAGAAAGAATGATCCGCAACAACCTCAGATCTCGCTGCTGAATCTTGGCGCTAATAAAGACGGAGCACCTGTTGAAGATTTGCCCTGCTCTGCAGCAGATCTGGTGGTATGTGAGGCAGGAGCAGTCATGTTCTAGCACATGAATGTTCTTCATAACACGCGAGAGCAGGTGAAGCGGTTTAAAAACAAGGAGTTTCTGGTAAGGCCTGTTTTTCCCAAATGTTTCGATGATCATCAGAATTCTTGTCAGTAAGTGGGATTTGTGTTAGTCAACAGGATTTCATATATTGATGCCATTTTTGCCATTTGTGCACTAATTGCACTTTTCAGGCCGATCACCGATCTTTCAAAGCCTTACCTCCTGCTTCTTTCAATATCAATTTTGGCCGACAATAAAGGAATCTTGGTTAGCAAGCTGGTCCTGAGGCGATTCAGCATGGTTCCACCATTTAGCGGTTAATGTGTGGTTAATGTGTGGTCATTTTCTTTTGACTGTGGTCAAAAGAAAATGTTACTTTTTAAACCGGGCAGTATTATGTGTTTTCCAGGCTCGATTGTGCTATTCCATAGCACAATTATAGTACAAGTGTTGTGAGGAAAATCTTCTGAAAAGCTTTACATGAGTTCATAAAGAATAAAATAATAAAAAAAGACATTTTTTAAACTCGTATAAGGCTTCTGGGAATCCAACCTGGAATGCAGCCAGCGTTTGGACGAGAACACTAACTATGTAACCTTTGGCGGTTATAAAAATGTCATATATAATAATTGAGCCTTTGTCTCTTTAAAAAGTATGTCTCTTTCTGAAACCCAGCCTTCAGGAAGTTATCACAACATGGCTCCTTCGTTGATTGTTTAACATTCTTACCAGCATTGGTAAGAATGTTACCAATTCTGCTTTACGAGAAGCAGCTCGTAAAATGAGCTCAGGAGATGCGCAGCTCCACCAGATGTTTGCAAATTGCTGCTGGCTAGTCTGAAGGAGCTGAGTGGGGAGAGCTGCTCAGAAGCTTGAGAACTGCAGGTCTGAGAAGGAGCTTCATGCTCGAAGGCAGTGGTCGGTTCCACCCAGGCGTTTTGCACAGCTGAATGGTTGCCACGGGAGATCCAAGGATTTCCCAAACATGCATGAAATTATCAAAGCAGCACTCCAGGTATGTTTTGATGAGGGAATAACATTACAACATGATGTAAAGCTAAAAAAAAAAAAAAGTCAATTTTACATAATACAGCCCCTTTAATAGATTCCAGCCTATTTCATGGTGTCGTTAAAGTTCTAAATCTTCACATCTGGAACTAGCAGCAGTGAAACTGAACCCCAAAAAGAGTGCTTAATTACAGTTAATTCCTGAATAACTGATTAATCTTTCTTAAATTACATCCTTGTCAAAATCACCAAAAATGGCATTTCTTCAGCTTAACTTTTGTCATAAACATTTCTTCTGCATTTAGAGAAGAAAGGGATTAAAAGTAGATATGCCCCTTCCTGCTGCTTTTTCAGATATTATATTGATATAGATATGCACTTTCATGCATTGGCTGCATACAGTATGTTCGGAAAAGTCTTCTATCAGAAAAAACAAGCCCAATCACAATAATTGCATTGAACCATCAGTATGGGCGGCAGCAGCAGCAGCAGCAGCAGCAGCCCCCACAGCCAAGTAAAATCATTTAGCTCTTCCTTAACTTGTGGCGGAGAAAAGCTGCCAGGTAGGCGCAATAAAATCTTTGAAGTGTGAGAAATAGAGCCAGGAGGGAGGTCAGACTTGTTAAGGTGTAGCTATCAGTTAGAGTGGATGTTTGCAAAGCCACATTTATTCAATGAACCAAGCTGTCTTGTTTACTTTTTCTCTCTCTCCCTTTCTCACACACACACAAGCAAAATATATCCACAGTAAAACAAGCCAGGCTTTTTACCAAATTGGAGCCAAAAATATCTAATCTATTAAATCTCAGAGCTTTTGTTTATCACCTCTAAGCTCGAAGTGCTCCCCCGTCAGACACACTCAAACAGGGAAGTTAAAAGAAACATCCAAGTGTCAAGCAGGTCTGCTGCTGGAAAAGGGAAAAAGACTTCCAGATTTCCTAGTTGAGCCGGTGAAACAATCCCAAACAATTGCCTTGTCTTTTCCATATTTACAGATACAAACTGGAACATTCTGTGTGGCGCCTAAAGCAAGTAAACAACAATGACACCTCCATGACACCACTCAAGCTTCCTATCAAGCGGCAGCTAATAATGACGAACCTCCCTCCCCACTCCTTTACCACCTCTAAAAGCAACATAATCTAAAGCACTTCAGGAAATGCAGCAGGAAACATGGATGAATCAGCCATTTTAACGTTGTTTAACTTGTGTTATAAACGAAGCCCAAAATGATACTCACAGCTTCTCTTTAGATGTTTGCGGCACACAGAACTGCTAGCTCTACTAAATGGCACTCACTTGGAAGACTCCTCTCACCCTTAGAAAGGCTTTGCGCTGCTGAAATGACTCACATCCCCTCTTCCAACCTCTGTCAACCATCACGAGGAGGTAAACATTTCCAAATATGGAGAAAATATGGAGACAGTATTGAGGGCAATATCAGTTTGGTTTGCTTTTAGCTAGGAATGCCAAACTATGCGAGCCACAGAGCCAGTTCTGTGGTGCATACCTCTCACTTGGAATAATAATGATGATGATTGCAGGGAACTTTTCGCAGTTGTTTGGGGTTCAGTCTGACCTAAGATGGATGAAAACGGGAGCCTGTTATCTCAACTCTTACTTTTTAAGGATGAAACTAAATAGATAGGCCGATGAGAATTTTGAGGGTGACTTCCACTCACTGAGCTGCTGACACCAATGTCCAATTTATCTTTAAAAACGACCACACAAGAAGATATAAGAGCAGCATTTAAAGAGACTTTCTGTCCTTTCTGCTATCATTTATTTATACTAGGGGAAGAAACGAAGCCCAAAATGATATGATTTCATATCATTTTTAGATAAGACAAAATGACTGCTGAGTGGACACTTAAAGGGTATTTTCACAACTGATAGTCCGGTAGATTAGGGACCAAAATTGCAACACTTGTTACATGTGCTGTTCGCTTTCACACTGAACCGTCTTAAAGACCCAAACGTTTCAAAAAACAGCTCACCTCCTCACCTGAGGTGGCACTGCAGCAAGAACTACTGAATGAAACAACACAAACCCTCAGAAGAACATACTGAGGGTAACTTCATTCTTAATGAAATGTAAACAAAGATGGGGTAGCGTCAGATTTTAGCAATTGTAGGATTTCCTTTCTGTCTGGTAAAAGATCACGAGCCATTTCTCTCACTAGCGATAGACTCTTGCATTTGTTATTGTTGTCTTTACCCAGAATGCAATGGTCTCCTTCCTGCTTTTCTCAATTGTGCATTCACACCTCCCCAATCGGACTTTCCAGGCAAACAAACTGTGATATAAAATTACTTTATATTTCTATGGATCCTTTCAGGACCCTCAAAGACACATTTTACAGTGAGCAACTGATTAGCATGAACAAGATGGTTAGCTAACGCTGCAGTCTTTGTGTGCTTTTTCTTGACAATATAGATGCTCACACACATTTTCAAATCCAGCACATTAA
The DNA here is from genome assembly GCA_010277075.1 of Poeciliopsis retropinna. NCBI lineage: Eukaryota > Metazoa > Chordata > Actinopteri > Cyprinodontiformes > Poeciliidae > Poeciliopsis > Poeciliopsis retropinna. Next base: position 24,796,465 of record VMRM01000003.1, read on the forward strand.
ATAGATGGAGGTTCAAGTTTTTAATGATGTAGCAGACAGAATCACTTTTCTCTACTCTGATTAGCCTTCCTGTTAGCCACTCTCCCAGAACAAACTTCAGACGGCTGTAATGGAAATATAAAAATTTTTTAATATATGATCTATGTTTCTATGCATGGTTAACCTAAATAGTTAGCTTTTTACTCATTACAAAAATGGAGACCACATTTGGAGCTTGAGTTTAATGTCTCTCTTTTTTCCTCTGCCACGTGACCTGCTGTCCTAGGTTATTGACAGATGGTCCCTAGCATAGAAGAAAAATCTGTGCTGAGGGAAGCTTGTGATTAAATTTTATGTAGTTCAAGTTAAATTCTATGTTTATAATGCATATAAAAGACAGACTTTTTCCTTCATGTGGTTTGTCCACACAAGATAAACTGGAACCGCAATGAAATACATTGAACTCTTGATATTCGTGGGAGTTGGAGACCACAGTCACCCACCACCAGCTAAAATCTTTGAATATTTGAGCTTATAACTGCCTCTTATTATTAAGCTAATACCTACAGTCTTCCTTTTCTCCATTCGGGATACAGAAAAGTAGTACCAAGGAAAAGGAGGGGCACTCCTGGATTGGCTACTTTGTAAACACCAGATTTTAGTGATTGTCAAGTAGAATTGCACAGAGGTATTTGGGCATTTGCTATTGAATATTTTAGAGAAACATTCTAAAATAGACAAATTATTTAATAATTAATTAATAATTTGGAGTTAAGTTGCACAGAAAAATCCTCAAACACTGAACTGCAAATAGGTGGGGGTCCGCCGTATGTTACAACATCAAAAAAAAAACTGAAACAGCAAACAAGCTAGCATTAGCATGGCACTCCAACAAGATGCTCAGCATGAAGACGGAGGAAGACGTGAGTTCGCTGAAGACTGTGCGCTGAGTCGGACATGTTTAGAACTATCCCAACCGTAGCAAGGCTATCCTGCAAAAAACTCCAAATGATCCATTTCTAGCAACAAAAGAAAACATATGCTAAAGAGTCCAAGTCATCAGCAGAAAGCACATGGTAATACTGATAAACAGAGGAGAAATATTTTCCTTTTCAGAGAGAGTCTGATCAGGCTTGAAGTTGGACAGGAGTAGGTCGGTGCATTGCTAAATTGAAGGAAACAGAATTCACCCTGCAAAAACTGGCAGGTAGAGATCGCTTATTTACCACATGAAGTCATCTCCCTGCACAGATTGTCTTCAAGTGATTAAGAAGGTGTAATTAAAGTCTGATTACTCCCATGATAGCCAGGGGTCAAAAGCTTAACAGCTGCTAAGGGAGAACATTGCATCGACCTTCCTGGACTGGGATTGTATTGAGGAGCAGCTTGAGAGTCCTCATTTCCTGAAACAGCACAACCTACTTCACACAAGTCCCTCAGGAAAGGACCACCAATCAGTGCAGTTCATGTTCACGCATTATTAGCAAAAACGTTCCTGGAGAAATTTCCCTAAACATACTCTGTGCAATATTTATTAGGACACCAAAACAAAGTGGAAACAGGATTTCCCGATTTAGTGTGAACAGAGTTTTTTTTTCCCAAATTGTGGAGCTTTTAAGAAAAGAGAAGAGTATTAGGAAATTAAAACTTATTTTCAAGGTACTTATTTTCAAGAATAATCAAATTTCCACCAACTGTACTTGATGCATGTTTAGAAGGACATATCGGCACATAATAAAAAAACATTTCAAACTGATATGTGGAAATGTTTTTATCTTTATATTAAGGAGGCAGTACAATGCTATTCGGACACCAGCTGCCTTTGCATTAATGTTCTTCACAGCCGAGCCTTCGACGCCAAAGGGAAAAGTCATGATGCCACAAAATATTCCATTTGGTCGATACAGAACACCAAGACATTAAGTAAGGTTTCTGCATATGGTCAGTTTTGTTTTTTTTTTTTTTATTACATTTATTTCCATGGCAATTTGTCGAAAGAAAAATATGCTAGGACCCTTTGAAAAAAATCACTTTTCTAAACATCCAACTGTGTTCACTGCATTGTGCTTCAATCTGAAGGCCAGAGGAAAACTGGAGATTCTGCACGCCTTAAATTAGCTGTTTGTTCAAATATGAAATTATGAAGAAAAACTGCGGATCTAGTGATTACAAGAAAAGCCATTAGATAAATATCACCTGATCTGTCTCAGAGAGGGAACTCAGAAGCCAACTCTTCATGGCACATGTGACATACACTGTGTTCCAAAAGTATTCACACCCTTTCTCACACTTCAATGGCTTTCACTGAGATTTTGGAGCAACACTTTTATAAATACAACTCTGAAAGGTTTTGGTGGGCAATCCCTTTTTATTTTAATACAGGTAAATAAAATCCAAACGCAACATTTTAAGGAGAAATGCTAGACAGGATGAAGCTGTGGAGTAGGTTAAAACAGAGTTTTAAAGAAAAGGGAGGCAGAATTGTGCTGTGTAGAAGTTTTTTCTTACATAGGGAAGCTGCTTAAAATTAAGAGTTAAACATAGGGCAGTACTGGCTAAATAAAACTGTGTTAGAGGCCATGACAGATGTGAGACTGAGGCAATGGATCAACTTCCAGCACAACGATGACCCTAAGCAAACAGCCAGAGTTATAATGCAATTGTTGGCATCATGGATTCCCAACCCTGGTCCCTCAAGGCCGATGTCCTTCCAGTTCTGGGTGCATCCCTGCTCCAGTGCATCTGATTCAAATTAGGGATGCAAATATATGAAAGTCTGGGCTGATAATATCTCATATTGATTTTGCTATAAACGATAACCGGTATTTACCTATAGTATACATATGTTCATATATATTTTGTGAATAAATGGCCGCACTGTTGATTTTATCACTGTCACACGTCCAAACAAATACTCTACAGCCAATCCCGAAACACATAGACAAATAGCAACAACATGGAGCGTTACATAATAATATAAGCCAAGTTTTACTTCATGGGAACCAGAACCGAACCACTAAAAAAAAGACTTGTAGTGATGTTAACACCGACATATTGCATCTGAATTATTCAAATTATTGCATTACTGCCTCAAGAGCTGCAGAAGCCTGGAAAAAATCCACTGATTATAGTTCAGCTTTCCAGCAAAGGGGAAACACCTACAATATCAAAGTCCAGACCTGAATCCACCTCACTACCTGCGAGACTTTAACTTTGATGTCGGGGGTTCTGTGTGGCTCGGCTGGTGGAGCAGGTGCACCATGTGAAAACTCTACAGTCCTAACGTTTTAGATTTTTGTTTTAAAAAAAAAAAAAAAAAAAAAAAAAAAAAAACCATGTTGCATCACCTCCACATCACAATTCTGTGATACTTTGAGTATCACTCAGCTCATGAGTGAGGGCTTTTTGCAAGACATGTATATGCAACAGCTGGCATGACTTTATTCCTCCTTATTTCTGGTTCGAATCAAGGCAACAGTGCCTGGAAACTGAACACAAACATTTCTCACTTCATAAAACATATTCAAATTCATTCAGCATTACGGCTGTCAAAATTATCACATGTATCTTAGGCGGAACAAAGCACTTCATAAGCTTAAATATCACTTAACCGGTGTCCTAGTTGAAGTTTAGAGAGTTTCATCAGCATAGCTATAATAAATATTGGTGACACAACATCCTGACGCAATTTCTTTCATACCGTGGGGGTTTCCTGCTTCCTTCTTTTCTAACCTTGTGTCGGAATGTGGCCTGATGCGAAGGGTAACCTTACACTTTCTGTGCAAAAGTACAAACAGAAGAGTAATCCTCTATTAAATGAATGGGTGCATGCTGAGTTTAGGGTTGCCTTAAAACTTCCTGTAGAGCATCTAGTTTACCACAATAGAGTGTGCCAAATATATCCATATTTATGTTGCGAAAGTGGAAGTGAACCCAAAAAAGGAACACAACATAACATGCAAGTAACAATACAGAAGTACACCAAAAGTAATCTTACCTTTATTTTCCTCTTTGGGATTACTGGGAGATAGCTGAAGCCCTTTGCAGTGTGTTGAAATCTGCAGATTGAGAAATACAGAGAACTCTGTTACACAAATAGATTACCTAACTATAATTTGGCTGTGGAGGACCACGCCAGCATAGTAAACAGACACCGTCATCTGGGAGCCATGCTTGTTCTGGGTTTCTGTCATTCATGAGTGGAAAGAACTTGGCCAAGCACCTACATACTCCCCCTGATGACCACAGGGCAGCTAGTCTGGTATGTCCAGGTCCAGGCACCAAACATGGGGCAGTATGGCATTGGAAAACAACCACAAGACAGGGAAAAAAAATGATAGGTGATATCACATATCACTGGCCAAATGGAGATATACTTTTACAAATGTGGAGTAAATTTAGCCTCCAGCTATTTCTACAGTTGGCCTGCTGGGGGCAGCAAGGTGCCCTCCTGAGCTGGCGTAAATCTTCTATTGTCAGTAGAAGAAGAGGACCGGGATGTTTCCTATTCCTGATGTGAAGCTGTTGGCGTAAAAAAATTAAATTAAATTAATAAAGAGTAAAAACGTTGCGATGTTGAGAGAAGTTTCTTTTCAGTCGGTGTCGACCAACAGCCATGTGATTGGTTACAGATCTTCAGATTAACGGCATGAAGGAGAAATGCTGGCAATCCCACTTTTCCACCAGTTCAAGGGCCTCATAAGTTCTGCACTTGAGTGTTTTTTAATGCCAGTGATCATTTTGGTTGCCAAGCAGGGTAAACTGTAAAGAAATGTTGTTACATTGAGCAAAAGCTACTTGCTGCTTGCTTGCCTTTTACCTAAATAAACTCTTTCAACAACAGAACCAGGTGAGTCAATAATGTCTTTGTTGGCTCAATAATTCTGGTGTCTGGTTACATAATCATTTATGTATTATTGACAAATCTGTTTAGTGTGTAAACAACCCACGCAGTACACCAGCAACAGGACATGGAGGATCCTGTTGTTGGTAAAAACATTGAACTGTTTTCAAAGACAGAACGTCAGAGCAAAACAGCCAATCGTCCTTCAATATTTCTTTTAAACTACTAACAAAATCGTCATCTGCAATACAGGGAAACGCACCGTGTTACATGTTGCACCCATTGTTAAGAGTCCTACACATATTTGAAGCAAGTATTGGCACGTTAATGTTATGCCATGCATGTTGTGTGAGCAGCTAAGAAATGCTTGTTAGGCCCAAATCTGTTCAAAACAACATGTACTCGACCTTATTTTGGGTACACATTTACCAAGAATATGTCTTTGTCAGAAAATATAATTAGGCTATCAGTAGAAGACCACCACAAAAAAATTCCACAATATCTTATTTACTAAATATATACATAAAAACGTGATTTAAATTATTCAGGGAGGCTGCCAAATGCCAGACAGTGGAACTGGAGGAGCTGCAGGAATTTCTGGTTCGTTAGATCTTCACATCCGGCTCATCCATCTGCGGGATCGGCTAAGACCAGAAACGCACACAGCTGATGAGACTATCGGTCTGCACAACAGACACATCACACCTCAGACTGTCTGTAACCGCCCACAAGAAACCAATTTGCATGCTCTGCGAATCCCACAACCTGAGCCCTATCATGTTCAAAGGACTGTCAAAGCTACAAATGGCCAAACCACGATGTTATCAATGCCAATAAGAAGATCAGTAATTAATGAAAGTATAGTTTGAGTTTCTCTGTATACTTCGTAACCCAAATGTTCATAAAACTCTTATATTTGACGTAGGGCTTTTATATTTTTGTTCAGTAAATTATGAAATTTGTTCACACATACAAACTGTACTCTATAACACAGCTAATAATTTAGATGTATATTTACGCTCGTAAAACGTAAAGACAACAGGAAAGATCAGACAAGTTCTGAAAAAACAAAGACAATGAGCTAGCAGTGAGCTAGCAGTGAGCTAGCAGTGAGCTAGCAGTGAGCTAGCAGTGAGCTAGCAGTGAGCTAGCTCCAACCACTGTGGTGAAAATAGTCAGGTTGGCGTCCACTTCAGTGTGGGGGGGAAACACGACAACATGTGGAATGACAAGCCGAACCATTTAAAGTGGCTTAGAGTCCAACCTTTACTCTTCCAAGACCCTGAATAATTACGAATTTCTTCATGACCCTGAACTCAATACCATCCAGGAGACATTTCTGCTCTACAAGTACAACTTACTCTTCCTTTAACCACAAGAGGAGATCTCGAAGGGAATAACTCCCTGAGCAGCGATCTGTTTGAAAACCGTTTGGGAATATTTGCAAAACTACGTCTGGGAATTAAGGAGAACAGATTTTGACAGTTTTTGACTAGCATGAACATATTCTCCTTTAATAAATGATCATTTCTTCTTAAATATTAATGCATAAGCTGTATCAGCAAATTAAAATGATGAGTTTTATCTCAATTGGATTTTTTTTTTCTCCACTCATCTTACAGTGGGGGGAAAATGTATGCCAATCACAGAAATGTTACGTAGTCATTTTTTGTGAACTATATCTAATCTGACACATTTTTGCTTGTGACAACAGGTGGAGGGTTATTTCCCCCCTCCTTTTAAATATCCACCACCCAGAATCAAACTCCTTCAAGAGTATCCTCATTAAAATATGCCAAGAAACACAAACAGAAGAAGCTACCAGGGGGGCCCGGGCTCAAAGGCAGCCGAGGCATTTATCTTTCAACTTAAACATCATCAGCGCTGTCAAATGATCCCCTTTTCAGCCTGAGATTTTAAAGACAGTTCTGTTTAATGTTGGTTGAGTTGAAAATGTGTCGCAGTGATGCAGATGTATTCGGTTTGATGACAGCTCTCCCTCGGGGGACCTTGTGTTATTGATTTGAAATTCACATCTAAGCCAAACTTTGTGTTCAGTCTTTTTAAGAGAAGAAAGTCAGGATTTATTTTTCATTTCATAACGGGAGTCACATCTAAGGTCTCGGCCGACGTTCTTGTTGCTCTCATGAAGAGGGAGCGGAGGGGAGGCTCTCAACTTTCACAAAGGTTTTCGGTTAAGGCGGCAGGAGACCTTCACATGAATAACAGAAAACCTACCCACTTAACACGAGGAACCTTAACTGACTCTCTGTAACTATGGCGTACAAGTTCATTCACACTACCTAAGAATTTCATAACGCATCTCTTCTTGGATACACAGGGTTTTGCAATCCAGACGGTAATTAGAAGGTGAATATAAAGAACCCTCTAGGGAGGATCATTATATCAGCACACACTGCATATTTCTGTCTACCATAACCTAGAATCCATACGATTGTATATGACTTCTGTGCATATTTGACTTTATCATAACACCCTGATGGGGAAAAGTAGCAGTGACGTTCCGGTTCAGTGTAGATCTCCCTCAACGAACCAGAACTAGTTAGTGTCATTTGGGAATTATAAGTCTGAGAGAAGCAAAGACGTGGGGTGCCTCAAGGTTGTGTTCTCAGCCCATTTTCATTCAACATTCACACGCTCCCCCTTGTTTAGATCATGCAGTGTTGCATCATTTCTTACCACACCTTGGCTGATGACATTTACATTTCTTGTCACAAGACTATGGTCCTTTAAAGTCATACAGTAAATGACTACATGCAATACACTTGAGCAAATGGGGCAGAATTTACTCAAGCTTAAATCTAAAAAAAAGCGTTTTGTTTTTTTTTGGGCTTAGATATGCATTGTCAGGAGATGAGCACCTAATGATATACTGTACGGTGGTGCTAAAACTTTCAATGTGTCATAAGTATGTTTAAAGACTAAAATCTAAATTTTTTACAGCAGTTATCTAAAAGGAAGAAAAGAAAACTCGAGCATTAGTTTTTAGTGCGATAGATTATTGTAACATACCAGTCATGCTATGCTAGCATGCCTTGCATTTCTATGCAATATCAAGATAAACAGCTTTAAATAACAGGGTTGCCTTTCTACTGACCTGATATTCCAGCATATGTAATTTGATCTCAAGCTAAACCATACACCATACCATGCCACTTATTTTGAACTTCTTGAAGAAATTTTGTAACATGACTTGCAACTTTTAGACACATATATACACTCTACAAATGTGCAACCACCTCAAAATTTATGGAAATTGTATGCAAATTTTGTAATGAAATGTTCACATGTAAACTAAGTTCATTTTGCAACAATGGAAATTTACTCGCAGCAGCATTCTATATGCTTAGATTTCCTGAAACTGCAGGGGAATTGGCTCAATTTTTCAGATCACTTCAGCGAATAGAAATTTTGACCAATTGGGAGGAGTCAGAACAGAACAAAATTTATCCGTAAAAGCAAATAAAGTGGAAATATTCACACAAAGATAAATATATATATATATATATATATATATATATATATGTAAGTACACATTTACCACACAAGAAAAATAATATTGTGCAGTTATTTAAAAGACTATATACACAAAACATTTTCCAGCCAAACATGATCTGGTCCATGATTTGGAATGGAACAAGTTAAAAAGTATCACTGCACTGTAAATGTTTCACCCTTCAGCCTGAAACACACGCATATCAAACAATACTTTATGCTTTGCGAATGCAATTAATTTCCTCACATTCAGACCCAAGTCAAAAGAAAAATGTAGATAACCCAACATAAGTGACTGGATAAATGAAGATAAAAAGTGTCCTCACATGTATCAGATATAACTCAATAAAGAAGAAGAAGAATCAGCGAGGAAGCGCAAGCCAGAGTCTTGACTAAAAGAAAGGGATTATAGGACACCAGTCTCTAAACTACTGCACTCCCTGTTAGTAAAATGGTAGATTTAACATCTCCTTATTGGTTTGAGCACAACTGCAGTTTGGAGGTGCTAAGCAGGTGTAATAGAAAAAATAAATAAATCGCTCAGATCATCAGAAACCTTTGTGTATCCAGGACCAGAACCAAACAAGGCACCAGACCGTTTCTCTGCTCCTCAGCATTGGAACCAACTTCCTTAAAAAGTTGGCATGTGCAGAAACTAATTTAAATCAGAACAGACAACATTATTGTTTAATGTAACTTTTTCTACAAAGAGTAAAGCTTATCTCAACAGTTTGTCAGTTTCTGTCACTGGTTCTTATCAATGTAGTAAATTTGTATTTTACTACTTCCTTTTTTTTAAGTCATGCATAAAGCTGAATGCAGCACGATTAATGTATTGTTAGTTGTGTCAGCTTATGCTTCAATGCGTTGTTTGTTCTGTAATAGCACTTTATATTGGAATATGTATGAATCATGCAACAGAAAACTCCATTTTCACAAGGATTCTATAATGTGCTTCCTCTTTTACAGATTAGGCTGATATCAGATTCTCCTGGTGTAAAAATAGAATAACACAAAGAATGAAAATTTAAAACAAAAATCACAACTTTATCTAATCGCCCTTTCTAAAAGAAAACTACACGTTCACTGCTCTTTAAGGAACACATTAAATATTACAGTCATAATTTACTTTTAATTAAATTGTCGTTTTTTTTCCTGAATGGCTCACAAAAATGGACCAAGGTGTCACAAAAAATTAAGCCGGAGCTCGATTCACGTAGTTACAGTGATGTCACAGATTACGTATGACACCTTTTGGGGTGTGTGATGTAATAATGCTCAAAGAGACCAAAATTAGTAATATAAACTAAAACTGTTGCCTACTATCGAGGCAACAGATGCCTTCACTCAGCCAGCTGACAGAAAAGTGCACAGCAACAGGAAGGAGATTACAGAACTTCTGTTTTTTCACGGCTCAATGAAAATGGCATTTTTACACAGAACCACTTTGTTTTTTAGAATTTGGACTTGCGTCCCATTCTCATACGCAGGAGAAAGTTTTGTTTTACTAAAATGCTAATGCGTCAATAGGTGCTTGAAAAAAAAAAAAAAAAAAAGGCTCCACAGTTAAAATTTTGCCCTCATGTAATGACTTAATAGCCCAACCTCTAACTTAACCTATAACCCCAAATGCATCACACATAAACAATAGCGGTGGGCTACCTATTGGTCTTGCAGATTATTCATTTTATGATAAAACATGAAACAGAGAAAAAGCTTGACTTTGTCGTTACGCCACACAACTAAACTCTAATTTGTTGTTTTTCATTGTTGTTCTATTGTTGTGTTTAGGCTTCATGCGAGTATCCTGTACTCCATGTTTCGTGCCACTTACAAGGTCTAGCAAAGTAAAAATAGCATTTTTGGGATGTTGTTGGCGTTTCCATGTGTATGAAGACATTTCTGGAAACATTCCCATGTGGACAGGAGTCTAAGTTGTGAGTTATAAGCACAGCAAGTGTCTTCAATAGCAAGGACTGCATTTGTTGATTGGCCCATGGAATCTGCAATGAGACTGTAGTTGGTGAGATGCAAATCAGTAATTCCTTGGTTCAAATCTTTTTATCGATTGTGGTGGAAGAACATTTACGGCATCAACTGGACAGGGCAACCAGCAACAAACAAATATACCAAGAGAATTTCAGGGAAACTGGCCTCCTAAGAGTGCATGCGAAAAATAACACTGGAGCGTCGACTATGGCAGTGTTTCTCAACCCTGGTCTTCAAGGCACACTGCCCTGCACCTTTAAGGTGTTTACTTTCTTCTGCCTAGGTGATTTCAACTGACAGGGCTTTGCTGAACTGCAATCAGCTGAATCAGGCAGAGGAACATCTCAAACGTGCAGGGCAGTGTGCCTTGAGGACCAGTGTTGGGAAAAACTGGACTACCAAACCTGCGCATCCACAGCCTGTCCACATTCCTCCATTTCAGTGAGGAGCAGCCTGCCATGAGGAGACACAACCACCTTGGCTAGAACCAAACCTGACATAAACCAGCTAGTGTGAGACTTGAAATTGGAGAAGGGGCTACAGCGCACTCCGAAAGCGTACCAAACGACACCGACCCATGCTGGGTTTCTGTGGAAACAAGGACGTAGATCCATGAAGTGACTCTTGATGTCATCACAGCTGCATGACTTTGAACTTTGCAGGATCTTATAGTCAGATGAGTGATGAAACAGGTAAACATTAAGTAAAACACAGAGAGCGTATCTAATATAATGATTCTGTTATATGATGCTACATATGAAGAAATGAGTTACATTATGCTGTGAAGTGTAGCTCTGAAGAGCCTGGTGTGTTATTTGAACTCCAGGCCTGCGTGCTGATCTCAGAGCAGCGCTCTGAGGATGACACAGGCCCACTGTCAATTATCTCTCTGCCGACATATATGAGCGATAAGGGGTCTAACATGTAAGGTCTACAGGACACGGCCTTCGCAGTAAACCCCACAATGACATACAACTGCCTGCAACTTTAATGACACACACCGCGAACTGCACTAACGTGGCAAATCTGCGCTGTCGTAAACACCCAAGCCAGGTCTTGTCATACGTCACGCGCGACGCCTGAAAACTAAATAGATAAATAAATAAGGACAAGCGCCGGTTTTCTGCGACTTCAGTGAGCACGAGCTTCTTTACAGTGAAACTCGGCGACATATTTCAGTGCAGAAAGGGGGCTCTCCTTCACTCTCCGGTGACAGTCTGTTCTTCCGCATTGCTCGGCTTGCGGACCACTGAAGCTAAAGCAGAGCCCACCAGCCCCCGACCCCCCTCTCGCTCTCTCTCTTCAGAGAACCAGGGAGACCCGAAACTTTGGACGGGCTGCACGCGCTGTCTGCTTTTATCCCCCCCCCCACCTCAACGCATGAATGAGCTCGAGCTAGCGACGCGTTAGCTTTGTTAGTACCCCAATGTAACATTCCTACCGGGCCAAGGCTATCCGCGTCGAGTCCACGCCCTCACTGTTAACTCCGTCCGAGCTACAGTCAAACTCATATTCGCGTCCCAACAAGGCCGAACCAAAACTGCAGAGAGGAGCTGCAAGCAGTTCACCAAGCCGAGCGGCGCCCGGTCCGCTTATAAACCTCTTTCAACAAAAGAACCGGTGCTTACCTCGCTTTCTAGGAAACGACAGAGAGGCTGAAGTCCCAACCAACCAACCAAAAAAAAAAAAAAAAAAAAAAAACACAGCCCCCCCACCCCCAAAAAAGGGAGAAGTCCAACTTTTCTTGATCCAAATTGTGGGAGAGTTGAAGGCAGTGACGTCACTCCCTGAAATTCCAGCCGTCTCAGTCAGATCAGAGGTTTGCCCATGTAAGGCAGCAGGCCAAAACACTGACACACACACACACACACACATACACACGCTGCACAGCACTCACACACTGCTGTCTGCACGAAGAGGAAAAAGAGCAATATACTTTAAATTGCTTCTTCCTGCGATAACATATCTCGCTGAGAAACAGAGACGCAGAAAAGGAAACATCTCCAAGTTTATTGTACAGTCAGAGGCGTGTTCAGGATTCTCCGGGTCTCTGGGCTTGAAGCAGTTTTAATAGGGGGTGGGGGGGCTCTACCCCAGGCTGTGCATGCTTTGATAACTGAATGTCCAGATCATCAGCAGTAGGTTTGTCAACACAAACCAGAGGTTTTTTGTTTTTAAAAGTAAAAAATATGAAATTGAAATACGAGCTGTGTTTCTTTTTATGGCACCACACTGAAGGAGAAGCATGTTTTGCATGCCCTTGTAGGGGGGATTCTCAGAGAAAACTCTGTTCAAAATCCTATGCTGTTTACATGTTCAGATGTTTCTGTGATCAAATACATGCTGGTAAAACGACTCAGGCTTAATGTCACTGTGCTTGGATTAAGCCCAAACTATTCAAACCAAGAACTTTGCTTCTCATAGGAAATGAGAGTTGCAATATATTTTACTTTAAAAGCAAAATCTATTTCTTTTTTCTTTTTTTTTTTTTTACAGGTATTTAATGAAAAAATAAAACTATTGATACATGCGCTGACGCAACCCACCTTTTTCAAAGAGTAAAAGCGCCAAATAATGTTTCAAAAGAATAGAGAATAGAGAATAGAATGATCCAGTTGAGATCTAATCAAAATATTTTTGTGTTTTAACAATATAGGATCAAGTATGGTCCAGATTCATTTCAAAATGGCACTTTAGTTAGAAACTAACTAAAGGTTTCTACTAAACCTTTAGTTTAGTTATTAGCAGCTAACATTTAGCCTCTTTTGTTTTCCTCAAAGTCGAGTCATATCTTAGACTGTGTCACCATTATTTTTCCCTTCATATAATATCACACAAACAACTTTACAAAGTTTTAAGCTCTGTCAATATAACAGGGCAACTCAAGAACCACTTCCTGTCTTACTTCAAAATAAGAATTTCAAGCATAGCTTAAAAAAAAAAGAAAAAAGAAAGAAAGAAATCCAGCTTTTGCATTTAGGCTTTATTGAAATAGCCCCCATTTATTTCACCACACAAATGACAAGGACCAAAGAGTGGTTTGTTACAAATACTTTGACTAGAAATTTCAAGGTGTTTTTGTTAATCTTGAGATTTCATACCACAAGCTTTAATTAAATCAGGCTAATAGGCCTCACTCACATGAAAACAGTTTTTCTAAAAGCATCTTTTACTATTAAACAATTAACTCATAAATAACTGGTGCAGTCAACCTTCACATTGTTTTGGGTTTTTTCCCCCCGCATTGTTGCTGTTTTTTCTAAATGAAAACAGTAAAAAATTAAAAAAATAAATCTGACAAATAAAAAGCACTACTACGACTTGTGATGGGCTTGGTTGAGGTGGAGTTCTCACAGCATCGCTTTAAATAGTTATATGTGGTTTTCCATAACTCAAATAAAGGTGATTTTTGCAAAAACATTTAATTATTAAAAAAAGAAAAACTTATCTTGGGAGCCCCCCAAAAAAACATGCTGCCCTGGGCTACTGCCTGGCTAAGCCTACGCTAAAGTCCAGGCTGATATGCAGCGGGTACCTATAAAGTGAAAATCAAACAGCAGCATTAAACAACTAGGGCTTTTTACCAATAGACTTTAAATATTTATTTTAATCCTCTCTTAAAATTTGTTAATAAACGGATGGTGGGGCAGTTGGACTCAGCATTTCACAAGACGGCGGCTAAAATAAGGACGCAAGCACAAAGCACTCATCCGGTGAAGTGTGAATTGACATATGTTATAATATGACCAAATTCAAATCCAAACAATGTGCACTGCATGCTGCAGTGCTCCCATATCCTGTCATGCACCGCCTGTCTTCTGGAAACGTGAGAAGAAGAAAAAAAAAGTGCTCGTCGGTGTCTGTGGTTCCATTCTTCAACCATAATCTAAAATTAAGTGGATTTCCTTCTGGTAAATATTACAGAAGTAACACTTACAAAACCTCTGAGTTTAATGGTTAAAAACCAGACACCAGAAATGACAAAAGACGGTGGTGGTTGTGTGAGGGGGTGGTATGTGGGGGGGGTATACGGCTGGCTTCAGAGTCTGGGAATTACCCACCAACCTACTGGAAGTGATTTATTTTAGCATTGATTTGCTTGGTTTATTAGACTTATATAGAAACAGCCACCAGCCCTGTCTGGTTATGGTTTGTGAGCTTTTATAATGTCCCACCGCAGTCTCGAAATTTCTGTTACTTTTTCATGAAATATTCACAATTTCATCGTTTCTGCAGAGCTACATTAACCTCTGCAAGCGTGAGGAAAGCGAACCTTATTTACCCTTTACCTTTTAGATGTAAGCAGCCGTGCATTAGCTAGCTACGTTAGCCACTTTACGTGATAGAAGTGATTTGTCAGAACTTGTCAATATCGACACTTCACAATGTGGAGCTGAGCACTTTTGTTCAGGTGTAAGTAGAGCTACAGCAGTGTCATGATGAGACAGGGAGCATCAAAAGCTCTTAACCTGTAGTGGGATCTGGCAGTACAGTAAATCACCTTTCTCATAGATATGCATTTATTTTTCCAGCTGTTGTCACAAAATACCTTTTGTTGTTCTCTTACTGTGTTTATCCTGAAACTATATCTAGAAATTCTGCGTGTCATGTCGGTGGGATTAGGCCAAAACGATGAAGACAACAGTGAAAGGAGAGGCACTCAAAAGGCTCCGCGAAGCATAAAGACAGCTTTCTTTGCTGACACTCTAGCTAAATGCAGTTTAGATGCAACAATAACACAAAGATTCAGCAATATTATTGATGGCTTTGTTCCAAGAGCCTGCGGGTTTGTAACTGTTGTGCGTTTCAAGATAGTGTGCGACAATGGTGGAAAAAAAAAAAAAAGTTCAGTCCTGCCGACTCAGACGTTCACATTAATCCCTGTGGAGAATTTCTAAAGACTACAGCAGCTGATAAGGCTGCTTATTTACATTTACGTGTCAAAATTATTACCAGACATATATATCTTATATCTTATATTTCCCTAAAAGGTCAAATCTTTGACTCAAACCCTGAGCTCTGGTGGCGAATTTTATAGAGATGAAAGAGACATATAGACATTAAAGGGGCAGTATTAAGTACTTTTTCAGCTTTACGTCATGCCATAATGTTATTCCCTCATCAAAAACACACCTGCAGTGTTGCTTGATTCTTTCATGTATGTTTGAGAAATCCTTTAATCTCCAATGGCAATCATTCAGCTGTGCAAAATGCTTGGGTGGACCTAGCTCTGCCTTCGAGGGCGAAGCTCCTCCTCAGAGTTGTGGTTTCCAAGCTGAGCTTCTGCATTACATAGCAGCCCTCCTCATCGCAGCTCTTTCAGACTAGCCAGAAGCAATTAGCAAACACCTGGTGGAACTGCACATCTGCTGAGCTCGTTATAGGAGCTAGTTCTCTGTGAAACGATGGTAAAAATGTTGTTAAGAGGTTAATAGAGGAGCCACTCTATGACCACTTCCCGGAGCCGGAGTGTTGGACAGAGCAGGAAGTTCTTAAAGAGACAGAAGCCCAATTTCAAGGCATCGAAAAACAAAGTCAAATTTATTTAAAGTCACATTTGATACATACAGTATTTTTTTATAACAGGTGACATATTTGGTCATGCTATAACACGGCACGGTGTCGCTGGAAAATAAATAATCCATTGAGTATGTATTTAGTTTGATAATCATGAGACAGACTTCAAGTGAAACAGTGATTATATTGGAAGTAGAAATCTTTATCATTGTAGTATGTTTTAATTAGCTAAGGTAATGACAAACCATGCACAAACATAAAAATCTAATTCAATTGACATTTTTGAAGGAAACATTGATTTCATTAAATTGATCAGAAGTGACTCTCTTTGAAAATTAGGTTTTTGCACGTAGGCTGGAGGTCCAAAAAACCTGAGAACTTAAAACATCTTTCAGTTCCCAACCACAGTCTCTCCAGTCATACAGCAGAACAGGATGAGAAAGCACATATTTTTGGGTCAGATGGTCATTTACATGCTGTCTCTCTCTCTCTCTCTCTCTCTCTGTGTCTTTCTCTTTTGGCTGGAGGGATTGTCGGCGTTGGCTTCATCTGTTTGCCCAATGAGGTCAGTCTGAGGTTGGTCGGCCATCAGCTCTGTGGTGGAGTCTGGTGGAAATGGCGGTTCCACTTGATGGAATCGGAACCGAGCTATGACCAGCACCAGAACGTAACCTTGCTGGATTGTCCGAATGTGCATGAAGGCAAAAAGGAATGCAGCCTTTTTTCTGGAACAAACTTCCAGAAAACTGTAAATCAGCTGAAACACTGACTTCCTTTAAACCTCAACTAAAAACCCACCTGTTTAGAGTTGGACTTGAAACGTAATGTCATGTTTTGATTGTTGATTCTGTGTCTCAAGACTTTGTGTTTTTGTGTTTGTTATCATGTAAAGCACTTTGAAATGCCTTGTTGCTGAAACGTGCTATACAAATAAAATTTGATTAATTGATCGATTTGTATTAAGACTATAGCATTAAGCAGTATTGTAAAAAAAAAAAAATTGTGCAACCACATCTTAAGCAAGCTGACAAAGCTCATATTTTGATACCTTCTTGGTTCTGTTACTGTGTTATTCTTAGTCTGACTCAACATTGAGAGCTCGACTCAGTCACAACAGCTCTCAACAGCAGAGGAGTTTATAATAGATACAATCTTAAAAAAAAGACGGTTTGACAATTATGTCAAATGCTATTGATTATGTTTCCAGGAAGAGATGGCTCCAAAACAAAAACAACAGATGAGATATTTCACAGGCATGAGGCTGAACACTAGTATAAGGTCTGCAAAAAAACAAAAAAAGAAAACAAAATGAGGAAGTGTGCATTCGTTTTAACACTGAGGGTTATAACTGATACCGAATTAATTGTGAGTCATTTCAAAAGCTCTTTGAGCTCTAAGCTAGCAGGCTAGCATGTTCCGACTGCCCCAGACATGTAATCTGGAATAAAAGATTATTTTAGCTCAATGTGAATTTCTCCACTTATAGAAGTAACTAAATGTGCAAAAAGTTCGACGTGAGAAGTTCAAACCACGACTCCAACATCAGAAATTCTTTTCAAGATGGTCAAGAACCTCACTGGTATCTTAGTATGACCCATGTGAGGTCTGTGGTGATATTAACTCCCTTTCCCCAAGTCTCTTAATTGCAAAGAGAGCTTAAAACTGCAGTATGTAATTTTTATTTAAAAACACTTTTAAAAATATATTTCTTAAAACTATCACTGCGAGTATGAGACAGATAATCTGCAAAAAGATCAGTCTCCTCCACCTTCTCGCTGAGCTAGCACTACCCTAAAGAATACTGACAAAAAACAACCAATCAGAG
The DNA here is from genome assembly GCA_010277075.1 of Poeciliopsis retropinna. Classification (NCBI taxonomy): domain Eukaryota; kingdom Metazoa; phylum Chordata; class Actinopteri; order Cyprinodontiformes; family Poeciliidae; genus Poeciliopsis; species Poeciliopsis retropinna. The sequence goes on from VMRM01000003.1 coordinate 24,814,134, forward strand.
CCAGGAGGAGGGTCTTAGCACTGCCAATCAATACATGTATGCGCCCCTAAATGTGCTAATGGTGGAGAATCAACTTACCTTTACAGGAAAGCTGTTTGTCTGCCGTCATTGGTGGCAATGCTAACTATCCTTAGCATTCCTGACCGGCTCCGCTGTCAGGGAGAAACTGCAGTGTGGCAGAGAGCAAAGGGGAATGAACAGCGTACACAAGCATGACTGACAGCGCTAAAACCCGCCTCCTGACTCTGACTGGTTGCTTCCAGTTAGCAGTGGGAGAAGGCAGAGGAGCTCATTTTTTCACATATTATCTGTTTCACACCATACTGTCATGAAATAGAGTCAATTTCAACAATTGTATATGTTTTTAATACAATTTAGAATAAAATTCCATATTTTTTTTAATTTAAAAATGTTCTTTCCTCGTAAAAGTGATTACAGCAGAGCGATGATGTAAAACTAATTGATACACTGGATTATTTACGCAACATTTCCACCAACTCACTCTCATTCAACAATGAATTTCCCTCCACAGACTGGTATTATTTTCTGAACAGCCGCGGATGGTTGCTAGGGGGAAATAACGACCAATCATCGCAGCTCAACTCAATGCGTTTGGGGGCGCTGGGAAATTCGCTCGCTGCAGAAAATGTGGTAAAGTTTTCAGACGCTCCGGTGATAAAGTTGGAGACGGCAGTCGGGGGGGTTCTTGCCTGGACTGAATTTTCCACCTCGAACAACGAGGAAGATGTTCCACACAGCAGGTAAACTACAGCGTCCATATTGCTCCGCTAGTTAGTGTTCATTAATGACTCTGTCTGCTCATGAGCTGCTGTCAATTTGTTCTTTGCTAGTCGTCAGTTTTGAATGTTGCTGTGTTTTTGTACGCTTATGTCGCTCTGGTTAGCATAATGCTAATGCTGCTCTGGTTAGCATAATGCTTATGTCGCTCTGGTTAGCATAATGCTAATGCTGCTCTGGTTAGCATAATGCTAATGCTGCTCTGGTTAGCATAATGCTTATGTCGCTCTGGTTGGCATAATGCTAATGCTGCTCTCGATAAATGTTTCAAAGATTTTTCTTCTTTTTTTTTTAAGTTGTTAATAATGTTACTCTTGTTACCTTTTTGTGTTTCTGCTGCTGTCACAATGTTAATGTTTGGTTTATATCATGGTGTTTTCTGGGTAAGGTTTGATTTAACTATTATATTCTTTATATTTTTGCAAAGTGGTGAATGGACCTTTTTACTTTGAGTTGATTTAAGCCTTTGTGTTATTTTGCTGTATGAAGAAAGAGACATTGGCGTTAATTGGAGTCTCTGTACTGGACCATTCACATGGACCCACCAAGATCCAGATCTTTGCTTGAAAATTAAACTTATTCAGCCATTTGATTCAGTTATTGGAACAGAGACCCAACTAAAACACAGGGGTCAAAGGCCTTCGAGGACCACAACCACACAATGAGCAGCTGAGCTCCATTCCCGCCTCTGGCAGATGTAGACTTTCACTTATTTTATTTAAAGATTTCCCAACAGGCTAACTCTAGCTGCGAAAAAGTAAAAACGTTCTTCAGCGGTTTATTCGAAGTCCTGACTTTTGTTGGTTTGATTAGGGTGATGGCAAAGAGACCTTCCAACCTCAAAAACTAAAGAGATCACTACCAAAAGCAAATAATGAAATAATAACTTTTTTTTTTCTTCAATACTGATGCTCCTTACGAGAGACGTCTCTCTGAAAAACTTCTTGGTTGAAGTAAAATTAGTTTAAAACTAAATCTGCGGAGGCCTTTATCGTAGTGTATGACCTTAACTTTTTTTTATTTGGACCCAGTTTGGCGGGATCATTTATTTTATTTAAGAAATTAGGTTTTACTTTGGATGAAGCAAGTAGAAAGACGTTGCGGGGGACAGTAAGTGATCAAAACAATATCAATGCCTTAGTGGATGAATTTTTAAACATGGCAGTGAACATTGTTGTTTAATATCATATAGTCCAACATGATACTTCTCGTTGCCTCTGTGCGTGATCTAACACAGCCGTATTGACGCTGCGAGCCGCAAGGTTTGGATCCAAGAAGCCTGTGTGAATTTTTTGCAAAACAAAAGCTTCATTAACAGCGACTGTTACACGCTCACTTGCTGTTTATACATTAGCGTCCGCGTTTTTGAGTTAAAGAGTTTTTGATAAAGCGACTCATTTCAAGAGCACTTTAGCGCACCCTGGTAAAATAATGACTTCTTCCTTGTTCCAGTCACTTCACAAGAAACCTGGAGACGTTCTGCCTCTTTCTTTGGCTCGAAACGCCGCGCTTGGTCAGCGCGAGCCAACAAAGCAGTCGTTTCATGTGGGCTTGTCCTGACCTCAGTGATCTCTGTCTCGCAGACTAGACAATTAGTTTGCATGCCTGTGATTGGATGCAAATACAATAACTGCTCCTTTTTTTTTGTTGTTTTGCCCCCTCATAATGGTGACATTATGTGTCTTTTGTGTTTGTTCGTGCCGGTGCGCTCTGATATAGTTCGTCTTATCTCTCCCAAAAATGGAAGAAAAAAAAAAAAAAAGTGATGGATGAGCGATACAATTATCAATTCATTTCTATGAGACGACAGCCAAGGGGAAAAAAAAAAAAAACCAGAAGATGAATTTAAAAAGAGGTTGTTTTTAGAGGCAAAACTGTAAAAATAAATAGACCCATTCTGAGCGCTATCTATTCTCAAATAATTTGCACTTTGCCGCAGCTGATTACGTTGCGCTTCAAGCTGTGAATGTACTTTTTTTTTTCTTCGCCGTGCATGAAGAAAGCATAAACAGAGCTCTGCAGATCGAGCACACTGATAAAAAACAACAACAACAACAAAAAAAAGAAACAGGCAGACGATTTGAGCTGTTTCACCGTCTTACCCCGCGCGTTGCCCTCCTCTCAAAGTTCCAGGGCAAACTGCAAAAAGGTAATCTCATTTGTAATGTGTGACAGCTTATTTGCAACTATGCACAGTGGCATATTTTTTCCCCCCGTCTCTCTTCCTTTCTCTCTCTCTCTCTCTAATAGGCCCGCCAGTGATGCTTCTTCCTCTCGTAAACTCATAAAGCTGATTTCACAAAGACACCCTGGAACAGTTTAGATGACACATTGCCATCGCCTGTGAACTCAAGTTATCAATCAAGCACCAATTAACATGCTCGGTTAGAGGGAATCAAGAGGCTCTTTGAAGTTGTGGAGCTGGTGTGAGCGCCTCTACGTTTTATCCATAGCATCTGAAAAAAAAAAAAAAAAACAAGAAAGAAAGAAGGAAAAAAAAAACCCCAACGAAAATTATTCTGTCCACTAGTTTTTATTTAAATTTCAATAAATAAATTCTTTTATATATTGATTTTTTGTGTGTGTGTGGGTGGTAAATAAGCAATAGCGGATCAGAGTCAGAAAAAAAAAAAAAAAGTTTGTGAAATTTCAGTTTATCGATTGTTCTAACATCGGATATCCTGTTTTATTCAGAGGCTGCAACACCCCCTCCACCACCACCACCATCCTTCTCTCTCTCCACCTCCCCAACACAAACCACCACTTCCTCTGTGAAGGTGAACCTCAAACTCGGTACACAGCACAGCAGCTGCACAGTAAACGTGCGCTTCCTCGTCGTACGGCGACGCCGAGAGGATACTCTCGTGTGTGTGTGTGTGTGTGTGCCGACGAAACAATCGTCTCTCTTCAGAACGCAGCCCTCTTGGTTTCGATGAGGCCCAGTTTTCAGGAGTCAAAGGCCCTCGATGATATCACGCAGGTTACCTCCGAAAAAGTGAAACCGATACGGCTGGCACGACGTTTTCGTACCGATGAAGTCATTCGGTTTCTGACTGTCGTTTATAGTTTTCTTGTTTTTGTTTTAAATCGAAGGGGCTTCGAGAAAGCGTCAAATATTCACAAAAGATTCCAATAAACCTCAAATAGTGTGTCTGGGAATTGCGTGCGCCCCGTTAATTACAGCAGAGATAGCAGAGTTTAGTCTTTTGCAGGGAGTCGAGCTAATCAGGGAGAAACAAAAGTAGGCGAGTGGCACATTCTCTACAAAAACAATGTCCCAAAGCTACTAATCAGACAACTCCTGATCTAGATCTAGACCTCAGATTGCACTAATGAATTCTAATTCTTGTGTTTTAGCATGTAAATGTGTATTAAAGTGGTAGACAGACAATCCCTGCCTGCAGCGAGACGTCTTAGCATAAATGATCTGCACTCGCATGCTTCGTGATGCACCTTTGAAGTGGTGTTTTTTTTTTTTTAAACGCTTGATTCTGTTGTATCCTGAAATCATTTTTTTTTTAGCGGCGTGGAGGAAGGCATGTGGCATTTAATGTAGCTCTGTTTTTCAGCTGTTTTCCCTCTGAGTAAACTACTTACTTCCTCACTGTGCTTACTTTATTTTATCAGCCAAAAAACGATAAAATATAACAACCAGGGAGCAGGGATCAAAATAAAACCAATCACAACTGTGGCAAAACGGAGAAAAAGTGGGAAATGTAAATAATTGATTCTGTTGGATAGAAAAATAATATCTATCAAGGAAGTAATCTTTTACTACAGCCACAATGTTGACGACTGTTATACTTTTGGCATTTAAAAAAATCATACTAATAAATTTGAAATAAAGTTCTGCTCTATTAGCTTCAGCTAACTAACTTGTATCGCTAGAAAAGGGCTCTGTGTGGGGGAAACCGTCTTTTGGTCCGCAATTGTTTGGTGAAGTCCTGAATGCGTCATCATCCAATGTCTGAAGAAAGTCTTTAGATAGCTTCACATTCTGAAGCATTTTGACATTTCTATGTTGTTGGAACAAAAGTTTTGAAGTTCAAGGTGAATTTGTAAAATTCAAAGCCATGTTTTTAGATTAATATTTTGAATATGTGTAAAAAAAAAAAAGAGAGAGAGAGAGAGAAAGTAAATTTCAAGCTTTTATTTTAAATTTGGAGTTAATCTAGTATTTCACTGTCATAAAACACGTTATTACGGTGTGAGTGAAATCATAATTTGAAAGCTGGTTTCACATTTACGACGATTATCTTTATCCAAAATTAAAACTTGTTTTATTTGAATGAAGTGGGACAAAAAAGTATAAGAAATCTGTAAGGCAGCAAACACTTTTACAGCTCTGGATATGGAGGTTTTAAAAAGTTAAAAATCTTCTTCTTGCAGTTTAAAGAGGACTCAGAGTGAGCTGTCTTTCTCCAGCCGTGTGGGGATTATAATACACAATGTCGCTTCTCTGTCACCTGTCGCTGGTAAGTGTTGAACAGCTCGCCAAAAGTCTGATGCTTAGTTTTCTCACAACAAAGATGAGCGTTGTCTTAGACAAACATAAAGAGAATTGCACTTTTATTTGAGTTTAATCGGATTAATAATCAGCAATCTGATGATTGACAACTGTTTGTAATTAATAACACCAGATAATGGTAACTGCATTAATAAGTAGTATTTTTCTTTTAAGAATTTCACCTTTTAGTGCAAATGGATCATTGTACCAACCGTTTTAGCATTTTAAACTTTTCTGCCCTGTAATCTAAGCCACAGACTTACAGAAAACAAATTCAGTTTTCCACAAAGGGAAATTATTGCATCTTCAATGATCTAATTGTTAGATCCATATGTGTTTTCTGCTCTGGATTATCTTCAGCCTTGTTAAAACTATGTTTAAAAAATGACTCATTCAGGAAAATGGAATATATTTTGAACTTTAATTAGACAATGAAAACTTGCTGTAAAAGAAGAAAGTTAACTCAGTTAAGATGTTCATTATTTATTTAGCAGAATATTTTGAAAAGCTTACTAAATTTGACTTGGTGGCCTTGTTATCTCAATAGCCTAAATAAGGACATTTTGATATTTATTCTTGCATCACCGTGCTTCCTAGAAAAACATTTCAAAGCGGTTTAGGCATGAAATCATCAGAAAAGGCTTTTAGCTCATCTGGATCTGAATTTATGTTGAACGTAGAACGTTGTGTGTGTGTGTGTGTGTAGGTGTGTGTGTGTGTGAGCAGGGTTGACTGTCCTGTTTGTCTCTTTGTAGTGGGTGACCTTGAAAAAATAATTGAGCACAGACAGGAGCTGATATTCAATGGACCGTAAAATAAGTTTGAAAAGTTTTTCGCTAAAATGTTATTGCGCTTGGATGACGTAGTTTTTCAGCTGTATCGAAATGTGTTGAACAACTGAATGTTACTACTGGCGGAAAAGAAGAAGAAGAAGAAGAAGTGGCAGGAGGATGACGACGGTGCATGTTTTTTAATGACTTGTCACGTGAACAAATTTATCCACGCATAATTTTAATTTCATTATTTAATGGAAACGCTGCAATTGCGAAATTGCGGTTTTTCAGCATCGGTGGAATATTAACAAAGTTTTGTGCATATTTGCAATGGAAACGCAGCTTATGGGAAGACGGATGGATGAGCACATTTTTTTAAAAAAGGTAACAACCAATACAGTTCTGGGTAAAAGTTCTGGCAATGGAGGAAAAAAATCTGTCTTTTGAGGCTTCAGTAGTTTTGCCATTTTCAATGTTGCAGCTCGCCATAAGAGGCCCATCCAACAGCTCCGCAACAACTGTACTGACTCTCTAAAACCTTTACTATTGATACATTTTTATTTATCTACATCGGTGTTTAAATAGATCAACTAGTGATGAAGTTTTGCCTTTTTAGGCATGCAACCTGTGTCACCCTTAAAACATGTTTTCTCTTCACTTTACAAGTGCCAGATAACGCAGAGCCCCACATTTGACTCTTGTGACCTGTATTAGAGATGATAGAAGCAGCCATGGACACGGGGAAACTCCACGTTGGCACAACAAAGGCCAGCAGTGGAGCTAGATTACAGATGAACGCGATAGCAGATAAGTGAAAGTGACAGGGAAGTATCATCCCTTTCTGATGTGATAATTACCTGCAGCTGGCAGTCTGAGAAAGGTTATCTTTGAAACCGGCGTGCAGCGAATGCTTTGAGAAAATGAACCAGTGCAACGCTGTTGTTTTTTTGTTTTTTTTAAATGCTATGTGGGTCATTTGAATTTCTCAAGTGAAAAATATTGAAATTTTTGCCCATTGTTGTTTGCAAAAACAAAGAAGCGCTCAAGCGCATTGGATTGAGAGCATCTGTCAACACCAGATGTTAATTCTTGTCAGATTTTCTTGACTGTATTTGGGTCTGGACTTTGACTAGGTGGGATTCTTTGGTCCAAATGATTGGATTGTTACATTTGGTAGTATGCTTGGATCATTCTCCAGTTGACCCTCTGCCCCTGCCTCAAGTCTTTTCACCCTGCTAAACATTTTTCTTATTTAGGATCTTCTCATCAGCCCTGAAAAGCTTCCTCAATGCGTGCTGCAGAAAGACTCACCCCCACCATGATGCTTCCCCCACCACACCGCATTTTGAAAGTAGGTTAAAAAGTTGAGTTTTTGCCTAACTTGACAGGCAAAATCTCAACAAATGACTTTTTTATTTGTTGGGTCTATTTGTTGGGAATGGCCCTAGCTTTCAAGAAAAGTGTCTTCCATTCTTTAGGGACAGATTTACAGAGTGCACAACGAGCAGTTGTCCTGTCGACAGAACTTTCCGCGTCTTCGTGTCCTCAATAGGCAAAAAGCTCAGAGGTCGCAACTTTCTGTGGATTTTGCTCTAATGACTGTAAGGGATGTTGTGGAGAACAGCCATGCAGTCAAGGACTAAGCTTGGGGCTGGATATTTATTGTATCATTTATTGTGATAAATTTATCATGATCTTTTACACAATAAGGTCCAATTCATGATGTTTAAACTGTCAGAATTGCTCATTTTACTCATTTCTCCAGTGAGGTTGATAAATACCAATAAATATGATTAAATGCAGTCACAGTGTGAAATTTAATGACACTTATGTGACTAAGTGTCCTAAAGACGTGCATTACAAATTAGTATGTTTTTCAACTATTTGTGTTTGTGGGGCTATGATTGCTGTCGCCCTAAAAAAAATTTAATAAATTGTTCTAATTTGAACTTTTAGCGTTATCGCAATAGTACCACCAAATACTGTACTAAAACTTTAAGTCTAACCTTTAGACCTCAAAGTCTAACCTTCGAGGTTAGACTTTGGTTGGTGGTGGCAAGGTTGGTGGCATCAACTAACTCACCCACTCTTTGGTTACTTAGCAACAACCAGCTTCAGGTTTCGCCAATGTGTTTCATATCTGGTTTAAAATAATTTAAAAAACCCAAACAAACAAAAAAAGAAAACGCTGTGGGGTGAAAACTGTGAATAAAAAAGGAAATGTCATGCCACCAGTTTGGCAGTATTTCAGATATTTAAAACAAAAAAATGCATCAATAATTATCAATAGAATGATAGGAAGTGTTTATACCGTGACCTAGCTTACATCTTTCTGGTCTTAAAAGAGGAAGGGGGGGGGGAGACGCCCAAACCCCAATTGCATCAGAAACATCGACTCAGAGAAAAAGAATTTCAGCAACCTCTTTTTTTGATCATTTCACACGGCGAGAATTATATCAGATGTCAGCATAATCTGACATCATTATCGGGATCAAAATGCGTCTGACACGGAGCGACCCGGGGCGCTGACAGCGGCGCAGCCTCTGTGACGGGATGATATGGATTACACTCTGCAAACCGACCTTGGGCCTTTCTCGTTTTTTTCTTTTTTTTTTTTTTTCCTTTTTTTTTTGTTAAACGACTGCCACTCGAACATGGCGACGACCACATGCGTCGCATCGCTGCCAAATAAAACCCAAATATCCCCCCAGATGATTAAGGTCAACGCTGCTCTACAGAAGCCGTCCTAGCATAAGCCTCAGAAAGCAGAAGGGTTGGGTGGGATTTGGAGGGGGTTGAGCGGGTTGTCCCCCCCCCCCCCCCCCTCCAGGACTCCGGCTTGTCTTCGCCGGTAGGTCTCCTCGTGGATCCCCCAGGTTCCCCTCTGCCTCGCCGTGGCGGCATCAAGACGGCGGCGCTGCTGTACCCTGTGGGCTTTCCTCCCAGGCGCCGTGACCTGTTGTTGACTTTCATTTTCTGTGTCATTAAGAGGTTTAAGCTTCTTCATGAGTTTATCCCTGGATCACAGGGATCTGCGAGGCTCACCGGTCATTTGCTGTCAGCGTCCCAAGAGCTCAGATTGTTAGGACCTGCTTTACTCTGAAATTGATGGAAATGTGTTGGACTAATTTGGCTTTAGCAGGATTGGCTGAATATTAGTCCACTCATCCCGTGGATTATCCCCACGCCTCGCTGCAGTGGACGCGGCGTGGATGGGAAGAGCTGTCAAACGACATGCCTCATTCTCCTTCAGAATTTGGCTCCCTGAATGTGCATTCATTTCATATATGCGTTTTCTTTTTTTTTCCTTTAACAACAAGGACTGATGCTGCTGCAGGAAAGCTGCGCAGCATATAATGCATGCAGTAATGAGGGCTTTGGGAGCTCTTAACCGGTGAGATGAGCTTATCCGCACAGTATGTGCATTCATTTAATCTGAGTTCAACATCAAGTGTCAAGTATGATTACACACCGATGCACGTGCTATCAACAAAATAGATTTGTGGCAGCACTACAGCGTTGGATGTGAGTGTTTGATGGAGTGTTGGAAGAGGAAAAATAGACGTACGTTAATCTGAGATTTGTGACCGCTTTCCAGATTTTTTTATTTATTTATTTTTTTCATAGCTCTGACCTGCCAATACAAATTTTTTTCTTTGAGAAAAATAACTGGTAAATTGAGTTTATATGGTTGGTGCAGGGCCGGCCCAAAGCATGTGTGAGGTGTGGGGGCCCTAGTGCTTAGGGCCCCCACACCATCAGAGAGCACCGGAAAGGGAAAAAGCTAGAATGATTTAAAAAAAATTTGTTTAAAAAAAACAACTACTTTGAATTATACAAAATAAATGCTATTAAACATGGAAATCAATTTCTATGTTATTGGCATGTTGAGGGAATGTAAGATATTTAACTTGTTTACTGTAAATTCAGTGTTTGTCTGCTGATGCTACTTTAAAGTAGCTAAAATAATGATGTCAGCACACTTGTGTATTAAAATGCATTTCAAAATGCAGTTTGTTTGTTTTTTTTAGATTAAAATCAATATCCATAACAACATGCGTGATGTAAGCTAATTACAAATGACGCTAACAATAATGGGTATATTAACAAAGATGATTGGCAACATTATTGTCTAAAATGACTAAAACAGGGTTTTATTCATTAGAAACGGGACAAGACTGTAAACAGATGAAATGTTTGGTTGTCTGAGATCCTGTATTAGTCGTTAGCTTGATTAGCATTGATCGGCAGCTGTAAATGGTAGTGTTCATCAACTCAAAATGCAGTTGATTGTATTTTACTAAGTTACTCATATAGTATGTGAACATTAATCTTCTTAGTTTGTAAAAACTGTTTGCTGTCAGTGGGCTGTTTGACAGTCCATATGATTGATTGCTATCGACAGGTTTTTAGTTCTCATCAAAAGGTTTAGAATGAAATGAAACCAAAGTTTGGTTTAGATTCTTGTCTGTTTTTGCAGCAACCTATGAGTATTTTAGGGAGAAATCGACTAAATAAAAGTAACATTATGCCACCAACTCTGTGGGTTTCTTTTGACCAGCTTTACAGGAGCTGACTTGCATGTAGGTTGGTTTTTTTTTGTTTTTTTTTGTCCATCATGGCCGAGTGGGCTGCTGTCTATAGAGTTACATGCATCGGATCAATACTCCCTTCCATCAGTAACAACCTCCACACAGAAGAGGGTTTTAGTTAGCATAAAATGGTAAATGTTGACATTTCTGACCAACCAGTCTCAGGTGAGCACCTATCGGCTAGGAAACACGACAATTCCCGTGACTTGCTGATTTTCTCTGTGCACTTTCATGACCGCCACGGGAATTTAACAGTGTTAGTTTCTTTTCTCCCCCCCCTTCAGAATATTCATTTAACTTAGTGAGGATTTACCCCCTAATTTCCTCTTCAGCAGCAACACGACTGACCTTCCTATTGGCTGTGGCATGTTGAAGTGACAGCTGGTGTGATGCAACAACAACTCACCCCCCTCCCCATCCTCCTCTCCATCACACAAGTTATAAAGAGCAATATCTAGTCCCATGGATTGAGATAAGATTAGATAGATTAATGCTCCGGGACACTGAAATATTTGCTGTATAAAACTCCTGTTTAGAAAACAATGGCTGGTTTCTGCAGACGAGAACCTCTGATCTGGCAGATGGCACGAGCTCCAAAAGTTCCTCCATGTTCAAGGCTGCGCTTCTCCCCCGGTTTGAGCTCCTGTGGCTTAATGGGATTTTAGAGTCTACATTCAAATGAAGTCTGTATAGGAGGGGGGAAAAAAAAAAACAAAAAAAAAAAAACGGGATTATTTTTTTTTCAGGCTGTTTAATCTCTCTCTCTCCTCTTTTTTTCCCCCCCAAACTGAGCCTGTCCCACGTTTTTTTTTTTTTTCTTTTTTTTTCTCCAGCATTCGTGGAAAAGCGAATGCTACAATCAGCGAACGCTAGAGCGCAGACGGCCTATCAGCTCAGAGAGCCAGACGGATGCCCTGTGGACCGTTTTCTCTAACGTGAGACGCGCTCAGTCACTTCGACTCACTTCAGCCCGGCTTGCCGCACCGCGCCGTGCCCGCCTTCTTCTTCTTCTTCTTCTTCCAAAAGCGCTCCCATCCTGCTCAGCGAGGACAGACGCTTAGAGGCTCCGTTGTTGTCGCCGCCGCCAGACGCAGATCTCTCAGCGAAGAGTGGCTCCATCTCCGACTTCGCATCAGTCAGACCCTTCCGTCTCTCCCTCTTTCTCTCTCTCTGCACCCCGCCTGCGCCTTGGATCGTCTGGCTCCTCATCAGACAGATAAAAGATCTGGTGGAAAACCCCCCCAACCCCATGAGAGGTCCCTTCGCTTCCTGAATCGACGACCTGATTCCCGGGAGATCTCATGATGCCCAACGCGTTCCAGCAGAAAAAAGGTGAGACGACCAACTTAGGCTCGTTAATTATAAGTTAGACTGACAACTGAAAGCGTCAGGAGTCAGTGAACGAAGCTCACTCAGTTTCTGTCAAATAAATATCACTCTGTAGATATAAAGCGTGCTTCACTTTACTTCAAGGAATACATTTCTCTTTCCAGTATCAATGCCCTCTTATTTATTTATTCCCAGTTGGAGACTTTGTTTTGTTCATTTATTTCCAAAATAAGCTCATCCCCAAGTAACTTTTACAGTAAGGAGCTCACACCTGAGCAGCGTGGATGGAGCGCAGCCAAACCCAACCCCCACTGCATGCAAAGGCCAGGAGCACTCGCCTGCCAACACCTGCGTTGATAAATCTGTAGAATTTCCATACAACTTTTACGTCAGTCATCCAATCCGGGAGATTTAATCGCTCGTTCAGTCCCAATTCACAGGCATGCAAAGCGGCCGAGGCACGTACAGTAGGCACAAGTGTGATAAATCAACTGACATCTGATAAGCAAATGGGGAAAAATAATGGCCCCCACTTCTTTTATCTACTGTATTTAAAAAAAGAAAAGAAAAAAAAACACATTTAAATAGGATTTTTTTTTTTAACGCCCGCCACCATGAGATATGAGCAATTTGAGAGAACTTTTTGATTCACTTTGGATTTCTGCGTCACATCACAAGCACCTTCTCCCCTGGTTCACGGGAGACACTGAAATCAAAAGGTGAGTGGTTTCGACAAGAAACTTTTGTTGTTTTTTTACTTTACCATCAGAGGACTTTATGAAAGACTTAGCTAAAAGAAAAACCCAACAGATTACTGTAAATGTTGTTAAATGCACAACGTGACCCCACGCTTTGGTTGGAAATTTCTTTAGTTGAAATCCACTTGCTCTACTTTTGCTTGTGGTCTCGAGTATGTGGAACTTTTTCTCTCCCCCAACCCTAAGTGCAGCATCAAGAAAAAAAAAACAAAAGTGTCTCTGCAAATAAACGTGGAGGTGCTGAATTTCCACCTGCAACTTTCTAGGCTGCAGAGATGCTTTTTTTTTTTTTTTTTTTTTTTTTTTTTTTTTTAAACGAAGGCACAGAGGGATGATGTGACTCTTAGGGAGACTGGAGTTCAGTCAGAAAATCATTTCATGGCAAAAAAATTAATTAATTAAAATGCTACTTGATGAGGCACGATGGTTAGTCGGGTTGAATTATCTCTGGTAAATACAAGCTGTGGATGTTTTATTATTTTCTTTGCAGGATGCATAAAAAAGATTTAAGATTGTTTTGTGATTTTTGTGAATTAAATTAAGTAACAGCTCAGGTTTTGGAAAAGAAAAAAAAAGGATTTTAAGACCAAACGTAATTTTTGTTTGCAAATTAATTCAAATTTAAATATGCAGGTAAAACATTATGCATACGTTTGCATATTTTTTCAAATAAAATCTTGAACTTTTCCCCTTTTTGAATCCATCGCCATCTATCATCCACAAATGCACTTTTCTTTTTTTTTTTTTTTTGTTATTTACTCATTTATTTATTTAGACTTCAGGAGTCTTGGTCAGAGCCCTTTCATCCCTCACCAATCCCACATTTCCACATTTGGATTTAAATCCATTTACCGCTCTGGCTGCAGGGGAAGCAGCAAAGGAGCCGACATGAAAACACACCTACATACCACAGGCGGGTCGAGACGGTTTGATGCACAGGAATCTGGTCGGAAGCGCGAGGGCGCTGACTTTTTCTGACTCAGAAAGCCGAGGAAGAGGCTGACCTCCCCGTGTCTGAACGGCGGGGTGATTAAAAATGCAGATGAAAAATAAATTAACAGTGCTCTCTATCCAGGACTGCATTCATATTTTAGGGGTTTTTTTTTTTCATTTTTCCCCCTGTGGCACAGAGACGGGGCACTGAGTGCACTGTTGCTGCTTTGTTGAACCGTGGCCTACAGCTAGGTGTGTGCAGTTCCTGTTCAACCACCGCTCCCCAACCCCCAACACACACACACGTATAGACCAGCCCCGGCCGACCTTGCAGCACGCGCGGTCCGTAATGTGGGAGAATTTGATACGGCTGAAATCAAAACTGGGCCACGGTGTGACCGAGCGCAGGGGAAGAATCGGGGTGTGGAGGGGAGAGGGGTGGGAAGAGCTGCGACTGTTAAACGTGGAGGAATGACAACAGAATACCGCCGGGAGCGCGTCTGTGTGGGAATCTCTTCAAACACACCAAGTGTGGCGAGAAAGAATTCAAAACCAGTTGGGCAGCTTTGAGTCTTCACTGCTTACATCACGACGCACTTAAGAGAGACGGTGGAAGTTTCCAACGCTTCCATGGAAGAACACCTTGGAAGTTACCTGTGTTGCCTAAACAGTTTGAACGGCAGACTAGAACTTTAGGTTCTGGGCGACCGGCGGGTCCGATTTCTGCATCAGCTTTCTCTCTTCCCCTAAGAGATTTGTCACGGATGATTTCATGCTATTCGCATCGAAAATAGTAGTAATTATGTATTGATCTAATTACTGAATTTGAAACAAAAGTACAAATTATTCTGTTGTCTTCTAATATGAAACATTTAAGTCATTTATTGTTATTTTGATATTTGGAAATACAGCATGAACACCTATTAAATTTAGTAATTTTTTTTTCATGCTTATTAAGCAGAACATCAGAAACTGTTGCTATTCTGTTTGTAGAGTAGCGGAAACAACTCAAACTTTATTTACGGAGCACAAAGGGGCTTTACAGAGGTTAAAAATAGGCGGACAGACGTAAAACCACAAGAGAGGCACACTAGAAATGATCCACCTGAGTCAGCAGACGAAAATAAAACAGAAAACAACAAGAAGCAGGTGAAGATGTAGATAAAAAGATAAATAAATCAGTTATAGATGAAGAGGAGGTAAATTAGCTGCTCAGTGAATTAGCCTGCAGCCAGCTGCTTTACAGACATGTTACCCATAGAACTGTTGTTTTAGAACCGTTGTTGGCTTTCTGAAAATGTGTCCAGACTGACAGATTTGCCTTTTTTGTAAGCTAGATTGTAATGGAGGGACTATCTGTAGGGCATTTATTGTATCGTTGTGGTAAATTTCTTATGATAATTTTGTCCAATTGTTGGCGCAATAAATTACAACAGATGATTTTTAAATACCTATAGTTATGCTAATAGTTGTACTATTTTCTCCACTGTATTTTCAATGAAAATCTCAATAATCAGTGACTTTTGTCACTTATTAAATGCAGTTACTTTGTGCAGGTTAGTGGAACAAATCACACTTTTTTGCGACTGTTGTGCCAAAGAGGCATATCACAAATGAGAATATGTCTTCGTGGGGCTTTAATGGTAGTCAGAGCCATACAATTACCTAAAAATGACCTGCTGTTATAACTTTCATCGTTATTGTGATGGTACCACAAAATATCTCGATAATATTTTAAGTCCATAATTGCCCAACCCTACGATCTTACCTTCTATGCAGTCGGTAAAACATTTGGTCACTCAGGTAGTTCCATCTCATTAAAAGCAGTTTTCACGTGTAAAAAAACATTGAGACTGAAAATGTTACGATTTTTAAATCAGAAATTTCTCAAAAATAATTTAAAATAAAAGAATTCTTGGTAGCACTAACTATGATATGCCTAATAAGGAATATAAGATGTTAACTGTAAAAAAAAATGTAATTTTGCCTTGGAATAAAATAAATTCTTAAGTGTTTTGAGACGTAGTAAGCATTCAATTTAAAGCTTTGCACTGTTGAGGAATCTCCTCTTGTGCAGTTTGAGTTAGAAGAAAAAACTTGACAGAAGAAAAGCTGTTCTTCCAGGTTTCCACCTCACAGCCAGACCATCGAGAGCCACAGCTCGACACCTAACTGGTGGGGAGAAGGTGGAGAGATTCAGGCACATGGTTGCTATTGAATCATTATCCAGGGTGGTGCAGAGTAATAAGAGCCACCTGTTGGCTATCTGAGCGCCCAGGCCGGAGCGTCCCGTCTGAGACAGAATACCTCTGAAGATACGGAGGCGAAACTTTGGCCATTATCTCCCAAATTTCAGCCGCTCAGACCTGCTGCTCTGGAGCAAACACAGTCAAGATTTAACGATGGCACCCATTATTTGCACACGTTGTCAGTCTTGTTCCTGCATTTTCCGGAGGAATCTGAGCCATCGTGCAGCAGGTGGCACGCCGGCAGGAAGTAGACGATATGCGTGAAAAATTCCACCGAGTTCGGATCTGCAGAGTGCATTCTGGGCCTTCTCTGAGCTGGCCTTGAGAGGAAGTCCTGAATATACAGGCTT
Organism: Poeciliopsis retropinna; assembly: GCA_010277075.1. NCBI lineage: Eukaryota > Metazoa > Chordata > Actinopteri > Cyprinodontiformes > Poeciliidae > Poeciliopsis > Poeciliopsis retropinna. Next base: position 24,830,423 of record VMRM01000003.1, read on the forward strand.
CGATTTGACTAAAATTGGAATTCCAGCCCACCAAACACCCAACGCCATCACACACCTCGGCTCTCAATGCGCTCCGAGTTGTTTGCTTGGAGGAGCAAAGCAAACAAATCTCAAGGTGAATCGCCACAGCGCTGCAGAAAACCTTCTGCAAACGTACTTTCAAAGAGTGTGTTTTTGAAGGAACCAATAGACACTCATTGTCCAGAACTAAAATATATATATTTATATGAACAGGGACAGATTGAGAAGAATAAAGGCCCCTGGGCTGGAACCAGAATTGGTTTAAAACACGTATTTAAAAACAAACAAACAAACAAAAAAACCCCGCAAACCTAAATGTACTCTGCAGTACAGCACAGTTAAACACAGCAATAGCTGCATAATCTTGGTCAAACATGTAAAAACGACTTGAATTTGTTCAATCTGTGCATTTAGGAGTACAGCACCAAACTGAAACTGACAAAACCAGATTGACAATCTTGGTCAAACATAAATAAAACAGCCATCTATGATTTCTTTCCAATATCGAGACTGATACATATTCATATCAGGATTAGTGCGTCTCTAATATGAACATGCACACTATACACGAAAAATTTGTTTGCCACCCTCCCCCTGTTTGTGGCCCGGGCTACTGCCCTTTTTAAAGTCTGGCCCAGTTTATGAAGCAAGAACAATCCGAACACGACTGTGAGATCCTACAAACTTAAAAAAAAAAAAAAAAAAAAAGCAGCTTCTCCTCATATTTGTGTTTAACCTTGTCAGACGGGATGAAAGACAGCTTTCACCGTGGAGACGCGCAGCAGCTTTGTTGCAGGGAGGGCTCTTGATTGCACGTCAGAATAGAAGTCGTCTGTTAATTAATATAAAAAAAAAACGTTAAAGCATCAAACCTCCGAAAGAAATTCGCTCCTGCACAGAAAATCTTTTGAAGTCACCCTCCTCCTTCACCCCACACATCATTCGCTATTTTTTACATCTCAATCTCTTTTACCCGTTTTATAAATGATGTGCGCACGTACAGTAGGTTTTTCTGTGATGCCTTTAAACAGACGATCAAGGTGAAAAGATATGAATGCAAATCTCCTTGCGATGGTTTCCACGCATCCGCCGCGCAGAAAGACGAGCTTAAATGCGAGTGAAAAGAGAGAAGGAAAAAAAACAAAGGGAAGGGGGGAGGGGGCAAAAAAAAAGTGAAACTTAACAATATAAAAAGAAAATCTTTTAAAGAAAGGAACTAAAAAGACCTCTGTAGCTAACAGCATTATCTGTTTGGTGTTACAGCGCGGTTGCATCATGCCTCTCAGAACAAAACTCTGCACTCATCTTTGCTGACAATGAACACTGAAGTTGGCAGAAATTTGCTGTGAAACGAGACAAAAAAAAGTGCAGTTTATGAAGAGGAGGTGGAGGAGGAAGGCAGGGGGAAAGTGAGGCAACCTCCGGGCCTCGGGCTTTTGTCAGTGGGCACTTCTGGTCGGTGACCCTGTGGTGCACCGACTGGATTCACACCCTTTATTATTATTATTATTATTACTATCGTTCAAATGAGTTCATCTGGTAAGCTTGATTTCTGAATGCCGTCAAACAGAACAATGTTTAATTCTGCAGCCCGAACGGAGACGATTAGGATTAACCGACGCAGTTTGATAAACACGGTGGGTTCAGACGGGGGCACATTGATCAGCCTCCTCTGGCCCTCTAAGTGGGTCATTTATTATTACGTTTTTTTTTGTTTTTTTTACTTTTCTTTAGGAAAAAAAAGAAATTGGTTGAGTAAAAAGTTTGCCAAGGATTTGCAGTAATTATCTCATCCCCGTATAGAGGGTGCACAGCATGAGGCCTTGGTAAATTACACGTCTCCCTCCTAACTCCTGGATGGTTTATGGCCGTGCATTATGCATAAACAGCGCCGGAGCGCCTCAAACGTCCCCCAAGTGGATTGAAATAAAGTTGACGCTGCTCTTTGTTTGGAGCTCCACGCCGTCTTTATTTGGCAGTGCTGAATCGGAGATTGCTGTAAAACCAACAAAAAAGGCGTTCGTCTTAATTATTTTTGGAGACTTTTTCGCCCTCCCTACTTCCCCAACACCGCCAGTCTCGCAATGGTTCGTGAACATTTTTTATTTTTTATTTTGGAGGGATTCCGGCTGCAAATGGGCGGATGCTCAGGCACTCCGCTGGGAGATGTCACTCTTGCTGAAGTGGGAAAAAAGGGAGGGGAGATGGGTTGCTGTACAATAAGTTGGAAAAAAAAAAAAAAAGACGACAAAAAAACAGGAGCGCAGACTGTTGGGGGAACATTAATCTCAGACCCCACCAAGTCAGACAAAGTTGTTTAAATTTCATCAAAACCATTAAAAACGTGGCTTTTTTTTGTTGTTGTTGTTCATGCTCAAAGTAATAGAACTTACTTTTAGAAAGTCTTTAAAGGAAAGTCTTAAAATGGAAAACGTTCCCTCTTACCGCTCGTTTCAAAGTCCGTAAAATGAGAACTCTGGGAAACTTCCAAAGATCACCTGTGCCTGCAGGTGCTGCCCCTCCCCTACTTGCTGCTGCAGACTGGTGCTCAGCTGGCTGAAAGAAAGCCGCCTTGTGCTTTCAAATTTTACTCTCTGAAAATGTGTCCGGTTGTAGAAAACACAAAAAGTTCAGGGTGTGAAAACTAAAGACAGGCAAATCTGGTTTCCTCTGGTGTAAAGGCACTTGAGCAAATTTAGCAATTGCTAATTCTACATTTTTGCTCAAGTTTGTGTTCAATTTAAAACAACAATTAGTATTATAGATTATTATTTAACTGTAATAATCAATGTGTGCTAGTGTTGTTGCTCCCTGATTTTAAATAATACATTAAAATATCTTTTTCTAACATTTTAGTTCATTTTTTTCCCTTTCTCTGACACTTTTACACATTTACATAGAGTATCTATTGTATATCAACCCATGTGATAACAGTCATTTACTTTCAGTCAGTTTACACTCTAATTCTGAGCTAAAGTTGCAGTTGCAACTTCAACAGGGGGCTGGGCAGGCGGGCCATGGGCACCTTTGGAGAAAGGCTGGTCATTCCCCTGACACCCAAAGAAAATCATCATCAATTTATATAAAAGGCATACAGAGTAATTTTCTTCAATCAAGACACAAATGTAAAAACGCAATCAATACATACCATAAAGTTTTAAATATATATATAAATCCACACCCACTATCTAACTTGCCTTTATCCACAAATATGCCCTGTTTCTTTAAGAGTAAAATTATCTTCTATAAGTCTTAAAACAACTAACCATCATTTTGGTGTTTTTATGTCCTTCATAAATTAACAGAGTTTTTCTTTTATATATATTTTTACTCTCCCAAGCCCAGCAAATGCTCCTCCTCTGCCAAGGAGTGAACGGGATGAGAAAAGACAGCGAATCCGTGGTTTGGAACCACCACAAGCAAGGCTTCCAAGGTGAGTCACTGACAGTAAATGTGTGCCCACATGTCGTGAGATGAGCGCAACTTCTAACGCGTTGCCTGTTATACATCTCACAACCAAGAGTCGAAGGCTCGCCTATTAAAGCCTGCGAACGACGCGCAACTTCACACCAGTCCTGCCTTCTACGCAGGGATGAAATCAAAACCCAGAGTTCAAGCTTGTCCTAGATGCTTTTAATTTCACGCCAGCGCCTGGCTGGTGATAGTCGCAGACAAGAAATGGATCAACACAACAAACACCACATTTCTGCAAAAGAGAGGTGGAAAAAAAAAGGAGCAGTTTTATTCTTTTAAAATGATGCAGAGTTCACATGCATAAAATAAAGCAATGCACTGTTAATTTTCCAGATTATCTTTTTTTAATTTTTTTTGTAATTTATCCTCATCTATCAAATGAATCCAGTCAAAAAGAAACAGAAGTCAATCCAAACTGACTAGGTTTTAGTCTGCAAAACACTCATGACCTTGACATTGCTTTTTTTAATTTTTATTATTTTACAATATTTACAACATGTTCCAGAGCGTTTTAAACATTAACTGGTTTATAACCAGGAGCTGCTCTACTCTGGACTCCCGAGCCTTCAGTTTTCCTATTGCAATGCAGTTACAGAAATGCAACAAGTTTGCTTTACTATACAAACAAACCCCTTATAGCAAAGAGCCTAAAGCTCTATTAAAAGCAACAATCAGCCAAAGGTTACAGACAGTCACAGAACAGTTATAAGCAGAGATGAGGAAAAAACAAAAAATGAAAGAAAAACAAACATAAAGCTGAGCTAAAGAGCCAGTTCAAACCGTGCGCTGAGGAAAAAACAATCCCATCCGACCGCTTCACCGACTTAATGCATGACAGAGGAAATATCAGTCTATTAAAGCTCTCCCCCCAAAACCTTCCCCACCGACGGCATGAAGTTAACATACCCGCAGGGAAATGCGCCTACAAACTGATAAGAGCCCCAAAAGCAAGGCAGAGACATCGACCTGTCCGCACGGACCTAATTCAGAGCTCTGAATCTGCGCAGCTCATGTGTGGACTGTGTATGTGTGTTAAATGCGACGGAAGGCAGCGGCGTGGTGCGCCGTCTAAGTCACGGAATATAAATTAGTTCTGAGAATTTCGGGGGCTGGTTTTCTCCAGCCGGTGACGTCGCCAGCTCGCCGTCCTGTGACTGCGCGGGCTGAACCAAAAGCGGGGGGATTCGGGACCCCGCGAAGCCAATAACTTCGTTATTTTCGACAATTATACGCATTTTACTGCTCGTTTGAACGAGTACCGAAATATATTTTGGCTCTACAAATGTCCAGGTTTGGTTCGCGCCTGAAGCAGCGCTTTGAAACGAGGTGGTTGTGAAAACTTTAGAAACCAGAGTCTCTCCCCTGCGCCGGCGCAGTGGTACGGTCTCAGGCTCAAATTCCGAGAATTGTGCTCCTCTGATTCTTAGAACAGGGGTTCTTAGAAGTGGTGATGCAAGAAGTTTCTAGGAAAGCGCTACCAGGTGATTTTTTAAATTCCATTTTTTTATTTTTTTTTTTTAATTTAATGTGGCGCGAAGTTTTTTATCTGCTGTGTTTCTTGTTTATGTTTTTAGACGTTTGTCCGTTTTTGTGTCTGCTCGGGTGTTTTGTGAAGCCGGCCGGGGCTGCTGTGACACAGTGAACAGTGGAAACTCCGGAGACGGAGAGAGCGGCTGTAGGTGACAGCCGGAGCGCCGCTCTCTCCGTCTCCGGCAGACCGGCTCGGCTCCGGCTCGGCTCCGGCCGGCCGGCCGGCCGCCTGGAAGCGGCGCGCGGGCGGCCGGCCGTCTCCAGCGGTTGTCGACTGTCACAGTCGGTGGTGTAATGACGCTCTGGGTTAAGAGAGCAACACCGGAGGAAAATGGAGCGCTGAGTGCGGCTCGCAGCGCACGGTGCTCGGGGTGATTAAATCCCCACTTTGTTCGTTCAAGTGTCAAAACACGGAGGAACGAGCGCGCGCTATCACGCGAACTTCGCAGACAGCGTGGCAACCGCACGTTCTGGTTATGTATCTATATTGTTTTTAGTGCGCAGCAGCCGCGGCAATTTGCTCTAATGGAGCGCAAAGGGCTGCCCAGAACAAATCCTCCTGTTACCGTAACACTGCAACGGAAATGTTACTGTTGATGTGTGTGTGGGTGTGTGTGTGTGAGAGAGAGAGAGAGCGGGTGTGTTTTTTTTTTCCGCGGTAAAGCTACAAGTTGTCTCTTATTTTTTCCACTGTGACAGCACGCTGTTTGACAAGTTTAATGTGTCACTCCGAGTCTCTGCGCTGGGAGAGCCGGAGTTTCGTTTATGGGCTCAATACTTTTTTTACTCGATTCAACGAGAAACGTGACGAAAGTAAAACAAACAGAAAAAAAAAGTTTGCTGACTAAAATGTGAATTATTTAAATTTAACCAACGCAGTCATTTAAGTTGTTGAAGCGTCGTGCCAGACCCGGAGAGTCTAGTGAAACTGTTCATGTGTCTCTATGTTCTGATTTTATTCCCCAATTGGTCTGTCTGTGCTGTCCTGCTTCTATTTACGGACGAGTCCAGTTACACGCTCCACTCCTGACACTTGACTTAATGACACCGTCATAAATCCGCATGTATGCTTTCAAAGTCAGTTTTAATATTTCTGCTGTTTTTTTTCTCCCCCTGGTTTGATAAAAAACCTCTGAACCATAAAAAGCACCAGGAGCGTTTTGAGCGGACTTTAAAACATCAACAAACTGATTGGTACGAGCTGCACCGGCGTTAAAATCTCACCATTTAAATTCAGATTTTTTTTTTCATGCCGACAGGGTGAAAAAAATAAAATAATCTGTTTGTGGGAATTATTTCCACTATTTTATAATCAGGTTGTAAAAAATGAAACGCGCACTGAAAACTTTCTTTGGCTCCAATTTAAGTTGAGAAATGCTCTAAGATCAGCCTGATATGCTGTTCATTTCAATAATGTCGGTATTTAAATTAGTCTAGATTTTAGAGCCACATTAAAAAAAAAAAAAAAACAGCAGCTAATTATTCAATTTTGCCCATTTTCTTTCTGTAATTTTCTGCAGTTTATTTCTCTGCTGAATAATTTGTCTTGAACGTTATCACGTTAAGATTTCCACGAGTGTTTCCGAGAGAACGTGAGGAGGAGAGAAATTATTCTAAAAGCAGAAATTAAAATATCCAAATGTTGTTTTAATAAATGGCGCCGCCTTCTGGCGACATCGTCTGTTTCTGATCTGACCATCTCTTTTTTTGTTTTGTGGGGATATTAAATAAATTGCAGCTCATTTATCCAAAATCAGATCCTAGAATTTGGTCTTAGAACCAGTGGATTCTGTGTGGAACAGAGTAAATTGATAAGTTTTATCGTTTTACAAGAGCAAAAAAAAAGCAACAACAAAAAAAAATTAATTCATTTTTCTTTATTTGTTGGTAGAACTTGACAAAATGGCTTGTGCAGCAGACAGCTGCATACAGTTTACGCGCCACGCCAGTGATGTCCTTCTTAATCTGAACCGGCTGCGCAGCAGGGACATCCTCACAGATGTTACCATCCTGGTCAACAGACAGCCGTTTCGTGCACACAAGACTGTTCTCATGGCTTGCAGGTGAGCTGTGTTCATTCTTAAATTTTAAAGCACATGTTTTCTTTGTACTCTTGGTTTAAATCTAACCCTTCTCTTTATTCTCCGTTCATGCACACAGTGGGCTGTTTTACACTATCTTCACTGACTCCCACAAGTGCAACCTTAATGCCATCAGTCTGGACCCAAAGGTGGACCCCGAGGGCTTTGCCATCCTGTTGGAGTTCATGTACACTTCCCGTCTCACACTAAAGGAAAGTCTCATCATGTCCATCATGAATACGGCCATCTATCTGCAGATGGACCACGTCGTGGACACTTGCCACAGATTTATCAAATCCAGGTCGGTGGAATCTGTCAGATCTCTTGTGTAAATCCGTGATTATCAGTGTCTGTGTGTTCATAACCCCTCTCTTGTTCCCTGCACAGTGATCCGACTGCCAAGCTGCCCAGAGATGAGTTTCTGGTCAGTCCGTTGGTGTTGCCTCAGGACGTCCACGCGTATCGACCCCATGATGTTGTTGACAGTCTGCACAGCCGCCTGGCTCCGTTCAGGGACGGAAGGCCCTATGGCACAAACATGTTCAGCAGCGTCAGCACCCCCAGTAACTACCACCTCTACGGGCAGTTTCCTATGCCGGGATTCCCTTTCCCGCTCTGTAAGCTGACTGATACCAAAAACGCTTTCGCCGACCTCTCAAAGAGTGGGATCCACCACAAACACTGTCCTCCTCATGACGGCGCCAATGGCATTAGGGCAGACTACGCTAGAGCTCTTGGTACTGGTTCCTCTGGCATTATTCACTCAACCACCTTTGCTTCCAGAGAGATAGGAAGAGACGATGAGATTAGGAAGGAGGGGCACGAGGGCCAGCCCATTGGCCTCAGCTCAAGGAAGCGCACATTCCCTGTGTTGACCCTTGAGCACCAGAAAGACTTGAGCAAAGAGCATGGTTCACAGGCAGAGGACGACCTTATCCATCAGCACTATCCTTTGGGAATCTCCGCTGGGCGCAAGAGTCTCATGAGCAGCCCTCAGAGTCCCCTCAAGTCGGACTGCCAGCCCAACTCCCCGACAGAGTCCTGCAGCAGCAAAAACGCCGGCCTCTCCCACATTGGCGGAGGGCAAGTGACGCAGGGTACGCCAGACCCCAAGGCTCGCAACTGGAAGAAGTACAAGTTTATCGTGCTGAACCAGAGCACAAAAGATGACGAGGCGGGGCTCCGCTCCGATCCCGGGCTCCGCTCCCCTCAGCGTCTCGGCCTGCAGCCCTACATCCACCCTGGCGACTCTGAGAGCCTTGACGCTCAAGCCACAAGTAAGAGCAGCGACCATGGCGAGGACCTACCCGTGCCACAGGCCAGCCGTCTCAACAACATCATCAACAGGTGAGGGCTTTAAGATGCGAGTTTAAGAAACATCATCTTGTGGATGATGGAAGTCTTGAGTGTTTGTTTTTATCTTTTCTCTCCCAGTGCGCTTGAGGGGTCACTGAGGAACAGCGATGGCCACCCTCCCCACTACCTGAACCGCCTCGGCTGCTCCACCTGCGGCTCTCAGTCCCCCCAACACTCCAACGTCTGTCCCAACAACGCCAGGTCACGCCTCTCCGAAGACATGGCGGAGCTCCACTCAGAGTATTCAGACTCCAGTTGTGGTGAGTTCCTGGTTTTAAGTTTGGATTAGAAATGCTTGTAACCGGCATCAGCCATTAACGAAATTTAATTTCTCTCCCCTCCACCAAGCAGAAAACGGTACCTTCTTCTGTAACGAATGCGACTCCAAGTTTGCCGACGACGAAGCCCTGAAACAGCACATGCTTCAAGTCCACAGCGACAAGCCATACAAGTGTGACCGCTGTCAGGCTGCTTTCCGCTACAAGGGCAACCTCGCCAGCCACAAGACCGTCCACACAGGTACTGAACTAAAACGAGAATCTCTCGTTTTTAATCTTTTAAGTCTTTGTTATTGAAGTATAAACCGATTTCTTTCTTTTCAGGAGAAAAGCCGTACCGCTGTAACATCTGTGGTGCTCAGTTTAACAGACCAGCTAACCTCAAGACTCACACTCGCATCCACTCAGGAGAGAAGCCATACAAATGTGAGACGTGTGGAGCTCGTTTTGTACAGGTAAGTCCAAGGCTGAACCGGCCCTTAACGTACAAAGTTGTGCTTCAAAAGCTGTTCAAACATTTGAATCAATCATTTTATTTGGGGTTCTTGTTTCAGGTCGCTCATCTTCGTGCCCATGTGTTGATCCACACCGGTGAGAAGCCATACCCATGCGAGATCTGCGGGACACGCTTCCGTCACCTGCAGACGCTGAAAAGCCACCTGCGCATCCACACGGGAGAGAAACCCTACCATGTAGGTTGATTAGAAGAGATTCAATCCAATTCTTGGTTGGCTTTCATTGGCAGGTCAAATAGCAAATCATTCAATAGAATTATCATTACAAGCATCAAAATTAAAAGTTGATATACACATCAATTAACGCCACTTATTACGATGCACTTTCCTGAAGGTTGGGGATGTATATGTCGAAACGTATTTTTTAATATTTCTATATTTTTCGTTTCAGTGTGAAAAATGCAACTTGCACTTCCGCCACAAGAGCCAGCTGCGGCTGCATCTCCGACAGAAGCACGGCGCCATCACCAACACCAAGATCCAGTACCGCATGTCCACAGCAGAAATGCCTACCGACCTGACAAAGGCATGCTAAGCTAAGCTAAAAGAGGGGGACAAAAAAAAAAAACAAACAAACAAAACGGTTACCTTGGAGGCAGTCTTGACCCTGGCATTTAACGACCCCCACCCTCCTTCAAACTTGTACAATCATCCAAAATAGTAGTGCCACACTGTGTTTTTGAGACAATTCAATTGGCTGCGTCTGCCATTCTAAACGGGTTTCCACTACATGTGATGCTAGAGCCACTTATGGCATCTTAGTCACTTTATGATTTCTATATAGATCTAATTATATAAATATATATATATATATATATATATATATATATCGTATGTTGGGAGTGTTTTTAAGCTTTGAAGGTACGTATATAAAGCTTTATTTTGTTGCGAAGGATGAAATGTAAACAATGTGTTTTTGTTTTTTTTGGAAAATACAGTATTTTATATCAGAGAACTTACTTTTCTGAAAGTATTGACAATTTTGACAGGTGGTACATATATTTTAAGAAAAAAAAGAAATAAACAGGCTTTGTGGCTATATAAATTTGTCTAGACATTTTTAAGTGTATGTACAGACACATAGGCATAAAAGGCAGGATGGGTGGGGCGCTTTGGGATTGGGTGAAAAACGTATCGGACGGCTGCTGCTGTCTGACATTTGTGCATGAGGTATTTCTTACCGTTGTCGGGCAGACCACGTAAATATTGTGACATATTGTGTTCTATCTGTGCGATTGCTCTCTGCTGGCAGAGCCAATCTAAGCGTTTTTGAACTGCATTTCTGGGTACTGCTTTGTAATGACCAAGAAAAAGAAAAAAAAGAAAAAAAAAAGAAAGATGTTCTCATTTTGTTTTGGTTTTTTTTTCCTGTTTTTGCTTCAGATGTGTTTATATATAGATGTGACTTTAGGATTTTGTTCATTTTTGGTTTTGTTTTTTTCATAAGTGAAAGTTTACAGTTCTTGCTCTTTGTTCCAGACCCTACCGTAAACTTGTGTCAATGTTGAGCTTTTATTTTAATTTCTTTTTTGTTTGTAGATACACTGTGTATTCAATGTGCCTTTCTCTAAGCTGGCTGACCTCTTCAGGGTTCAGTCCAGCTCTATTAAAGGTACAACTCAAGGACACCACTTGTCCTAATTCCCAGTATGTGTGTGTATGTGTGTGTATATATTTCTAAATACTTGTCTGTAACCTTACAACATGAAACTTTATCATTGTAAAAAAAATTGAAGATTTTTTTTTTTTTTTTTTTTTTTTTGGATTCGGTTTCTTTTTTTTTAAAAAAACTGCATTAAAATCATTGTACAATGTTATAAATGTATGAATGTAAAATAAAGGTACTGGATTTCTATGTATGGAAAGCAGAGTTCTTCATTTTTGTTTCGAAAAACTGCAATAAAGATTTTTTTCAATTTATTGCCAAAGTCTTCAACATGTAGAGTATATTTGGATTTTGATAATCCAAATATTTAATAATACAAAGTAGAATTGTGACTCAACTAATAATTGTCAAATAATTTCTCTGAAGCTCCTCTAGTTACTCTGAGCATAAAGCTCTGTATTTCCAGGCTAATAGTTTAGATCAATAATGATTTGAACAGAGATGTTCAAAACCCTAACATTGCTTTTCTTGGTCTTTATAATGCTTTTTTTATGTTGGGGTAACAGTATAAAGAGGCTAAAAAAAGAATGCACACCAACCTTTCAAAAGACGTTAAATTAAAAAAATATATATTTTACATGAATTAGTTTGGGGTTAGTCTGGTGCATAAAAATACCAATAAAATACACTGAATCCTGTAACATGAAAAAATGTGATAAAGATTCAAGTGGTGTGAATATTTAACTTTTCTACTGCCAAAAAAAAAAAAAAAAAGACATGCAGGTAGAATTACAATGCAGTCAGATTATTAGCTACTCCTACTGATGTTTCTGCACCAAGAAAAGTACACGAGAAATCAATCAGCCCGTGGATTTAGCAGTTTTAGGAAGTGGTTCATTTTGCTGGGATTCGTCACGTTTAGTAATAATTCTGCACAAGGAAACTGCAGCTCTGTTACTCAGAAGGGCTCTCGCTGTAAACGATGTTTGGGTCGGTTCTTCCATCCATTCAGCAGCTAAAGAAAAGACGATCAGTCTTATTTAAGCCAAGAGAAACTCTAGTCACTGATGGGAACTTGGCAAGACAGCGGGGCGCTTCCAGTCGTTTTTCATTGGGTTCTCTAGAAATTGAATAATTATTTATAATCTAATTTTGACAGCTTGACAAAAACAAAAATAATTACATTATTATACAAAGTAGATCCGGTAATGTAAAGATGTAAAGTCTTGAATTTTAATGTGCATCGTCTGCTGTCCCCTAATGGTGCAAAAAGGAAATGACAGACAGGTGCTTTTGGTGTAACGTCAATGAAATAAAAAGAAATGTAATTTTTTTAAAAAAATATATGGTGTGATTAAGTTTTAACGAATGATTCAAAGATTTGTCTTTTTGATTTCAAATTCCCCCGATTCAAATCTAGGAATTGCATGCTGTGTCCAGGTTGTGTAACTGGACCGGTACAAGGACCGGCCTCTGCTGTGTTACTTAACTTTACGGCCTGCACTGTGGGAAAACTGCAGATCTTCCTCTCATATCAGATCTAACATTCCACCATACGCCTACTTCCTGCTAATAAAACTGTCTAAAATGAGCAGCAGATAAAAAACATTACAGAGACAGAATAAAACAATTGCAGATTTACAGGCAGGTGACAGAAAAAAAAAAAAATCAATCCCCTTAATCCAAACGTTTATATATCTTCATCTAAGAAAGTAAGAATCCAGCTTGTCCCGCTGTCAGTGACGTAAATGTTTAACAAATATAACGTTGGAAGGAAAAAACAAAACAAAAAACAAAATCCTGAATGTGTCAAATTTCAGCCTCAGAGCCAGTGAGGGTTATAAGAGGGCATGTGTCAGGCTGAGGTAAATGTTCTGACCATCAGTCTGCTGGGTCGTGTTTAAACTATTAGAATCAATACCAACTGGAAAACATTTGATTCGGCTGCCAGTTTTCCAAAAAGCAAACATCCCAAGAGATTGAACCGCGTGTGGAACAAGACAATCTCTCCCGGCTTCTGCTGGCATCGCTATGCGGAGGATGACTATATTTGGATAAATAATAAACAATCTGAGTGTTAGAATAAGCAGAGTCCGACAATGGAGCAATCTCGGCAATGGCAGCAGAGGAAGTGAGTGAAGCCATTCTGTCTGTGTTGGCCACAGCTCTAAATATCAAGCAACTAAAGTTGGAGCAAGAGGAATGTTCAAGACGTTGCATTGCTGTCAAAGAACAAGAACATTTGGCTTGGCACGTCCTTTCTGAATGGGGGATGGTTGTTTACAGCGTGCACAGTTTCTGGAAAACTTCATAGCGTACATTACATACGTCACGGCCAAACATTAGCGATTGGGTAAAATCAGATTCAATCGTTTAAAACTTCAACAGAGTCCATGCCTCCAAGCAAGCAATCATTTCTCAATAGTCGAGGGTTCAGATACTCTGTACGAAGCAAACGTAGAGTAAGGGGCTGGTTTTTACCAAGCTAATTGAAGTAAAGAAAAATACATAGATTAGAAAACACTGAGTTCCAGGAAGCTTCTTCTCTCTCAAAATCAATAACACTGGTTCACATTTAGAAGGTTGAATCTGAACACGCTAGAAGACTTCGGGAAGAACATGGTTTGAGATGACAAAAATCAGAGAAGCGTCGCAACAAACATTGACTTTACTGCACTGAAATCATAGATCGACCCCTGAACTCCTCCATGTACCAACGTTTTCTACTTAAACGTGAAGCTGAAGCTCGGCCCAAACATCGCAGCACATTTACAACAGATTGCATAAAAAGAGAGACAGACAAGATGAAAGGTGCTACAACAACCCCCCGCCCCCGCTCAAAGTCCAGACTTTAACTTAAATAAAAAGGCTTTGGCAGGACCATAAACCGATGCGCATAAAACCCACAAGAACTCAAAATGAAGAAGGGACATATTGTTCTGGAAAACAAATCTTTTTCCAGAACAATATGTGAGAGGGATAAGGTCACACCGGCGACAGCAACGTCAAGTCATTCCTGCTGTGGGACGTGCTGCCGACTATTAGGATCATGGAGGAAACTGGTGAATTCTGGGTCAGCTGGTATTAAAACAAACAATAAAATAAGCTGTTGTTCACGAAGACAATTGGCAGATCCAATGGCATTGTGCGACGCGGCGCGTGAAACACGGAGACGATTCCAGACGACTCAGCACTCTTTTTTCAAACACAAATAAGCTCATGAAGTTTTAGCTTTATTTCCAAAAAGTACACATAATTACAAAATGACTTCTTCCACGGTCATAGTTGATGTTGACACACCAAAGTATTTCTCCAAAAGCAATAAAAAAAAAAAATCTACACATTGAGGCGAAAAGGCAGAAGAATTTATTAAAGAAAATGAAATAAGGATTAAAATATTGTAACCTTATTTGTAAAAAAAGAAAAAAGAAAAACTTCTTTTTAATTTAAACCAGAACAGTCAACACAAACAGTCCTCTTTTGTTTGAACAAGCTAAAAGAATCAGACGAAGACCGCTAAACGTCCTGCGGGTTTGAGACAAGCAACCCTGCAAATTTCCATAATCAGGAATGCACTAAAAAAATAATAAAAAAAATCTTTTTTTGTTGTTGTTGAAGTAAATCAAACTGCCATCCTTAAATAAAGTTATTACAAAACGTAAAGTTGTTGTATCTCAGATCCCTCTACCCGTTCCAAACCCCGCCCTACGACCCCATCACTGCTTCTGCTGCATGGCTTCTTTTCGCGCTGCGTCCTGGAGCAGCTGCGTGTCCACCTCGTCGGCCGGCAGCTGGACGTACCGGACCACCGATCCACGGATGAAGCAGTTTTTCACCGACAGCTGGAGCAAACAGAACACGGTGCAGTTTGACGGCAGGACGGAGCAAAAAATCTGGCTCAGAGTTGAATAAATATTCTAATGCAGCGTCAAGTTAAAAAAAAAAGATTACTGAAGAGGTAAATAATTTTGCTGACTTCTTCTGAAAGTTTCTTTGAAATGTGAATTCATTTGAACATTTGGTGGTGAGGCCACCGTTTTGATAAAGGCGGTGTTTTGTCAGAGCGTTGTCTCTTCAGGGGTTTTTTTAATCGCTCTTGGTGTTGAATTTAAAGAGTTTTCCAGATAAATTCAAAAAGCTGTTGGAATCAGACTCTTAATTTAAAGACAGTTTTTAATGTACTGATTTAAAAACAAAGGCAAGCGATTCCAACCTCAATACTTCTCCAGAATGCTCTTTAATCAGCTTTTTTTTTTTTTTTTTTTTTAAAGTCAATAAGCCTCATAGGATTGGAAAGAAATAGTGACGACACTTCCGGAAGTCCTAACGTCAGCTTACCATATGTGGATATTTCTCTGGATCTGTGACGCTGATGTCTGTCAACTTGATGTTCAGGTACTGACAGATAAGTACGGGAAAGGGAGAAGAACAAACAATAAGGAAACAATGCAAAACGCATCGATTTTAATTAATAATGATAAAAATCATAAAGCCAACCTGGTCAACAGAGTGAAGCGTCCCACAGATGCTGAAAACAGATGAAGGATATCAATAATCACACAAATCTACAGCTGTGACCTTCTGTGCATTCCTGGGACTCTCTCACGTTAACATCTTCATCCACACAAATTACAAAAAAGCTGCTCGAAAGGGCAGGATAGAATATCTGCTCGTGTTAGTGTAAACATTCATTCATACAGTTGCTTTCACTCGGCTACTGCAACCAGCCAGTCCTTTCGTCTGGCCGAATAGCCTCAGCTGCAGCGAAACAACGTCGCAGTTTTAAGTGTTTCGGTCACAAACACTGACCTCAGGTCGTTTTTGAGCTCCACCACCACGTCCTTTCCCACCAGAGACTTGAAAAACGAGTAGAAAAGCTGGGAAACAGAGCGACATGCTAACGTTACTGTTAGCAGGGAAGCTACATGTCGAGCACGATGGAGGCGGCTTGTGAGAGAGCCGCAGAACTCAGAGCACTTTATGCAACGACAAAGAGCTCGAAATCACACGAGAACTGGTCAAAATTACAAGGAGTCTTTGTGTAAACTGTTAATAAAGCTAAAGAGTTATTAAAGTTTCTTACCATTCTTGCTTGTGGTTCTTTGGAGGCAGCGCGTCTTGTGTTGATGACGTTTGAGGCTGCATTGACTGACCGGCTCCACCAGGGGGAGCCAGAGGTGTTTTCTAGTGTTCACGACTTCAACAAAGAAATAAGTAATTAGATCACTTATTGGACTTAAAATGAATGGAATGTCTTGGTTTTATTTACACAAAGTTAATATTTCATGTTTTTATTTTATCTTAAAGTAGCAATTGGGAACCATTAGAGGTGGCCAGAAGTTAAATTACTAGGAGTGAAGTTACTGAAATACTCAAATAAAAATGGTAACAAAGCGGGTCGATAGATGGAAGTGTTACCAAGCTCCCTGGTAGTGTTACATAAAAATGGCAACTACTTCCATGTATGAAAAAAGAACATACTTACCAAAAAAAAAAAACACACACAAGCCTATAAATTTCTAAATGACAGCGGTGACAATATATTTCTTCACAACAAATTTTATGTCAAATTTTTCTAGTTTTATGGACGTCATAAAAAAATACATTTGTGACTCAAAATACAGTAATGAAAGTTTACAGTCCAATGAAAGTTTGACAATTGTATTTATTTTTGGAATTTATTGTACATCTGAAGAAAAATATGTCATTATTCGTGCAATTTAATACTGGGTGGTAAACATTCATTAGCCACAGTATAGTGTAAAAGTTTCCATTTGTAATTATTTGGGAGTACAGTTCTGTAACCCACGGTGTGACACAAACCCACTAGAAGCCCACCATGAAAATGTAACTTTCTATAACAACAAAGGGACAGTATAAAGGATGTATCAAACTTTAATCCCGACCCTGCCAACCAAACACAGGTTGTACATGAAAACTTGAACACAAAGAAAACATGCAATTTTCCCTTTCTTGAACCCATGTTTGCTTTGACCATTCTGGGCTGCCGTAGAGACCTGGCTGTGTAAAGTAGGAAACAAAACTGATTTATAATGAAAATAAAAACTTTATGCTAATTAAAAACATCACTATACACATTTAATTTCTACTTACAAATCCCATTCAGTGACATAAACTGGAGCTTTGTGGAAAGAGTTTGACACTTTGGTAAGACACTACCAGTTCGGGTCGAGAAACGAGATCTGTTCAATTTGAAGCTGCAGCCATCATTCAGTCAACCTAGCTTAGCATAAGACTGGAAACAGAGCTTAGTTCTAACTATATGCTGTAGAAAAAGAGGGGAATAAGTTTTTTGACACTGTAGAAAAACGATAAGCTACTCTGTGATACAAAGTGATGAGAAGAACTGGTCAAAGCTTTGACTTTATGTTTAGTTAGTAAAATGCAGGGCAGGAAGCAGTTCTGTCAGTGCTGGACTTATTTGCAGCTTTATCTCAGTTCACTGGACGGCCCGTCTTGGGATGTTCTGAATGCACTGAAATAAGAAAAAAAAAAAAAAAGTATCAGACCGTGTTGATTCAATTGTGCCCTTAAACCTTTAGCGCGTGCCTTACTGTCTTTGTGAGGCGGTAGCGGGCCGGGTCTTGTCGGAACTCTCTGTTTGCCGGGAACCTCCGATGTGTCTCTGTAATCTCTGGATTTGGGGGCCTGGGGTTCCGGACGCGACTTCGTGGGCAAAGGAGGCCGATGCGGCGCCATGCCTCCCTCCGAGCGAGAGGGAACCACAGGCTTCTTGTGTCCTGGTGGGTGCAGGCCTCCAGGGATCTGAGCCTGGGATCTGTTCTCAGAAGAAGTGAAGGAGCGGTTACGTGGCACAAGCAACGGGGGGCGATTAGGGTCTCCGTCTACGGTCGGCGTGAGACGGTCCGGCTGGGGATGACCTTGGTCTTTGGCCTGGCAGTGGGATTTGGCCATGGAACCGTACAGTGGGTTGTCCAACATCTCAGACAACTTCTCGTCCTCATTCCTAGCAGACAAGTACCAATCTGTAAGGATTTGAATTGACTTTCTGTTGGATCACATCAAATACAAAGTGCTGCTTAGAAATTCACACCAATGCATTTGAAGCACTTACATGATGCACTGATGTATTTTCAATGGTGAAACTGTGGTGTAACAACTACAATGAGTTTGAAAAACAACCTGATAATCAAATTTTTGTTTATTGCACCTCCACAATAGAACACAGAGATCCTTATTGAAGGAGTTGACCAGGCCAAGCTGCACTTTACGTCTGGACCAAGGATCCCCAAGCCCAGTCCTCAGGAGCTACCATCCTGCAACTTTTAGATGCATCTCTGCTCCAGAATGTCTGAATTCCCTCACCAGCATTCATTCAGGTCTGAAATAGGCTGGTAACGAGCAGTTTGTTTGATCCAGGTGTTTGAGGAGAGATGCAGGGTGGTAGTACTTGAAGACTGGACTTGAGGACCCCTGATCTAGACCAAGATCCTCAAAACCAGTCCTTGAGGGCTTAAGCAGTAGAGACAGGTTCTCTGGACAGACATTTTACATCTATGTGTCTGACAAACCAATGGAATAGGCTGGAATAGGCAACTGCCAAGAGAACAGTACTTGGCATAGCGCATTCTGTCAAGTGTAAAGTTTGGCGTACATGAGATTATGGTGTAGGGCTCGCAACCTTAGTTGCAGAAGAGAAGAGAAACTCATAATTCTTCAGCTTATTCCAATTTTGTGGAAAATGTCCTGGCCCCTTGATATGTAATAAGATCCATAAACACATGAAGGAGTGAGTTTGGTGTGGAAGATATTAGGTGACCGCCTCAGAGTCCTGACCTCAAGCCAATACAACGTCTTTGGGAATAGCTGGAGAGGAGACTGTGTGCCAGTCTCCCGGACTCGTCCAGCATCAGTGTCTGACTTTGCAAAAGTGGGGTTTGCAAAGTCAGCGTTTAAAGCTTGCATAAAGACTTCCGATGATTACTGAAGTTCTTGTGGCCGAATAGGGTGAGGCGACTTATGCAATAAGGCCTGTATATTTAGAACAGGATGTTGTTAAAATACAAGTGTGTACAGAGATAAATTACCCAATACTTTCAACCATAAAGCCTGTAAACCTACACCCCCAATGATATTTGAGTAAAGGTAGCCTTGGTTGCAAAAAACCACTTACCTTTTGGGAGCCATCAACAAGTTCGGCCATGTGTCTGACTAGATATTTGACTGTTCTTATTAAAAATGGCAAAACCTGAGCAGTCCGTACATTTACAGCAGAGTTAAATTCAGGGCTGTTTCATAGGCTTATAACGACTAACTATAATTATTAACAATAAAAATTGCACAAACAGGAAAGATGTGCAAGTAGCAGCAGAAATGTCATTCGAAATGAGGAAAAACTACAAAAATAGCAGCAGAGATGTAAATATTTGTGGCTTGGCGTCTCACTACAGGGTTTCAGAATATGTTGCAAGTTGAAAACGCATTGATAAAATCCTCAAATCTCCTTGACAATCATGCCGATGATGAATGGATGGAAACCTTTCAGCACCGCCACATTTTTAGAAAAATGACCCAATGTGAAAGTGTATTATTAATATCGGGGTACTTACGTGGTATAATTCGTTGTAGTGGGACTTCGTTGTAGTACGCCCACGTCATAACCGGGCTTCTTGGACTCTTTATACCCTTGAGCCCCACCGGAGACATTCCTGGGGGTCATGCTGTAACTCCAGCCCCGATCCGATCCATTCCCACTTTTGAATGGAACGCCCATATAATTTGGGTTGGAGATATCATGCGCCGGCGTTACGGCGGACCTTAACGAGAAGACAACACCGCACATTTTAGAAGAATGTTTAGGGGCTGCGTTTTGAGTTGTGGAGAAAAGTGAGAGAAAAAAAAATAGAGTGTCTTACTTGTCTCCACCTTTGCCTTTTGAAGGAGCGGCGTCGTCTCTTTCGATTTTAATGAAATCTGGAAACGGGAGAAGAACAGGAAGAGTTGATTTCAGAAACCGGGAAGGCATTTAACCAGGGTTTATTTCCTCCTCCCGGCCTCACCGTATAATTTCTCAGTGGGCTTGAACTCGGAGGTGCGCAGCTGGATCCCCCCGGTCAGCGTGCCCGTCTTCTCGCCCTGGTGGGTCAGCGTTATCTGGAACTCACTGTAGCAGAACTGGGCGGCTCGCAGAGCGACGCATCCCTCCCCTTCAGGAAGTAAAAACACCAGTTGATCGTGAGCGCCTTTAAAATCACACTAAAAAAGAAAGCTCAACTGTTTTGCTTAAAATTAAACAATTCTTTAGAAAAATAATAACAAATTCAAGCTTCGGTGTAATTATAAATTTAAGGAACCTGCACACAGATGAGTAGATAGATTAAAAAATAAACTCAAGTAAATGTTGCAATGCTTTGACATATTTTTACTCAAGTAAAAGTAAAATGTAGAGGGGGGAAAAAAAAGCATCTGAAATTTTGAGATGAATCTCGGAAATTTTCTAGAAAAAAAACCCCACCACACACATTACATTTTGTTACATCCTTCACAGAGGAGGTAAAGTACGCACACCTCGCCAAGACATTTTGCCAAGATCTTCTCTCATCTCTTACCGTACGACTCGTCGCAATCTGTGGATTTGACGCAGATGAGGATGTGCTGCTCCAGCAGGTAGTCGGGGTCGGAAATGATCGGCGTGAGCTTGGAGAGACGGGAACGAGGCGATCAACGATTCGGTTTTAACCGGGAAAAATAAAAAAAAAAACAAACAAAACAAACTGCTTCACTTTACCTCGACTTTATTGCCGAACCACACTCTTATGGAGCCGTCGGATTGTTCCGTGTTGTCTCCTTCTGAGGTCTTCACAGTTTCTGTGGGACGCATGCATTCGGTTTTTGATCAGTTTCTGGATCTTTTGGCGACGGATTAAACGTGCCGAGTCAGATAAAACGTACTCTCCAAGCAGCTGGAGTGAAACTCGATGAAGAACCTGGTCTTTGACTTGGTCAGCAGGATGGCCACGCAGTTCATGATCTGGATTCCACCCTGAGGAGCGCTGTTGGGATCTGAGGAGTCAACAAAGATCAAGGCATCAGTCTGCAGGGTGAGGCCATCTTTGATTGATTTAGGCCACACGCGTCAGACTCAACGCCCGGCAGATTCTAAAACAGGGAGCTCTTTATAGTCCATAGAGACATAAATGTTATATGACCTTTAGGAAAAAAAAAAGTCTATTTTAGGAATTTTGTTGTTATTTATTCGGAAACACGGTTTTGTTTCTATTTTTAGGTTCTAAAATGAAGAAAAACATAAAATGCTGTAAAGCTACAATGAAGGACAAATCTGTATTCTTTA
The DNA here is from genome assembly GCA_010277075.1 of Poeciliopsis retropinna. Classification (NCBI taxonomy): domain Eukaryota; kingdom Metazoa; phylum Chordata; class Actinopteri; order Cyprinodontiformes; family Poeciliidae; genus Poeciliopsis; species Poeciliopsis retropinna. The sequence goes on from VMRM01000003.1 coordinate 24,851,617, forward strand.
TTACAGCTATATTTGAAACATCAGTTGGTTTCACATCATTATCAAGCAAAAATATAAAGGGCCATTACTGCAGGTTGAGACATTTACTTTAAAGGGTCAGCATTATGTGTTTTCCAGGCACATAAAGCCATTTTATAATACAACCAAATAACTGTGTTACCTTTAGTTGATATAAAAAATGTTACATATATCAAATATTATTTCAAAGAAATTTGACTTCCTGATTTAACACCTTGATATTGGGCCTCTGTCTCTTTAAAAAACCCTGCTCTTTCTGAAATTCCGCCTTCAGGAAGTCATCGCAAAGTGGCTCCTCTATTAACCCTTTACAAGTTTTGTTGTTACTACTGAGTTTTCATGTTATTCTGCTCAGCTCATTGTACGAGCTGAGCAGGTGTTTGCTAATTGCTGCTGGCTAGTCTGGAGGAGCAGAGAGGAGGAGCCAGGGGGGAGAGGTTGGTCTGTGAGGCGGAAGTTTGGAATGTCAAAGGAGGAGCTGCGTCTCGAAGGCGGAGCTAGGTCCGTCCAGTAGTTTTGCACAGCTGAATGGTTTCCATGGAGATTAGAAGATTTCTCAAACATGCATAAAAAGAATCAAATGTATGTTTTTAATGAGGGAATAACAACAGTACATGAGGTGAAGCTCAAAAAGGCTGATTTTACATGACACTGTCCCTTTAAGAAATACTTGCTGAATGCAGTGAAGCTTATTCATTAACATTTTAACAGTTTGTCAATGGGAACTTTCATCAACGCATTCTGCCACAACCGGCCCTTTAAAGACATTCGTGATCGTGGCCCAAAATGGAAATGAGACCGACGCCCCTGGCCCACCTCCCCCGCTTTGGGCCAACTGGTTCTCCTACCTTGCTTGGAGACGAACTGAGATGCAACTCCGACTTCAAATGAAGCAAAAACAGGCGAGTGGTCGCTGGTCATGATGTCATTGGTGCATCCTGTGAGGACGAAAGGCCCAATGGGAGTTCTCAGCAGAAGTTATGGTCGCATGTCAAACATTCACGAATGAAAGACATAAAACTAAATAACACAAACAGACTGGTGTTGCGAAGGAATGAAGGCACAAAAACCAACTTCAAGAAACTCTGGCCAACTCTAAGTAGAGCGTAGTTGTGAAATGGGAATGAAAATAATATATATTTTACTGTGTTTTAGTTTGTTCCTGCAAAACAAACGATTAAAAACTGTGTCATGCATTTGTACTCAGTCTCTCTGAGTCGACACTTTGCAGAAACACTAATCACTGCAATCACAGCTGAAGGTCTTTTACCAAAGTGCTCAATCAGACCGGATGGTGAGCTGCTTGTGAGCATCAGTCTTGAAAATTTTCAACTGTGTTTAGGTCTACACTTTGACTAGGCCCATTCTAAACCACAAAGACTCTAACGTAAGCCGTTCCATTTTAGCTCCGGCTGGATGCTGAATCTTAAGTCTGTTCTCGTGTCTAACGGCATGCTGCTGCCATCGCCATGTTTCAGTGGAGCAACAGTGTGTTCAGGGTGTGTTCTGCAATGCAAACCACTGACGTGTTCTTTAAACAGAAGCTGATAAAAAAAAAGAAAAGAAAAAAAAGAAATGCGGAATCGAAAATTAGTAACATGAGCACAGAAGTGAAAATGCGATCGTTTTACTGCAACCGTCAAAAGGTTTTAAATTCATGGCGGCCATGTTGGATTTTGTGGTCGGGAGACTTTTCGGTCCATTTTTCCAGATTGGAACATGAAAATTTTGACTTCTGAGAAAAAGAAAAAGAATTTATAAACTGTGCCCACTGGCCCAACATGCAGCAGCAAAATATATTTTCTGGTTTTTTTTTTATTATTGTAAAAAAAATTCTGTCAGTTTTGCACCTTTTAAAATGTAGTGCTACGTTAAATGGTAGGGAGCAAATAAAAGTTTACACTTCTTTCTCCTCCTTGTCATTCATGATTTGTCTTAGGTGTCAGAAAAAACTCTTTGTATTTATTACTAAGTGAATGAAACAAAAAAATGAATTAAATGAAAACAAAGTGCTTTATTTAATGAGAGGAAACCACTCCCTTAATGTACAAAACATTTGGAGGTGACGCACATTCGTTTGCTTTTCATAAGAAAAGCTGCCACTGGATAAATACTCACCATACGCCTGGCACACAACGTGAACCAGAGGATATGACTTCCGCAGGACACGATCGCACCACGATGGCAAATTGTATTTTGTCTGCAAATGTAATGTTTTTGTAGTTAATAAACTGAATTTGATAACAGTTTCCACTGAAAAACTGAAGAAAAAAAAATTAATATGCTGTCACCTTCCTAAAATAATTAAAATAATGGCCTCAGTGATTCCAAAAATTATTTTGAGAAAACAAAAAAAAAAAAAAAATCAACCCCTTTCTTATTGCCAAAAGATGATTTACATAAAAAAAAAAAAAAAAAAGAAAAAAGAAAAACATTTTAAGCTATTATTTTAGAAAGATTATGATACTTTTCTTGCTTTGTGTCTGATTCATGGATGTCTCGTCTCCATTTTGATTTTCAAACAAATGAACTCCACTAGTTTCTGCTCCAGATATTGTCATTGTTCTGACGGCTCAGTATTTACAGTGCAGGACAGAAGGAATAAAGTCGCCATCCTCACCCCGGTGGCTTTGGCCTTTGTGTAGGCATATTTGTCTCGTGTGTCTCTCTCAAAGCGGTAGGTGGGCGGAAATGTGATTTCCTCCTCCTCTGCAATCAGCAGAAAGATTAGATTTGCCGACTCGCCTGCCGGCATGTCTGCGACGGGTTCGGGCTCAACAGAACTCACCGAAATGCAGGAAGACCCTCCCGTCGTTCCGCTCCATGGCGAGCTGGTCTCTGTTGAGGAGGTCGTGGTACTGCTGCTGCCTGATCTTCGTCACAATGTTCTCGGCGTCCTGTAAAGGGAAGCCGTGCAGTGACTGCTCATGACTTAACGCTATTTGTACTGCAGACGCAACTCTGGACAACGTGGAAGAAAATTAAAAAAAAAAAGAAAAATAAAATAAACGGAGGACTGAAAACCAAAGCAATTTCCAGCTAAACATGAAATCTAAACTTGATCAAAGCGGAGGCTTGTTGCTGCAGCCTTCCATTTCAGTTGCGCACATCACTGTAACTAACCATAAAATGCAGAACTAGCGTGCATTCGGGATGTAAAACAGAGTTTGTGTTGAATTATTTTCCCGTCTGTTCTGCTCAAAAACTACTCTGGTCGTCTACCGCGAGGTAAGACAGTGACCGTTAACGGCTTCCCACGAGAACCCCCACCGCCAAAAAGACAGAATCGTCCTTTGGAAGTGTGCGGCGAATGTCAGCGACCTGAAGCAACCTTCTGATAACCTGAGGAGAGGCTGATAAGGTCATCCCTGCTGCTAAAAGAGGTCCAGCGAGACACTGAGTCACCATGCAGACAGCTTCACTCAGTCATGATGACTGTGTGTAAAATGACATGCTGCTGTTCACCGGAGGTTGCATTAAAATCACTGGAAGAACCAATGAGCTCTCCGTGATGGGCTGATGAACACAAACTGAGAAGTGAAAGAAGTAAAAGCAGCTCATCTAACCTTTTTTTTTTTCCTTTTTACACTGCCGCAAATCTCACACTGAAACTTTGATTTTGAAAAAAAAAAAAAAATGGCATATTGGAGTCACAGTTCCCAGTGTCCTCTAACAATCCCATTAAAATAAACCTCATGTGTCAACCTGCAAGTGAAGCTGCAGGCCGGAGCGCTGGAGAAAGACTGGACACTCTGGAGAGGTGAAATCTTTCTCTCTCTCTGCTTCCTCCAACATCTGAAGCCTTTCTACTCATCATCATCATCATCATCATCATCATCATCACATCGTTCCAACTACTTTGTCCACTCCTGGACAACTCAGAGCCGTCAAAGACGACCAGGGAAACGTACCGAAGAAGGCAGTTCAACGCGGTAGTTTAAGTCTCCCAGCCAGATGAGGTGCGTGAAGCGATGCGTGATGTCGAACGGATTCAGCTTTTTGTCGCCCAGGTTCAGAAATCGCAGGATGCTGACGTAGTTCTGGTTCCGTCTGCGGACAAAGAAAATCCACGGCGACGCGCTCGGGATGAAGAAATCTTTTGAGTACAGAGTCGGTGTCTGACACATCGTCACCGATCTCACCTGAGCTTCTTCTCACTCCCAGAGGTCAGGTGGCTGTTGACAAACCCGAACGATGTACCGTTGAACATGAAGGACACTCCCACGGCTCCTTTGTTTCCTGTGAACAAGCCGGATGTTGCAGACCAGACTGCGTCTTCATGTCAGCCTTTATGACGGGCGATCGGCGCCTCGCGGAGACGTGGAAACGCTCACCCAAAGTGTTGGCGATGCCCGTCTTCACGCTGTCTGAAAACACGTGGGAGATCCGGTTTTCGTGCTCGGGCTTGGCCAGGACGATGATCCGAATGTTCCACAGAGTGTGAATCGCCACCTGAGAGACGGAAATCTGGTTACTGCTTTTCGCCGGAAATGGTCTCTCTTTCCTTTATTTCTTTTCTCCGAGACGAGCTTTGGATTTTGCTTTCGAACCTAACTCTGCTTTAAACTTCTCCACAACCTCCTCTCTGACCTGTGACCCCGTTTCTACACTAACACTCTCTATTCACCTTGGAGGCAGCTGCTTTTAAACTGACATTAAATTACACACATTTATTTATAATTCTATATATTTTTTAACTTTAGAAGGCAGATAAAAGGTGTTTGTGCATCCTTAAAAACTTTTAGGTTCAAGTATCTAAAAACAAGGCCTTAAAATGTATTAAATTTGTGTAAAAAAGTTAACTTGGCCTTAAATTTGTTAGCAAGTCTTTATTGTGGCAGGACTATTTAATCTTGTATGTGTAGTTTTTTTTCCTTTTTTCTCTCGCAGAAGTTTTTTGTCTGGCAAAACTTTGAGTCGTGTGAAAATGTTTTCATTGCCTTCTGTAAGATGGTTGAGACAACTGCTAGCCAGCTGCTAATATCCCCTTGCTAATTGCCAAGAATACCTAGCTAGAAAGCTCGGGTAGCAAGGGTAAAGTTTATTAGCTAGCCTTCTAGCTTGCTAGCAAGGGTATATTAGCAACTAGTCAGCGGTAGCCTCAACCGTTCCCTTTACGGGAACTTTTGCTAGCTACCCTAGCTAGCAAGGGTAATTAGGGAACACATAAGTTTGGGTAAGTGCGAATGTGTTGGATGGATAACGTTTGTTTTTGCCACTGGCTCACTTCTGTTGCTAACCCATATAGTCTAGGTGCTTTCTATGCAAAGATAAACTTTTAATCCAGGCCCAACTGGGGGGTTTGAGATGGTTGATTGTAATGCAGCAGGATCCAACAACCATCCTCTATATTTATAGTTATTTGTGTCTGAAATATCACTCACTGTGGAACTGAAAATGTCTTAAATTTGACTTGCTGAAACCTGTTGACTGGGGTTTGGCTGGACAGTGTTGCCCTGCGACAGACTGGTGACCTGTCCTGGTTGACCCCGCCTAGACAGGCCAGCCCCCCTCCCAACCCCACTAAGGTCAAGGGTGTTAGGAAATGGATGGAAATCAGTTGATAATCTGAATTTTAGATTTTATCATGAGAGTAAATGGAAATGACACAATTTAAAAAAAATTTAAAATTATTTGTCCATCACTAAACCTTGTGTTGGTCAAGGAGCAACTCAATAAAATACTCTGCAGTTTGTGGTTATAATGTAACAAAAATGTGAAGGAAATAAACAACAACAGTACACATAAGAAAGGGGTATGAATACTTTCCCACTGTGACCGTGACACCCACCTGCTTGAAGCTGATGTTTGTGATTTTCCTCAGGGCGTTCTTCACCGTGTCCGACCACTCCCTCTCGCCCAGCGGGTCCTCCTGGGTCCCGATGACGTACACGTCGTGTGGAATGTGGTCCGCCGTGTCGTCCCGCGTTTTCCCCAGGCCCTTACAGTGAAACCACGAGTCGATGTTGGGCGGGGGACCGGCGTTTCCTGCGGGTTGAGTCGATCACCGTCCACGTCAGCATTCAGACGTCCGACTGAATTTCAAAATCAGCTGTCAGGCGTGGAGAAACGTTCCTCACCCATATTCCAGGTGCCAACAAACACCGTGATCATGTCCGGCTCCGGCTTTTCGGAGTGCTTGTTCTTCATCTGCTGGAGCAGCTGACAAAAACCTTCTCTTTTCTTTAGCCAATCGAGACAAAAAGAGGGGAGAGAAAAGTCAGAAAGCGATCAAACAATGGAGGACAGTGGTTGTTTTAGTGTTTTCTCGTAGAACAACAGCAGAACGTTCTCGGATGGACTCACCTTTGTGTCGTCAAACACAAACTCTTTACGCAGAATCTTCTCTTTCTCAGTCTCCACCACGATGATGAGCTTAGCGTGCATTTTCTGGGACTTCACCAGCTGTAAGACTGGAGAACATGAAAACGATTCAAATAAAGCTGACAGAGCTATAAAGATACTGAACAGAGACGACAGAGTTTGTTTTTGCAATAAGAGATGTTGCTGTTTCTTCTGTCGTGACCTTTTTGTATTCGAAAGAGATTAACGAGATACTGATCTGGTTTTAGCAACTTTTCTTTTCTCATCTTGTTAAATCCAGGACGTTTTCTAGTCTCGACGAGTTTTGCGTTTCGCTAAAATGAGAAAACATTTTCACGTTTTTTTCTATGAACGTCGCTTAACCACAGCTTTAAAAATCTAAAAAGTTGGGTTTTCAGCTCTCTGACACATTGACAGGAACAGCTTTTATCTATACATTTACACTTTTGTTCTCTGTGCTGTTATGAAATTGGTTCAGCCTCTCATCAAAATGACATACTGGCTTCAATTTAAAACTAAAGTTGATTTTACTACCCCAGTGGTCAGTAAAGCCTCCTCTCTCACCAGTACATTAGAAAGCTGAGAATCATTAAGGCTTCGTTTTCAGCTGTCAAGATGGTGGATAAATCAAATGAAGATCTAAACTAAAATAGACCAAACACAAACTGAAAGGAAAAGTAAAAACTTCTGTCACTATATGGAGGATTTTTTTAAGAGTTAGAGTTATATAATCTAGATATAGTTCACTCTATGTATCCCTAGTTATATGATCTAGACTTAAATATAAAGTTCAGATGATTTATTAAAACAACTGAACCTGCACTTGTAGTGACACTAGTGCTAATCCTTTGATTCACAGATTTGTATTGTTGGAATTATTTTCTCACTTTTGTCCCAAACTACTTGGATAAATTTGAGTTTGACTCGACAATCTTAGAAATGTGACTCCTGAGTTCTGCTCCACACCCGCATCCTGATCCTCCCGCTTGAGGACACTTTTGGGCAAATTTCATTGTTTTGAAAAAGCTATATTTATCAAAAAATGGCCTGGAAGGAATTATAAATGCTGCTGGAATTGTGACATGTCAAGAAATGTCTCCCAAATAGGTGTTACTTTGAAGAATAAAAGGGAAGCTACACAGGAAAGTGGATCATGTGAATTGTAATTCACATGTATGGAACAAAGTTATTGTACAAAAGTGCAAAACAGAAGAAGAAGAAAAGGATTCTCCTAGAGCTTTCTGGGAAAGCTCATCTCAGTAAATCAAGTAGAAATATTTCTTTGTGGAGAAAGAAACTATTCCACAGGATAATATGGAAATGTCTTACTTTTATTGTGAACAAAGTATTTATCTTCCGGTCCGTCTTTGGACTTCTTGAAGAAGAGTTTCCCGCTTTCGACGTCCACCTTCAGTACCATCTTTGTCGAAATGCCCAGCAACTCTTGCTTTACCTGCCAGTCGAGAAAGAATCGTATCGGATAAAACCACGGAGCTGCAGAAGTTTTATTCTGTTTCTTTTTATCGTTGAAGTTTAATTTAAGAAAGAATAAATAAATAAAACCGAAGGGGAAGCACCTCAAACGAAACAATGGGGATAAGAGATTTCCGGTGGCCTCCATCATAGCCCACGGCCTCGAAAACATAACTTTTGGCCTGAAAAGTGAAAGAAGAAGAAGTGTTTGTTCTCTCTCTCTCTGCCAGAGACAGACGTCATGCGGTTAGTCTCCCAGGAAACGAGGAGAAAAGTGACCAGCGTGTGTGCAGCTGCCCGTACCTTGTCCTCTATGGAGTAGAGCAGTTTGGTGAGCTGCTCCAGCCTGTAGCTTATAGATTGTCCCGAATCTACAAGAATCTGGAAACACATGGAGAAAAACGCAGGAGGAGATCAGGTTTCTTTTTTTTAATTTTTTATTTTGTGTGTGTGCGAGTATTGCTGAGAATCAAGATGGCCACCGACCTGTTTAGGCCCAATGCCCGGGGAGAGCTGCTGGTCCAATGCTCTGTGGAAGATCTCGAGAGTGGGGAGGACTCGAGAGATCTCACTGGCTCAGAGAGAGAGAGAGAGGGGGGAAAACAAACAAGTCAGATGAAATCTCTCTATTCAGAAAAATAAGAAATCTGACAAACGCACCAGTTTAGATTTTTGCACACAGCCACTATGAGCTTCTTGAGGCCGGGCAGGTTGGGGTTTCCGTTTTGCACCAGCTCCGCGTCCAGGCAGATGGAGGTCCTGAAGTACTCCTGGACGGCCATCTGGTGTTCCTCTGACAGCCTGGAAGCACCAAGCAAAACTGAAACGCTCTGCGGCAACATCAGCAGCCACTCAAGTGACAGATCAGCAACGTGCAAGCTGTGAGTTTTATTCTTTTCGCCGTACCCGGACAGGTCAATGTGCTGCAGCCTCGTCAGGTACGTGTCCGACAAGGATTTGGTGGCCTGCTCCGACGTCTTGGTTTCACTTTCTTTGGTGTCGGCCAGGAAGTTCCTGGGTGGAAGCTGCGGAGGGAGACTGTTGGATTCTGGGACACAAACCACAGACGGGAGGTGTGAGAGTTGGTTAAGGCTGCAGCATGTTAGATTTTTTTATTTGTTTTGAAGTGGGGTGGAGGGCAAACTGACCTTGCTCTTCTTCTGCCTCCTCCTCCCTCTGGACCGGGTACTGCAGGTGTGTGACCAGGCCCATGTTGGGATTGTAGTACGCCTCCACCAGCTCAGGCAGCATCGCAAAGAACCGGATGGGAACGCCTTCAGATGCCTGCAGTAAAAAAAAAAAAAAAAAAATCAGGTCTGAAGAAAATCGCAATTCTACGATTCTACGTCTCAGAGCCGTTGTGGATAAAAACAAAAAATAAAGGAAATAAGAGTTAATTTTCACAACAACAACAAAAAAGTCAACGATTTTTAGATCAATCTCTGAAATTTTCTAGAAAAATAATGACTTGGAAATTTCTGAGTTAGAAAACATTAAAACTTTTGACTTTTGGAAATTTTCTGAGTTTCAAAAGTTGAAACTGTTCAACTTTAATTCATCATCTGACAATAAAAGAAAAAAAAAGACAAATGGCATGGCTGCAAAATAACGTTTGTATCATTCAAAGGTCATTTTGACAATGATACAAACTTGTTGCAGATATTTCAGGCAGATGGAGACTCTTTATTTTAACCAATTCTCACAAATTAAAGTGAAAGTGTTTTATATAGCAACGTATTCATCTCTTAATCATTCTTTCTGCTGTCCGTTTAATTTCATAGCAGACATGAACCACCCGTTGACTTATACTCTAACACAGATTTCATTTACATTGTTAAAACTCTTTCAAATAAATATGACCGAAGGTCACATTTTTTTATTCCTGAGAACTAAATAGGACTAAATCTTCTTCAGTTTTCTTCCAAATAAATGAGTAAAGTGATTGACTTTCAACAACAACAACAAAAACCCCCCATTCCTTTCCCACAAAACAACCAAAACCTATATTCTTTGTTTAATAAAATAATTCTTGTTTTATTTTCCAGCTCTTGACTTGACAATTTTGGCCCATTTCACAAAAGGTTTGTACACCCCAGACAGGCAAAGTTTGCCTTTTTATGAAAGTGCGGTTAAAGACTGAAACAGGAAAAAAAAAACAAACAAAAAAAAAACAGCTATGTTTACAAACCGCTTTGTGCGGCGAGAAAAACTGAAACCACACATCTCTGCATCTCCACAGAGAAACACGACGGTGGGAGTGTCATGCTGTGGTTCTGACTCACCGGGGGCTGCACTCAAATTCATTCCAGCACCTTTCAGATTTTCAGTCACGCTGCAATACTTCGCTTCTTCAGTATTTGTGGTGTAATTACTTGTAAAAGCTCAAGAAATGCCAGTTCTTTTGCAGGGCAGTGGAGTCCAACAGGACTTCTTTTGTTCTTCTAAGTCACTTTCATTCATCTCATGTAATTTGTTCAGAGAACATGGGTGAAAGCTGAGCTGCATTTGACAAACTCCCACCAGAAGATGCAAACACAGGAGGAAAGCAGAGCAGAGATTGTAGGTTCAGATTTGGAGCCTCTGACTGAGCAGAGAAGTTAAACTCTTGTTCACAGCTTCCTTTTCGTCCGGCTAATCTGAGACAAACCAAAACATGTCAAATAATTTCCACTTGTCAAAACTGATCCCACTTTAAGCTTGTAGATTTCTTTTAGTGCAGCGGTGTCCAAAATTTTTGTTTTTCACGTGGGTCAAAATCGTCCAATCAAAACCTACCAAAACGATAGAATTTTTTTCAAAAACCACATAAAAAAAAGGCTTTCAGAGTGCTTTTTTTTTTTTTTTTTTAGAATAATAGAAAAAATGTAATATATCCTCAGTGTTTGAGTCACTCTTTCTTTGAAAACACTTCATGTTTGACTTAATCAAGTCATCAAATGCAAATCTGGATCCACCAAAGTCTACTTCTGAGTGAAAATCTGTGGCTGGATGTGGTCCATTTAAAAAAAGAAGAAAAAAAAAAAGAAAGAGAAAGCAAAAATTAGATTTTTTTTGGTTAGGTTAGATTAGAAATGTTTTACATCATATTTTCCATGGTTGCCCTAGTTAATAAAGAAAATTCTCCATGTGTGTCTGAGCGTTGCCAAATTTGTTTTAAACCGTTTTAAACAGCCATGTTGGTCGTCCAAAATTAAAATGAAACCCATCACTGCTTTGACTGGTTCATTAGAAATCAATTTTCCAAAAGGTTATTGGTTTCTAATCCAGAAAATTATTTAATAGTAAAATAATTAAAACAATGTTTTTCTCTTTGCTTCTGCCTTGCATTGTGAACTGGTTGCTTTGAACACTTATCAGTTGTGTCCTTAATTTAATATTAAACTAATTTGATTTGCTTAAAGCTAATCTTTCCTCAGTCTAATTCCTCCTGGTTACCTTTATTCTAACATATTTTGGTTCCCGTGTGAGTAATTCACAACAGATTTTTGGCATAAACCAACTTCTATTTAGCTGAAAACTAATTTGGCCTCCTTTCTAAGTTCCTCACAGTGGAAAGGAATGTTGAAAGTTGAAGTTTCTCAACATTCACAGTCGCATCATTTTTACTTTTAAGTACTTTATCAGTTTTCATTATTCTCTCATTCTGCCTTAGTAGCTCAGTTGAGTGTCGCCATCTTAGTGATTTGGTTGGTTAAAGTAAATTGAATTAATTATGATAATTGATCACGTTTTGAGGAGACGCTGCGCTTACGTAGTGCTACGTTGTTCAAGAACGTCGGCACTGGATGCAATCCTTCATCTATTAAGCTTCTTAAGGCAGATTCATGAAACAGTAACTCAGACTGAGAACGATTTAGCTATTATTTCCTGGTAACCAAGTGGCGTCCCGACTTTCATTTTAGATCCAAATTATTAGTTTTGTTAATAATTGCCTTTTACTACTTATTAATGGTTAGTCATAACCAAGCCAAAAACATTTTGTTGAATGACGTTCACCTCTGGTAAACGTTTTAACTGTTTGCTTGCATATATATAGTCTCTTAATACCTTGTTGGTGATAGTGAGGGATTCTTATGGCTTTTGTTTTGGTAACGTTTCCATCTGTTAAGATGTAAATCAATAATAAAAATATCACCTTCCTGTTGTGTGTTGGTCAATCAGATCATATTTCAATGAAATACATTGAAGTTTATAGTTTTGTGACACAAAGCTGAAAAATCTATCTATCTATCATTTATGGTAAATGTTTGATACATCAAGATAATAAATATTATGAGCACAATGCGGTCAGCCTTGCTTTCCTTCAGGCCCTGATAACTTAACTCTACTTCTCATCTCTTCCAACAGTCCATTTCAAGTCGCCGCCTCATTGAAACTCACGTTCCAAAACATCTGGGATGTTCTCACCTGTTCAGTAGAGAATGAATATATTTACGCGGCGGACGCCAGGATTCCTCACACAGAACATGATTTATGAATTTATGAATTGATCTGTAGCCTTCAGGTCTGTCAGGTCTTTGATATGGTATACTAAAGTGTATTGATAAGTTGTACTTATAAAGGAGTAAATGTTTAAAGTCAACATTTACATTCTGTGTAGCCTCTACTGTTCATGTTGACATGGTGGAAATCCTGACTTGTTTCTTGACTTGTTAGTCCTTGGTACTGATTACAGTTAGTTTGTGCTTAGCCACCTGATTTGACTATGTTAGAAAAATGTTCTTGAAAATTGCTTTGTTTTGTTTCTTAATCTTGTAAAAATATTTTTGGCAGTATGGAGAAAAAAATCCACTCCCTTTAGCTGTAACGCTTCCAACACCGGCTTTAAAGCTTTTGTATTTTATTGTCTGGACAAACAAGTTTTGATTCATTGATGTAAATATACTCTGTATCCTGAGGCATGTCTTTCCTTTTCTCACTCCCAACCACCTGCTGCCAATGTTGAGCAAGCTCTGCACTGGTGGCAACAGGAATCTGGAGAGCTCTCCGTTAGACCAGATCCTCGTGCTGCCAAAGGTCATCTTAGGATAACCTCCGGAGGTGATCGTGATAATTTCATGATTTCTCTTTTTACAGCTGACCATCCAGAGCTCTTGAGCTGGGAAGCCTGACCTTCAGCCGTGTTCACTTGTGAGGAAACGGCTCAGTTTGAAATGTTAACATGGTCATTAAAATTTGGAGATGTAACACCTTCCCACATATTTATGCGAAGGCGTGGGTGAGTTTCGCTATTTCAGATTAAAGCAAAAGAGAAATAAAGGAGGAAAGCCTAAAATTATTAGGCTACATGCATATTGTCACTTTCCTAAAATAATGGCATAGGTCATGTTTTTTGAGAGAGGTGCTGATTTTATTGAATTTATTTTCTTTACCAGAATCATTTTAACTAAAAATGATTTAGATGTGCTACTTTACCGCTGTTCAGTTTGATCACTGTGGTCAACTGAAATGTTTTTTTTTCTTTTTCTTTATTTTAAAACACCCTGAGACGACGTTTGTTGTGATTTGGCTCCACGCAGATGAGCTGAATGGAATTGAATTTAAAAGCACCCCACGTTGAATTTTGTATTTCAACCTGAACAAAATCTACTGACGTTTCACCGACACATCTGGACACCTTGTGTGTGCCAGGCCTCGTCTCCGGCGCAGGTCAAAACGACCAAAATAACCTTCGGACCAAAATACCTGCGGCCCGAACCGACTACCTACCTGCACAGAGAGCTGCTTGTCCTCGTTCGGCAGGATCCTGTACGTGTACACGCAGTTCTGGTATCTGTGGTCAGCAACGACATGCAAATATCTGTCACTGGGATAGGACATGTGCAACATGATGCTTTATTACCAAAAAACAAAAATAACAACACAAAAGAGTGTCGGTGCAATCGGGACGCAACCCCAACAGGTTGGGTGGCATTTTAGATGGAAGCTTTAAACGTGAAAGAAGATGGTGCAGAGGGCAAAGGGCGGTGCTGCATGGCAGTACAGAATGCAAATAAAGGGGAACTAGTTTTATGCTGCGGTGTGTGTGTGTGTGTGTGTGTGTGTGTGTGGGTGTGTGTGTGTGTGTGTGTGTGTGCCCGTGCGTGCGTGAGTCTGTGTGTGCAAGAGATGTGACGCGAAACAGCGTAGAACAGCCAGGGGAATTTTAACTTGTATAACCTTGCTGGTTTAACGACGCAATCACAAGACAAACGGCGTCAACAGTTTGGTAACGTTTAGTCTGACGGAACCTGGAAGACTTTGTTGGGACGACTTTATCAGGAGGGGCGTCTTTAAATCAACTTCCAGTTCCATCCAGAGCCATTAAACAAAGGTAACTTACAAAACGCAGAGGGCGTACGCTCCCTGGACGGACTCGCTGTCCCGGATAAGGAAGCTTCCATCTCTTGCTGCTTTGGAGAGCAGATCCTCAGCTTTGGATCGCGTTATATTGTCATGGTACCAAGGCTGGTGACTTGGCATCCTGTTTTGTACAACCCAAGAGCCTGAGCTCAAGTGTTTTGCATCTGCTGTCAAAATGAAAAAAATAAAATAAAATAAAACCTAAGCAAAATCCTTCCGACTGTTCTGGATCTCAGCTTTTCTGCTTGGCCGTTCTCATCTTTGCACGGTCCGTTCTACCTCTTCATCATTCTGCGGCTCTTCGGGCTGTAAAAGGAAGCTGCTCCTAGCTCTGCTCTGCTCTGAACTTCCTCATTTGAGAAGTTGCAGAGAGGAGGGCCTTTTGGTGCCGGATCCCCGGCGCTGTAAAATGGAAATACAGGCGTTTGCTTCCACGGTGGGGAGGGGGAGTAGCATTCGTCATGGCCTAATGATTGACCAACACAATTACCCTGGCGGCCTTGTGCACTCACTTATTGATAAGAACTATTCATGAAGTGCTGCTGTGTGTGCAAGAAGAGAAAATAGGAAGTAGGAAGAAACTCTTTGCTGTCATGCTGAAAAAAAAAAAAAAAAAAGCTTAAACTTAAAAGAACTTCATTTGATCTTCAGAGGGTTTTTTTTTTTAAAGTGGATAACTCATCATAAATCCACCCTGAGCTCTTTTAGCCCCGAAGACCTATCCTGGGTCTCACTGTCACGCTTCTAATCATGTCAATCGGGAGAGCTGGCAGGTTCTTCAGCGCGCATGTATTCAGGAAATGCAAGCCGAGAGCGGCGGCATGCCTCGTTCATGTGATGGACAGGAAGTCTTGCAGAAATAAGAGGAGGAAAATGAGTTGCTCGCAAACCACAGTACAGGTCACATGACGTGAAAACAGAACTGCACGGAGAGAAGTTCGCTTCAGCCCGCCGGAGGTTTCTGGCCCTCAGCAGGCACTTTCACAGAGCCGAGAGGGACTTCTACTTTTCACTCGACGCCGCGGCTCAAGAGCTCGACTCAGTCGCAAAGCAGCAGCCAAAAATGTCCAGAGGCAAATCAAAAGGACACGGAAGAAAAAAACAAAAAACCTGAGTCAGCTGTTCTCATTTGCAGTTTTTATGAGAAGAATTAAGCAAATTCAATGCAGAGTATAAAAAACACACATATGAGTTAAAGGATCAGAGAGAGCACTACTTGTCTCAAGCGTGACAGAGGTTTGCAAGTTTCATGAAGTCAGACAGCCTTGCGTAATATTGTAGCAGAAATGCAGACTGCAGCAAATTTAAGAAGCCGAAAGAAAAAACGACACGCATATTTATATAACAATAGTAATCTGTCATATCAGCCTCCTGCAGAGATCAGAAAATCTCCACTCTACATCATCGCTGGTTAGTGTCAGAGCCGGCCCAAGGGATAACCGACATTTGAGATCCTGTGGTGCCGGCCTGAGGCCTCCAAAGACAAATTATAGGTCGACCAGTGCACAGTTTGCATATTTTGCACAATTTTAAAGTTACCTTAGCAGAATCATATTTTAAAGGTGTTTTCACTCCTCGCAGTCCAGTAGACTCGGTTCGATTTGGGACCAAAACTGCAACATTTGTTCCATTTTTCAGCCGGTGTGGTTATGGACTCAAATCAAGAGTTCAAAAATTTGGTCACAAGCGAAAGTTTTGACACTTGATTGTTAAAAAATAAAAAAATCCAGTCAGAACTCCCAGGCTTCTCACAGTTTCATTGTGCTGTTCAGTCTGGATTAAATACTCAATGTTGCTAAGCTAAATACACCTCAAACCACACTTCTTACACGAATGAGTGTTTGTTTCATTTGGCTTACAGAAAACATACATTAAAAGGTGAATTCACAGTCACCATTTCTTCTTGTCGGGGTCAAAGGTCACGACGCCTTTGATCCTGTTTAGTCCACAGTTCACGGGAAGGTTTGGTTTCCTTTTCAAGTGTTTGATATTTAAATAAGTTACCATCACCATCAACACATTTACTGTGGTGAAAACGGCTGCTGACGACAGATTGTTCTCCGATGTCCGGTAAAAACAGCCATTCCTCCTTTTCTTCCAAACAGAGTCACACATGAACCAGGAAATGAGATAAAGAAACAGAAACAAACAAAAAAAGATGTTTGTGACCGCATGACAAATTCTGACTATGGTGATCATGTTGCTACTTGTTCCTCTAAGATGTTGAGGCTATAAAGTCTCAGAAAATACAACATCTGTTCATAGGTTTCAAATGCAAAACTGGGAAAACTTGTCTCAAAAACAAAGGGACATCAGATATATGATTGAAACAATACAAAACATGCAAAAATCCGTTACCATGACAGTTTTAACAATACATGTTGACTCTACAGTTGCAATAATGTACAGATTTAAAATAAAAAAACAACAAAAACATTTCCCACCGAAGGAAAATGCATTAAACAGCTTAAACACTAGAATCATCTGCCTCTGTCATAAAACAAATCCATCATAGCCCCGATTTATTTTGCCCTTGCTCAGCTTATTCACAGAAAATTTATAAAATGGACATCTACGCACATCATTTTTTGAAGTTGGTCAATCATTGTCCGCATTTCATTGACAATAGGTCTTTGATTAACCAAGAGATCCTCCAAATCTGACTGAAACAGACACGGAAATGTAAGATGCTTGGGCCCTTTCATCAATGAACGTCTCACTTTTGAGACAAGCTGTCTGTTCCGGGTGACTTTTCATTGAAACTTTGCACAAATAGTTTTGTAAGGGGTTTATTAGATCTGGTGCAGAGTGAAGCCTGGACGTTGGACTTTAGTTCATGCTTCACTCCGTCCAGGCTCAGGTCCATACTGTCCATTAAGTCCTGAACAAAGGTGTTTACGACGGTCCTCCAGGTCTTTTACTCAGAACTCAGACTTGGCACTCAGCGAGCTTTCATGTGTTCCCTTTAGGTCTCCGCTAGTGGCCCCAGTCATCCCTGCCTTATCTTTACAGAACAACCTCTTCAGCGTGCTTCTGAACTTCTCTGCCCCGAACAGGTACACCAGTGGGTCCATAGCACCGTTCATGCAGGTGAGGGAGGAGGTGAGGCGATTGGCCATGCTCAGGGCTCTTCGTGTTTGGCAGGATGCGTCTGGGTTGTTGTAGCCAAGGATGAAGGTGACTCTGCTCAGATGATAGGGCAGAAAGCAGACCATGTAGATGAGAATGACGGCACCGATGGTACGCAGGGCCTTGAGCTTTAGGGCAGGGTCCAGCCTGGAGCCCCGGTGCAGGCTCTGGATGATGAGCAGGTAGCAGGATAGGGTGGCAAGGAAAGGCGGGGTGAAGGCCACGGCCAGAGAGACCAGCGCCCTGCGGGACACCTTCTCTCTGTACAGCTGCAAACACACCGTTGTGTTGTCCACCTGCGCCGTCTGATGGGTAACCAGCAGTGGCGCCATAGAGAGTGTGACCAAGACCCACAAACACAGGCTGATGATGTGAGCATAGCGACCTTGGCGAAGCTTCATTGATCTTACAGCATGAACCACAGCCAGGTAGCGGTCCCCTGCCACGCAAGCCAGGAAGTACAGACTGCGTACATGTTGACATAGAACAAAAAACCCACGAGCCTGCAGGGAACTTCACCCAGAGGCCAGTGGCCGCTGGTGAAGTGGTAAGTTGCTCTGAGTGGGAGGATGACCACGTAAGATAGGTCTGCCACTGCCAGATGAACCAAGAAGACGTTAGCAGGGCAGAAAGCCCCACGCTGACGAGAGAAGATCCAGAGAGCCAGACTGTTACCACCGAGGGCCAGGATGAAGACCACCACATAGAACCACCCAAACAGCTGGTTCTCTATTGCTGTCTCTGCTGGTGCACAGCTCTCAGATGACTGGTTTGAGAGTAAAGATGTCTCTGCAATCGTGGCAGACTCCATTTTTGGTTCCTGAGGAAAGAGAAAAATTGCATTAAGTTTCACAGAAAATTGCAAAGTTTATAAATATATATTTTTAAAAGGAACACATGCACATTTGCAGAAAAGATGAGTGTTGACTTTTACACCACTGGAACATGAATTTGTTAAGTTGAAAGAAAGTTCAGTCTTAGGCTACGTTCACTCTGCAGCCTGAAATGACCTAAATACAATTTCTCTTGCCCACATGCAACCTGTATCTGATCTTTTCATGACACAGATCCAATTTTAACCACTGCAACCGTGGCCACTTGGTTATATGGTCCTAAATCTGATATGTGATCTTTTCAAATGTGACCCGTGTCAAGTCACATTTATCCTACCTGTACATCACTGACGCTCGACAAATGTCACTATTCTGTGTCTTAATATGTGCAAGCATGAAGAAAAACAACAACTGTGGTGGGCAATAACACAGATTAAGTTGTTAATGATGCTGATCGCTCTGGTTGGACAACAACTTTAAAATCGCAAGATATACTACACCTTAACCATCCATCTTTTCTTCCACAAACACTGAGCACGCTGCTGCAAGTGACATTACTTTGTCCTCTACCTTGAGACACTTTTACTTGCTCGCAGCTCACACAGGAAATACAGTCACATATATTTGAAAATGTGAACAACCATGCAAAAAATAAATAAAAAAATCACAAAACATTGGATTTGAACATTAAGGCCTGCAATGTGGGCATAACCTTAGTATTCTAGGAACAAACTAACTTAGTGACAGGAAGCCAAGCGAGTCCAACTGTGTCCAATCACAGAGAGACAACAGGCAGGGAGCCTGTTTGTAACTGCGCCAGACTCACAAGGTAACAATAGACGTTAGTGTCCCTTCTTAATGTGCCAGTGACCTCAGAGCAGGTAATTACTTCGTTCTGACCATTAAACTTCCTCTACAAAGCCCAGGAAGGCAGCCCAGGTCATTAGCTCTTTACTTTTCTTGTTGTAGCTTAACTGGCTCTGGCTTCTAACAACTAATTTATATGAGCTGGTAAATAGAAAACGTGGTTTTTCTGGACAAGATACAACTCTGCTACAAAAAAACACACGGTTTATTGTAGGATGTGTAGAAACACTTCTGATAGTTTGTATATCATTAAGTCAAACACATGCAACTTACAACTGTTACGTCTCCTTGCATTTTGAATGGATAGGCAAACAGTTGATTCAAACAGTTGAAACATTCTTTCAACTGTTTATAAAGGCACATCATTTTTACATCACTGTCTGACATTATGAAATTTATATTTGTGCATTATTAGTAGTTATTGGTTTAATAGATAAGCCACCTTCAGGGGTCTTGAAGTTCTACCCAATGATGAAGCAGACTTCTGGAGATATTCCTCATTGTACTTCCATTTAGCGTAGTGTGAGTTCTCAGTTAGAGCTTTGTGTGCTTGTAGTGCTCATTTTCTTTGGCTGTTCCTTTTTAGCTTCACATTACAACTGATTGGTTTGATATTTTCCTTGCAAAAACCTGATACCAAAACATGTCGGCTATAACCGAAACCTTGTCTTTGAATGGATTTTGCAATGGATTTCTGTTTTCATGTAAAAGGATTGATGTAGAAACAAAATTTTTATTTGCATAAAACCTGAAGTTTCAAACTTTCCTCTGTTCAAAGGCTCACATGTGAGCTCCTCTTGTGTGTACAGGAAATATCCACTGTCCACATTAGCATGCAAAGGTGCAATTCATTAATAATTAATTAACACACAAGAGGAGCTCACATGTATATTTATATATACATGATATATATATATATATATATATATATATATATATATATATATATATATATATATATATATATATATATATAATATATATATATATATATATATATATATATATGGCTACAAAGTTATAGATCAATGCTGTCAAGAATTTTTGTCATGTCAAACCTGGTTCCAGGTGGCACTCTGAGACACCTATAGACATGTCTCATAATGTTAATTTAATTTGATAAATAAATTGTGGATTATTTTCTATAAATGTATGCATCGGTGGGCTTTTTTGTCATGGCCAATGTGCTGGGTCGTGATAAATTGGGGGCTTGTCCGGGATTTCAACCGGAATATTTTGCAGGTTGATATTGACATTTTTAATGCAAGATTTTAATTTCTTGGCAATAATTTTGCACTAATTGAAAAATAAAGTCTATCTGCTTCAATCACCTGTGTATATTGGTTAAATCTGTGTCGTTTTTAATTTGCAGTAAGAGGCTGTGCAGCAGGGGTGCCCAAACGTTTGGAGACCAAGATCTACTTTTTCTGTCCCCAGCCAGCTGAGATCTACCACATCGACACAAAGATAGAAAAATTGTAAATGAAACTCTATTTTATATGCAATTATACATGTTATAGCAGACATATTAAAGTGATAGAAAACTTAATGCAGTTTCTTCCCCAGTGAGATTCTGAAACTGGGAGGAGGTTACTGGTTTCTCAGTCAGAAGCTGGTTGCAAACCTGAGGCCAGCAGGTATTATGAAGATTAGATCTGAAACTTTGTTTGTTTACCTCAATATAAGAAATTTCAGACTCATAGGAGGAACCACAGAGCTCTGTTAAGTTAAAGCCACATCTTCTGAAGTTTTCCTCCAACAGGTTCCAGAAGAATTTAAACTCCTGATTTTTTATTGAGTCCATAATGGAGTGACTATTTTGACTTGGGGTTGAAATTCACCAAAACATCATCCAACATTCTTTGTACGACTGAACATTGTATTCCCATGTTTAGACACACCTAAAATAAAAAAGAAAGAAAGAAAGAAACACCCACACACACTATTGTCCATCGGTGGGAAATCTCCAACTGTCCACTCCTCTTTACTTCTGTTGTTGCAGCCGGACACCGGCGGGTCACAACGAGTCTGATTTGAGTCAGTCTGGCTGTTTCTGTAGCATTTATACAGAATTTATACAGAATCTAGAACATGTGTAACTAATGAACCCGTCAAAAAACAAAAACGGAAATCAGGGGCTTGTTTTAACAACCGCAGATTAGAGTCATTGCAGATAATGAAAAACAACTGGAGTACATTTCTGCCAAAAAAAAAAAAAACGTCAAACGTTGAGATTAATGTTTCTAGAAAATTTCTGAGATTGATCTCAAAATTTATGACTTTTTTTTTTTTTTTTTTTTTTTGGGCAGAAACGTGCCCCTCCTCTTGTTTTCTATCCACCCTGGCATACGCCGTTGGACGTCTCTCACTTGTGGCCCATTAGGAGCCAACCAGATGCAGCAGCGTGGCTCTCAAAGAGGCAAATCTCAGCCAAGACTCAGACTCTGCGCTTTCATCCCTCCATAAAGAAAAGAACTGCAGCTGGAGGTGGAGGAGGACGTGGAGGTGGTGGTGGGGGAACAATCCGGACGCGGAACAGTGGAGCGGAAAAGCCTGAATACATGCATCTCTGGGAGATAATCCAGAAGAGAACAAAAGCAGAAATTCGCTTTCACCACAGTGATCTAGTTAAGCTGATCTGTGCAGAGCATTCTGGTCTCCAGTCGACTAATCTGTGATATGTGTAATCTGACACTTTGACTGGAATACTGCAGCGTAAACAGGGGAATCTGACAAATACAGTTTTACTCAAATATAAGGCGGATCAACATCACTAACCGTCTTCTACGTCTAGAAGACAAATAGAGTTCTAGTAGTTGAGGTAGAGTTATGAAAACCATCATTTGTGATGTGAATCGGTGTAACTGAATCATTTATTGAGAGAGGCATCAAATCCCAGCAGTGGAGTTCAGTTGGTGTGATCCTCCAGTGAGTGAGTGAACGATCAGCTGCTCGGATGACAAAACCCCAAACGCTTCAAAGTAGAAACCAAAACTAAAAAGATGTGGAGGAAATACAAGCTTGAGTTAGGAGCACGAGAGGTTGGTTTGCCCCAAACTGTTTAACAGAGAAACGGGGGCAACACTTCACGAATTGAAGAAAACATTTTTATTTAATCTGGACACAGACCGTTTCTCAAGTGGTCCTCAAAAACTCATTTCTAACCCGAGTGGATTGTAAAGCTCGGTGGCTGTTTTCCCTCAGCCTGTTTGACGGATCAGGAATCACAATAAGATGCAGAAAAAGGTAACGTTGTCTTACGCTGAAGTGGGAATGACTTTGAGAAGAGAATGACCCTGAACGCACCATGAGGAGCAGCTACATAAACCCAACAGAAACCAAACGATGATGTTTCTGAGAACAAAGAAAAACAATGAATATAAGGGAACTGGGCAGACCCGACCACAGGTTGGACAAGTTGATTGACTCTGATAGTAAATGGAACATTACCAGTGATTTGATTTCTTTGGATATATTACTTTTTCTTCCCTTTCTGCGGAGAAGAAAGTTTCTCTCTCTCTCTTTTTTTTAGGTTTCTAACAGAAAGTGTAGGTCTCACTTTGAACTCAACATGTTATAATGATAATCGTGGAGAAGCAGCATTCAGCTTCTATTCACCTCAGATCTGGAACAAACTTCCAGAAAACTGCAAAACAGCTGAAACATTGAGTTTCTGTAAATCAAGAGTAAGAACCCACCTGAAATGTGAAACGTCCTGCACAAATAGCTGATTAATCAAAAACAGAACATAAAAAAAAAACAAACAAAAAAAAAACCATTTAAAAAAGTGATTCAACTGATAGAAAACACCGGCGCATAAAGTCAGATGCAGAGCAGACTCACCGGTTGATATCCTGAGTGTGCGGCGGTCGGTGCTGGAGCAGGGAGCTGTGACTGAAGACCAGGAGTTCATGTGGCGCTCCGTGGAAGAACTGATGCTCTGACACGAGGAATGCCGTCCTATGACCCCTCTCCTCTCTCCCTCAAGACGGCCCGAGGAATGAAACTGTAGCTCTTTTTGTCTCGCAACAAATTTGATAACAGAAAAGGAGCCCCGACGTGGAGCCTTTCGCTTGAACCCTGACCCCACCCTTTCTCTCGACATCCCCTTCTCCTCTGAGAGCCACTTGTGCTGCTCCACAATAGCTCGAGTCAGAATAAGAGCAGCAATTCGGCAATGAGGGGGGGTCGGACCGGGGAGGGGGGAAGAAGAATGGCATGCCTCAGTCGGGCAGGACGCCATGGTAACCAGGGCTGGTGCTGCAGCAAGAGCCTTAAACATGAACTACACACACACACACACACACACACACACACACACACACACACACACCCTGCTGAAGAAGAGAAGATTAGGAGTTGTTCATTGTGGAGTTGAGGCTCAGAGATGATGTTTGGTGGAGGGCCTCCTGCTCCACAGGGCGGCGAGGAGAGAAACTAAACAAGCACAGGAAGGGCTGGCTGCTCGCTGAAAACGACACCAAATATTTCTAATTGAGGTGCAGTTTCTAGTGCAAATACCTTAGCACACTTTAAATAAGACAAAACTAACTTACAAGTCACTTTTCAGCAAGATACAGGAGCTTGTTTCAAGTAAATGACGGATGAAAATGCGTTCGATCCACTGACAGATTATTTAAATTTCACTTTTTTTCATAAGTGAATTGATTTGCCAGTGGTTCTAGAACTTAAAAAAATAAATAAATAAAAATCAGGATTAAGGATTTATTTACTCAATTCAAGTTCCCTGTGTGTTTGCTGAAAAGTTCATTTTTTGTCTCATTTCAAGTGTACCAAACATCCCGGGTGAGATTTTGTGTTCTGCAGTGTTCCCGGGGCAAACAGGGGCCCTTGTTGCCCTCTTGCCTCCCGGGGGCATCTCGAATCGGAATGCCCAAAATAATCAGTCACACAGTCGACAGACAGATGTAGAGAAAGGCCCGTCTGGCTGAGGGGGGATAATATTTCTTTCACATGTGGGGCTCCACAGCTGTGCGCTGGAGACATGGGCCCTTATTCTCTTCTGCATTATCTGCATGCAAATGCTATTCTGCAGACTTGAATGCAGCCACTATCTGTCTGGAGACGAGCTTTGACATCGCTAACCCGTTAATCTGCTGCCAACTTCTAATTGGGGTGGTTGCCCGAAGCCCCCAAACCCCCGACTTTGTTTGGCCCATCTTACTTTCTCCGTTTGGTAACAGCAAAAACATTTCTTTGTGGATTGGCCGATATCAAGAGCATCATTCTTCGTGCCGCTGAAAGGGGTTCAGGCAAAAGTGGTTCCTCTGATCCACTAAAAAATAAAGCTACAGTAAAGTTATGGATCAAGAAATAAAAGCTCTCTTTAAAAACTTACACAGAATTTTTTTTCCATTAAAGAAATGGAAGAAAAAAAATCATTAAAGGTTGAATAAATAACTTCAAACGCAATGCTAATGCTAAATAAAATGCTGAACAACTTTATTTTCCATTATAACCCCCCTCTACTGCTTACGTTGCTACAGTGGCTATCAGGGCTACGGTAGAAAAAAAAAAGGAGACAATTTCCTGCCAAAAAACAGATGTTTTGAGATCAAACTAAGAAACTTTCTAGAAAGAAAATTTGGAAACTTTGAGATCCAAGAATCAAACGTTTTCACCTTTAGGGACTCAGAAAAATTCCAAGAGTTTTTCTAGAAAGTTTCTGATCTTAATCTCAAAATGTGAAAGTTTTTTTTTTCCTCTTGCAAATATCTAAGTACTTTCTAGAAATTTTCTGAGAATCTCAACTCTTTTTTTTTTTTTTCTGTGAACAATGACACTGATACACCGCCATACATATCAGAAACTGATCCAAATGCCATAACTTCTAACAGAATTCATACACCTGGAATTTTCTTTTTATAATAAAATTTGTCAAGAGATGCTAATGTCCCCTCAAACTGCCAAATGAGACGACATGCTTACCGGGAAGGAAAACTGAATGAGTCCAAGTAAAATCAACATCACCAGATTGAACGGCAGTGAGCACATGTTCTATTTGACAAATTTACCAAAGGAAGAGAAGAAAAAAAGGAGAACAGAAGTTAACATTTTCTCATGGGAACGCCCATTCTGAGATTTACTACTCGGACTGATTGGTAAAGAAAGCTGCTTTGAAGGGCATCCTGCTGAGTTTTTAATACCACAAGACATAGGTGGAGTAGTGTGACAAGCTGTGGAGCCCCATGATGTGTGTGTGTGTGTGTGTGTGTGTGCGTATGTGTGTGTAACACAGGAGCACAAGCGTGTTCAGATGTCAGTGTTTGAAGGAAGTGACACAAATGCTCTGGCAAAAGGAAGTGAAGACGACTAAAACAGTCCGGTGTTTCAAAGATAATTTTCATTAATGCAGGGGTATGCAGCGTTTATTTTTTTTAATTTAAACTTTACTATGTTGTGATAGCATAGACAGATAATCTGAAAAAATAAATAAATAAATCGAGCTCCTGTCTTCTACCAGTGCTAACTAGAAACAACCAATCAGAGCCAGGAGGAGGGCTTTAGCGCTGTCAATCATCTTATTAAGAGGCGCACACCCCCTTCCTCTCTGCTGCAGTGTTTCTCCTCTCATGAACGCTAAGTGTTTTTCTGGAAAGGTAAGTTGTTTCTCCGTCATTAGCACTTTAATCAGAACATACACAAGTGTGATTGACAGCGTTAAGTCCCTCCTCCTGGCTTTGATTGTATTTCTTCAGTTTGCACAGGGGGAAGGCAGAGTTCAGTCTTTCCACAGATTGTCTCACACCATACTGTCAGGATATGGTGACAGTTTAAACAAATATGTAAATAAATAAAAGTTAAATACAACAGCTTTAGTTTTGTATGTTGTACGTCTATTAAAACGGTTGATTGAATAACTAATCGGAAGTGGAGATCTGACTGCAACCCTGAAAATCATCAAAGCGACACTTTAAATGTTTCTCTTAGAGAATCTCTCCATATCCATTTATGGCTTGAACAAAATCACAGTTATTCAAAGGCTTCCTGGCTCACTGGGAAATAACAGTGACTATCTGTGGCTCCACACACTGCGCATCCCAGAACCCAACAGACCGAGTCCAAAAGGTTGGAGTTTTGGACTCCAGCCTTTTGAAGTCCAAAAGGCTGGAGTCGAAAATGTCGAGTTAGACATTTTCTAACTCGGTGGGACTCAGAAAATGTCTGAATCCCATTTAGACCCAGATATTGTGACTGGTTTTGGAAACATTGTGAAATGCTGCCAAAGGGGCATTTTCCTGCATTGTTCTGGCACCGGGGGATTCCAGGTAGATTCCAGAGATGCGCATCGCAGGGCTGACCCAAGGTAATACGGAAACCCTTCCTACTAAGAACCTCAGCATCACTAACATGTTTAAATATAGATAAGGTGAATATGTGAGAAGGAGACCAGGTTTATTGGCCGAGTTTAAAATCAATCACTGATTATTGGTTATTTGCTGTGATGTATTTCTGAACAAAACCCAATTCAAACACAAAGATTACACCATATTGTAGCCATGGTAACACAACAAGCAAACTATGGAGATGATTCTTTAAACTTTTACAAAGTAAACTTTCTAATTAAACCCTAAATGTAAATTTGATCTCATTAAATAAAATGTAATAACATTGTCATTCTCTATAAATGATGCTGCAGGTTTAGATTTATGATCTACAATTCAACCATTTCTAGGGGCCCCTGAATGGCCCCTACCAGCAGCTACTGCGTTTTCTTTGCCTCGACATCCCAGTCTTACTATTCTAGATCTCAGAGGTGCAAACATCAAAACATTATAAAGAGTTTGAGCTTTTTTGATCTATAACTCAGTCTGCAGCCACGTTGGAGCAGGATTTTGAGGTTGTGCTCGTGTTTAGACAAAGTATCCAGGGCTTTAAGTTAGACAGGAACAGCATAATTATTTGTAAATTGGGAAAGAAGAACAAGATTACCGTACCAATACAAATCACATAATACTGATGAAATTCAGTGCAACATTTTACTGCATACAGTCCAAATAGAACAGATTGTAATTATCAGTCTCAATGTCTAATCCTAAATAATTCAAGGACAGAAAAGAAAAGAATACTGATCAAAACATGCAAAGGAACCTTGATTCAAATCAAAACTGAGAAACATCTTTATTTTTACGCAATAAATCTGTGACTTTTTCCACCAAACGACACTGAAATCTCGAATAATGGATCCGGGAGCTGCAGGTGTGACTTCACGGGTTTACATGTTGTAGCGCTGGCCTCTGGTTCTCTCTCTGAGGTACATGCTGACGTAGGAGGTTATCAGGTCATCCATCTTGTAGCCCTGTTCATGAAAAAAATTAAAAATGAATTAATGCAAAGAATATGAATTCAAACTTTGTTTGAAAGCCGAAACAAAACAACCTACCAGCGACGTTTCACAGAGGAATTTGTTGCCCTTCACTAAGCTGCCGACTGTCATGTGAAAGTAGGTGCTTCCGCTGCACCAGTTAGCTATTTTGTTGTACGGGTGATTTGCCAGGACCTCCTAGTAAAATGAACATAAAGCATCAGCAATTGCGGAAAAACATCCAATTGAACATTTCTAATTGCAAATTTTGCCATTTTGTAACCTTAGTTTTCGGGTGCAGGATTGTGAGTCCAGTTTTGCTGATGGCGATTCGCACAATATCTGGAAAATCTTGCTCTGATGTTTGCTGTAAAAAAAAAAAGAAAAGAAGAAAGAAAGTGAAGACAGAAATATGTAGGCTGAACTGGTTTTTACGGCTGCAGCGGCTGCAGAGAGTCTGCAGAACCCACCTTCACTTCAAAGAACGCGCAGCCGAAGGTCGGCCAGCGACACACCGCCTTCAGGAAGGCAACTTTTGCTTCCTCGACGGCCATGCCGCCGTGTTTGTTAAAGAAGGCGACGATGTTCTGCAAGTGGAAGAAAACGCAAGCATGTAGCAGCATAAAAAAAAGAGAAAAAGGAAGAAAAGAAATTGCCCCGTTTTTAATGAGGTTAATGAGTTGCTCTCCACCCCCGCAGGCTGCAGGCTGAGTTCTCAACCTCCTCCATAATGGACATATTGTTTATATATGATCGGCAAAGCAAAGTCTCATTATAGAGAAACGTCACCATGATGCCAAAATCTAACAAAAGAATGTTCTATCTCTTTTTCTGCTTTTCCACAGAGACCCTGTATAATCCTCCCCTTATTCATAGAGAGATGTTTTTTTTTTAATAAACACCCGCCCACCAGTATCAAGCACTTGTTAATGAACAGCTTATAAAGTCACAATTTATATTTCTCCACAAAGCGCATTATTTACAGCACTTAATTTTGCTTAAAATATTAAGTTTTGGAGCGGTTCAAACCCACAAGGTCACATGTGTCAAACTCAAGGCCCGGGGGCCAAATCTGGCCCACCGCAGCTCTTTATGTGGCCCTCTGGTCTCTAAACTGCATCAGTGAGTCCCTCCAGTTTTCCACAATTCCACAAAATTCACACAAACTCAACAGATCTTCACATTTTTTCTGATTTTACATATAAATATTGGTAATAACACTTGCCAGTTTTTTCATTTATTTTCTGCAATAATTGCATTGAATTTCCACTAAGAATTTTCTTTTTATTTATTATTCTACAATATTTTCAATCCCACAGGGAACAAAATAACTATCCATCCTCTGTTTTTCCAAAAATGTATGTTCATCTTTATTTAACATTCAAAAATGGAGATAAAAATTGTGGTTCTTTAGCAATTGCAACTAATTTGCTAAAGTGCATGTGCCTAAATGCATAAGATGCCTTTTATTTTTTGTTGTCCAAAAATTCCTGTGACATTTGCGACTTTGAATTATTATTATTATTATTTGGTCTGGCCTGAAAGCAAAATGGCTCCTTAGTTTTTAAAGGTTGCAGACGCCTGTGTGTGATTGTAATGTGACAAAAGGTGAAAAAGTTAGAGGGGTATAAACAGATATCAAAGATACTTTAACTGCAGATGTTAATCTGGAAGCTATGATACCAAAATAACAGTAATAAACATTTTCTTTAGTGCCACCATTGAGGTTTCTAGTTTTGCAGCAAAAACAGCAACAGATAAGAGAAGATCCAGCAGGCTACATGTTCATCTCCTGATCTCTGATCTCCTTCACATCCCTACATCTATATATCTATATCTATATCTATATCTATATCTAAACCATCAGCACCATCACAGCCAGCCTGGTCCTTCTACCTTTTTCCACTCGTTTTCAGACATAGCCTTCAGCTGGTCGGCGGGAACCAGCTCCTTCAACACCTTGGGAATCGTGGGGATCTGGCTTTTGTCACCGTTGACCTTTACCCTGAAGAGCAGAGCGGCAATGTTGACCATTTCCTCCTTGGTGCAAATGTGGTAGCCTCTCAGGTACTTTGGCAACTCCTGGAAAACAGAGATGCAGTCGGGGTTTGTTGCGGTAGTTTGCACGCGGTCGTCGTCAGAGTGAAGGTTCGTTTTGGTCTCAACGTTCAAATTCATCGCAGATGGTCTGTGACCCACGCTGGGTCAAAACTATACATACACTCCCAGTAACATTAGGATTAAAATCCACGTAGGAAATGGGGAGAAACCAAACAATGTTTGCAGCCACTGAACGAGATCCTGGCTGGATGTTTGACAACAAATGCAACTTTTCAGCAGATCTCATGCAATCTCAAGATGGCTCGATTTTTATATTTATTGGGGAACATTTTCCAGCTGGAATACCCAACTGTGTTCAAGTTTCAACAATCTGAGATAGGATGTACACGAACCGCCTCGCTTTATCAACTAGCTTTGACTTCTGACCGCAGCAGAAGTCAACGCTAGTTCCAAGAAATCGCCCACCGACTGACCCACCTGGAGGTCAACCTGTCTTCTGGTATTACAACATGTTGGACTTTGAGAACCTCTTCTTTTGAATTCTTCATCTCTTTACCCAAACTTTCCTCAAAGGTTAAGCCGGGTAAAAAAGTCAAATCTATAATCAGCTACTAAACTAACACTTTAGTCTCGTGAGATTTAGTGAGACGTCGTCACATTCATCTCTTAGATCTGGGAAATGAGCAGGTCATAAATAACTCAAGAGCCTGAACTAGTGAGTGACTCCTGCTCAGTGCTGACACTGTTCATTTCTTCAGCGATTTGGCCTTTGAACCCACTTCCCGAGTCAGTAGATAAACAACCGCCTCTGGTCTGTTTTTGTGGAGAATATTTGCCGATGGTTTTCCATGCCGCCTTCCCAGCTGACATCCTCATTTGTGTGCGAGGCCTGATTATATTCAAAGCAGGCGAGGACAGAAGCTTTTCACTGGGCGTAAAAACGAGTTGAGTGAAGCCGGGAGCTGCTGACTGAGACGCACCTGAGGGAAATGGAAGATGAGGTCAGCCTCGGTGTCTCTGCCAGGGATTACGTTGAACCACAACTTCCTCATGAAGAACACATGGTAGAAAATGTTGACCGGTCCACCTGCAGCACACAGAGAGAGAGAGAGATGAGTCTGCAGACAAATGTCGCTAACCATCCAAACCTTCACTCTCTGCATCCTGTGTGGTTACCGTCTTTAATCCTCTTGGCTTGTTTCGACCAGTCGGTGATTTGTCTCAGGCTGTCAAAGAAGTAGTCTGCGTCGTTCAAGCTGAGAACCTGAGATTTCACAAAGATGGTCAGACGGTTTTAGCCTCATCAGAGAACTTAAGTGTTCATTAGAAAGAAAAATCTAATCTACAAGCATCATCCTCCACATCTCAGGCCAATATACGCTCTGCTATGGACGAGGGAGAAACGTTCTCTCTGAGTGTTAGAAGAGCAAAATGACGACATTTTGTTCTCACAAATCTGGTTTCGCTGTTTTCTGGTGTCTAACAAACATTGTGTGAAGGGTCAGACGCTGGAAAACTTTGCAGCGGAAAAGAATTATGAGGATTTTCAAAGAAACGCAGACGCCCTCTTTTTATCTTGTAACACACTGGGTCAAAAATAATGGACAAATGTTGACCTTTTTTTTGGTTTTTGATCCAAACTCAGAGATTAAACCCAAATGTTCAGTCTTGGAATGTTACTCGGCAGGAAATTTGCTGCCGAGTAAAGCCCCCCCTCACAGGATCACAAACTACCACAACTTGAAGAACCCTGGCTGAGCAAGATCTCTGGGATTCACTGTGATATAGTATTAAAAAAAAAAAGCAAGTTAAAATGTCTTTCAAACTCATTTGTGTAGAACATGTGTACATATATGTGTAATTTTTGTGCAAAAAACAAAAAAAATCTTGTACAAAATCATAAATTATATTATCATAAAATCTTGCAATAATAATTATAAAAAGCTCATATTTTCATCTTCAAAGTACTCCTTTCAAAAACCGTCTACAATGTTCAATTTTACTGTTTCTTTTAGCAGTTTTTCTCTGTCTGAATCTTCCAGGGTTCATTTTAAAAATGGGAACGACAAAAAAAAAAAAAAACGTCATTTAAATCAGGCAGAGCAGTGCGGATCTTTAATGATGTCGTTTCTTGCTTAAACTTGCCTATATCTGCAGCTGGAGCAATAACTAAAATGGTTTGAAACAAACACGAGAAAAAAAAAAAATCTCAATCTTTCTGGAGGCCGCGCTGGGACCACCAGATCTCCATAGCAACCAGGAGTTCACGGGAAACGAATGGATGGCTGAACCTTGTCATGCGTCTTCACAAAGATGCTGAAGCCGTCGGCTGAAGTCAGCTTGAGCTTCTTGGAAATGTTCTGGATGAGATCCCGGATCCTGGTGCTGGTCGCCACCTCAAAGATCTGGACATCGGGAGGAGAGGAATCCGTGTTGACATTATGCTGACAAAGCGGATTTGTTTGGCTTTGATGCGTCTCCGGCGGGGAGAGAGAGAGCGTCCCGCTGCGTACCTCGTCTGTGTCGTTGGGGAAGTAGATTTTGTGGAAGATCTGGGTGCTGTTCTGCTGGATGGCGTCCACCTCCACCTGGTGGGGCGGGAGCTTCCTGGGTTCAATCCTACACGCAATCATCAAAATGTTAATGCTATGTTTATGCACTTTTGCACTGATTTGAGTTTATCTGATGGCTTCACTAATCAGTCCCTTCAGGAAGTTACGATGTTCATAGAAATTCACGCATCATTGCCCAAATTTTGTGCAGGCTTACAATTTTCACCAGTCATCGCAGCTTTCCCACATATCTGACCAATCACCTTAACGCTTCCTGCATTTCTTTCTCTTCTGACCAATCGCTGCAACTCGGCTGAATTTCAGCCAATCCCCTCAGCTCCCTTATAATTTAACTTCCTGTTTCGCGTCGCTTGAAAGTCGAACCTGGAAGATGACAGCATGTGTGACGCTAAACGGTAACTTACCTTATTTTTGTTGCAAAAATTATTTTTTTGGATGCTGTGTAGGATTTGTTATATTATGTATAGAGTTCATGTTGATATGAAATCCTTTTGCATTTTGGTAGCTCCTCAAGACACGGTTTCATTTGTACTAAGGGTGCCATTACAAGAAGAGCCCTTCTTGTAAATGTTGAAACTATGAAGTTCCTGCTAATCTTCTATGTAAGTATAACATATCAAAATTGCTTATTTGTGTAGCAGAATTAAGTCGCCACCAAACATAAAACAGTTTTTACTTTGCTTTATTTTAGTGTTTTTTTTGTGTGTTTTTTTTAAATCAAAGACATGATGCTGTAATTTCTGCTCGCTGATTAAAAGCTGTACGGAAATAACCCGGCCGCGTCGTCATGCAGATGCCGACTGTAAATATGGTGTATTTATAGCAGAGGCTATGCAAATGCTGCATTTGGCTAGTCACCCTGATGCAACGTTGATGCAAGCCATTTGTGTTCACAGCCACTTGAAAGGTGCAACAAGTTCTGCATCGCAGTGCATGCGTTTTTTTTTTTTTTCTCAAAGAAAGAGCATTATAAAAAGCACCACAAGAAAAAAAACAAAACAACAATAAGACATGACAATTAGACTTTTTCGTCCTCGCGGCAGATTATCAAGCGACAGCAGCCAGGAAGACCGGTGCAGACGCTGATGACATACTGGGCCAACGGTTTCTGCGTTGGTGGTGCGGCACAAACCTGAGGGAGCTCTGCAGCCGCTGCAGACAGTCGGAGGCCAGCTGCTCTCTGCGCCGGGACTCCACAAACTTCTGGGTGTGTCTCAGGAGGGCCTGGCTGGGCGGGAACAGGCCGCAGCACAGCCACAGCAGCTGCCAGCCCAGCTCTATGCTGAACCTGAGGGCACAGAGGAGACCTTAGCAGAAGATACAGATGGATACCGTGCTTTTCTGACTTGTCTTTAAAACATGTGCATCCTCGTCCTTCCCATTCAATTTTTTATGCTGTGTTTTTGGTTTCTCTCATAAAATCCCTGAGAAAACACACCGAGGTCTGTGTCGGTAACTTGACAAAATGTGAAAAATATCAATGTATGAATACATCCTTTCGTATTAATAATAAGAAACAGTGAAATATTTTAGTTTAAAAACATGCGAACCAATAATAATAAAGATAATTATTATTATAATAATGAAAAAAACATCAGGAGGCGTGTGGCTGTTTGGAAGAAAAAAGGCAGAAAGAGCAAAGAGCAACCTGCTGTTGTTGCTGGTCATCTGCTTCATGATCTGGCAGTAGATCTCGTCCCGCAGCGCCTCGTGTTTAGTGGGGGGGCTGAAGATCTGGTCAGTGAGCTCCAGGGGGCTCTGCATCTGCCTGGTGGGGTAATCTCCCATGTACTTCAGGATGGGTGAGCCAGAGGTCAAGGACAGACAACGAGAAGCATCACAACCCGAAAAGATTCCAGTGATTTGACGGTAGAAAGTTGACCTGGTGTTTTCCACCAGTAAACATACAGCGGAGGAGTCAGACTAAAAAAATCTGATGACTGATGTGAGTTGTGCTTTATGACAGCGTTTGGTAGTAACTATCAGTTTTGGAAAAACAAAGTGCTTTTAAGAGGACTTTTACTACGAAACTTGAGTAATTTTACCATGAAGTATTGATTATGTTACTTGAGTAAAATGTCTGGATACTCTGCCGACTGTGAGGAACTGTGACTGAAGTTACCTCAAACACATTAAAGAGTCAAGTCAACATCTCCAGGTGTGTTTTTGATGAGGAAATGACGTTAAAACACGAGAAAATGGTCGAAAACGTCAATTTTACACAACAGCGACCCTCTGAAGAAGCTCTTTAAACCGGCGACAAAACACACAAACACAAGCGTTACTGCAGCTGCTTTTCCTTCCCAGCTGTGGGGAGAGGATATCAGTGAAGGCCTGGCAGGCCTTGTGGCTGAGCTCCGGGTTGCCCAGCAGGTTCTTGAGGAGAGGCTGTCTGATGGGCTCCTGGAGTGAGCCCACAGCTTCTCCGGCGCTGCGTTCCTGGAAATCACCTGGCGGTTCAAATCCTTGGTGGGCTGTCTGCAAGACGAAACAAAAGGAATAAAAAAACAAAACAAAACAAGCTTTTATGGAGAAATCCGCCTGCTGACGACTGAAAAAATAAAAAGCACGTAAAGAGCTGTGAAGGTAAAAGACAGAGCCCAACCTGAAGTACTGCATGGAGAAGTCCTTCAGCGAGGCGGGAGCTACTCGCTCCATGGTGCCCATGTCTTTCCGGTTCGCCTCCACCAGGTTCTTCCTCTGGTTTGGCGACAGGTTGAGGAGGTTCTTTGGGAAAACGAGGAAAAGTTTGTTTTAGGAATCATCTGAACTGAGGGACAACAGAAAAAAAAAAAAACAACAGAAGCTCCGCTGAAGGGTCGGTACCAAGACTTCATTGCTGGGTTTGCTGAGCGTCGGCAGGATAAAGATGGCCTCCGTGGAGACCGCGCCGGTCTTTTTGGTGCTGCTGCTTTGACCTTTGATCCAGCCGCGCTGCTTGGAAAATTCCTCATCCTTGATGAGAATCAGCAGCTCTCCTCTTTTAAAGCTCAGGATGGTGGGGTCGTCTGAGGAAGAGGAAGAGGAGGAGGAGGAAGAGGAGAGTCAAAACCAGACTTTCCCTGTTTTGCCCATTGAATCGATTTTATTGATTTCATTTTTGGGCTTTTGAACATTTAATTTTAGGAAAAATCTGGGATTGTGATTTTTGTCAACAATTCTCTCATTGGGTTTCTGTAACTAAGAGATGAGCGAATGCCCAAGGCGGCCATCTTGTTTTACAACTTCAGCTTATTTGGACTTTGAATTCAGGTCAACCCTATGACGAAATGTCATGATTAGGCTAAGATTTAGTTTTTAACAAAAATAAAGTCCAAATGTTAAAAGAGTTCAGCCATATTAATACGAGAATAAAGTTTTAATGTACATAAAGTCAAAAAAATATGAGAATAAAGTCTTGTTACCTGTATAAAGTCATAATGTTGACAGAATGAAAGTAATAATTTTAACAAAAATGCTAATATGAAAAATAACACACAAAAAAAGTCATCCTTAAAACAACTTTTTTCTCCTAATTTTAAGACATTCTGGAAAAAAATACTTCTTTAATTTTCTAATATTAAAGTTATATTTCTGAAATGAAACTGAAATTCTCGTCTGCCAACCCACAGGACAGATGATTGAAAACAAAAACCACTTTTTGAAAATATTGTCTGTCATTTGTAATTTCCTTGTTTTTTTGTTGGTTTTTTTTACAAAAGAAGCCAAGAAAAAAAACCCAATTAAATTAGATCTGGAATGAAACAACTGTAGACTTTATTCTTAAACCATATCGCCTGGCCCTATTTAAAAAAAGAATAAGGCGCTCGGACCTTGGCTGTTGACGTCTCTCAGCGCTACGGCGTACTTGGAGCGCTCCGTCAGTCCGCTGAGGAACATGGTGATCAGCTCGGACATGTCTTCAGCAAAAGATCCGCTCAGGGTGAAGTCTCCTTTCAGCGTCAGCAGACACACAGCGTGGCCCGACGTTTTACCCTCCCTGAGCAACAACGACAGAGAGACACGGCTGCCACAAGGACTGAAGCAAAACCTGAGGAGATCAAAACTCCAAAACATCTGCAGCTAAAAAATACTGCCTACTAATCTGTTAATTGTTTAATAAAAGAATAGCAAAATGTGCTTAATGAGTTTTTGTCTTTTTTTCTGTTTTGCAGCTTTTGAACCCGGTGAAGCTAAAAATGCCACTTGAGTTCTGAGTAAAACATGTTTGCAGATTAAAGTTTTTCATCTTAAACTCAAAATGGATATTTTTTGTACAGTTTTGCCCTCATTCCTTCTGAGTGTGCTATTCTTCCAGCAAACGAGCTTCCTTTGAATCTGTATACTCTGTTTAACGATTATCGATTACTAAATTAGTTGACGATTATTTCAATAACCAATTAATCACATGTTCTTGTACATGCATTACGAGTCGGATGCTTCACTTTACACCCGTTTTACATTTCCTTCAGCGTGTCCGCTCCTGTTTCAGATCGTCCCAGCTGAGTCTCTACCTGACGGTGTTGACTCCCATCACTTCTGGGAAGGACAGCTCCAGCAGCCTCTTCTCCCTCTCGTCCAGGAACGTGATACCGGTCCAGTTTATGGCCACAATGAATTTACTCTTTGGCAACGGGGGACCTGGGGACATAAACACAGGACACATTCAAGAGTGAGACTGCCTTAGATCCTTCTGTCACGTGCAAAGACACTAAACTAAGCACCCAAATTATATTACTGTCATCAGTATGTTATCTCAGGCTGGAGTCATTAAACATCCAACTTGAATGAACTGAAAAAATAAAACTTGGCTGTGTCTATTTCCACACAGTGCCTACATTTTTCTAATTATGAATCCTAAATTAATCTTGCAGACAGTTAAAGACACACTTTTATTCTAGAGTTGAAGTCGAGTGACACTAAAAGAGGAAGTGAAGTTCATTTGCATGGAGCTCAAAATATATTTTTGACACTTTTGCTGTGAGCTGATGTAACACTCTCCACTTTCACATCGCAGTAACGCAAAGCGACGGCGTCAGCGCTGTACAACCTCTGACCACCTGAACGGGACGGACTTTGAAAAGGAGAAAACATAACTAAGAATGTGTAACTTTTAGAGACCGACATTGATGAGGCCATGAAAACGGACACGTTTAGAACTTCTTTCATTTCTAGTTTTGCCTGGCTTCACCTGACAAAATGCCGGATTATTCTGAGAGCCTAGTGCAGGTAGCAACTCCAGTGAAGGTAATTTTATTTATACATTTTCAGCAACAAGGCAATACAAAGTGCTTTACAGGAATTAAAAGGAAATACAAACAAAATAACAAACCAAAGGAAAGAGCAAAACAAGAAAAATAATCTTATGTTGATATAAAGTATGTAAGCTCCTGTTCAGGGTTGCTTAGTCTCCTCTGGCCTATTTCTGGGTTGGAAGGACAAGAGTCTAAAATATAGTCTAATAATGTTGATCCAAAGTAAATAAACTAGATACTCCTATTCAGGGTTTGTAGATAAGTATAAGTAAGTATCCTCTGGTCTTT
Source organism: Poeciliopsis retropinna (assembly GCA_010277075.1). NCBI lineage: Eukaryota > Metazoa > Chordata > Actinopteri > Cyprinodontiformes > Poeciliidae > Poeciliopsis > Poeciliopsis retropinna. The sequence continues at coordinate 24,889,085 of VMRM01000003.1, forward strand.
TTTCTGGTTTGGAAGATTAGGAGTCTAAAACATAGTTGCTAAGATAGTTTTTCTGGATTCTAAATTTGTTCTAATCCCTGTTCTGGGTTGCAATAACCCTGGATTATTAAGTCTCTCTTCTTAATAATCCAGAGGTATTTTATAAATATATATAATAGCCTGTAAAACTCCCTTGAAGAGTTGAAACACCTTATTTTACTATTTTACTCCCTCAAGCTATTTTTTTTTGTGTTTGTGTTGAAATAAGGAGACCTGGAGACTTGATGAAGATCCCATTTTAACAAGGTTGTCCTACCCGACTGCTTGGTGGCCTCAAAGAACCTGGAGAAGAACATGGGCCACTTCTCTCTGGCGAAGTCGACCACCTCCGCCTTCACCAGGTCCGCTTTTTGTCCAGAACTCAGGAAGGTGCTCTGGAATGGTTTGTGTCCATTAAAAGCTGCAGCAGGATTTTTTTTATTTTTTTTATTGCTTATCATGAGGATCCCAACCTGAGCGTGAGCGGTGTGGATCATCTGAACCAGTTTGGGTTCTGACTTGGCCTCCAGCAGAGAGCTCTTGATGCAGTCCTTCACCGTCTCCTTCACGTTCTCCGGGCGACTGTCTGAGCGTGCTGGATGTACAGGTGCTTAGCAGCGATCTCGATGATGTCGTCCTCCTGTGGAGACAAGGATAAGACAAAATAAATAAACAAAAAACAACTCGGTGTTGAGGCAAAACTTTGGAGCAATAAAGATGCACTGGTCTGATGTTAATATCTCGATTCAAGACGGATCTTTGTGCTCTGAGTGACGCCATTCTTTATTAATTTTACATTATATTTAGAATTCCTAGTTCCTAGTTTCTGAACCATTTGAAAGGTTGGTTGCAGTTTAATGTTTACTGGTTTGACGAAAGTGGTCAAATTATTGTTTTTGTCAGTTTTTCTTTTATTTATTTTCCATTGGTTGTTATTCTCCTAACTGCACTGACTGAAGAGTTGAGTTGTTTTTGCATGTTTGACCGTTTGGTAAATTCTAGTTCTGTACCATTTAGAAAAAAATTGGAGTGTGTTATGTTTTAACCATTTTTAAATGAACACTATGATAGTTTAATGAATGCTTACTAACAGTACACTCTGGAAAGAATGGTTAAACTCATCAAAAGCCCCAAAGGAGTATAATATCACTTATACTCAACGATGAGTGTGTGTAAGCATTACGTTACAACAGAGCCCACCTTTTCGGTCTGGTACTCTCCAAACTTCAGACCGTGGATGATCTGCCTGTAGATGAGGTCAGTGCTGATCTTGTCCTCCTTGCAGTCGTGCCAGGGAGTGAAGACCTCCTTTCGGAAGATGAGACGCCACGGAGCGTGCTGCTCCTGGCCGCCCCTCCTCTTCACCTCCTGCTCACACTGGGAGATGGCGTCCATCACATGCTCCCGGCCGCTCCCCAGGGCCCACACCTACAGCATGAGTCACCAATAAATCACTAACTAAAATCAATCACATTTTTTTGGCTCAGCAGTCATGCAGAGGTGGAAAATGTTTTTTTTTTTTTTAAAAAGTGGGGACCTCAGAAAACTTAAGAAACCTTAAAAAAAAAAAAAATCTAATATTTTTTATCTGAATTTTTTTCAATTATAATATCTAATGTATGTTTCAATAATTAATATAAAGGATAAGTCTAGAATATTTATTGACATGCTCAACATCCTGCTGGCTGCCAGTCAAATTTATCAAGCTGCTTCACTCCTCAAGCTAGCGTAGCTTGGCTAACTAAAAATCAAACGTATGGAGGTAGCATTAATGCTAAAAGAATGTAATAATTATTGAGAATAGAGAATAAAAGTGAGAAAAGCTTTCTAAAAGTTGATGCTTCTTTACATATTTTGTAGCATTGCCTGTTCGTTTGCACAGAGGGGCCCCGGCTGGTGGCTAATGCTGTTTGAGGGGCTGTAGCACGGAAGAGATTGGGAACAGCTGGCTCAAAGCACTGGCTAATTTTTCTAGCCACATTATTAGCCTGTTTAGCTTAGCATAGCTTAACTGTACACAACTCCATTACTAGCCCCGTTATGCTAACTCGATTCAACTTAACAACTTACAGTCAAAATTATTGAACCATTATAAACTAAAATTTTTATGCTTTTTTTTTTTCTTATCATTAAATATTACACAAATCAAATTGCCAATTGGAGTAGAGATGGAAATTCGCCACTTGGCTAAAAGTTTATGTACTTATATGTTAATGTTTAATATGTAATTCTCCATTTAAAAGAAAAACTTAAAACAATAAATTAAATATTAATGACAGTTGTAAAACAATAAAACGAACATTTCTGGCATAAAACCTTAATATATGTATGATACGATAAGAACAAACAATATGAGCAGCTCTTCTGCTCCAGATTCGTTTACCTTTTCATACATGGCTACGTAGAGAGAGAAGCCAAATGTGTCATTTAGCTTGATTTTATTGGACACAAGTTGGCAGACTTCTCTGGATGTAGTTGCCGAGTCGACAGGAAGGTTAATGGATCGTCCATCCAGCAGTGCAACAGAAACCAACATGGGCTTCTTTGTCTTGGTTGCCTACGAGATAACAGAGAAATGACCAATGGAAATCAATCGCACAAGTTTCCTGAAAATCCTTTACAAATGACACAGCATTTGTAAAAAACATATGAACATATACAAATTGATTATAGTGAACTTATCCATAAATATGCATCCTAGAGATTATAAATATCAAAGGAAAACAACTAAAGTGAAAGAGAGAGGTAAATGTTTTTAATTATAAAGAAAGTAAGAAATTGTTATTGTTTACATCTGGAAATGTCACATGCGCATAACACCGGAGGACACAGAGGACCATTCTTTTACTTTCCGTGGTAGAACAATTCTGTTTATCAAAATGAAACCTAGACATGTAGGTGTTCTGCATCACATCTAAATGTTAAGGTTGTCAAAGTCAAGCTAGCATAGCAAACCTATTTCCTTCTCCCTTGCTAATTGTTTTTCAAAATGAAAAAGTTTCATTGATGTTATATAGTTGTCATAGTGTTGACAATTAGTATTAAAAACAGTGCGTTCTTTTACATATCATGTGTACATTTAAGATTTAACGCAATATGTTGACAACTTGTCAGCTAAACCAATGGTAACATTGTCAGCGAGCAGCTTGTTAACCTCCAGCAAGGAGCTGAGGCGTGGGATGTGGCCTGGTTACGTCTCAACGTGTCTATATATAAATGAAAACATAAACTCCTCCCTCAATTGAATGTCAGAAGAGCAACAAACGTAAGCAGGTGAATATGATTCTACTGTACATAGCGAATGGACTGCATTTATTTAGCGCTTTGTTAATCACATAGTTCTTTCACCCCTGGAGAACATGAACACTTACACCCGTTTGCTCTTCCTGGACTTCAGTTTAACACATCAGTGAGAATCTCACGTATTCTCACTGATGCGTATTACCTTTCCTTACTTTCCCAGTAAGGAAAGGTGAGTAAATTCAAAATGTCATCCCAATTCCTCACAAACGTTTACGAGTCAACAGTGAAGAGAAACCAGAGAAACGCCGTCATGATGTGGTTTGGGAACAAAGAAAGCTCTCCATGGTGTCATTAAAATAGAGTTTACTGGTGGAACCTCTCTCCTCTCTCTACAGGATATTTATATCAGCCGGGTCACGAAGAGAGCTAAAAACATCAGAGACTGAACTCACCCACTGCACTCATTGTTCTCACTTCTGCCTTCCAGCAGATGTTGCTGACGTAGGAAAGCAAGAACTGAGGATAAAACGGCTTTTATCCCCAGACTGTCAGGCTTTCAAATTCAACGTACTTCAAGTGTTTGAAGTTTTTAATATTGCGTGACTTTCTATTCTTTTCTTTTTTTTATTTTAACTGTAATGAAGGGAAATTGTGGTCAATTTCATTGCCGAGTTTGTTTTTGAGTTTAAGAAATAAAGTTATTTCTATTTGTGTTCTTCTCACTGAGTCACAGTCACAAATAACACAGGTGCATTAACTAAGCTTTTCTGAATTGTAGGGCTTTTTACTTGGTTCACATGCAACTTTGGGACATTTTAAATACTATTTCCTAATAAATATGTGCGTTTGCACAAAATGTATTAAATTTTATTTCCAATCACCTTAATATAAAACTTGTAATATACATTAAGTTGCTGATTAACTAAAAAAATAAAAAAAGCAACTGATGCAAATGATTGACGTTTTTCTTTATGAATAAAAACAAAACTGTTTAAGGGAAATAGTCAAATATGCTCTTAGATCTCATTTTAGTCATGTAGAGAAGCAAAAATATATTGTTTAAATGTAATACACTTTTAAATCCTCCGCAAAATAAAAAAGGAAAACATATCAGTACCTGCAGCTCCAGCCAGGCTGGAGGCTCCCCTCTGGCTCCGTTTGACATGGTGCGCCGCAGCCTCTCGGCTAAGTAGGAAGGAAACCCACCAGGAGCAAAACGGATAAAACTTTGAAGGTACTGATGAGGAAAAAGACAACAGACAGTCAACAAGACATTGTTTTTCACCGGTGGTGACATTTAAAGCTGAGGTCTCTAACTTTTACAACAACAAACAAATGTTTTTCACATATTAGTTAAAACTGTCACATATACATAGCTTTTTTTTTTTAAAGGCACATGGCGCAGCTTTAAGCGGTCGGCCTACTCGTGTTGCTTACCTTTAAGAAGCGCTCACTGGGAGGAAACACGCCCAGGCAGAGGGACAGCAGGATCCACCCACGGAAGTAGCTGTTCCTGTTGTTGTTTTCATGAAGCTGTTTGCAGATCTGACAGTAAATCTCATCTCTGTGTTGGGGACACACACATTAGTTTTATCAGTTTTCCAGAAGGAGCAACTTCAGTCAGACATCCTGCGACGCTAAAGGCAAACAGCTGGAACCTCAGGTCGGGCCTGATGATGCCGTATCCCACGATGTAGTGGACTTTTTCGAGAGACGACAGGGGCCTGTCCAGGGTGGGTCCTTCTCCGATCATGACGTCACCGTCCTCGCTCACAGTCTGCAGTGTGGTGGGCTTGGACACCTCCGTCAGGTCATCGGACTGAAAGAAACGGAGACGAAACAGGAGTTAGCGCGTCCATGACGATCGTCGGATGAGACGCCTCACCTTCTGGCCTCTGGCCTCACCTCCTCCATGATGATGGAGGGCTTCCTCATGTTCGACACGGGCCGCACGTTCACGCTCCCTTTACCAGGAAGGACTTTTTTGTTTCGAGACAGCAGGTCGGTGAACGTGGATCCCTTTCTCGCCCGCGGGCTGCCTTCGGGCGCGGTGTACGACCTCAGGTTTGTAACCGTGTCAGTGGGCACCGTGGAGGGCTTCCTGTTTTTCGACAGGAGGTCTGTGAAGATCGATCCCTTTCTCTTCTGGTCCAGCTCCTCTGCGATGACAGCGGGTTCCGCCTCTTTGTTTTTCCTCAACACTCTCTGAAAACGAGCAAATCTCAAATATTTATTTGAACATTAGCCATTTTATAGCACAACCAAGTAACTATTATACCTTCAGTTGCTATATATATCAAATAGGACTTAAAAGAAATTTTATTTCATATTTTAACACCTAGAAATTGGGTCTCTGTCTCTTTAAAAAGTCCTGCTCTTTCTGAAACTCCGACTCTGAAACTTTCAGGAAGCCATCACAACATGGCTCCTCTATTAACCCTTCAACAGCGTTTTTACCAGCATTTCACTGAGAAGTAACTCCTGTAATGAGCTCAGCAGATGTGCAGTTCCACCAGGCGTTTGCTAATTGATGCTGGCTAGTCTGAAGGAGCAGAGTGGGGGAATCACAGAGGGCTGCTCTGTGAAGCAGAAGCTTGGAAACTGCAACACTGAGGATGAGTTGAGCCCCTAATAAGGTGTTGCTAGGGCAACCAAGGTGTTTTGGGTAGCTGAATGGTTGCCACGGAGACTAAAGGATTTCTCAAACATTGGTGAAAGAATCAAAGCAACACTCCAGGTATGTTTTTGAAAAAATAACAACATTGCAAAATGTTGTAAAGCTGAAAAAATACAACTTTACCTAATACTGCCTCTTTAAAAGAAGCGAAACATTTCCAAATTCTTCGCCTTCCTGTAGGGAAACGTACCTGATCCAGGCCCACCATGTGGCTCAGACGTCTATCCTGCCTGGAGATCAGGTCCTGCGGGACGTAGCGATCCCGGATGGCGTTCCCCTGCTGAAGTCTGCTCATTCTCTTCGGCTCGGGAAGATCTCCCAGAAATCTCAGAATGATCCACCACACCGTCAGCGAAGCCTGGCGAAAACGCGACAAACTTCAGCGACAGGCAAACAGGCTGAAACAAGTGAACCACGGATGTTTCAGAGCAGCACCATAACATCTCCTTCGTCCTCATGGTAGAGCAGCGGCTGCTGAAGCCTCTGCCGGATGTAGGTGGGCGTGGCCGCTCCCTGGAAGTGAATGGAGGCGAACTTGGAGAACGAGTACTGATCCAGGTCTTCGTAGTCCTCCTCGGGAAGCTCGTCTTCCGCGGGAATCTCGTCGATGTCTATCTCCTCTATTATGGTCCGTTTTCCTTCAATGTTCTGTAAAATAAACAAACAAACACAAAAAAAAAAAACACATGAATCGTGACCAAACGGATCCACCTTGGCTTGAGAAGAGAGAAACCATCGAGAGTCTGAACCTCGAATCCGACGGGAGCCTGGCCCTCCTGCCCTCCGACCACCATGTTGGGCAGGAAGCCGAAGATGTCGTCCACCATCTCCTGGTCGCTCATGTTGGCAGCCTGCGCTCTGGCCTCCGTCTCTCTCTTCTGCCTCAGCACTTCTTCCAAGTGCTTCTGTTTGGCCAAAATGGCTCGCTGTTCTTCTTCCCTCTCTTTAGCAGAGAGGTGCATCTAAAAGAACGGGAGGCACAGGATCAACAACCTGAGAGAGAAACATTCTCTTCTGTTGGATATTTATCTCTTCTGCCTGCAGAATTGGTGGCGTTGATTTAGCATTGTTTTTTTTTTTTTTGTGTTTTTACCACAGACTCAATATTAGGTCGGGCTGTTCGAATTAAAAATTTTGTTTCATCCACTCCAAAAGCAGCTTTGATGGTTGTTCAGCAACAGACTGAAACACCTAATTCTGTCCACATTTTAGCCATCTTGCTGTTGATTTGAGCCCAATTAAGTTGAAGAATTTTGAGGTCATCTTTCCTTCTACGTGTGTCTTGTGCAGCTCCTTAAGCTGCAGAGATCAACTGGAGAAATGTTCCCGGATTTCAAAACTTTGACTGACGCGGTGTTTGCAATTCCAGTCTCAAGTGCAGTGCATGAAATCAAAAAGACATTTCATTGTAATGTCATTGTCCTGCTTCTTCTTCCCTGCAAGACGACAAAGTTCGGGTTCTTAAACTTGAGCTTACGTCTCTCTTCATCTTTCCGATGCGTCTTCTTGCCAGCATGCCTCTGGTGTGCGCCTGCAGCAGGACCACTGCGTTTCTCTTGCGCTTCCACTCCTTCCTGGCCAGGTAACCTCTGACCTGCGTCTGCAGCACCAGCGCAGCGACCCGTTGCCTCTTGTAGTGGAGGTGGATGTGACGGGAGCGGGCGATAGCCTGCAGCCTCTCGAAGCCCAGCTGCACCTGAAACCAGAGCATGACTGGAGGTTTAACGGACGCTGCATGGCATCGAATACGTCGGCTATTAATGATTCATCAGAAAGCAAACCCACCACTCTGTACAGCTTCCTGCCTTTGTAGCCTCTCCAGTATTTCTGAATGACGAGGGCAGCCGACCTTTTCCTCACAAATTCTTTCCTTTAGAGGGTATGAAGCAAAGTACAACTGCAATTAGGCCCAATTAGGCCCATCACAATAAACTTTGCACAATAAACTGACCCAGTAATTATTGTGATAAACGATGATTTTGTTGCTGTGAGACATTTTCTAAGTAATACGTGTTTTTTTGGTTTTTTTTTTTTTTTTTTTTTTTTTACAAAATTCAAGTTTAACACTGGAACTGCAAAATATTATAAATATCCAAAATAAAAACACAACAATCGAAAACAATTAAAAAAAAACTGAAATAAAACTGAAACCATAAATAAAACTGATCACGACGTCTCTGTAAAACAGAAATATTAATCATCGGAGGAGAGTGCATTGAGCTCATTTTTATTTATCATGTGATTTTATTGGCTAATTGCTTATTGCGACAGACTTCAAAATAATAAAAACACACACATACACAAGAGAAAACCATCTGTGCGGATTTCTCTCATACCTGAATTTGTATCCTCTCAGGACTTTTTGGATCAGAAGAGCTTTTACATTTAACTCCTTTATTCGCTCCAGTTCCAGCGTGGTGTCATGGAAGTCCTAGGAGAAAATACAACATTTTAAATATTTGTATCCATATATATATACATATTTAAAAAATATATTTTTGTACTATTAAAATCACACATACAGCTCTGTAAAAAATGAAGAGTCCACTGCACTGAACCCCATTGAAAACCTCCTGGTTTTTCCACCAAATATTGATTTCTGAACTCTTCCTGAGTTAAACATTAGTTTTGTTGTTCCTAATGAATATGAACTTGTTTTCTTTGCATTATTTGAGGTCTGAAAGCGCTCCATCTTTTTTTATTGTTTTGACCATTTCTCATTTTCTGCAAATAAATACGAAGGTTTTGCTTGGAGTTTCAGAGACACGTTGTCAGTAGTTATATAAAAGGACAAAGTTCATTTTACTCATATACGTATAAAAAGTCAAATCAGAGAAACTGATCATTTTAAGTGGTCTCTTTATTTTTTCCATAGTTGTATTCTGGTCAACAGAGTTGCGATGTAGGGCAGAAAAGTTATGACAATTCTAAGGGCCCTTGACTACAGGGGGACCTACACAATTTTCTTTTTTTTTTTTTTTTTACAGAAATAGAAAAAATATTGAGGTTCTGTCAATTGCCACACTCAAAAAGTATTGTTACTTTCTGAGTGTGGCCAGTGAATGAAGCCATGTGACGCACTCCAAAACAGAAGTATTCTGCATCAATTAACAAACGTTTTTAAAGTGTATTGACTTAAAACGTAAAAACTGTGATTCTTAGTTTACTGAAATAACTTGTTAAACTAAACCCACGCAAACTTAAGGATTCACCTTGAGGAAAATCTTTGTGTTGCCAGTCTTCCAGTCGCCTTCTCCAGCTAGGACTCTCTTACAGATGCTCTCACAGCAAGTCTCCTGGCTTTCCTGTTTCAGCACAAACACGGTCTTGTATTAAAAGGCGAAACGGGCCGAGTGGAGAATTTCGACGTGGCCCAACTCACGATTTTGGGGTCACAGACGGAGGTCCTCAGGAGGACGCGGTAGCGGTCCAGGAACTCGCTGAAGGTGTACCGGACCGGGTAGCCGGCCTTCCGGATCTTGATGGTCTCCATCATGCCGGAGTAACGCAGCTGCCGTATGCACAGCTCTCTGTCAAACAGCTGACACAACAGATTTGTCTCACTAACGGTGAACGGGTCGGTCACCGCCGCAGCGGTCCCTCCGGGTCCAGGCTCGGCTCACCATGGGCTTCTTGAAGTCGTTGGGTTTGATGCAGCGAATGAAGTAAGGCTGACACACGGTCAGGGTCTTCATGAGGGAATCCAGGGACTGACGGAACTGACCGGACAGAGTCGGAACGCGCTTCTTGCCGTCGGCGGCTTGCTGTGAGGCCAACAGCGAAAGTCGCACATGTGAAAATGAGCTGCATGCGAAACAAGCTTTGCTACTTTTAATTGGCGTTTTTTTGTTGTTGTTTTTTTTACCCGCAGGCTGTTTTTGGGCGTGTTGATGATCAGCTTGGGGTTGATGCTCTTGACCACGGTGGAGTTGGGTGCCAGTTCGGCGTTGAAGGCCTGTTTGAGGAGCTTGTTGGTTGACGTGTCCACCAGCTGGATCAGGTCCGAACTCAGAGTATCACGGTTCTTCTCCAGAAAACCTAGAAGGTGGGACGGTAAAACGGCGGCGCAGGTTACACAGATTTAAAACATACAGATAGATTTTGTTTCTTGTATTGACCGTTTTCTGCTGTTCCAGTAATTAATAATGACAACAACATAATAATAATAAAAAAAATAAAATTGTTAAGCATTTCGATCATTTTATTTCTCGAAAAGGTTTGAAGAGACGCAAAACAAACATCCTGCATTGTAATTACACAAAGCAAGCTTTTCAGGACAAAAGAAATGGAAAAATTTTTATATTCTCCTAAGAGTCATTAAAATAAACCCAGTAGTGGTATAATTAAGTTTCTTTTGTATTTTATGAAAGTAAGTCAAAATAATTAAGAAACTGCAACAAAAAAAAAACCCTATAAAGACATGATGCACTAGTTTAAGTTCTCTTATAGCTTATCTCGACTCCTGACGATGTGTATTTCATTGTTTCGTGAACGTGCTGTTATAGAAATTTCACGTTATGCACAGAGATAAATACTTGTATTTGCTAGCATGGCTAAAAGCGGTTAGCAGATCTCTTAGGTGGTTTTCGTATCGGTGTCGGAGACGTCGCTGTTTTTCAAATTAACTTTCTGAGCAGTACCTTTCGAGTCATAGTAAACCACTCCTGCAAAGTGTTGTATCCCAAACTGGGTCTCAAAGTTGTTTTTGGGAGGGATGTAGACTTCGCCTTTAGTGTGAAACTGATTCAGTTTCTGGAGCATGGAGGCGTCTGTGCCCTGAAAAACGAGCCAAAAAACATTAAAGCCTTTTTTAGCGTTCCGCTCGGCTGCGTCCGGAGGCTTTTCGGGAGCAGCGAGGAAGGAACAGACCTTTGGGAAGTTGCTCTCCTCGTCGACAAGAGCCAACACATTCATGGGCTTGTTGGCCAGCGTGTCCAGAGTGCGCTGGTTGTCCAGGTAGTCGATGTGCTGCCAGACGATGCCCTCGCGGGCGTACTCCTCCTGCTCCAGCTTGAAGACGTGCTTGACGAAGAACTGCTGCAGCTGCTCGTTGGCGAAGTTGATGCAGAGCTGCTCGAAGCTGCCGGAGGGAAACGAACAAACGTTTTACAGGGAAACGTTTTTTAAAAACAAAATGGATAAAAATATAAATACAAATTCACACTCGAAAAGAAAACTCCACCTCAGAAAAGAGAGCTGTCAGAAGATCAATGAATAGATATACTCCTTAAATTTAATGTGTCACTCTGACATGTTTCTCTTTTTATGTCATGTTTTTATTGGTTGAGGTGCTTCCCTCAACAAGTTTTGTTGTATTTTGTTATTGTTCTCAGCTGAAATAAGTAGCGATCCATACATAAAAGCCCAGAAAGGAAATATGGACCAAAACAATCACTGTTTCCATCCTTGAATATGTTAAATCTGAAATTAATGACTGTGATGGAAATCTGTCTTTCCGATTAAATAAAAACAAACAAACAAACAAACAAAAAACATTTTGGGAAGTCCAGACATTTCTTTCCCAAATGGTGCCAGATGAGTTTCAACTGGATGCTGCAATAAGATCCTACGCTAAAGGAAGGTAAGAAACCAAAACCCTCATTTAATTTCAATTAATTTCAATAAGGCAGCAGGACTTTAGCTAGAGATCCAGCAGCAACCAAACTAAAACAGTCGAGGTAGACATTGACCTGTTGTTGTCAAAGTTCTCAAAGCCAAAGATGTCCAGCAGGCCTATCGACTGTCGAACCGTGTCCTCGTCATTGGGCGGCTTGTAAACGGCGTCATTGATTTTTGTCACCACCCAGATGAAAAGTTTGCCATATATAGCCTGGAAAGACAAACAACACAAAGAATTATCCTGGCAGCCTCTCCATTGAAGCAAATTTCTCCAGACTTTTTCCTGTAATGCAGCAGTCGGTAAAACTCATTTACATGTTCACAAGATACATTACGCAGATAATCCGTCAAGATCATGCAGGTGGAGGGACTTAACATGGAAAAACATTGTTTGTTTCTTTATTACAGCTAATATGAAGCAAAAGCAGGAAGGCTAAACTCACACGGTTCAATGATGGGAGGGAGAGCGGAAACCATTTGACAAAACATTTCCATCTCAGTTGGATTCAAGTTCTCCAGTCTGACTGGCAGGATTTGTTCAGAAAGATTCATTTAATTATTGATCCAGATACAGAATTTGGCTTTTACTCAATGTACCTGAGGAGAAATGCATCTAAAACGAACTTGGAAGAAAAATGGTGGGCCAAAATGATGCTAGCAACTGCTAAAAAAACAAAGTTTATGTATGGAAGGATTTATTAGCATTTAGAAGAAATGGACACTATTTGTCTCCAAACCAAGTATAATGAAGGATCAAAAATGATTTTTAAAAAATGTAACGATGATCTTTTTTTTTGCAAACTCATCTACTGAAATGGCCCAGTCAAAGTCCAGACCTAACTCCGAATGGACATCTGTAGCAAAACTCGAAAACTGATGACTAGATTCTCATCGTTCACTCTGACCGAGGCAGAAGCATTTCCTACAGTGTGCGACGTTTCTAAATATAAAGTTCAATACCTTTACTGTTACTTTCACAACTACCCACCGCTGTGTAGTGGGTCGATGACAGAAAACACAAATAAAAAAAAAAAAGCCCTGATGCTGCTGGTGGAGGCGGGTAGAAAAACGAGGAAGTGGCCGTTACCTTGACAAAGGCGTCCCTGCCGTCCAGAGCCTGGTCAGAGTTCAGAGGTTTGTTGACGGTGTCCCTGGCGGTGGTGACGGTGCGCTCAGTCAGACACTTCGCCAGCGCTGCAGGATCCACCTGAGGACGCCACGACACGCATTGAGAAAAGGTCTCAGCGGCGTTGGCTGAGGAAAAACGTCACCTGCCTCCAAAAGCTGGCTGGCCATGCTGAAGTGGGAGGATTTGGCGACGCTGCAGCCCTCCAGGTTTCTCGTTATGACGCCTGAAACCACGCGGAGAACTTGAGCCCGGGAGAGCGGAAAAGAGAAAAAAAAGGACTCAACGGGAAGATTTTGAGAAATGCGTCATCTCTTACTTTCAAACTCCACGTTGCCCAGGTGGAGGATGGCGGCCAGCAGCTTGGAGATCTCCCAGGAGTCGGCCTCGGTGAACGTGAGGATCTTCAGGGCCGATCGGAAGTGAGCGTACTCCTTCACGTCGTCTCGTCCTTCGCAGCTGGTGCAGTTGCCCTGGGAAAGAACACGCGTTATTCCCGACTCGAGATCCTTTTCTACGGCTTGCCTGAGGACGGATCAGAACCACACCATTGTCAAGTATTTGTACTCTGCAGCCGTTCCAAGGGAAAGAATCTTCTTCTGGTCCGCAGTCATGCCCATCAGCATGTAGTAAAAGATGTGGTAGTTCCTTTCCTCGGGTGCCTGTTGGTGAACCAGAACGCTCTTTAGCCCAACACAAACCGACTCAAACCTCCTCGTCACACCAGGAGACCCCCACCCACCTGACGACACACTCTGGACTTCTCCAGCAGGTACTGCTCCACCCGGGCCCCCTCGATGGCCCCGCCCTTGGTGAAGTTGATGTCGATGTACTTCCCGAATCGGCTGGAGTTGTCATTGCGAACTGTTTTGGCGTTCCCGAAGGCTGAGAGGAGAAAAAAAATAAAGATAAAAAATTCAAATCGGATAAGAAGAGCGAGGACGGGCCTGCGTTAGAGGCATTTTTTCCGTCGTTCCCCCCACTGACCTTCCAGAATGGGGTTGGCCTCCAGGATCTGCTGTTCGATCCACGAGTGCTGGCCGCTGACCGCAGCCAAGAACTGCAGCATCAGCTTGGTGCTCTCGGTTTTTCCCGCTCCGGACTCTCCGCTGGTTGGAGAGGTGTCAGGAATTTAATTAGTTTGATATTTCAGATCAAACTAATTTCAATTAGGCCTGTCAACGTTGATGCGTGTGACTAATATAAAGGGTTTAACGCCTTAATATCACATAATACAGATTAATCAAATTACCTATTTTGACCCAAAAGCTCCTCTTTTTGTGCTAGTTGTGCTAGTAGCAAATTCTTTCAAAATGTCTTGTTGAAAGCAAAATACCATTTTCCCACCAATATTAAGGAATTATTGATCTAAAGCATGCTTCTATGCTTTGCTTTAAAGACACTTGTAAGTCAGTTTTGTCCTGTTTGCACTAGAAACTAAACCAAAAGTACTTTTGGTGGTTTTGCAGTCTACACTTTAATTACGTTAAAAAGAACAATTTTGTAATAAACAGGTCATATTAAAAAAATGCCACAAAAAAAATAAAAAAAAGTGTCAAAATGAGAAACTAAAGGCACGCTTTCAACTTTATCAATGGTTCTGTCATGTGAAGGATTTTACACGGTAGCAACTTCTGGAATTACAAAAATAAAATTCCGGTTTAGCGTTTCCTGGAGCCCACCTGATGACGCAGCACTGGTTCTTCTTGTTGCGTCTCATGTTGAAAAAGCAGGTGTCTGCGATGGCGAACACATGGGGGGGCAGCTCGCCCAGACGCCTGTCTGTGTACATGTGCACCTGCTCTGTGGTGTAGATGGGCAGCAGCTGATATGGGTTCACTGCCACCAGAATGGAGCCTGTGTACGTCTGAAAACAGAGCGAGAGAGAGAGAGATGTTTGCCGTTACACACAGTTTTGTGAGCGTGTTTTGTGTTTCCATGAACATAAAGGCGTCACAGTGGAGGAAAAGCAGACAGATGACCGGCTTCGGTCACGGCCGCAGCGCTTCAGGCGCGTCGACCGCCGGGTGTAAACATCTGCGTTTGACTCAGAGACGCCCGTAAACACTGACGGCCGTCAGTGGAAGACGGCGAAGCGTCTGGATGTAAATAAATATCCAGCAACATTTCAAAGTGTTCTGTGTTAGGAAAGAAAAGGGAACGTTTGTTTCAGATTTAATGTCTAAAAACTGTCGCAAAACGACTGTGTAACATGATTTTTTTTTTAATTTAAATTTAATTTTCTAGTGGACTTTTAAGATTTGAATGATTTCTCAGTTTCCTTTAGCTCTGCGAAGGTTCGGCGATGCACCAATCCGATATTAACGTGCGTCAGTCCTGATACTGAAACAACATTCTACATCGGGTATCGGTGACAGTAGGCAATCCAAAAGAGCAGATCTATACAGTCTAATTCTATGCTTTGTGCTCTTAGAGATGTAATGTTTTATCTTATTTTACATCGTTTAGAATTCCTAATTACACTTTCTGGACCATTTGAAAGAAGGTTTCCTGCAGTTTATTTTTTTACACCAACGTGGTCAACCTTTTGTTTTTGTCAGATTCTTTGTTTCCCATTGACTGTTCTACTCCTAATTGCACTGACTGAACAAATTAAAGCAGTTTTGACAGGTTTGGCCAAGCTTGTGAAGCTGTTGGTGTATTTAAAAGTGTTGGTTGTCAAATAAATGTGAAACTGTACATTTAAAGAAACAGAGTCAATTCAGCACCGTTTTCCTGCATCGTATCGTATCGGCCGATACTAAAACTCAGATATCGGTATCAGAAGTAAAAAAGCAGAACAAGTGCATCCATGAAACATTATTCACACTCCAAATATTATCTTTTCCTACATATTAGGAAAAATATGTAATTAATGAGTAATTTATAGTCTTGAACAGAGTGGTAAATCTGTGTTTATTATTCAGCGTTGGCATCTCAAGGTTTCTCATATCTCAGTGACTGATTTATTGCTGCTCTTTTTCTGATCCTAACTATTTTCTGTCAAGGAACCAAAGCAGCGACTACGGTTTCATCATTCACTTACATTACTGCACTAAAGTCTTCAATCATCCGTCATGTTTTTATCATTTTCTGTTGATGAGCCACACCTCCATATATTCCTATAATGTGACATTAGTCAGAATCTCTATCCACCTTGTGAGGGTTCTTGATTTTATTTTCCCTTTTGACTCATTTTCAGCCAAATACTTGACTTTTGTCAGCGCGTCTCAGTTTAAGCTTCAACTTTGACCTGTGAAGCCCTCCAGGAACTCCAGGAAAGAACCAGCACTGTGTGGCATGCAGCAGACAGATGCGGCTTTGTGATCTTAGGATTTTACCTCCACCTATGGTTGGAACTAGATAATTACACATGCTGCATAAAAAGACACTTTTTTGCTGTATCGCATTAAACGTCTGATTTGTTTTTCAGCTCAGCTGGGATTATTATAATTTTCTAAAAGCCAGAATAATAAGAAATGTCTTTAAACCCAATAATGTAGAAGCTCACAGATAATCCCTCAGTCTTTGGTAGCATTCACTTTGAACTGTATCCCCCGATCGTGTACATTTTTTTATTTTTCTTCTAAGCCCACTTTAAAAAAAAAGAAGTTATTATGATTAAAATTAATCACTTGAGTCACCAGAGTAAATGTCAAGCATTAAAGCTGCAGTATGCAACTCTTGTAATTAATTCAATTAAAAATCTAACCCAGCTTTTTTCCCGTTTCCTTTCCCTTCTTTTGGTTTCGTTCCAGAGACGTTTCAGACCCAAAAACGTTCTGTGTCTGTAGAATACAGAACCTGTCTCTTTCCTGAGCAGCATGACAAGCTGCAGGCTGGTTATGGTTATATGTGTTTGTTTGAACAGATGGAAATGGGGCCTGAAGGCGTTTGAAAGTGGTCACCCAAAGACGATTTTGTTTTTTTTTCTTTGCCATGATTAGGTGTGCTTTGGAAAACAACCACAGCTGTGCCTCCCAGTAACTACAGTGTTGTGAAATAACCCATCCTAGGCTTTCCCAAACTGCAATCGGTCATTTTCAAACATGTAAAGTGGATATGTATTGTTTCTAGCTGAACATACAGTTTCAGTGCCTGCTTAATGCACATTTAATAAATTAGCATTGTTTGCTGATTGGTCTGATGTAGCATTCTAATCTTAAATATCCTGTTTCCATCAGAAAAAAATGTATATTTTTAACTGAAATAGAGGCCTGAAAAACAGCAGTCTGTTTTAATCAATATACAGATATAAAAAGCGTCTCAGCAGCTGAGTAATTAAAATAAACCCTGACATGAATAGAGTCCCGGGGTTTACGACTCTCCACGCGCAGCTGACGCAGAAAACGCGTAAATCGTTTTATCTGACGACACCGCCTTGCTGGTCTCCATGGAGACGAACAGCTCCGTGATAAAATCCGGGGGTCAAAGTCTAACGCGGAGCGGAGTCCAGTAAGCGTTTCCAGCGGCCGGTTATGGGCGTCGTAAAACCTGGGTGGACTCCCGCGAACAGAAACTTACATAGATGATTCCCTCTTTATGGCGGACCAGCAGGTTCCTGAGCAGCCCGGCCTCGTTCAGGTCGCCCAGCATTATCATGTCGTCCACTCCTTTCACCGCGCTGGGGTGCATGGGCCGGATGCTGCCCTGCGTCTTCTTGTTCATCTTGTGCTCCTGCATCCAAACCGCCGTTAATTAACCCAGAGAGGGACAAAACGCGGGTGGGAGTGAGGCGAACAGTTTTTACAGGTGGTGCTACCTTTCCTTCATCGTCGACGAGCTGAAGCTGCCCGGTGTCGGTGACTGTGACCTCGGCCCCGATAGGGACTCCACCGCCGGAGTCCACCCAAACGAAATCCCCCTGATTGGACAAACGACCAAGAGTTTTACACTGGAGATGACCTTTCGTTGATGCGTTTGAGGTTTATACAAATGTGCAGGAAGAAGTACAATTCAACGGTCGTACCTTACTTAAATGCAGCATGGCAGCAATTTAGTAAGTCTGAAATGGAAAATAAATACTTTGTCAGGCAGAGGCGCTGAGGAACCGATGCAGGCTCAAGAGGAACAGTTCTGTTTATTTAATTTTTTAAATTCAGGAAGTTAAAGCACTATTACTCAACACTTATCAGTTTGCGGTGTATTATGGTTATTGGTATTATGGTCAGAAAAATATTCAGAAAAGTTAACATTTCTGAATATATCTAAAGTGAAGAGAGAACATTTGTTATATATATATATATATATATATATATATATATATATATATATATATTATATATATATATATCAAAGTACATTTCCACAAAACACACTTCTCAAAATGTCTTTTTTTTGGCTGAAATGTTCTCTCTTTTTATCCCATCTACAGTGGGATTCTCCATCGGTTTCATAAGTTTCATCTTACATAATCCTGAACGAAAACATTTTTTTTTAGAATAAGACGCCAGTAAAACATCACATCAAATTTAAAGTGGTATTTTTCTAATGAGATATTTTCCAACACCGACTCTGAGCTCTTACCTGACAACAGGTGTCCCGGTGGTCCAGGGCCCTCCTCACAGCTCAGGGATCTTTTTCTTGAATGGCTCCCAAGCAGGAACTTTCCCAGCATTGTCTCATTTTATGGCTCTTTGACTTTGATCCTACAGTTGCCAGCAGCTACAAAATGGGCATCTGCTTTGTTTGTTTTTTGTTGTTTGTTTTTGTTTTTAATTATTATTATTATCAAAAAGGAATAATGTGTTTTGTTTCAAAAATCAACAACTGAAGAGAATTTATGTTGGTGAAAAAAAAAAAAAGCTAAAAGAAATTTGATGTGTGACATTACAGTCACTTATCTTTATGTGGCACAATAAAGATAAGGGAGATATTTTAATGGTTGTACAATAAATGTGCTCCGACTCCCCTGTTAAACCAGAAGCTCCACAAGATGGAGTCATAGAAAGTGCTGGAAGGAAGAAGGCAATCCCCATAATGCCTGGTCCATTATCACAGTTGTTCTGGGTTAAACACTGATAAATGTGTTATGATTTTTTTTTTAAAAAGTTTTATAACTATAAAGGGTAATGACACTGAAGAGATAACCAGCTCTTCAGTGCTAATTGAATCTGCTTCCTTCAGGTGTGGTCCTGTTTCACCAGGGAGGTGATTTGTTTAACAACATGGCAAAGAAAGGTTGACCCTGGTGAAATATCTGCTGAGACCAATCACAGCCATGAGAATCAATAATTAAACAGGACACACTGGCATCTATAAAGATGCTTCCAGTAGTCTTGTTTTTGTCTTCTAATGCGACGGCTGGAATAAGGAACAGGTTGGTGTTTTAAAGGGACACAATGGTGTCCGAGTCAGTTTGAATAACTCTCCGTGATGAATTCTGCCAGAGATGTTGAGGCTTGACTTTTTTATGTAATGCTTGAATTTTTTTGTGTAATTGGTAGCATTACCATTAGACCACATGACTTGGCCCCAACACGCAGTTTGTCCTTCCAGAAGCTTCCTGCCATAGTTTGCTATGAGGTTCCCAGGCTGTTCCACCAACAAAACGTCCTATGAGAGTTTAGTCAGATGTTTCTGCTCAAAATCTAAATTTCATGGGTGATGTCATGAACTGTTACTTCAACTCATTTATGCATGTTCTTTCCTCATGTCAAACAATCCCTCTCACATAAAAACATGATCAGGCTCTCCCAGCCCACTCACACTACACAGTTGAGATTGTGTTAAGGCTGAAACGATTGATCAGATTAATCGATTATCAACAACAGTGAACTATTTAGCAACCGATTGTCAACTGGGGTATAAAGACTCAAAACAAGGGGTTTGCTAAAAAAACAATTACAGTAATTACACCGTATATATATATATATATCAACTACAAATGACAGCATTTACTAAAGGTGTGCAGTTTTTGCATTAAAAAAAAGGAATTGATTTGTTAATTTGGATTTTTTTTCATATGCATTTTAAATTTTGTATTTAAAAGGCCTGAGTGGTTAAATAAAACAGAATGTGCTAATTTTATTAATCCGATTAATAATCAGATTAACGATTACTAAACTAACAGTTTGTTGCAGGTCTAGATTGTGTTCTTCAAAATGTCTGTCCATGAATGGAGCCGGCTGCAGGAAGTCCACTGTCCTCTTCCTGTTGGCTTTGCTTCCCCAAGATGTCAGAAAAGGAATCCACGTCCTTGAGGTAAGCCTCCATTTAACTAAAACATTTAAAAATTATTGATCCAGACATACAAAGAAAACATGAATTGTTCTGACAGGTGACAAGTACTACCTAAAGTGAGTTGAATTGATTCCACAGAAAAGTAGCTTTAAGTATCTTTACTATAATTACACAGACAAAAACAATGTACAATGACTAGATATTTTCAAGCCTGCTTCATACTGCAACTCTGCAACGGTTACACTCTGCAGCAATGAAGCGGCGTAACACACACGCACAACAAACTGTTTCATTGAGTACAAAAACTTGAAAAGAACCAAGTCAATGAAAAACCAAAAGCACATTTACAGTGATTTACATGAAGTCAGTCTGCCGTTGTGCGAGCACAAGGCGAGTTAGTCTCTCTTCTTCTTCTGTTTCAAACACTGCACCGTCTCAGACCAAATTAACGCCATCTCTAAACGGTGGGACATCTATTCATCTTAAAGTGGATTAAAGATGGCAGTTCAACGTTTTTCGCATTCTCACTTTCAAAACTAAGGACATTCTTTGAGGATTTTTTTTAACTATAAAAAATCTTTTAAACATGCCACATTAAGGTTTTTAACCCACACAAGTATTATTTTGATTTGTAAATTACAACTAAACATGGGGCTGATAAAAAATGTTTAAAAAAAGGGTAAATGTTTTACCATCGAATGAAATATATGTATTTATAGGTATATATATATATATGTATATATATATATACATAGACACATATATATATATATATATATATAAATATTAGCCATAAGAAAAAAAAATGTAGTGATTTGAAATGTGGGACAGCTTACACATTTCTACGTCCAATTTTCCTACACTAACAAAATGAAGGCACAGACTGAGCACAGCCAAGATTAGTCTGAATAAACTGTTGGCTAAAAGTAAAATCTGAGGAGATGAACTCAAGATTCACTGCATCTGCATGCCAATTATCACAGATACACAGGAAGCCACCTTTGAACTGTCCTAATGGAGGAGGCAGAAACTAATAATAAAACGAGCCTCGAGAGTCTTTAAAGTAAATCCGTTTAGGGTTTTGTTTTGTTTTTGTTTGTCCCCACTAACTAATCCTAGATTGCTTCACACTCGGTATGGTCACTGTGTCTTTAAGAGAACGCTGTCCGGGTCAGCTTCTCCGATCGCCGAAGCCTCCCCGGTTGGCTTCTCTCTGCCTCTCCAACCACAGGCAGTTAAGGAAGGGCGCGTGCGATTGTATGCAGCAAATCATAGCACCAGAATTCAGAACGGCTCCTTTGCCCCACCTCCTTCCCTCCTTGGAAACGGGGCGGCGGTCGTCAAGGGACGAGCGACTCAATCTCATGCCCGTTCTTTGCGCTTCAGTTTGGACGATTTCTTGACGGTGCCGTTCTTGTTGAGCAGCTTCAGAACTTTCTCCTTGTGGTCGAGAACCTTCATCATGGTGTCTCTGGCCTCCGTTACTTGGTCCATCACCAGCTTACAGCGCTGCATGTTGCCCTGGGGATGCAAAAATTTGATTTACAGTTTACCTAAAGTGATTCGTTTTGGCTGCTGAAACATGTTTAGTAGTGAGATGCTATTTTAGGCTTGGATAACTTTGCCAATATTCTTAATCCTTTTAGCATAACTTGCATACAACAATAGTCTTTTCCAGTGTCCAATCACTTTAATTTTTTGAAGCAAAAATGAGCCCCCAGTGGGCCTAGATCAATTTTGTTGCTGTTTGCAGATGTTGCTTGTGCAGAAAGACAACAAACTTTTCGGCTTTATACTTTTGCATGTCCAAAAAAAACAAGCTCTGTAATGATATAGCAAAAGTAAAAAAAAAAAAAAAACTCTAATTTGTACTCTTCAACCTAATACAAACACTAAAATAAGGGGTGTGGCAGGATTTTATGTTCCACAAAATCAGTTTTTCATGGTGTAATTCAGGCAGCTGGATAAACAGTGGAAGTTAGAGGGGCTTTACTTCCTAGCAGGATCTACATGTCTGAACAAGTCGGAGTGAAACATCCAAATGTGTCTGGAAACAGAGTCCTAAATGTGACAGCTTAATTAAAAAAAGCATTTAAAAAATGTGTTGTGCTCTCAAAAGCCAAAAACGATTCCAAACACAGTAACTGTTTAACTTGGCAACTGATAGTCTATAAATCCTGACGACTAACAAACTCAATAAGAAATACCCCAAAGCATAAAATACCTAAGCTGACATGTCCTGTTCTTGCACAATATGACCATAAATAGAATTTTAAATGAAAATATCTCCAAGCTGTTTGTAGTACCTGAATGAGCTCGTTGATTCGGTGCAGGTCATCGTCAGAGCCTGCTCTCTTCTTTGGAATAAGGCCCTCTTGGAGGGTGGAGAGACGGCTGTACACATCGTGCTCCAAACTTGACTACAGACACAGAGAAACAAAAATCTAATTTAAAGACCCTTTACTTGCTTCCCCAATTATGAGATTTGGCACAATTCTAAGTAGTAGTAATAATGAAAGAGTTTTGAAATGGTACCTATAACTATAACATCTGGTAAAAACAATTTTATTGCTCGCATAAAATGACTACAGCCCCCCCACCTAATTTTCTAACTCTAAAATTAAAGTTAATGTAGATGCACTTTATGAACAACTTGATGAACAAATGTTAACACGTGGCGGTCACTCACCAGCTGCCTGAGTTGTGCAGCACACAGGTGAATCTTCCAGCCTTGTGCCCTGCATGCCACTCCTCTCTGATTGGCCATATCCTGCAAGCTGCACTTTTTCTCCTCTGAGGTGGAAAAAATACCGTCAGTCTGAATTGGTTTCATTAAACTACATTAAAACAGCTCAATCAGTTTTACATTTTAATTCCTTCTTAAAATGATCATAAAAATGACGTATTCCAGAAAAAAAAATAAAAAGAAAGAAAAAGAAACTGACAATGTACTTTGTAAACACGTTTGTATCGTGTTATTTTAATAAATATGATTCCGATATTATAACTAAGCAGCTCAAGTATTCTTAGGTTGGGCACAGGACTCACCTTTGACCCTGATGTCGCTGTATCTCTGGAAGTGGTGGTAGGCAGCCTTCCAGGGGTTACGGTAGTGCCGCAGCAGTGTGATGGGAGGACGAGGTCTGACTGGCACATACCGAACTCCTTCTTCATCTGCAAGAGAAAATTACTTTTTAAAATTTCTAACCGATCAAACACAAAATGATTAATCGGGATGAATTGATAACTGAAATAATTGTCAGCTAATGTAGTAATCGATTAGCTTTTAATTGGAGTATACAAATGGAAAAAAGGCAATTTTTTGACAAAACAACACCCTCAGAGCAATAATTATGGAACCACTGTACAAATATTGCAAGCTATGCATTTATGATAGTAAAAAACTTGTCTAATTAAGTTCTACTTCAAATAGCGTAGTTTTAGTTTCACCCTGTTCAAATTGAGTTTTTTGGGGAATCCAGTTAATCTGTTAATCCAAAAACTGGTTAATCTAAAAATTAAACAGCTCAGCCATTCGCTGCGTTAACTTTCAATCAAGCAGATGCATTCTTTGCTACAAATGATCATGCGCTCAGGAAAGAAATGCTGCGTTGTTGCATTTTAGACAATGAAATATTTTATTACAAAAAAAAAAAAAAAATTTATTTGCGTCTTTTAATGCATTTATAATATTGTATGTCGCCCTCTAGGGGACATGGGGAAAGATTTTTCTTTTGGATTCCCTTGCAATATGCTAACTGCAGTATTTGCTGATCTACCTTGTATACAAATCAGCAAAACGCTGATTGAAAATAGATTTATTCACTGCATGTTTATGTCTGTCTGTTAAGGTTGAGATGGATCTGCACATAAAAACATCCCTTTAAACCTTTCAGACCATCAATACAAAAGAGACACAATCAAAACTGTCAGATGACTTTATTACCCCACGATCATAAACCAGAAACAGTCCAAATAGTTTGGATGTATTTTTTATTTCTTTTCTTCTTATGGAAAATTTCTGTTTATATCATAGGTTTGTGGTGCTTTTCTGTCCTTAAGAAAAAGATATAAAACTTTAGATATTTCCCAATGAAAACCTTATATAATAGCAGAAAGTATGATGGCAAGGCCTGCAGTATTCAATTATGCCTCATGAACTAATGAGCACATTATTGCGAGAATGCAAAACCTTTTATGAGGTAACATAATCCCCATATCTCCTGGAAGGCTTTGTAATATTTCATTAAGGCTTAAATTAAAAAAAAAATAAAAAAATCTTAATTTTTAAAAATCTAATTAATCAATAGAATAACTGATTACTAAAACAATGTTTAGTTGCAGCCCTATGTTCAGAGTGATTTTATCAGTGGTTGTTAAAGCGTACCAACGTATTCTCTGGGAGGGGATTCCCGCCTCTCCGCCCTGCCGCTGATGGGCCTGCCGGGGGCCTTCTCTTCGTCGGTGCTGTTGGTTTCCACCATCTCGCTCTCCTCTGTGGAGATGACGTGCTGCTGCTTGCGGGGCTTCTTCCTGGGCGAGGCCCCAGGGACCAGCTCGGCTGGAGCCGGAGGGTTCAGCGTGTTGGCCTGGGTGGAGCCGGCCGGGGCTGAGGACAAATTCACATTGGGATCTACAGGGATGCGACATGCTTGCGTGTGAATCCACGTTTCTGACAGACTCTGATAACTGGAGGAAGAAGACTTTTCCTACCGGGCTGCGAGGTGTCCATCGGTTCCACCTCCTGCTTGATCTTAACGTCCGGGCAGGTGGAGCTGGCGGCGCATGCCGCCGTGCTACTGGCAGCGGGCTGAGTGGGGGAGGCCACGGTGTTTGCCATCGACGCCGGAACAGGGGGGGTCACGGCCATGGCCACCGGCAGGGAGAGAACGGTGGAGGGTTGGGAGGGAGGAACGGGTCCTGGGGTCGCCAGCATGGTGGGCATGGCCTGGGTCAGGTGCTGGGGGTTGGAGGCCTGCTGCTCCCCTCCTTGGGCCGGCAGAGCTTCGACTGCAGCCATGACTGGAGGGGCCACGGCCATGTGGACCTCTGCTTTGGGTTTCACACTAACGACAGGACAGAAGAGTCAACTGATAGAAATCGTTTCAGGACAACGATGAGGCGACCAACGCAAAAGAAGCTCACCCCGCGGGCCGGGGAGATCCTGCTCCTCTCACGCCGCCATCGATTCTGCCACTGTTGGATTCACTGGCCTGGGTGGGGATTAGGGTCTTACGAACACATCTGCAAAACCCAAACAGAAAAAAACAAAGTCCGCTTTGAAGGTCAACATTTAAAAAAGAAAAAAAACTCCTGCTGGGAACTGCGACCCGATGCAAGTCCTCACCCTTCAGTTGCAGGTTTCTTTCGCAGGATGCTGGGTCGAGGGGAGGAACCCGGGGTGGGAGCTCCGCCCACTCCTGCTCCCTGTGCGTGGGCCTGCACCATGGTAGCTACAGGCTGGGTGGCTCCAAACGTGGTGCTGATGGGACTCGCTACAAAACCGTCAGCCAGAACAACACCTGAAATCAATAAATACAGATGAATATAGAAATGGAGTATTACAGAGATATAGACATTTTGAGATAGATTGCTATATAAAGAGATAGCAATATATAGATAGATAGATAGATAGATAGATAGATAGATAGATAGATAGATAGATAGATAGATAGATACAGAGAATAGAATAAGATGGCATTCTACATCTATGGTTATCTGTCTCTATATATCCATCTATATGTCTCTACATTGAGAGTTGAATAGATATAAATATATAAAGACAGACAGATACAGACTGACAGATAAATATAGACATAGATATAGAGATATAGAATGAGATTTTAATACTATCATGTGGATTTTCATGTGTCACAGCAGCAAAGAACCAAATTGCAAATTGCAATAAACAACTCTTATTGAAAAACATTTTAGAACACATCTAGGAGCTATACACCATGAAATCAGTGACACATCCATCACCAATAAGCCCCAGTTCTGTTAAAAACTAATCACGATGATTCCCAATGAGGCAGAATCAGATGAACAGTCTACCTGGCTTGGCTTCAGTCTGCGGCTGCTGTTGCGGCTGTTGCTGCTGCTGTGTGACGATCGGTGCTGGCTGAACCCCCTGTGTTGTGATCGACGCAGGTGTGTGCAGACCCTGAACCCCGATCTGCGCGGGCTGGATGCCCTGCGCGGCGATCGGTGCGGACTGGATGCCCTGGGTGCTGATCTGTGCCGACGGGAGGCCGAGTCGATCCACCGCCATCAGCTGCATGTGGTTGAGGTGAACGGTGGTGGCCACGCCCACTCCGGCCTGAGCAGGCAGGGCTGAACTTGGAGCTTGAGGGGTAACTTCAGGAAGGAAAGAAAGAAATGTGTTGCCTCATATTTTTACAAAGCAGAAATTCAACACTTTATAAATGATGAATTGTTCAATTTCTGTCACATCGAAACTACCAACTTCAAAGAATTTTAAGTAATTTAAATGCACCTTCCACCAGGACGCAAGACACAACTAAAGGTACACATCATATTTACACATACAGACTTAGTTAAAGTTCGGACCTAAATTTGAGTCTGTGCTATATTGGAGAAAAAAAAAAAAAAAGCTGAAACTTCAGATGTACAAACTGCAGAGCAGAGAGTGGTTCTACAAACTATCAGATAATCTGTGTGTACAGGCAACTTTGCACATGGTAATTAGTAAAAAAGTAAAACTTACTTTTACTAATTACCATTTACTAGTCTCTCACAAAAAACTAAGTAAATAAAATGCACTGAAGTTGGTGATTGGGATGTGCATCTTTAAATGAAAAACAGAAAACCCACCCGAGTAAAAGTAAAACACCACGGCTCAGCTGGACTCACCTGGATACTGGCGGATGGTGGACACTGGGCTGCTGATGGGTGTGTATGTGTGTGTCAGAGGGTATGATGAAGAGTACGCTGGGAGGAAATACTGGAGTTGTACTGGGACAGAAGGTCTGTAGACAAAGAAAAAAACAAAAAAACATCTTGAAAAGCCAAGATAATTTGTTACACTCAGTGTCCTGATCCCATGTTTCGGATTACAACTATTCTACTGCTAAACTTTCACAGGATGCTTTGTAGTCAATTTTTTTAAAATTATGACATTAACATATAAAAACAACAAAATAAAAACGTTACCATCCACTTAAGAGTTAAAACATAACTCAAACCAAACGCTTTCATTCTCACCTGTTGTCACTTCTGGTTTCCATGGTGACAGGGTTGGGAGAGGACCTGTGGCCTGGGATGGGGATGAGGTTAGTCCTCTCTCCAGGATATTCAGCCTGGACACGGGATGAAGAGTGGGCGATCGGCTGTGGGACCACTTTAGCTGTTAAAGGCACAGGATGGTTACTGCAGGGCGCCACGCCGACCAGTCAGGATCAAGAAACAATATTCAAAATGAAGGCCGACAAAAAACCCCCAAAACAAAACAAAAAAAAAAAACAACACAACAAAACACAGAACAGACTTACCGACGGGGATAGTGGACGTCGTCGCTGCTGTAGCGTGACAGGAGTGGGACGGCATCGTCACGGTGACGATAGTGCTACTGGTCATTTGGGTGTGAGGTACAGAACCTAAGCGTTTGGGAAACAGAAATGATTTTAGTGTGCTGCTATTAATTAAAGTTACACCAAAGTTTACCTTCTGTGAGCCTCTGAGAAAGGCTCCACTTCAGTACCTATCGTGGTCGTCGATGGCACAGTGTTGGTGGCGACTATCGGTGCCACAGTAGCTGCGGCAACAGGAGTCACAGTGCTGAAGATGGGCTTCTGGTTGAAACAGGACACATAGATTTCCTCTATAGTCATTTGTGTTAACGCTACTTTCACCATGTGAATGTGGTAAAGCACCAACCTGTGCCATAGTGTGTGGCGTCTGGGCCTTCTGGGCCCCCATGGCGGGGTGCGACGGCAGAGTGATCCGTGTGGCCGAGTCCCGGGACGTCTGAGGCCTCGGGATGCCGACGGTGGCGGGAGGGGCGTGGATGGTCAACGCCGGACGCCTGCAATGGGAAAATGCTCACATCACCATGTTCCTCACTGCAGCAATTTATGAAGACTTTATCTGCAGCAAAAGCAGCAAATATAGATCCATATCTAGACGCCATAATGGAGTGAAGGACATTGAGTGCAGCTCTCAATTGGCCGGACAATATTCTTCATTTTGGGAGATCAGCTGATATTTACAAAACCAATCAAAGGCTGAAAATCACCCACTGTCTCCTTTTGCTTTGTTGCAGGAGAGGGCTAAGAAAAGATTTTAAAACAAGGCAAAATTAAAGGCTAAAGAAATTGTTGTCCAAACTACTAATTTAGAAAATAAAAAAAAAGTAAGAAAGAAAGACTATGACGTTTTCATGTTATCATTTACATACAGCTTTTTCTTTCCCGTTTTACGGTAACTGTACATAAAACAAAAACATTTAATCTATATTTAAAATACATTCATTTGTGTATGACATACCCATGCGTCACTTCAGAGTGAGTGACTGTTGGACTGATCACTGGAGACTGAGTCCTTGCAGCTGAGATGGGTGCCACCACAGTTGGGAGAACAGGTGTGGATGTTGTTACAGCGGGGCGGGACTGCACAGCACACAGCAGAGAAGGAAGGTGGAACACAGAGTGGCTTGTTATCGGACCGTTTTGTTTCTGTCCTTCTCCGTCTGAGCTGTTGAACTCACCTGGATGGTCTGATGGATGATGTGCTGCACGGTGGGCTGACCAGGGCTGGCGCTGGCTCCGGTGGCTGGCCGCAGGACCGTTTTGGAGCTGGACATGACAGCTGCTGCTGCCGCCCCTGCAGGGAGCACAACAACACGTTTTAATGGAGTGTTGCGGAAAAGTATTTGCACCAACAAGATATCTTGATTGCTTTTGTTTTGTCGCACCTAAATGTTCCAAATATTTTTTTTTAATACATCAGACAGAAACAGCAAATGCAATTTAATAAAAGACTGCATTTTGTACTTTGCTAGATCTAAAATGTTTAAGTGTATTTAAGAAATCCGTTGGAAGAACAACAGCTAACCGTCTTTAGGACACAATAAGAACCGTACCTCGAGGTAAATGGGATGGGTAGGGCTGAGGAGGGACCGTGGGGGTCCTGATGATGTGAATGTTGGCTGGCATTAGGTGGTGCAGGTTGCTGGAGTGACCCTATAACAACATGGGAGCAGAACAGACTAATAATCAGCCAGATAACGTCAACATCTGTAAGAGGCTAATGTACAGAGCCTGTGCACACCTGCTGACCGCTGATGGTTGCCACGGGGATGGGTGGGGTGGTGGGCATGGTGCTCTCTATGGTGACAGTGATGTGACTTGCCACCTTAGGTATGTGAGCCTGGTTGCTGGCGGGAGCCGGGGCGATCAGACGACTTGGAATGGGCGGCTTATGGACCGCCTGAGGGAAACCAGAGAGTTGGTCAATTTAACAAAACTGTGAGCTTCTGAAAAGCAGGACAGATCTGATTTGTTAACATTAAATGCATGTTTCCCATACAACAGTGGGGGAGTTTGTTTTATGCCTGAAGCTAAAAAGATATGGAAACTGTTTTAGCTACAAGTATGAACATAAGTACAGGTAATGTGACAGATTACAGCAACTAATAGATCTTATTTAAGTGGTGCACCGATTCCTTAATTTTAGGTGATCAGCTAATACATGTGAAACTGACAAAACTTCCTGAAACTGACAAACCAATAACCAATAAAACATTGATTATAGTTTTATTGGGATTTTATGTGGTAGAGCAACATAAACAAGTGTATTTGTTGACGTAAAAGGAAAAGGTTCTATTATTTAACTGAATAAGAAAACAAACAGTGTGGCCTACACTTGTATCCACTCATCTCAACAAAACTCAGTGCAACCGATTGCCTTTGAAGTGACCCAATATATAAATAGACCAGTGTGTAATTTAATCCACACAATTTAATATCTGGACATCATCCTGAGAATACCACCCACAGAAAAATAAAGCAGTGGCAGCATCATGCTGCAGGAATGCTTTTCAGCAACAGCTGAACGGCAGCTGTAGTTGCTGCAGTTAGAAATTGTAGAAAAAGTGAGGCTTCCACACAAACACATTCAAATCAGGTGCAACTTTGCGTTGGTCTCGGAGATAAAATCAGAGTACAACACTTGTGCAAGTCAGTCCACAAAAACCAAACGCAAAAAACCCCCCACAGTTTCCAATTAAAGCTAAACATCAATGAAAAAATAAAAAAAGATAACCGGGACAAACAAAAGACATTCACCTTCAATTGGCCGTCGGTGAGGACTGCAGGCTGGCCCTGTGGGATGTGGACAGCGGGTGCAGGTAAGGTGACAGGCGTCCCAGGCTGGATGGACACGGTCTGGGGGGCAGCTTGCGGCTGCCCGTGTATCTGAACCTGTGGGTATGGCCGGACCACCATGGTCTCCTGCTTCTCGTCTCTGAAAGCTAAGGTTGCCCCACCTCCTGTGGCGGGAGGGTGGTCCTGCTGACCATGATCGCCTTCACGACTGCCGTCCCCGTCTCCCACAGCTCCTGTTAGAGACAGGATTCAGCATTTCAATGGATTTATTGAACTCAAGCTAAGCACACTGTGTTGATGAGGATGATGCGTTACCTGGAGGGTTGGATGGCTGGTTGACAGGCACCAGGTTTGCAGGAGCAGGGATCTGAGCGGCACCGCCGCTGACCGCAGGCAGCCCGTGTCGGGGGAACTGTTGAGAGCTCATCCGACCTTCTTCTGACCTAAAAAAAAACCCCCAACAAAACACCCCCCCCCCACAAGTTTAGAACCACACATTGTTGAACAAAAGTCAAATCGAAAATAAAAATGCAATATTGAAACATGTAAGTAGCCAATACTAAGTAAAAAACCATCGAGTTTGACTGAGCGGGACAGAGAGCAGCAGGCTAATGGAAACGATCAGCAGCAGCTGGTGAAGCCGAGGAGATAACAGCAACTCGGTGACGTTAAGCGTTGGAAGCGCAGCAAAGCTTCCAAAAACATATGAAAAAACAGGCAGCTTCTCGTCTCCTTGTTTGGTATTAAATGGTGAATATCATATGACAACACTCGTCGGTAATAATCACACAAGTGCTACCCAATAGTAAGTTGTTTTGGTGACACAGTCGCAGTCTTTAGCTTCTGCCTGCACAAAAGCACCTAAACGCGACCTATTTTAAGCTAAATAATCGCCTCTGTGGTCAATAGTTTTGGTTCCGTCGCCTTAAAAGTAAAACGCTACCTTGTTAGCTAGCCGCTGTTGCTAGCTGCAAGCTAACGTTCCAGACGACAACTAGAAGCCGCCTGCTTTTCAGTCTAAAGTATTAACTTTCCACAGAGCCTAAAGGCGCAATTTCTACGAGCTAACCAAGCGACAATGTTTTTGAATGTGTGCGGACATTACCGTAACCGCTAAAGAACTAGGCAATGGTCGTTTTGAGGATTACAATTTTTCCATTCGTCTTTTCTTTTTTTCCCCCTAACATGTAAGCCGGAAGAACGAATAGGAACAACTTAGCTCTTTCCGCCAATCGGAGAGGGCGCTTCGACTTACTGGGCCAATCAGAACTTCAGAATTACTATACCTTAGCAAAAGCCGTTGGCTAGCTGCGAGTAAAAAAAAAAATGTTTCGCTTAAACAGCGTGGTCACGTGGTCTGTGGAGGTCTGTGGAAACTGCACCTTCTATTTATTATTCAAAAGATGACGTTAATATGAACTCGGCGAATTATTGGTTAAACACTAAAGAATTGTTTTTATCAAAAAGTTTCTAAATTCTAAAAAGACGAGAAAATGCATTGTTAGTGGCTTAATGTCCTTATAAACCACAGAATAATAATGTAAAATTAAATTAAGCTCATAAAAAATGCAAACTAATTAAGGTTAGTTGCTTAATGTCCTGGAGCTTCAGTACTTATAATGGTGGCTGATTTGTTTTTCTGAAAGGAAACATTTTGTTATGGATTCTGACACTGCTCTTCCAATCTAAATCGTATCAATCTGGTCAGAGCATGTGCAGTTGTCACACGCCTCATAAAGTCGCATTCTATCCAATCCCTGCGCGCTTTCTTGAGCCAATAGCCAATGGGAAGCAGAAACTCATGAATATTGATGAACACTTCTCTCTGATCCGCCAAAAGAGAATCTTGGAGCTTGGTAGAGTAGTAAGGGCAATAACACATTTTACCAGTAGAGGGCAGCAGAGATTCGTAAAACTACACAAGTTTTCATTCAGCGTAAAACCTCCGACAGGATGTTATATTAATTTGTCTACATTGTGCCTTTTAAACCAGGGTGTACAATTTATGGTGTGTTACCTCTGAAAGACCTCAACAGCAATGGGATAGAGCTCACTATGAATTTTTGAGATAATCTTTATCACCTTAAGAAATTATTTCCCTTGAAGATGGGGTGTAAAATACCACAGTTTTACTCACATTACACAAACACTTTCGCTTAAAAGGACATAAGATAAATGAAATCTGAAGAAAATTAATGATATTCAGTGACTCTGAACAGTGAATTCTACCTCAGTTGTAGAGTTACTTCCTGTTAGGACTCACACCATTGTATTTGTTGTGACAAAAGGTTCAACTTTGAGAACTTTAGGTGCATCTTTATATGACATAAAATCCAGAGCACCTTGGTTCTATTTCTTCCTTTCTTAAAAACACATCAATGTAATGTCTGTATCTTGCATGACATAACATCCAAAATTATGTCTGGAAAAGGAGTTTCTTTATTGGACTCTTCCAACTTTGACAAACTGTGTCTTAGAAATCGTCTCCAATTTAAAAAGGTGTCACATCTCCTTTAATATCAACAAAAGTTCACCTTCATAATAACAGTAACTACATGAACACTACAGCTGGCCTCTGAAGACTTGTTAGGCAGGTCATCATGTAAGTACACCTGGGCCATAAAAGGTTGTATAAACCAATCCTGCATGCTGAGGCCTGCCAAATAAATTCCTGAGCCTCGGCGCGCGCACTGGCTGACCTGCACCTGTCGGTATGTTGCTTTAACTCCAGAGCTTGCGAAACCCTCACGACAGTCATTCTTCGGATTTTACTGCCAGCTCGTTAAGAAAACCATGAGGGCTGGCATGAGCGCCAGATTCCGCGCATGCCGTTAGCGCATGCCGAGAGGCGGAGAGTGAATAAGAACAAAGACAGGATTTCTGAGACGCACACTCGTGTCGTGGCTGAAGTCTTGATCTGTGGCTCCAACGGCTTCTTCTCGCTGCAAAATAGCAAAATGGCCAAGTATTTTTGGTCTAGTTTTTATGTGCAAATATCTTAGTACACTTGAAATAATGAGGAAAGTCGTAGCTTACAAGTATCTCTTCAGCACGATATAGGAGCTTCGTAGAAGACTGACAGGACACTGTCATAAACATGACATAACACCTGTTATGAACATGAACGAATGTTTATGACTGTTGTCATGAAGTGTCATTCGGCAAATGATGACACTATTAATGCGAAGTTGCTTTAAAAGTCCATTAAAAGTGCCAACTTTGCATTAAAGTGTATACATTTACCAAACAATGCAACGTTGGCACTTTTAATGGACTTTGAAAGCACCTTTGCATTGATAGTGCCATTATTTACCGAATGACATTTCATGCCAGTCATAAACATTCATAAAGACTCCTTCATGTTCATAACAGGTGTTACGTCATGTTTTTATGACTGTGTCTCTTCGGTCTTACGCACAATCCGTCAAATAAAGAGTTGCCCAGTAATTCCTTATTATTGATGGAAATGTACTAGTTCCTCTATGAACCAGTGCTTTTAAAATAGGATGAAAAATGTCCAGCTGGAAGTGAAATAATCCACCGATGAAACTGATTCTAGAGCAGAGGATTAAAATAGTCAAGATGGGAGGTGACGAGACTGTCGGTGTCATCTGTCAGTGAAACTGGACGTTGAAATGACAGAAGATGGAACCGAGAGGGAGGAGGTAAATAACAAGAAGTGGCCCTCGGACCGAGCCCTGGGGAACACCAGAAATGACAGGAGAAGAGCGGGAACAGCAAGTTTTCGACTGAATGAACTGAGTGTTCAGTTTTGTCTGAGGCAGAGCTGTTTTTGTTTTTCCTTTCGCTGGTGTTCTCTAACAACGGCCCCCTGAGGCCTTCGCAGGACAGCTGGATCTCATACCAACACTGACTTACACACAGAGAGGCGCAGTTTAACAACTACTGCGATAAGGTCACAGCTGATGGTAATTTCTTGCAACTGGACTTCATTTAGAGGTGCGAAACTAAAAAAAAGGGCAGAATTAAAACCTTTCAGATTCTCGTTTGCACTTTTTTTCCTTCCACTTCACAGCCGCGCACAACTTTGCGTTGGATTTTCACATTGATTCCAAGTTTTTAGAGGAGAAAAAAAAAAAGTGATAAAATGTCAAAGATTCAAGGTGGGATGACTACATCTGCTATGTGCTATTCATACAGCCTGGAGGTGCTGGTCTGCGTTTCTCCAGACGCTGATGCGTTGACTCATTCTGCGTTCAGGATGAGTCCCTGGGAACCACAGATCACAGGCTGCGATTCTCCAGTGACAGCTGAGCTCTGCTCCAGGTTTACATTGTGTGAGTGACTTCATAAACAGAGGAACCACGCAGTAAAGATGAGGAATTGCTTTTAAACCTCAAAATGAAGAGCGAAGGAAGTCATTGCGGAGAAACGGGAGAGGATTTAAAAATAAATGAATAAAGCAGTAATAGACAGAAAAAAAAAAGTTAACCACAGTTCTGTAATTAGATTTTGGTTTGGTTTGAACAATTGCCTACTGTGATGGCAATTCTTCATCGGGGGGAAGAACCAACATCACCGATAAGAAGATTGGCAAAACTACATACAGGGTGATCCTGGAAGTCTTGGAGGAAACTTCAGATCCAAGAAGGAAAACGAAACCCTAGTGCCTGAAATGTTTTGGCTGAAATCACAACAGATTTAGGTGGTAGAACGGCCCAGTCAAAGTCTAAGCATGCATTCATTTGAGCATATGTGGTATAACTGATAACTATATGATTTCACTGAAATGGTAAAATGTTAAATCTCTGCAAATCGGAAGAAACATACACTAAAAAAAATAAATAAATTGTGTGGAAGACTGTTTACCAGTAACAACAACAACAAAGACCCAGCTGGGCTCAGTGTAAGTGCATGTGAAACTTTTCAACATTTTATTTTAAATGTTTCAATCAAACTGTGTACTATTTTACTTTCACTTCCCAATGATGTCTTAAGCTAAGGGTGTCAAACTCATTTTCCTTTTGGGCCATATCAAAAATCTGAATGTTCTTAAAAGGGCCAGTTGTGCCGGAGAGGTATTGATAAAACCTATTAAACTGTCAATCAATCATCAATAAATCCATGTTTGTTTCAGCACTCAATAAGTGTTGCTTAAAGTTTAATAATCACTGATCAGTCTCTGGGATTTTGTGATTGGTTTTGTGGGTTTTTTGCGATCAAAGCGTCGTGGCGCCAATTTAGAAATATTTGTAAGAAATTTTTGTGATATTTACGATTTAGGTATGATGTTAAATGTGATTTTTGGACTATATCTTGACATCAAGTGAGGCTGAGGCAGCAGTCACTAAAACCCAATGTTTTTGACCAGTTTTGAGGAAAAAACATGCAATAAAACCAGAAAAAATGTGAAGATCTGTTGAGTTTGTGAATTTTGTGGAATTGTCAAAAACTGGAGGGACTTTTTGATGTAATTTGGAGTCCAGAGGGCCACATAAAGAGCTGTGTCGGGCCAGATTTGATTTTTGGACCTTGAGTTTGACACACGTGCCTTAAGCCGTGTTGGGCTTACGCATGTATTTGTGGTTTGTGGCCTCTTGCTATGGTGACCGACTGAGAAACAAGATGCAAACACATGAATGGTGCAAACTCCAAATCACACATAACAAAAAAAAAAAAAGAAAAAAAAATCTGTTTTATTGTAATTACAATGAAAATAGAAGCAAAAATCAAAACAAATGGGGGAAAAAAAATGCTGCAACCACAAACAAAATCCACTTTTGTGGATTCTTCTGCTGCATTTGATTGATTGGTTTTTGTGTGTGTGCGCGTACGTGTGTGTGTGTGTGTGTTGTGGGGTTTGCATCATCGATGTGTTTGCAGGATAGCTGTATCTTATATCTGTGACACTGGGCGAGAGGCAGGATGCATCTGGAACTGGTCAATTACCAGTTGTCAAACCATCCAAACATGCACGTATTTTGAATAGGAGTGAAAAACAAAGAAAACACCAAAATAAACAAAAAAAGACCCAGCCCTGACAGCACTAAACAGTTTCTCCATCCTTCTAATGAATCATAAACCTTGGTTCCAACTCTGCAGCATTAGCCACACCCTGTACAGGAGGGGTCCTCTTCCTGGTAAACCACCAATCGCGCGCGCCAATGCTGCAACTCAAGCAAAAAGTAGAAAACTGCTGCGAGTTGTAACCTTTTTACAAGATATTTTCATTTTTTCTCAGCACACTAAATTTAGAACAGTGCCCTGACTTATGTGGAAAAGCTCGGGGGGTGTGGAACATTCCAGGACTGCTGCAGGCAGGAAGTTTTGGAATCTCCAAGGATATCAAGGCAAAACAAAGCGCCGCAGTTATTTTTCCAAATATTTCCTTTTTTTTTTTTTTTTTTTGCAGAAAGTTTGCTCAGTAACTTCGTCAAGTTGTCAGATCATTTGTTAACCATTCCCTGAATTTGCCAAACTAGACAAATACATCTAGAATGACATAAACATGGCATTATTAACCTGAATCTGAAACAAACAAGAAAATGTGGACACGATGGGAGGACATTAAAGGTGCACTGTGTAACTTCAAGAAGAAAAGAAAATTTCCACAAATTTGTTGAAGCTGTCACTATGCAATGACAGATGCAAAAGATAATCTGTGATGATTCAAAAGAAAGAAAGAAAGAAAAAGAAATCAACTAGAAAGCTAATAGAAACAACCAATTAGAGCCAGGAGGTGTGTCTTTGCATTGTCAATAACCCTCCAAATGTCACTGCTCACCTCCCCCAATTCCCTCCTCCCCTTTGAATCTCTGCTACACTGCAGTTAGCACAGCCCGTCATGGATGCTGAGGCTAGCTAGCATGACCACCGTTGACAGTGGATTAATGGTAAATTGAAATCCATCACCAGGTCAAACCTGAGAAGAAGGAAAAGTGGCTGAACAATGTCAAATCAGACGATTTTTAAGTTACATTTTGCCATGAGTGCCTTTGGCAGCCAGTACAGCACAAAGACCCTCCTCCTGGCTCTGACTGGTTGCAGGAAACAGGTGGAGGAGATTGATCTTTTCACAGATTATGTGTCACAACATGGTGACAATTTTAACAAATATATACATAACTGTAATCTATATATATATAAAATTCAGAAAAAACAACAAAAAAAGTCCACATCTGTTCCTGATCTACTCGCTGAACGCTGAGGTCAGGTGAGAACCACTCACACTTGCCAGGGGGTCAGAGTGATGAAATAATGATGATGAATGCATTTAGGCCCCACAGCGATCCCAGCACCCCGAGCAAAAATCCAGATGTGGGTGGAATGTATATTCGCGTCCGTCAATTTCATTTCATCCCTGCCAGGATGACGACGAGATTCCTTCAGGAATCAATCTCCCTTTATCGAAGTGGTTCAGACATGGCTGCCCCCGTCCCCCAAGCACCTCACACACACACACACACCCACACACACACCCCAACACACACACACCCCCACACGCACACACACACACACACACACACACACACACTCCCTAATACCCCCATCTACTCCTCAAGTCACGCCACGCAGTTTGGCGGAGGGTACTGACATAAGAGGACGGACAGAATATATCTGAAACGTGATCCGCGCCAACAGACGGGACCAAAAATAAGGGTAAATCACAGACAGCATGGTGCCACATGTGTCCCAGCTGAAAATGGAATTCAACAGATGGAGATTTACTATTGAAAGCCTCTTTTTTTTTTTCCATAGCTGAGAAAAGTGGCACTTGGCTACAAAAAAAAAAATTAAAAAAAAGAAAAAGGCACCCGCAGGAGAATGTTCGGCATCCGTGGAATGTCATTTCAAGCTCACTTGGGGAACAAGGAAGGCCAAAATATTTACACAGAGAGTCAAAGTCTACAGAGAACATTTCAGAAGGAAAACGTTTGTGGAAATGTACTAGAACGGCCAAACGTGTAGCTCTATACCGATGGTGGGATGGTGGTTGCACTCAATTGCATCACATGGAAAGAGATGATGTGTTAAGTTGTGTCAAGTTTATTTGCGTAGCTCAAGGCAGTTCAAAGTCATTTACGCCACAAAAACACAGCGACCAATCATGAAACAGGACATTTTTTGCAAATGCCATCAAGCAAACATGTTGGTCAACGTTCCAGTTGTTAATCAGAGGCAACTCTAAGCAGGTGAGTTTTAAAGCCTTGATTTAAAGGGAATCTGTGTTTCGACTGTTTTGCAGTTTTCTGGAAGTTTGTTCCGGATTTATGGAGCTTACAGATCCGAGCGCTGCTTCTCCCTGTCTGGTTCTGGTTCTGGTTCTGCAGAGTAGACCCAGTAAATAAAGCTCCATCCAAGTAATTTAGAAATGTTTTCTCATACCGCCACTGGAGACTTGATTTTATAAGGAACATTTTTAGACATTTGGAATACTCTATAATGCACACACACAATGCCAGCATATGCCAATGAAGAGATCATGCAGAAAACAGCCAAGCGCAGATGAGACAATATGAACTGAATTGAATGTAAATGCAGAGCTTGCCTTAAGGCTCCTGTTAGTCAAGAGAAAAAGAACTAAAAAAATCCCAAAAAAGTCAAACCAGAAAATCAAAACAGGCCGTTTTTTTTGCAAGCAATGTTCAGTTCAGTACTGTTCCATCTCCAGCTGTCAATGGGGAAAAGGCGGAGTACACCCTGGACAGGAGGCCAGTCCTTCACTGTGTACCAGAGGACAAACAACCACGCATGACTGAACAAATTTTGAAAGCGAGGAGAAGGAATGGCAAGTCTTTGCGGTTTGTCCTTGCAACCTAGATCACAAATAGGTTGCAAGTAGATGTTAAAAATCTAAAATGAAGAAACATAAATTGGCAAATCATTCAAAGCTGCCTTTAAACTCCCACTTGTTGTTCGCTGTCTTGTCAAACGTCAAAGACAATAAGTCAGTGCAACAGTATAATTCTGGCTTTCGTGCGATTTTCTGTCATGTGTTCCAACACAAAAGCTTTTTTAGCTTTTCTGGACTATTTATGGGCTGAAAGGTTGATCCCGTTCTGCGCCAAAGTTCTTTCAGGAACAGAGTTTCTAAAACCTGCTGTATCTTATGCAAAGACCACATCATTCAAATTAAGTCCTGACGAACCAGGTAACATGCTAAACAAGCGGGACACCGGCCATTGCAGACTGGACTTGCCCCTATTCTTGACCAATTAAATGCGTCTGCCAATGCACACAACCAGGTACTAAATATTGGGCACAATGGGACAAGTGACAAGTCAGCACAGATCCAAATGAAGTCCTACGATCAAACCAGGTTTGGCCTATAAGTCCACATTTAGGAATGAGTATGGAGATGTTTCTTAAGTGGAACTGATGACTCCTATCGTTTTGTGACCATAAAGACTCCACTGAGATGAACTGAAGGGATTTTTTTTTTTTTCTCTCTCATTGCACCGCAGTGTCCAGTGTTAACGTCAAAGAATGAACAGCTGTCCAGTTCACCAGAGACCATCTTCTTCATTCACGAATGGCTCCTTTAATGGTGAAAACACACAGAGCCGGTGGTTAGACAGTGTTTAGGGGCATGGTTAATTTTAAAGGCACATGACACCTAAAATGTGCCACTCGTTAAGGGAATTTCTTGGTTGAAATAGTAACTCTAATTTTAGGGGGAGGAGGGATGTCATTCCTCGGCTCTTAAATTCTTCACTGTTTGTTTATGGACGTCCATCCTGCTGACAGATACCAGCAGGATGAGGAAACTCCAGAACAATCAGCTGTGTGAAGAAAACCGAAACAAGGTTAACTGCGAAAATAAGGTGGACGGTTTGGAAACAGAGCAAAAGAAACGCATCCATCATCTCCGCTGAATTTGCGCTAACCACTTCCTTTTCGCAATATCAGACAAATGTAATGTCGTTTTTTTAAAACGAAAACAAACATTAAGAATTATGTTAATTATGCTAGCTGAGTACAGTTGAAACCAGACACGTATTAATGGACATTTAAGCATTTTTACCCCCTCCCTGTCTAAAGTTAAATCAGACCAATTTTGGTTTTAGTTTGGTTAGAATTACCAAAATAATTTCTATCTGCTAAATGCCAGAAAACAGAATGTTTTTCAGAGATTTTTCTTTTTTTAGAACTTCTCAAATTCAACCCAAGTCATGCATTTCAAAAAGATACCGACCAAACTGACCAAATGTAAACATTTGAATTTGAGGAAAGTCACAAATCTCTGAAAAATATAAAATAACATAAATGGCTGAGCTAAGTTTTGTGGCATTTAGCAAATAGAAATCATTTTGGTAATTTGCACTAAGAAACATTTGGCCTGAATTTACATCATATTCAGTGTATGTTAATATCTGGTGTTAACTGTATCTTAATTTATAATAATTTTATTATTTTAGGAGCTTAAAGGAAGTAGTGTTAGCAAACCTCTCCTGGC
This sequence comes from Poeciliopsis retropinna, assembly GCA_010277075.1. NCBI lineage: Eukaryota > Metazoa > Chordata > Actinopteri > Cyprinodontiformes > Poeciliidae > Poeciliopsis > Poeciliopsis retropinna. Next base: position 24,929,710 of record VMRM01000003.1, read on the forward strand.
TGTTTAACGCCTCTGGCTAAATAAGCGCTTCGTTTATCTTGTGGTTCATTGGGCCTCGTCTTTATTTGGCTCGGAACCAACCTGATGGAGGGAAATATGTCATTCTCAGGAACACAAAAACCCAACCCAGATATAAGCCGAGAAGTCCACCCTGAGAAGTTTTACATCAACATGGATGGAAACAAAGATGAACCTATTTGACCGCAATGACCAAAACGTATGTTTAGAGGCTCTCTGAGGTGACGACGTAGTTTTAGCGGTTTTATAGCTGCTGATGGACGCACTGTGCAGTGGACATGAGGTGCCATCAGAAAGTATTTTGCCTTATTTTACATTGAAATATTTCTAATCAAACTTGAATAGCCAAAAAGAACATCAAAGCTATCCTCAAATTTGACAAAAAAAAAAAAAAAAAGACTTCCAAATGATTCTTGTGACTTCAAGATTCTGTGGCGTAAAGCAAAGAGAAAAACTTAGAAAAATAAAACCCTAGTCACAGTCAGACCTGGTGTTTCTGTCATGGTGTGGGCTTGTTTTCTACAGCGTCACCTGGAAAACATGCTTTAGTTGATGGAATCATAAGCTGGAAATCCTGAAAGAGAACCTTCATCCATCGGTTTGTGAACCTGCAGTTTGGTTAAGCACATCAGCAGGTTTACCTCTAACCTGTGTTTCTCCATTCCAGTCGTCAGGAACCACGGCTCTGCAGAACACCTGATTCTAGTGCTGCAGAAGCCTGTTAATGGCCTCTTATAGATTGAGGTCTTAAAACTGACTTATAAGAAATTGTAAAAAAAAAAAAAAAAAAAAAAAAAAAGAATCAACATCCTGAGGTTTTTAATCAGACATATATTAGAATTTTTTTTATTTATTATTGTGAAATATTAAGGCATACATCCAAATGTTTCCTTTACAAAAGTTCACAGCAACATCAAATGGGTTCAACCAGCTGAAGCAAGGCACTTTTGTTTTTTTTGTTTTTTTTTTCGTTTTCTTTTCCCATCAATTATAACTTAAACACAGAATACATCTTTGGCACCAAAACACAAAACAGTTACATGTATATTATATATATGTATATGTATATTACGAGGACGAGAAACAGACATAATATATTAACTCTTCTCACTTCAAATTGCCTTTCGTGTAAACAACATTCCAAAATAAAAGGACAGCATGTAACAAACTGAGACACGGCATTGACCGGCAAATGCACCGTGATGGGAAATATGAAATTAGCAGAGAGAGAGAGAGAGAGAAAAAAAAAAAAAAACACATCTAAATGTGAGGTTTTGTTTGCTATTTGTGCTCTTCAGAATATACTTTTAAATCGTTGCTGTTCACACAATAAACATCAGAGATAAAACTGGATAATAAATAGACGATGGCATTCGAGCTTCATGTGATAAACACCTTAAGTCGGATTTTAGTGGCTCTTAGCACTAAATAGAGTGAATTGTGGCCCATTTCAGTTACATATATTTATATAAACATAACCCAAAATCCTTGACAACAGTAGTCTGCATACAACAGTGTTCAGTAATCCTACACTAAGCAGGAGAAATAAATAGAAGATTCCTTGTTAAGCATATAAGCAACTCTGTTATGGGAACTATGGTAAAAAAACAAAACAAAACAAAAAAACACTGCTGTATTTCACACAGTGATGGAGACAGCAAATAGAAGAGCAGATGCAGGACAATTATAGTCCGAAAACCTCTTCCAGCACGGCAGGACCGGCCGCCGGCACTAGGAGGAAATAAACGGGCCGAGAAAAGCATGCGTCCAAGCACACAAACGAATGCGTGCCATTTTAACAAGGCCGAGGGGTCAGACTTTAGATAGCCTTTTTCTTTAACCGGAGCATTCCCTCAGCGAGGAATGCGAGAAGATTAGCTCCAGCGTGTCATCGGACGGGGGGAGCGAAATAGTGGCCGCCGCCATCTGAGGTCCCCCAACCCCGCACGCCAACGCCGGGAAATCTGGGAGAAAAAAATAAATAAATTGGACCCGAGTGAAACGCCGTCAATCCACGGGAAGCTTTTTTAGGAGCGAAACGAGCGGGCGTCTCATGAGCTCTGGCATTCAGGGGCAAGTTTTTGAATCCTCCGCTGAGGGTCGTGGTTAAAAGAGAGGGGGGGCATCTGCTCATTTAAAGGTGGAGCCGTTCCTCAAAACAGCTTCCGAATGAAGGCCATCGTTTTTCTGAATAGATGTTACTGGCAGAGGGCATGGTTAGAGGGGATGCTACAGTAAAGTCAAGATAAGATTAAAAAAAAAACAAAATAATGAAAAAACGACTAAATAACAGTCACAAGACAAAAAGGAGCAGCATTTACATATATAAATACAATTCACAACTCATGACAAACAACATGCACTATGAGCAGCCCAGTTCCTTTTGCGTCGCTAAAATACTTTCCAGGTACCTCGTGCAACATCGCCCGTCCCTCGTTCACTTGTGAAATGTGCAGAAACAGCCCAACAGAAAGCTCCGCTCTCCTCTTGAATCACATTTTCACGCTCTGGACCGCACAAGCTCGGTAGAGCTCACATCCACTGAGAACTTTGTTTCTTTATTCCTCCTGAAAACGTTTCGGTCAGGGCTTCGGTCTGATTGAGCGGCAAGTCGTGGCTCATATGAGGATTTCGATCGTCTCGGCGTCTGAACTCTTGAACATCTTGAGCGGGGCCTTGGGCTCCTCCGAGGCGCCTAAAACCGGTAGAAAGCAGGAGGAATTAGAAAATTAAGTTGCCAACAGACCCTGTAAAGGGTAGCTGAAATTTAAATAGAAGATGGACACGAAGCCAGACTGAATAGTGGTCATTAGTTGTCAAAGAATGTATTGGGGTGATCGGCAATGAATGAATTTTAGCAATAAATCAAATTTTTGTTTTGTGAAGATTTAATTTTTGGAAATTTGGGATTTTGTTTTTAGACTGATTCAGATACCAATCTGGTATGATTATATAATCGTACCAAGCATTAAAAACTCACCGGTCATAGCTGCTGGAATCCCTTCATTGACCTGTGACCTGTCCTTCTCTGCTGTGACGTCCAGCCCCGGCGTGACCTCATCACTCTGGGTGCTGGAGTCTTGGGTCGACGCCTTGGCCGCGACGAAGGACGGGGGTTTCAAGACGGCAGCGCCTGTCTGGTCATCCGAGAGGCTCTTTCCTGAAAAACATAGAGAAAGAGAAGATGCCATTTAATCACCCGCTTCCATCCACAATGACAACCCCCTCGGCCTGGGAACATCTGCCCTTTCCCAGTTCTTCCTTTGACTATTCCTGATCAGGCTATTCTGGAGCGAGAGACGATATGCATTCCAACATTAAAACATGTCTCCATGAAAAGGTCGCCTCCTCCTCCCTATTTTTATTCAATTTTTTTAGCTTGCGTACATTCTGTCTCGCTCCGGCAGCTGCCGCATGGAATGGCGTGATGTTAAAGATTGTCTCGAAGGCGTGAATGGTAGGAATGGGAACTCACTTTCAGTTAAAGCGCCACGCGTCAGGGTGTTGATGGAGGGGACGGACCTGGCCTGACGGAGCGCCTGATTCTCTAGCCGGCCTTGCTCCCATCTGGAGCGCTGCTGCAGGACTTTGATCACGGTGTCCTTTTCCAGGAGCCGAGCGTGAAGTTCACGGATCCTGAGTGCGCGACAGAAACAACGTGAGCTTAGGGTTCCCTGGAAACCAACGCGGTAGGGTTAGTGAAGAGGAGTACCTGTTCTCCATCTCCTGGTGTCTGTGGCTCGATAAAGGGAGGTCTTCGTTGAAGCTGCTGTTTGGTGAATTCCTGGGTGAATGGTTGATGATTGTTGTATCCCTGGAAGTAATAAAACACATTGTTGGCGATATGTTGATACACAAACTATTTCTGGCTGATCTGATACATTTTTAATATATATATATATATATATATGTATATATATATATATATATATATATTTCCTTCTCATCTTAAGTTTTAATCAATCAGAAACAAGATTTTGTGTGATTCGTACGGCGCGATCCAACCCAAAAGCTGTTACTGAACCCATCTGGAGTGTCATCATACCTCTGTGCTGCAGCCGTGGCCGCTGCGTCCATGGCAAACTGCCTCATGGTGCTCTCCTCCAGGTACTTCTGCTCCCATTTGGTGATGTCGGCCTCCAGAGCCAGGATGCGCTCCTCTCTTTCCCTCAGCTCCTGCTGCAGCGTGGATGAGCTCAGCTCTGATGCTGTGAGGTTGGTTGTCTGGTTATGGTACAGACACACAAGAGACAATAGTCTTTTTAACTAACAGTTACTCCAATATTTGAGTTCTCTGTTTTGTTTGTTTCTGATGATGTTTTCACTCCTGATAGTCCGGTAGACTCTGTTTGTTTGGGAATGAAAACTGCCACATTGTTACATTTCAGCTGGTGCAGTTTGCTTTCACACTACTCTGTGTCCAACGATACAAACCCTTAGAAAAACCTGTTCACCTCCTCGCCTGTGGTGGCGCTGCAAAAACTACTGAAGGGAACGACGCAAAAACGTCTGAAGAAGACATGCAGGTATTTTTCTTCACAATATGTAAACAAAAACAGAGTAGTTTCAGATTCTAGGAGTAGTAGGATTTACTAAAGGATTTCTCTTTAGTTAGACAACAAGCCATTTCTCCAGCTAGCGCTAGACTCGTGGGTTTGTTTTAGTTGTATTTACCCAGAATGCCCTGCGCTACAGGAGCGGTTTCTGGTCCGTTGCATTCATATGTGCAATCAAATAGAGCCAGAGTTGACTTCAACTGAACCAAGGCCTAGAGTCCGATTATGCATTCACACCTCCCCAAATGAACTGAACTTTGTAGGCAAATGAACTAAAGTTTGACTAAAGCGGACTACGCAGTTGAGATGCCCATGTTGATGACTTTTTTCTTTGTTTTCGCTAACCTGCTGTGCCCTGAGGCTCTTCAGCTCCTGCTCCAGCCGGGTGCGAAGCCGCAGCTCCAGGTCCTCCCTCTTCTCGCACGCCGCCTGCAGCTGAGCGAGGGAGCTCTGCAGCCGCTCCACTTTCTTCATGTAGGCCGTCTTGCGGTACAGCTCCTCCTCCAGCTGCCGGTTGCGGCTCTGCGTTGAGGTCAGCGCCTGCTCCAGCCGTTCGCTTCTCCGCTGGCACTCTTCGCCAGACACATGCAGCTGCTGAATCTGCTTTTCCAGTTGTTCGCGCTCCCGCTGCTGCTCTTCGTCTGAGATAGAGGGATTTAAAAAGGAAACAGGTGATGAGAGGAAAGAATTTTCTCTTTAAAAAAAAAAAAAAAAGCTAATGCGTCTAGGGTCCACTGTAAGCTCGGTCCAATGACTCACTCGAACTCTGAGCTGCATTCTTTCAAATATGACCCAACGAGACACATTTATACTCACAGATATCAAAGCATGTGGCTCAAAAACATAATTAGCAATTTGTTCTCAAAGCTAAGAGCGAATGGAATTTAGCTTGTACATGAAAACATAAAATAAGCAATAAAAGACACAAAACTCTCCTTTATTAATCGTAAACCTTCTTCACATTTTATTGGGTATTTTAGAGAGGACAGCGAGTTTTATGGCTCCACTGTGCCACTTTAAAACGGGGGCTGATTACACAACACAAGTGCATGCCTGTGGAGGGAATGCAGACTTCCTCTGATCCACTTACGCACACAAGCATAGCTTTCTACTGGCAAAAGCTCTGGAATGCTTCTAAGGACGTGAAGTAAACAAGCGGCTCAAAATATTCCTCAAGCAGTCCTTGTTAAAAAAATAATAAAAACACATGTACAACACCTCCCATGACCGTGTTTTTATTTGTGGTTTAAGCCAGTGTGGCCCCAGGGGAAATTTTATGGCGAAAACATTTCAGACTTGATGTCTCAGAACTGGTAAAGCCTAAATTGGTCCGTGAAAATGATGCCAACAATATGCCAGCAAACTCTTAAAGTAGCTCAGTAAATATGAAGCAAGGTTCTGTTAAAACGCAGCAGTAGATAACTCTCGTGAAGTCGTTTTAGCATTTGTTTCAGATCAGTTGCTCCTGGGTCCTAATGCTAACGGCTAGTGTAGGACAAGACCAAACACTTGTGCATCTTACGAGTCTAGGGGGAATACATTTCTATTAACCTTTAAACTTAATCATCTGTGCTTTGGGTGGGTATTCAAAAAATGGCCGAGGCGGCACGCAACTAAATAACCAACAGTGTGAAACTCGCACTAAGAACATGTGAAACCTTTTTGGTCTGACTACCTGCCTGATATAAGAGTAAAAGTAGCCAAAAATGTCTACAAAATAAAATTTCCCGAAATAACTATACTCTTGGTTTTTATATTGCTTTACTTTTAGATAAAAAAGTGACTCTGGCTGGAAATGCTTTATATATTCTGCTCTGAGTGGATGTTTGACATAGGAAGATTACAGACACTGAACACCTCCAACCTCAATTTCCAGTGTAGATAATTGTCAGTTTTCTTTCTAACAACAAAAAAAGAAACACCCAGTACAAATCAGAAAGTCCTCAAAATAGGATTTGAATAGAATCCTACAACATTTTGAAGATGAAGTTAATTTAAAACCACAAAAGTCCACTTTGGTCCTGACTCCTCTCTCACTAGATAACAACCATTTATCAAGCTGGATTTAAACTGAATGCTCCAAGATAGATATCCCAGAGTTAAAATATTCTAACTATAATTAAGAATATTACCACTGCTTAATATTTAAAATTTCAGAAGTTTTTTTTTAATCTCAACTCCCCTTTCACTAGACGTTAGCTAGTGAGAGCTAATTGCGGAGCTATCGTTAACTAGTCATTAGTTAGATAACAGCTAGTGAGCTAATTTGGCCTTTAGCACCAAATTATCTTGATTTGAACTAAGTACTCAAAGATAGTTATCACATACAGTTATAAGATCAACTTGATGTAAACCAAACCTCACTTTAAATATGAAATTATCAGAAACACCCGTTTAACATCAAGTGGAAAGAACAGCAGCATCGGCTGAAACGAGATATGTCTTTTCCCTCTCCAACCTAGAGAGAGATGAAATATTGACAGCTGGCTGACCATCATTAAACCATGGGGTTATAAAATGTCCAAACAAGGAGAGTATGCAAGCCAGGGATCATGCTGAGTTAGGTCAGGATGCCCTGGAGTCCCAGACTTATTAGTTGCTTTACAGAAAGGAAGTTGAAGTGATGCAAAAAAAAAAAAAAGAAAGAAAGCTTGGGTTCAGGGAGGTAATTAAAATGACAGAACTGGCTGAAATACTATGAAAGTCCAAGAATTCAGGTCACCTTTACTGCAGCTCTGACAAAAAGGTCAGTGTCTATGCTGACAGCTGAGTTGTAGACGTGTATAATTAATGGGGAGGACACCAGTTCCTGCTTTGGCTAATGTTCCTGCTATTGTTCAATGAATCACAGAGAGGTCTGCTTTGACAAATCACATCAATTACCATCTGTTTTGGATAAGACTAATGCGATTACTCACTTTGCTCCAGGAGTTTAACGAAGACGTGCTGCCTTGGGTCTGAGCACTCAGCATTACCGGCCGCTCTGTGCTTGTTTGCTGCTCCAAGTTGCTCTGTGCAAAGGAAAACATCAACACACCGGTTACACACATTGTGACACTTCAACAAGCTGGTGCCTCAACGAATGAACGGACCAAGTACCTCTGAGGTCTCTGTTAAAATCATGCATCCTCTTAATCTCCGCCTCCAGTTTATTCCTCAGAGTTTTCTCCAAGGCTTCCCGCTTAGAAGAGCCTCTCATCAGGGTCTCGTACGCCTCTGATATCTGTTGGATCTCAAGCTCCAACTGGGGAGGAAACACAATGATGATCAGCGTCTGGACGCATCAAAGAGACTAATGAGTCATTCTCGCAATTCGCATTTACAGACAGACGGCTTTTAGACACTACGCGCAATTGAGGAAGGCAGTTAAAATTCTTGAATGAACACTTATGGAGCTCCAGGTTAAGCAGTGGTTCGCTGTCTTTTTACAAGACAAAAGAGTTGAGATGCTTTGTTGGAATTCCAGAGTCTGGAATGGTGAGAAAACACTTCACACTTGCTGCATAACTTGAACCATTCACAAAACCCTCTTCAATGGGACCACACAACCAGACAATTCAAAATGTGATCAGTGACTATACCTAAGCACTATAACAAGTCTCTTCAGTGTCAAAGTTGTTTTCCATCAGAGGTGGAAAAGTTGTAGGATTCAATATAAATGAAACTTTTGTTGCTCCTTTAGGCTTTGATGGGCCATCTTGTTCCATTTTTACTTGCTTTATACCGCACTTCTTCCAGGTACAGAAAGTTGTCGTCTGCCACAGGAAGTCATGGATGCCTTGGAGACGTATTATCAAACTGAGGAAGGAGCTAATTAAGCTCTAGATGTCACTAGCAGATAACAGGAAGGCCAACAGTCATACAGCAAAGTTTCTCTTTTCTTTCCTTCACTGATTGCAGCCTCTTTATCATGAAACATTCCAGATTTGTAAATGTTGGCAGTTTTTTTTTTTTTATTTAGAAAATGTCCAAGCTTAGATAAGTCTGAGTGTGACATGGTTATAGTTAGTATGGCTGAACAAGTTAAATCCTTACTCTGATTAACGTTTTTCTACATTTATGCTCCTAATATGAAGATTTATTGTCCACTAATGGCTGGAAGGCTATGAAGTATTTTAAATGATAGTATCTATAGTTTTCCAAAAGAAATTGACATCAGCAGATTGGAGCCTTACAAAGACCAGAAACTGGAAAAAAAATAAAAATAAAAATAACAAAAACGGCAATTGTTTGGCAACATTTTGGGTTCAGCAAGGATGTTGGAAGTAAAGTTATTTTAGACTTCGAAACTTATTCACTTGTGCTCATTTGTTCATTAACTCTTAACTAAAACTACACATTTTCTTCACTTACTTGAAGAAGCCTTAGCGAATTAAGTAGCAATAAAAATAAATAGCAAAAAACAGTCCGGGGGAGTCAGACCATCAACTAGCTGTGAGGTATTTATGCTGGATTATTACATTCTTTATTTTCGGTTTATTTCCATAACAATGAAACCATCCTTTCATTGTTATGGAGGTGAACTGCTCAATATATTATGATATTGATTAAAGGCCATGTCACAAAGTCCTAATCTCCACGGTAACACCAAAAAAACTTGGACGTCCCTTTCGATTTTCAATGCCGTTCAAACAGGTTGACAGAGAACACACCCTACAAAAGCCGCATGCGCTTCTGTAGCGAGATGATGATTGCGAGAGCAGAAACGGTGAGTGTGAGAGTTTGGTCTGGGAGGAAACTATTCTCTCCGTGGTTCTTGCTCACCTTCTGCAGCCTGGCAGCCTTCTGGATGTACACCTGCAGCTCTCTCCTGAGCTGCTCGTTCTCCCTCATCAACACGTCATTGCCGTTGGAGGATGCGTGAATGCTGTTCTGAGCCACCTGGGCTTGGGCAGACACATACCTGCAAAGGGCAGACATGAGTGATTCACCACAACACACCTGAGAACCACAGAAATGACAAAAGAATGCTTTGTCAGGAGTTCTTCGCTTGCTCCCGTTTCGGTGTCAGGTAATCCTCATGGGAGAATGAATCGATTATATAGTTGTGTGGCTTACCTGTGGTGCTGTGAGTAAAACGGAGGAGGAGGGTCTTTGTGGTACTGCACATGCTCCTGCGAGTAGCTGAGCATGTACTCAGGAACTCGGGCACATAGAGGGTAGTCTGGAGGAGGGCCGCGCTGGTCCGCGCCCTGTTGGGTCTCCTGTCCGTCATGCACCACGGCTTTTAAAACAAGATTCCTATAAAGCTGCGGATAGCTGTGGGAAGAGGTCAGAGCCAAAGCGTCTCTGTGTCCATTTCTCTCCAGGGAGAGCTGCATGAGCCTCTCGCTCAGGGAGCGAGCGTGCTCCCGCTTCAGATCCCACTGTCCCTCACTTTGAACTTCCACCGCGCCGGGGCCGTGCTGCTCCGACTTTTCCCTCCGAGAGATCAGGTACTGCGAGTGCGCTTTGGCCTCCTCGTAGGTCGGCAGCTCCTCCCTGTGGAGCTGGTACAGAGGACACACGGGGCTCTCTGAAGGCAGGCAGTTCCCCTGGTGTTCCTCTCCTTGTGGCTCCTGCCGCGTCGACATCTGCATGTACTGGGTTTCCTCTTGAGTGAGGCTCTCCAAGGAGGAGCGGGGACTGCCCGTGCCCCCACCGCTGCTCCCTCCACGCAGGGCCTGCTGCTGGATGGCCAGGAGAGTGCGAGTATCAGTCAGGTTCCCAAAGCGGAGCTGCTCCTGGATGAGGCGGTGCAAGACGGTTCCTGAGGAGTCCTCAGCTGTCCTCATGTTAGTCAAGAAGAAATCAGTGCACAACTTAAACAAAAACCAAGCTTGACGTTGACACCTCAACCTGAAAAGGAAAACATAAGAGTCTTGATCAGTCTTCAACAAGCAAGAGCAGAATCCTTCGCATTCTTGATTTTTGTAGTTTGGTCTTTTGTTTCCCCCCCAGGAAGACATTTCATATCATTAGTTCATCAATGACTAATAAATAAAATTAATTTACTATAGTCTCCTAATTGTCCTATGTATGTAAAAAAGTGGTTTTGTGACTTATAGTTGTTTCAGACCTTCAGGTTCAGGTCTGTCTACATAGAGGGTAATATAGTCTCCTGAAAATAATGACTTTTTTTTTTAAAGTTGTGGTGAGATTTGATCATTATATCTGCAAAATTCATTTTAAAAAATCAATTTCAAAGACATACAAACTGATGAACATTGGTAAGTAAATGAGCAGAAAGAGGTTTGGTTTAAAAGACAAGAATGGGGAGAGCAAGGCAAATTTACCAGGTTCCATCCGATACAATCCCGACCTGCCAAACAGCATTACTGACAACTACTGTTATACGTTTCATTATTTTAACATGCATCCATTAATCTGTTGTCTACACATCCACTCAGTCAGGCTGCATCGCTGGTGCCTAGTTCAAGTTCATTTCCTATTTCATTGGGTGAGAAGAGTGGAACAGCATGGACAGCTCACCAGCTGTATGCTTCTTCTTCTTTTTTTCTTTTTACAATAGTTGCACAATACCTAATGTCGTCTGACATGAACTGTTACTGGAAATACCCTGGAGAGTGATGTCAGTAGTACAAACTGAATTTTTGTGCCCACACACTCCAGAGATGAGGGTAAAACACGGAAATAAGAATTATATTAAAACAAACAAACCCTCGAATAAAAACAACAAACTCTACCAAATAACCAGCGTTATTTAGTAGAGTTAACGCCGGTAGCGCTACTTAATAAAGAGAGCAGAAATATTATGCTGTTTGTATAAAGTTTAAAACAAATATGGCTAATTTTATAGGTGCTACATAAAGGTGGACTCTCCATATGGAGTCTACACATATAAGGAAGTCTTTTCGCTAAACATTCAGACATTAAGCTGGACGAAAACCACAAAAAATAAAAACATAAAAAATAATAACAATTAAAAAAAAAAACAAGCAGCTTACCTCGCCTCATTCCACCGCGAACACCGTTAAGAGTTTCTCTTTTAATAAATAATCTTTCTCCAGGAGCTCGTGGACATGTGCGCGCGCCGACTGGGCAGAAGCAGAACTGAGCGCGTGAAGCTCCGAGCTGCGTGGATAAATAACTGAGAGGCGATTGTTCCCCGAGCCTGGAATGTGAGGAATGCAAGCTCCGAGCCCCTGTGGGATCAAAAGCAGGAGCAGAGAGGAGAAGGAGGAGGAGCATGGAGGGAGGCGGGACCCCAGGGGGGCTGAAGATGATTTCAGATCTGCAGCAGCAGCAGCAGCAGTAGACCCTCAGCTGGCTGCTGGTGTCATGTAAAAAAAAAAAAAAGTTGGATTTTTTTTCTTTGTGAGAGTATTTTAAATCCTTGCAACTTTTAAGATTAAAGCATATATAAACCCACACATTTAAATATATAAAGTCAAGCTAACTTTTTTTTTTAATGGAAGAGCGTTGGTAGGTATTAACAGAAACATTTGAGGAATGCGATAAGCTTAAAGGAAATATGATTCATAAGAAGGTCACAGACTGTTAAAAAATGTGGAAGTGGAAAATAGGGATGTTTCTCACAGTTATCTCGGCCTGGACCAGCCCCCAGCACACCCTCTGTAAAGAAAAACAAACACATTGTTACATTATGTCACATTCACTTAATGACATAATTTGGAGACTATCCTGTAAAAAAATGTACTTTAGTGTTTCATAAATCTAAATCTAGGTAATAAAGACATGCCTATATCAGATTTGTCTTTGTGAATCCTCTGCGTTTAAACCATAACTTCACGTTATGGACTGAACATGCAGTTAAGCAACACATAACCACTTCCTGCACAACAACAACCTTGAAAAAATATATTTTCTTCACCAGGCCATGCTGCCCTGGGAAGAAGTGGTTTAAATTCACAAACAAACAAAAAAAGACATATGTGATGTTTTGATGAAAAAAAAGAAATCAGCATTTCTCTCTTGGGAAATTGTGTTTGTTCAATGAAATATCTTCAAATCTCGGAAATTGTGACTTAAAACTATCAGCTTTTCTGGAGTCCAGTATAGATGTAGAAGAAAAGCGCTTTGTGTGCACGTCTTAGCTTTATGAAGGATTCAGTTGATGTAACGATTGATTATGTTTGAACTCATACGATGAGTCTGTAAGCAGGTAATGAAATGCTCATGTTTCCAAATGCTTAAAGCTGCAAAACTGGATTGTACTTCACAACAGAAACACATAAACAAACTGGGTTATGACTGGGTTTATGGGTTACAGCTGACCACACTGGTAAGTGCTGATATATAATTGAGACAAGGATTAATGCTTTTCGTTTCTTGAAAAGTTTTTTTTTTTTTTTGTTTGCGTGGGTCTGATAAATATTTAAGCCGTGGCCCGTGCCAGTTAATTGCAGAGTGTGTGTTCCTGTGTGTGTGAACACGACGGGATGGGGGAGGGAGAGGGAGGGGGTGCGCCGGGAGCGAGGCATGCTGCCTGCCAGCTGTCCGTTGACTCAAATCCCCGTCCCCTGCTTTAATAAGAGCTCTGAGAGATGCATTGTTCTCCCCAAAAAGCAGACATGACGGGGGCAGCCCTGCCATCTGCCGCACCCCGCCACCCCCTCCCATCACCCCCCAGAGCTTCATTCACAATCACACCCATGCATGAAGACGGAGACACTGGGATCAGCTGGTGTTGGGGTGAGCCGTTGGGGTGTCCAACAATGAGCGGAGGTTTTCTGCAAGAAAAAAAAAAAAAAAAAAAAAGAAGCATCATCCTAATTTAGCGGCTGGAGTTTATGGAGGAAGTGAACAGGCCCCTGCTTGATAATGCAGCCCAGGTCGACAAACCGACGGCTCACTTGGCTCAAACGGAGGCAGGCGTGTTGATTTGCATGGCAGTTGAAGTCCAACAGTTGCTGAAGAATGCTGAGCAAGTGATAACAATCCAGTTCTGCAGAGTTATGATTCAACTGGAAAGTAGAGATAAGCCCAGTGGTTTAATGCCTCACATTGTGTCGCTTTTCTGAAGAATTTATGGTTTACTGTTCAGTGTCAAACATCACCCATATCTGCGGGTTGAAAATTAATTTAGGGCAATAACGCAGGCAAAGGTATTTATACCCTTTGAACAGTTCCACATTGTGTGACAGACCAACACAAAGCAGCTGCTTACCTGTGAATAATATATATATATAAATGTGCACTGTTGTGTAAAATTGACTTTTTTGAGCTTTACACCATGTTATTATGTTATTCTCTCATCATAAAAACACACGGAGTGTTGCCTTCATTCTTTCATGCATGTTTGAGAAGTCCTTCTCGCTCCCGTGCAAAACGCCTGAATGGACCTAGCAACACCTTAGAGACAAGGCTCCTCCTCTGATTTTGTGCACAATGCAGGTCTTAACCAAGACTTCTCAGCTCTGCTCCTTCGGAATAGCCTGTAGCAATTAGCAAACATCTGGTGGAACTGTCCATTAGATGAGCTCATGATATGAGCTACTTTTCAGTGCAGCAATGGTAAAGATGTTGAAGGGTTAATAGAGGAGCCATGTTGCGATAACTTCCCAAAGGCAGACTTTCAGAAAGAAATTTTAAAGAGACAGGAGCCCAATTTCAAGGCATTAAATTATGAAGTCAAAATTCCTTAAAGTCACATATCTATACACATATTTTCTTGACTGCTGTACAATGGTATCATGCATCTAGAAACAATAATACTGCCCCTTTAATATTTACATTTCTTTAAATCACCCTTACTCTGACAGCACTAAATAAAACTATTTCTGTGGAACCAAATGGCTTCAGAATTCACCTAATCATTAAAGACCACCCGTGTTTCTGTGTAAATACAAATGTGATGTGAAAACAGATGTTTGTCAAACATCAGTTTAGCTAACAGCTGCTGTTCACACGTGGTCTCCATCCAGTCTGAATGACTTTATCTATTTTGCAAAGAAGAATGGGGGGAAATTTTGATTCTAGATGGCCAAAGCAATATTTGTAAACACTGTACTTATGCAGACCGAAACCAGCGGACATTTTTGCAAAAACTCTTAACAGACCTGGTCTTCTAATGTCTCTCGGTTATCCTGCAGTCACTGTGTTTGTTTCGGTCGCGCAAAGTAATAAAAACGTCTGAGAGGCTTGGCTGGGAACAATCGCTATATGGAGACTCGTTTCCGCTGTAAAGGCCAACTAACAGATTTCATGTCGCAGTGCATCGACTCTTTATGAGGACATGGCTTCAAGCTTCTGTCTGCTTCACAGGCTTTTTTCACATGTTTGCCATAAGTACTTGTACTCTGTATTTCAAAAAGGACAATATACAACTCAAACATAGATGTCAGCACTTGTTGTGTTAAATCGGATTACAACTTTTAGCTTTCATCTTCAATAGCAAATGGAAGCTTTAAAAAAGGAAGAATCAAGACAGGAATAGTCAATGAAAAGGTATGGTCATTTTATTTATATAGCACATTTTCAGCAACAAGGCTGTTCAAAATGCTTTTACATGAATTAGAAGGAAATACAAACAAAACGACAAACCAAAACAAAGACTAAAAGGTAAAAGTATAAAACTACATATTGGTTCCCCGTGTTTAATATGAATAAGTAGTCCATAATTCATAAACTAGTCCCGGTTTCTCTGGATTCTTGTTCTGATAAAACTAGACGTTGGTTCTTCACGTTCAGTAAGATCAGTGAGGTATAAAACTAAATGTCGGTTTAAAGAAAAGTAAAATATAAAATACACTAGTTTAAAGTAACACACTAAAATATTGTCCACTAACTTCTGTCGGCGAACAACTTCCCCATTACAACCCATCATGTTTCCAGCGGCTCCATTTCACAATGTCGCTGTTGACTATTTCACCATTACGACCGATAATAGACTACAGTTCAGATCTGTCGTCGATTACCCTGGTTATCAGCAAATCAGTACAATTTGCTGATTTTCTGACTGAACACGGCAACGACTGTGTGCCATCCTCAGCCGAACGGATGTCTGACTCGCTTTAATGTAGTACTGAACGGACTCTTGAGACAGCACAAGCTACTCAGTAGCCATGGAGAATTGTGGTTAGGGAAACGCTTCACGGCTATCAGGGTACCTACAAATGGTAGGCCCTCTTTCGACTTCCTCAGAGGATCGCCAGTGCAGACTAAATTGGATCTACAGAATGACCACATCAGTGCAAATGTTGATAAAACGTCAGCGACTAATGCAGACGGTCACACCTTCTACCCTGGAAAAGGAAGACACAAACCCCAAAGTGGACAAGAAGACCGTCATGAAATGAAGTCAGAGGTGAAAAGTACACCGTCATGCTAATCTGTGAAACAAAAATATGAATTCGATTTGAAGCGCTTAATTTCAGTCACGACTGCCATAGTGTTTGAGTCTTAACTAAAATCGTTTAATTGAGAAGTTTGTTTCTTCTCAATTAACACAAGAGGAAACACAAGAGGAGTATGAATTTATATCAATTACGAAGGATCAATTTTTATGTAGATTTTAGCATAAAAACAAAGGCATGTCAAAAAAAGAAAAAAAAAAAAAATCAGACCAGACTTCAGTTGTCTGGCTCAAATAATAAACCGCATTCCCAACTCACAAATTCATTTCTTTCCTCCAAACGGGCGTTTCAGACAGAATCAGATACATTGCTCAGAAGCGTCGTTACAGAAAAAATGCTTCTCTGATCATTTCTTTTCCTCACATTCCAGATGCATCAACCCACAGTTCAGCGATTAAGGTGGGATAGTCTGTCGCTCTATTCAGCGAGCGTATATGACGTATTTCATTATGTCTAATGGCTGTTAGTGTTACAATACAATTGCTTATTACATAACCGCGATTCAAGTTTAATGGAAAGATTCATTTCTCACACCCTTCAGTACTACTGATGTCTGCCTTTTGTACAAAAAAAGTAAAGCCGGTGTGAATAAGTGCTTGACTTGCTTGAACATGTAACAATTATTTTTCTTCTCCCCCATGACTACACCCAACATCAACACGAGCAGCTTCAGAGACAAGCGAGTTATGAGTTATTGTGTCATTCCATTGCTCGGAAATCGTATAAATCTGTCACTCCGTGGATTTACCGTCTCATTTTTTCCAGTGTAAATAGGAGGCAAAAATGCTTAGGTAAACAGAGTAAATGAGATAATATTTATACGTTTCATACCAACCAAAGCCTGCTGATGCGCCCGGGTATTTTTTTATTTTACTTTACTTTTTTAAGGTAAGCTCAGAAGCAGCATTTAATGTTTTACTTTGTTTCTGTTCAGAAGAAGGCAGACAGCTGGTTGGCGTTTCCACTAAATGACCCTCCAATAGCACATTTTCTCTCATTTATTTAACACAGAGTTCCAGGTAGGGTTACTGTCAGACGGAGCTTTAAAGGCTGGCCTCTTGAAGGCCGTTAATGGCCCGGCTTACTGGGTTAACACAATACGGACACTGATCTGAGAGCAGCGGCCTTGTTACGTGAGGTATGAAAGGTCTGGCGCTGGAACGGCTCCCTTTGTTTCCTGCAAAAGGAGGAAATGGCCACATTCCTCGCATTACCATGTGCATGGGGTTCTGACCGAGCCTCCCCGTCAGTGGGCTTCAAACAGGAGCAGAGCGGCGGCTCTCTAATGGCACTCTTGTAACTTCAAACCCTTTTTTTTATTACTAGAAGAGAGAGAGAAAAAAGTGTGGTGACTGGTGGACTTGCTCATTTGCTCGTGGCGTTTGCTGAAGAGTTGGAAACAGGGAAAGTATTTTGTATTTTCTGGGCAAGTAGTGCTATTTTATAGCACAATCATGCAATTATGTTAACTTATACAAAAACATGACTTAAGAATATTTAACTTCATAATTCAGCACCTTGAATTTGGGTCTCTGTCTCTTTAAGAAACTCCTGCTCAGAAGCTTATGACATCATGGCATAATTCTCTTAGCTTATGGTAAGATTTGACTCTAAAGAAAGTAATAAAAACCTTTTTTTCTTTGCCATTAAGATAGTGGAAATGATTTTGCTATTCCTAACTGACCTAAAAAAGGAGCCTTCAAGTTGATTTAATGTCAGATAGCAGGAAATAAAAGAAGCTTCCATCTTTTTTTTTTTAAGTGTGAAATGAACTGCAGGCTTCTGCTTCAGTGAAAAAAAAAAAAAAAAAAAAAAGCAGCTAGCCAAATGCCAGCAGCCATATTGGAGGGCCGTAAGACAAAAGCATTTACACAAGTGTGACTTGTTCCAGGCCCAGCAGACATGGGCCTCTTGCGCATCGGTGACAAGAAAATTCTCACATTAACAAAAAAGTAAACAAATGACACCGAGCTGGGGAGGAACTGTAAACAGGACGACGCCTACGGGAGACGCCGATTACAGATAAGACACATATTTTCGTTTGTGTCCCGTGGGCTCATTCCTGCTGCGGCTTTGGTTCTGCATAATTTCAGAATAACTGTAACGAGATAAGGACGGCATATATCTGGGTCTCGTTTTATTCAGAGCATCGCATTCGTCCCATCGGGCCGCCAGTCTATGTATCCCTGTTCTATTCAGCTGCCCTTATAGATGAACGTTGGCAAGAAGAAAGAGAAAAAAAAGGTGAAATCAAGGACACGCTGCTTTCTGTTAGTTTTGTCAGGAGTGCTCCTATTCTATACTCAATTTTCTTTTTTTTATTATTATCATGACTGGATTAAATTTAATCTAGGGTCTTGTTGGTTCGTTTTGGAGCAAAATCAAAGCATCAAGTGAAGACTGATGAGATGAAAACAAATGATCCTGAAACAATCTACAGAGTCTAGGCTAGAAATCAGATTTGTTTGGTCGTTTTTTGTTTGTTTTTTTTTTACCACTAATTAAATGCATTTTGCAGTGAGACTTCTGCGTGAACGGTTTACGTCCCCAAAGCGACACTGGATGCTCAGAAGGATGTAGACGTCACACAGCAGGGCGCTGTTTAATAAAGGACGGAGGAATTTGAAAGATTATTCAGCAGCAGAAGCTGACAATATCGTCACAAAATCATAACAAGGCAGAGGAAGCAGATTAAAAGAAAAGCACAATAAATAGCGACGCTCTTTTGCGAAGCATTGTTTGCCACTTCTGTAACGAAGCCTGTTTGGATGTGCAGTCAGAGCGAAGAGAGGAGGGATTGTGATGCGCTCCCCATTACAAATCTGCACGAAACTTTGTCAATGTTCAGCTAATGTCAAAATAAATACATAAAAAATTCGCAGTTGCAGGGTTTTCCATTAAATAAGAAATACAGTTCAAATCACGTGAATAAGTTTTTTTTTTTACAAAAGGTAAACAAAAACCACAGCATCCTCTTACCACTTTGTGTCGTCTTCTTCGTCTATTTCGCCAGTAGTAACATCCGGTTGTTGATCACGTGACTCGAGCTGCATTTTGATATGGCTGACAGATCACCTCGTGACATCACAAGAACTTTATTGAAGAACTGGAGGTTTTTTTCCCCCCCATAAATTTGTGTTTCCATGAAGCAATTTTCATGGAAATATGTACTTTCAATTTGCGTAGTTTTATGGTTGATGAAAACGCAGCTGGTGACACAGACCAGCTGCAAAATCACCATTTTCAGCCTTTTCTGCGTCTGGCTTCTCCTAGCGCAGAGTTATGTCGCACCACGTCTCACAAAGGCCAGATAAAATGCAACATGAGCGTTCAGACTGGATACTCATATGAATACGAATTAGTTCAGCGTGTTGACGTTTGTTTTGTTTTGTTTTTTGGGTGAAAAGATCGGTATTGGGCCGTTCAGAGTTCCGTGAAAAAGTTGGACGCAGCTCGAATACAGGCAAACGGGGCGGATTTTGGGTCACGTTTCCTGCTGTGTGAACAGCCGCCACCGTCACTGAGATGGCAATGTATTCACTGGACGCCTGATGCATGTAAACACTCCTCAAAGCAGACCCAGACATCCCTTGTTCCCAGGGTTCCTGAAACCTTCGGAAGACGCGGAGCTAAATCTGACTGCTCCAGGGAAACAAGCCCCGGGTGTTTGCCTCACAACAAGGGCCCTGCTGTGTGTCAACACACAACATGAACATTCTCTGGAACACCCGTACTGCCAAGTACCTTAAAAAAGAATAAAAAAGTGACACCTGAAGGAAGTAAAAATGCAATTAGCTAGCATTTTATAGGTGTATTGTCCATTCATTGCTTCGATTGAGCAACCGTCAGAAGGACAAAGGTGAGTTTTGTTGAAAGATGAATGACGTCTTAGCTTTCTAAAAACAAAGAGGATGGAATTTCATGGGATATCACGGGGCTGCGGGGCTAAAAGGCAGATGTTTGTGGGGGGGACAAAGCACCGAGTATGTCCTGCCCTCCAGCTCGGAGGCAGAAGCACCTGTCGTCTCCCACCATATGGACACGCAGCCACACACAAACACACCATGCAGTGTGTACCGTACACACAGTCTGCTCGCACAGCCAACGACACAAAATGTGAAAGGAGATCTCCGTTTTGATTTAAATTCGTAATAAAAGTAAAACAATATTAGCACCACTTGAAGTTTTTCTCATTTTCCACAAAACAGAACATGTTTTATAGGCTTTTACGTGACACATCAACGATACAAGGTTTACAAGTTTTCAAAAAACTAGGGTTGTTTAATGTAGTTTAGTTTATTTATTTAAAAGTAGTAGTTCTATCGGCAGATTATTTCTTCTATAACATGGGAAAGATTTCTTTTTTTTAAGTGAAAATCTACTGGAACTAGTACTTTTTTACATTAATATTAAGAAACTGACTTACAACAAGATCCTGAATCTTGCTGAAAATGTTATAGCAAGTTAGTTTTGTCTTATTTTAAGTGTCCACTAGAAACTAGACAGAAATACTCTGTAAGATTGTGTTTTTGCAGTGTAAACATACACCCAGAGCAACAATAGAACGGCTTAGAAACGATGTTTTTCATGTGTTTTACTCACTGAGCTTTTCAAAATTTTATACATAAAACATTTGAAAAAAAAAAAGAAAAAAGAATCGTTTCCCTTCCACCTCACAGATGTGCATTACGTTATATCAGTCTGTCACGTGAAACTCAAATAAAATTTAAGAAGGTTTGTGGTTCAGTAGAAATCCTGTTGTATGGAGTTCTGACAGTGCAAAAAATTCCTACCAAAACTGGCTGCACCTCTTATTTAGTTGAAGTCAGCTGTTGATAGTGCTTTTTTTTCTTTTTCTTTTTTTTTCTTCAATGCTACATTTCTTTCAGTCTTTCTGCTTTGTGCTGAACATGTGTACAGACACACATAATCCCGCCCCCCGCCAATCCCCATCTGTGCGGATCCGATCCGTTTGGAAACAGATGGCCGAGCAGAGCCTGGGCTTCCAGGTCAGACCAGGATGAGTGTAGTCCTCCATGGGCCAGTGTGCAGAGATTGATGGCTGTGGGCTTGAGACCCAGAGAGGGGCTGGTGTCACACAGAGAGCAGGTGGTGGACCTCTGAGACACAAGCTAAACAGCTCACTGCCCCGACACCAACAGAGGGCAAAGGTTAAACACCAGGGGAGAGCGACTAATAATGACTGTCGGGACTACCAGCACAAGAAGAAGACAGAGAGGGTTCTCAGGGATCATAGCAATGTTACCGTTTTATTTTGTTGAAGCTCGTAATAGATTAAGGAAAATACTTTTGTTCAGCTCAAATGTTCAGTTTAACGCTGAATTTATGTCGCGTTCGGACTTGTTATTAATCTATAACAGAGCATTAGGGTCATACTAATAGAACAACTTTGGAGACATAATAGTAATCACAAGAATAAAATTATGACAATAAAGTCAAAATATTACCAGAATAAAGCTGAAATAATACAGGAATCGTCATAATATTTACAGAATAAAGTCAGAATATTATGAGAATAAAGTAAAAAAAGTTAATATGACAATAAAGTCATAAAGTGAGATTAAAGTAAAAAGAGATAAGAAAAATCAAAGTCAAATACTAGAATAAAGTCATGCTATTTACAGAATAATCATGACATTACAAGAATAAAATCAAAATAAAAAAAAGAGTAAATGATGTCACGAGAATAAAGTTGACATGAGACAAAAGTCAGAAAGTTGAAACAATTATTTTATCATTTTATTCTGATATATATATATTTACATTTTCTTAGCATGGCTCTGATACGTCATTATGCTAATGAAACCAAACATTATTAGCAATCAGGGTTGACCTACTTGACAGGCTGCTCTGGGAAAACCTGCCTCCTAGCATTCACATGGATGTTATTTCACCACCTACCTAAACACCACCTCTCACCTCCTGCATGATGGGAAAAGCTGTCCTGTACGGGAAACACCCACCACACACACTGGAAACCTGCTGGGTTCATACTGTTACAGCAATTAGCAACCAGCAACTAAGATAACTGCTGCTAGCCATACAGGCTAATAACAAAGCATTATGTGTTAGCGCTGGTGCTAATTTCCACCTGCAGCCCCAGATCAGCTGGTAACTTTTAAAAAGGGATGCATTAAAAAAAAAAGGGATGTATGCTGTTAAATAAATGTAATTTGTAACTAAAACACCACCAGACATACAATCCAACAGCGTGCAAACGCAACCGCATAACAGCCACATTCCCAAGAGCTCACTATACACGGCACTCACTCATATTCACTTATATTTAAAATAAAGAGAAACACAAATCAATACAAAATGCACTGCAAATCCAGTTTGTTTTGTTCCAGTTTTTTACGTTTGTTATTATTATGGTTTTGTAGGCAGCTACATCTGGTTCAGGCTGGTGAAAGAACTTGGGCCCTTACTGTATTTACATTTAGAGATTTGAACTGTCAACTAAAAAAAACATAAACTCCATTTTTTACACTTTTTGCTTTCCGTACTTGGTGTGTTCCATGTGCATTTTGTTCTGCACTTTAGTGGCTTGTACGTTCCTGCTTTCTTTATGTTCCTGGTTTGTTGCTGTGTGTTGATCCTATTAATTGTCACAATCTGCAGATTTCTTTCCTGGGTTTTCGACCTAGACACAGGGTAATTTGACGAAAACGATAATAAAACAATAACTTACAAAACGATAAGGCGGAGACGAGGAGCAAGACAAGGTCGAGGTAACGGAGTATAACCAGAGGAAGCAGCGAGGAGTGAGAGAAAGAGAGGCGCTTAAATACTGGCAAGTTGATTTGATTTCTGGAATGAAATAGGAAACAAGATGCAGGTGTGATGAGAGAGCAGCAGGCAAGCTGTGGGAAAGAGAGAAGAGATGGGAGATTCACAGCAGGTTCTGTGTGTGCTAAGTGCAGCGCCACACAGAGGGGTGATTAACAGTGCTAAGACCCGCCTCCTGGCTCTAATTGGTTGTTTCTAGTTAGCACTTGGAGGACTGGAAGAAGGCAGAGGAGCTGGATGTTTTCATAGGTTATCTGGCCCATCCCACATTGTCACCACACAGTGACAGTTACGTAAAAAAAAATTAAAGTTAAATATGAGAGCTTTGAAGCTCAAAAACTGTTTGTTTGCTAACATCAGATGTTAACTGGCCCAATCAGCATACGACCATTTTAGAAACATATAACCATTGGCTGAAAAACCGTAATTTTTCAGCCAATAAGAGCCTTATTTATTGTGCTAAAAACTTCTGTCCCCTGCACATTTTCATAACCGATTCTCTGCTCAGAGTTGATGGGAATCTGTCGCTACACTTTGTTTAGATTTGGCCCCTCATGGCGCTTTGACCAGTCATTTAACATTTGACCTGACAGCTGAGCTGCTTCCGATGGTTTAACCTGTTCACGGGGTCATTTTGGTTTACCCGCCGATTTATTTATTGTTGGATCTACTCGGAGTGGCGGGGATTATTGTATGAGAGTCCACACAGTTTCCGCCCCCACCTTGTTCGCGAAAGTTTGACTTTGTGTTTCTGGCAATTTGCTCCTATTGTGAATGACTTCCTGATGGGAGGCGCTCTGGGAGACCGGCTCAGTCAACTGCAAAGGAATGCCACATTCCACTCTAATCTTACGGATGTTTCTTTGGATTTCAGAGACCGATTTCGGCCATTTTCACTGTTGTGTCTGGAGAAAGTGTTTCCTGACTGACACCCGACAACAACACATGGTTTTCTTGTCACTAGTAAACCACTTGCCATTATGTTGGATTTTATCACAAATATGTTAATGTTTTATATATTCATATCTTCACTTATTTACGGTTTAAGTTTTGAAGTCTTAATATCTATAAACTTTTATAGTTGCTTCTTGTTTCCTCAGGTCTTCATCCTCTGAAATTGTTTATTTGTCTGACTTGTAATTGTTTTCTTTGATATCAATCATTTGTGAATTTTCAGTGTTTTTTTAAATATTTTTTTAATCAGTTTGTTCTTGTTTTTAACCCACAGGAAGCAAAGTATGTCACTGATTTGAATGAAAAGCAGTCTGTGTGTAATTAATCGTGAACATTAATATTTCTATTGATTTTCTCTGCTTTTATTTTGATAGTGCGTACAACTTTGATAGTGAGTTGGCATAGTAGTTAAATATCTAGCTCTGAGCTAGCTACATATTCAGTTAGCAAGCTAACTGTTTGGCTCCAAACTAAATATTTAGTTCTGAGGTAGCTACATTTTTAGGTTAGCTCGTGCAGAGCTAAATATTTAGTTTGGAGCTAAATAGTTAGCTTGCAACTGTGTTGTTTTTTCTTGACTTTTTAAGTAATCCAAAATTACTGCTGTTCATTTTTGACTGTGTAACTTCCCTTCTGTGCTGTCTTCATTATTTCCCAACACCGGTGCTATGAAGACAAGCCGTGTGGTACGTTTAATACATATCCTTTATGTTTTTATTTATGGCCTCTTAATGGTTTTATTCCTTTGTATTGAAAAGCTTCCGTTGTGTGTCAGGATTCCTTCTTGTTTGTGTAACCAGCATCTACACGCATGTGTTTCCAAATAGCAACAGAAGCTGTTTATGCTCGCCGAGTTGTACCATGTCAGGGGAAAGCTTCGGTAAATACAGAGCTTACTAAACAAACACTGTCCTGCTATGATAACCTCTCTGACCAGATGGGAAACACGGAGTTAAAGGGAAAAGAGAGTCAGGGGAGCACAGGGGTCAGACATCAGGAATGAGGAAATCCCACCCACGCCATAGAGAACAGGAAGTAAAGGCCATATGCATACAAATTGTTCTGCAGTGGTGCAACATATGCATCAGCGTGAGGGTGGGTTGCCAGCAGAGCAATAGTATAAATCACCAGGTGGGTGTAATGTGTCTGTCTGCAGGTGGAGATGTGGCTCTGAAAAAATAAAGTCTTAGAATAAACTAATAAAATATGCATTCTTAAAAGTATTTCATCTATATTACAGATGCAGACAGCTCTGAATTTTCACTGTTTCTTTCATGGAGTCATCTGGTTTAGTCATTTAGAAAGCAGAACTGATTTATGGTTAATGAGCTGCAAAAACAGTAAATCTGACCAAGTAGTTTTGGTCCAGTTTCTGGCGCAAATATCGTATCTTCTTAATATTGATGAAAAAGTACCAGTTCCACTGGCAGATTATTTTACTCATGTCACAAGCTACTTGTAAGTTAGTTTTGTCTTATTTCAAATGTACAAAGATATTTGCACAAAAAACTGGAGTGCAAAAGATTTTGTGATTTTGCAGTGTAGATAAAATGTTACTGAACTAGTAATAAACTTTTCAGTCTGTTATAGCAAAGCGGGAGTCAAACCTTGTTGCTGAAACCTGCAGCGAACACCTGCTGTTTACATCAACGTCCTGCGGGTTAACGAGGCTCAGCTCGGAAGGAAACGGAAGTAACGTTTTGTTACAACACAGAATGATAAGTTGACAAAAAACAAACAAAAAATTATAAGTCTTATTATAATTCTCGATGCTTACTTCTCTCTTTGGTGGAATAAAAAATGTTAAAATCTCTCCCATCTCTCGTGTTTTGTTAACTTGCGTTTTAATTGTGAAAAACTACTGAGCAGGTTTTAAACCTTTGGAGAAAACCCTGCGGAAACCTGACGGCCTGTGACGCCTGCGGAGCCGTCACCGCAGGTGATGACAAGCTTTTCTGTGATCTCCTGAAACACAGACAGGTTTATGGCTCGTGTAATCAAAGGCATAAACACGCGGGATCAGTCAGGGAGAATGTGGCATGGAAGGGGGGCGAGGTGAAGAGGGTCAATGATGTTTCGATTCTGGTTCAGGAGGCGGTGGATTCTCAGATTTTAGACAATTAGGAAAAGGCATTCCAGTTGCTGCATGCTCATATAAACCTTGAATTTTGTAAAGTGATGACAAACGTTTGAGTTTCTCGATAAGAACATCTGATTATTATTATTGTTTTTTTTTTTTTTAAGGCCATTAAATAGCAGTAGCATTGAGGCATAGCATGTTGCGCAATGATTTCAGCGTCCTTCTCGTTCGGAGCTGAATGGGACTTGGGAGCAGGATGTTCCCGGAATAAGAACAAGGTCCGATTCTGAGAACAAATGTTCCTGACAACACCATCACCTACCCCCCGGACCGCAGCGGCCTCAGAGTAATGGAGCATGGAAGAGAAAAGAGAAAAAAAAAGGACGGAGGGAAAAGAAGAGTGAACGTAGCGTCGGCTTATTAAGAACTGAGATCTCAGATTTTACTGTTAACTGTTCTCAGTTATTGGGAATAAAAACATAAAACATTTCAAGTAATCACAACTAAACAGGTTTTGGTGGCACATACTATAAGAACATAACATAGATATTTACTAAACAAAAGAAGATTTAGATCATTTATATGTGCTATATAAAGAAGGATCGATAACGATAACAATTTGATTTTGCATACTTCTGTTTCATCACCAAACCATGTTTAACAATGAAGAACTGATTTAGTTTATTTTGTATGACGATAAGTTTTAAAGCATTAGTTTGCAAGTACATAGATTGTTTTTACACATAATAAATAACTTGGGTCCCAGTACTGAGCCTTGTGGAACACCTCAAAATATCGAGATATTTTACTGGGTTGAATTATTGTTTTTTGTTGTTGTTTTTTTTACTTGCTTTTAAATAATTCTTCGGCTTGTGATTTGTAACATCTCTCGTTCCACATTGTTCCCGTTTTTGAAAGGGTGGTGTAACGTCTAAAATCAATAAAATTGCCACAAACATGCCCGCCATAATCATTTTCACCTCCTTTTCCTGAAATGTGTTTTTAAAGTCTATGTCGACATGCCTTTGATTTGCTAGAAAACATTTTGGCTTCCCTTCAGCGAGCTTCTCCCAGGGGTTTGCTGGAGTTTCGGTCCATTCCCCCTGACAGACGTAGTGCAACTGGGTCAGGTTTGAAGGAAACTGGACCCAAGGATGAACCAGACTTTTGGAGGCCCAACGATTTCTCCCTCATCTTTCTATGAAGTCACTGCATCCACTTCTAGTTGAGTCAAATGTCAGTCAGCCAATCACAAGATGAACCATGACACAGTCCATTTAGGATTCGCTCCCGAACTGCTCACAGACGTGGCGATCTGACTACGTAAACGTCTCGGTTAAAAGAACGCAATGAGAAGTTCTAGAAAAAAAAAACCCATCTTGCTCATTAGTCTGGAATTTAGAGAGTCATTTTGGTAACCCTAGCTGACCTAAACCAGGAAAGTTTAGTTGGATTTAATGCCAGGTGGTGACATTAAACCACAAATCTCTAATCTTTACCTTTCCTGCTTTCATTTCGTCCGTACCAGACTGGGGAAAGAGGTCAAGTTTCTTTCCAATTAAATTTAAGGAAGGGCGTCATTTCCTCAGGCATTCCAGTTGAAAAGACGTGCAAATCAAAACATGCTGAGCTGTTTATGTCACCATGGCTGGAAGAATGTAAACTGGCTCTTCCCCACTCCTATTCATCAATGAATGCCGGGATACTTGAAATGTTTTTTTTTTTTCTTGTGCCTTTTCCACTCTATTCATTTCTGCAGTCGCAGCAGACTGACTGGAACCCGTTTGGTGCTGCAGGCCGACGACTGGAGATGATCCAAATTGATGGCTCCCTTTAGCTGTAAACGAACAAGCAATGCCCTGAATAGTTTTTGCATAAGGGAATCCAACATCAAAGCTCGCTCTGTGGCCCAGATTCCCAGTTCTGACTGGGCTGGATGTCGTGAACAATGTGCTCTAATTTCCAAGAATTGTTATTATTTTTCCCTTTAATTAGGGTCTGCATGGGACGGCCGTGGGGGTTTTAGGATTGTTGTGGTTCGTTCCAGTGGAGGATTAAAACAGACGAAGATGTTTGCATTCCACCCCCCCCCTTTTTTTTTTCACAGAGCGTTCAGGACATTGCTGTGGATAAAGTAAAGACAGAGGTTTTGACTTTACTTGATGGATTTCCCTCAAGTGTTCAAGAATGACTTGAAGTATGTTTGCAACAGCCTCTCTTTTTCCATGAAAAGTATAAGATTTTTCTTTTTTGGGGGTTTGATTTGTGGATAACAATAGCGTTGGGGTTTTGCTTTGGTTTTAATAGGGACACATGCCCTTTGTTAATGTGTTTTATATTGACGTAATTATGTTTATATTTATTAGTAAGTGGTAAGATTTTCATTTTGAATTTTTTTTTTCAGTGTTTCAGTATCAAAAACTCTTCAAAAATACAAAGAGATTGTTCCTAAAGAGTGCAAATGCTAAAAACATATTGGTGTTTCATCCGTTAGATAAAAGGGAATATTATGTATTTTAGACACATTGTGGCATTTCTTGCACATTACGTTGTTACAAAGTGCTACATATGTATTTGTATGAAATATGACTTAAAAGAAATTTGAGGCTTTAGAAGTTGGGTCTCTGTCTCTTTAAGAAGCTCCTGCTCTTTCCGACACTCAGCCTGAAGTCACGGCAACAGTGTTCGCCCATTATGCCGTTTACAAACTTTCCTGTGAGATTTGGGCAGAGACTTACTGTGGTGTTGGCTAATTGCTGCTGTCCCTGCAACATATCCTGTCCCCCATTTACTAGAAGATTGTAAAATCTTCTTAAGGCCCTGCAGATTGCTGGATTACATGACAACTTCTGAATGGAGATGTATTGTGCTGGGAAAAGCTCAGGGTTTTCCTCTGAAAACCTGCTAAACCTGGTGGTAGTAGCAGTCCACCAGTGTTTTGTGTTCATTTTTTTTTTTTTTTTGGAAATATTAGCATGTGGCCAATGGGCAGGTGCAGCGACGGCGCAACTGGGGCGCATCCCCTCACTCCCAGTTCAATGTGTCAGCTGTCAACCTAGCTTAATCCGTCTTTACTTTCACTGTTACCTATTTAATAAACAAACATCGCTTAGTCTGGAGGAAGGCAACTAAAGCCTGGTGACCCGCCAGGCTTAGAAAACCCAGAATTTGGCAGATGTAAAAGTTCCAAAGGCATGTTTAGGGTGACTGTTGTGTCACAGCTGGAAACTCCATCATTTTGTATCAACCAGCAGAGCAACTGATGGCAAGGTTCACCATTTAACAGCCTCAGGCTGCTTACAACAAACTATCTAACCCATTATTCTCTTTACCTGCACATCAACAGCCAAAGATGTTATGGCACCATTTCTCTTCCCCCTGTACAGTAAGTGGCGAAAACAATACATGTAAATGCCCTCACTGTGTGCTGGAATGTATTCTTATCCTGGCTCCTTTGCGCGTCGTTCTCTACCAACTGAGCGTCGAACGCGTCTTCCAGTCTGCAGCGACGTCAAAACGCGACATGAAGCGACTCGACGTCGCACGGGACGCGTACGTCAGCGACCTGCGCCCACAGCGCGCGACACTCTCCCCCCCCCGCCGTCCCAAAGCGCGCGCGGCCCTGGAGAACAATGAAACGCTCCCCTCGGCATAAAGGACATTGTTGGAGGCAGAAGTAGGACAGACGCACGCGAGGCACGTCAGGCATGTACTCTGAGGCCCCACCATGGAATGTGCTGCAAAGAGAGCAGAGAGCATGCATTCTGGGGGGAAAATAAATAAATAAATAAATGGACTTTATCTGGTGACAGAGGTTTAACAACTCGTTTATCCCATGCAGCGTTTTGCAGCTGCATGGGATAAAAGGCATTTAGAGCATCTGTGAGCCCGATGACTCGTTTCCAGTTATCTGACAGAATCAAGGTTTGCTGACTGTTCTCCGTCTGTTTAGGAAAAAAAAGAAAAAAAAAAAAGAAAATGAAAACGAAAAGAAAAAAAAATCCCCTCCGACCTGCACCAACCTGGAGCGATTCAGCAGAGATAAGTCAAACAATCCATCTTCATTTTTTTCCCATGACAAGTTATGATCTTTATGTAGATAAGGAAAGTTCCCTAAATACCTCAGATATCTTAATTTAACATAATGGATTGATAACGTGGCCCGATATTTCCACCAACGCCCTCCTGTATTTATTTTATGAGCGTGTTGGACGGGATATGCATTCCTGCTTTATAACGGCAACACACCTAAATCCTGATATGATCCGGGAAAAGAAAAAAAAAAAAAAAAAACCTACAAAGACGAGCTGCTCGCTTCATCGCTTGTGGCTTGATGACACAGAGTAGTTCACAGCTCCCTCTGCTGCTGGTTTGTGGCACTGCATATCAAGCCCAGAAATAAACATTTTCCCCTCATACGTCCCACCTTCCATGGCAGAAATAGATATTTTTGCCTTTTGCAGTCAACCATTTAAATCAAACATTATGCGTTTGATTTAAATGGTTCAAAATGTAACCATTTTCTGTTACGTCAAGACATAGGTTTTCAAACTTCAGTTAAATAACAGGATCCACAAATCCAGTTCATCGATTTTATCTCGGCATTTTATGATACTAACAAAGGAATTTATTCTCCTTTCCTAAACTCTCGTCTCTGGATGATGAACTCTCTGGAATAAACTGCAGTCAGTTTACATTGGGGTGAAAAAAAACCCCTCCACCTCCACCACATCGAGAAGTGGAGTTCCTCAAGGTTGTGTACTCAGTACACGCCTGTTCACACTAACACAAACAAGAAGGGTTGACTGATAAATTCATTTAATCAACTAATCAAATTTTATTTAATTTTCGGAAAGTCGGGTGTTTTTTTTTTGTTTTCAAAAGCACTTGTTGGGTTTCCATAGTGCCCATCTTGAGTTCCCGTCCCAGTCTAACGAATGGAAAACATCCAGTGACCTCAGAAGCAGAAACCATCAGTGAGATAC
Source organism: Poeciliopsis retropinna (assembly GCA_010277075.1). NCBI lineage: Eukaryota > Metazoa > Chordata > Actinopteri > Cyprinodontiformes > Poeciliidae > Poeciliopsis > Poeciliopsis retropinna. The sequence goes on from VMRM01000003.1 coordinate 24,960,431, forward strand.
AGCTTTCCACATCAGACAGTTAAAATTATGAAATGTTCGTTTTAAAAATTGCATCTTTTTTATGTTTTATCCATGTTGTACACCCGAGTAAAATGAGTAGATCTGAATTCAGTTAGCTCTATGCTAATTACTTTACATTTAATAATTACTTGGTTTGATTTGAAGTAGCCTTTATGGAGTATGACATAAAGATTAGAACTCAGCTTGTTCAATAATCCCTTACTGTGAAGCAAAGTCTAATGTTTTTGCTAATTAGCATGTGATGCTCAAGTTCCACATGCAGAACTTTAGCACCTCTGAACCGGAGGAATGCCTGCATTGCCAGCCTTAGTGTTGTTTGTTGGTGTGTGTGTGTGTGTGTGAGGAGGGGTGTTCATAGAACAATCATGACCACATATCAAAGTGAAAAGTCAGAGGTCTGGCAAGCAGCCGACCACCACTTCTCTGTTCCCTGTAATAACAAAAATGCAAAACACTTTTTTTTTTCTTTTGTTCTTTTCCTTTTTTCCCCTCAGTTTATTTCCATTCTTCCAATGTGTCTCTGATTTAAAACAAAGCTATAAAAGTGCATCTGGATACGGCTCCGCTGGCCTCTCAGCCGTCCACATGGTCCACATTAACATTCCGCCAGGTTTCTAATGATGAGGACGGAGCAGGCTGCAGGGGGAGGCTTCATGACAGCGCTGGCATGGCGCACACATTCCTGCGCTGGACGAGCTGCAGAGTGGGCGGCTGTGATGCTCGGGGGACTGGGGAGAGAAACTGTCCTCGAAACACAAGACAGACCTGGTAAAAAGATCGGCTTTTGCCAAAGAGGACGCCGAACACGTTCTCATGAAATCTGATTGACGTACTGTAGAAATCTTCATCGTTTTACACGTGCAGAGCTGGATTTTGATTTATGAAAACCTAAATTGAAGATCTCCGGAGGGATTTCCACAAAGACGGCAAATCAGGAGAGTTCAAAGTGTCAGAAATGAGAAGCGAGTATATCCCATCATCTCAGCAACATCGCACATCAGTACAGCTACGGCAATATTAGCTTTTTTCATACTAATATTGAATATTTGCGATACAATATATGATATCAAAATGCTATGTTTTCACAGTGGTTGATTAAATGATTAAATGCCATTTGATGCCCATATTTCAGCATGCTCAGTGGCTTCAAATGACAGCAGCGTGGCCAACGTTCTGATTCGTTTGGGTAATAATTATTTAACAACTTGAAGGCTTTCATAGAGCTGTGAGAGTTCATCACAAGGTGGTCAGCTGATCCTTAAATACGAAAACAAGACGAGAGGACGTCACGGCAACGTGTCCTGCCAAGACCACGCCGTACATCGCAAACAGACAAGCCGTACGAAGTCAGAAGTGACACATGCTTCTGTCACGTGACACAAATGACAGTAATCTTGTGATTTTCAATACGCCAAAATGTGTAGTAACCTAGGAGACGTTAATTAACGAATCAGCAGAGTCACACACCGGTTTGGTACTGTTTATCGGGTATGTTAAGGCAGAAGGTGCGGGGTCACGGTGCAGAGCCGAAGCGCTCTCCCGAGCCGCTCGCCAGGAACCGGGACACCGTCCTGAAGTTGTTCTCCTTCATGCCGCGGATGTGGCTGTCCAGTTTCAGTCGCAGCTCATTGGACCACAGGCTCTCCTCCTCCAGGAAACGAGACACTGCGCTGCGTGCAGGGGACAGCGCCTCCTGGTGGAGAGGAGCACAAACACAGACAGTCGCGGTTCAAGTACTTTTAGAGCATTTCAAGGCGAGTTTTCAAACCTTTGGAATCACACTTTGGAAATGAAAACAAGACAAATGAGCCCAAGAAAGCAAGCTTCAATTCACGTGAAGGTAGTCGACATTTTACAAAAGGGTCAAGCTAAACTAAAATATAACAACTTTTTTTTGTTTATTTTGTTTTTTTCCATGCGTTTCTTAACACATAAAAAATAAAATAGAATGAAAAATAGGACGTGTGGTGTACAGATATCACATTTAAATAACAAATTCCGGACATTTTACCTCAATAAATTTATTTATAATCCATATTTGATCCGCTGTCAGTCATAAAGAAACTTTTTTTGCTTTAACGACCATATTTCTTTGTGCTAGTTTTTTGGGTCGCTAAACTTAAAATACCAAAAAATCGTTTAGACTCTGAGTCCCCTGAATACAGAAGTCCAAATAAAAACCCATCCCACTTAAAAGCAATTTAAAATTAGATTTTGGTTGAAAAGTGGCTTTTTATCAGGTGTGGAGAAATATCTGGTTCCAGCTGTAAATAACGTTTCCTAAATTTAAGCTTTTAATCAAAAGTTAGATTGCACTTTATTACAAAAATGTGCAGCTTGAACGTCAAACACTTTCAAAGACGTTACACAGAAATCAAGAACTTTCCAAACCTTGAAAACATCGAATCGAAATTCCAAGTATTTTCAAGGATTTCAGGCAGACAGATGTATGAACCCTGTGGCCCCTGAGTGCAGCTCACCTCTGGACCTCTGAACCCAGAGGTCAGACAGTTTTCAGGGGCGGAGTTTGGCCCCTCAGCAGCAAGTCTGTGTGGAGTGAGGGCTGCTCCTGAGTTTCCTCTGCTCAGTCTGGGGCTGCTGGTGGAAGAGGAGGAAGATGAAGAGGACTGCAGCCGGCTGTCTTTGCGCTCTCCGTCAGGCGGCTCTTTGGAAGACTTTGGAAAGACCTGAAGCTCTTTAAAGAGCCTCTGCATCTTTCTGTCATAGCTGGCGGGTTGAGTCCTGCAACGACAGCCGTTCAGAGCGTTTCGCCGTGGAAGTGTTTCTGTTCCCATGCGGACGCACCACCTACCATTCTGGACCAGGATGCATCTGTGCCGACATCATGGTGTGGCCGAGCGCGACGTGTTGGTTCCTCTCCAGACCCGTTCCACCCTGAGCGTCCAGCTGCATGTGGTGCTTAGCGAGCGCCTCCTTTAGCTGCCGGTTCTCCTCTTCCAAGCTGCTTATGGAGGTCAAGTGACGCTGCTGCAGTATCTCCCCACTCCCCTGGGAAGAGACGGGCGATCGACGGATGAGCTACACAACCAAGAAAATGCAGAACTTTATTTAAGGAGAAGGATCCATCAGGTTTTCTGCAGGTCTGACTGCTTAAATTTGAGGCATTTTAAGACCATTAATGAAATTTAATCCCTGCATCACGACACAAATGTACAAAAGAAGATCAAATATTATATATAATATCTGTTTTTGCACAAAACGCAGCTGGCCTCGTATGGGTGGCAACAGAAGATAAATTTACGCTTACCAATGAAACTTCCATAGTGTAAGTGTAAATAGCTAGCTAGCTAGCGAGGATATGATAGCAAAGAGGGTATGACAACTAGCTAGCACAATTATGATAGCTAAGAGTGTATGATAGCTAGTTAGCAATGGTATGATAGCCAGACAGATGGCTATAAATTTGTCTTGGACAGCATGCGCTAAATAAAGGAGCTACCACAATTAAATACATTACAAACATTAAAAACACAATATTAGCAGGTAATTAGCGCTAGCCTCAACGACTTCAAGCCACAAGACGGAATGAAGATATCTGTGTGCGACTCAAACATTTGCCTGAAAACAAACTACACGGAATATACAAGAGATAACAGTCCTGCCACAACGAGATTTAAGACCGCACTTAAACGTATTTAAGACCAATCAAGATTTTCTTTTTTACAGAAATTTAAAAACACTTTCAGATCTTAATTTTAGATGCAGAAATTTAAGAATTTTTAAGGACACACTGTCTTAGATGCTGTTGGGTGATGAATACTCAGAGACAAACCTTGGGAGAGTGGGACTGCAGCGTCTGGAGCACACCTTTCAGATGCTCGTTCTCGGCCTGCAGAGTCTCCAGCTGCATCTGAGTCATCTGAGTAACAGAGGAAAGAATGCGGGTGGTTTCACTAAACCCAGCAGAAAGGTTACACATTTGGTCTTGAAAAACATGAGTGTCTCTCACATTTTGTCCTCTTTAACAGCTACAAATCGAGAGAATAAAATCTGTAAAGTGCAGCATACATTTGCATTCAGCCCCATTTACTCTGATGCCTATTTAATCCCTCATCTGACAGTAGGATGAAAATGCCAGTAAAGCAAACCTACCAAGACATGTTCACTCATCTAGAGTAACGGCCTGGATAAGGTGAGCATTAATCTAAGAGGGATCCAAAAGAGAAGAGCCGTGGTGACTCTGGAGGAGTTGCAGAGGGAACAGGACAAACAACATCCAATCTACAAATCTGGCCTAAATGAAAGAAAGGCAAGAGGAAAACCAGACTTTAAAAATCTGACCTGCCAATTCTGACAAGTGGCTAAATATAATGACTTTTATAGAGAACAATGACTGATTTTCAGACGTAGATAATGAACAATTTTTCAGGTAAGTATCGGCCATTCTCCACTATATAGACAGCTAAGTAGCACGAGAGACAGCTGGCTAGACTAGATAAGACACTCACAGGTCAGTACTCAGCTACTGACCTGTCAGTCAGGTACTGACTGACCTGTCTGTCGGTCGGTCAAACAGACAGACAGATAA